>CM055116.1:549999523-550660435 GCA_029206835.1 Rana muscosa | reverse complement strand
AATAATTTTCTAGTGGGTAACCAAAGACATCCCACTAAAAAAAGTAATTCATGGTCCAATAAGTAAACCTCACTCTGGATAATATCTGAAATCGGGTAACCCAAAAAAAAAAAAAGTCCCATTTTTTACTCCTTTGAGACTGGAATGCTGATTTGGAACCTCTTTGCGGGCATTTATCCCTCACTGTGCCCTTCTCTCTGTAAAACACAGAGGATGTGCTCTCTTTTTTTACAAAAAATAAATAAAATAAAATAAACTTCTTCATCCGAATCTTCAGTGCTATCTTCAGTGCTAAGGCAGTTAGGCAGGCAGGCAGGCAAAATTCCCCAGACCTATAAGGCATAGGATAATCTAAACATTCTGACAGACAACAAACACAGCAGTAAGTAATGAGAGACCAGGAAGTGAGGCTTACCAGAGCAGAGCAGCAGATTGATCAGCTGGAGGCTGAGATTAGAGCAGCGATGAGTCCTCCAGCCCATAGAGCGGCTCAGAGAGTGACCCTAGAGGACAGAGCCTGCTGCAAATCAGCAATGAGCATTCTGGTGTTTGCTAGGCAATCCAAAGACGAAGCTGCCTCTGACCTCACCTGCCCAACTCTGAGCTTCCTGAAAGACATACACGTGGGGGTGGTGAACTGCAAGTTCCAGCGAGACAAACCACTGTCTGAACACACAAGAACATGGAAGGAGAGAGTGGCAGCACCTGCCTAACGAAGGTATTGTGACAGCAGGCAGGTAAAATCACCAGGTTGCATCCAGGATGGAAGGTATATATGTCCTAGATTCAGGCTTTATGCCGATTTATACCACTAGGGGGAGTGCTGGGAGTCTTGCAGGGGAAGAGTTAATGAGCTCAGCTGAAGTAAGTGGGCTCATTAGGGCCTCTACAAGAACTCCCAGCATGCTAAGGGAGATGCTCCAACCTGGAACCAGATCTGTGTGGATAGTCTGGGGAGTGTGATCTCTGTGTGGTGAGCCAAAGCCTGTGTGGTTATTGCTAAGAACTTCTTGCTAAGAACTTCTAAAAGCAGGGAGCTAGGGACTGGGACAGCACAAGGCTGTACCCAGTTGTTAGGGACACCAACGTGTGTAGTGAGCGGTCAAGTTGATCAGGATTTCTTTTCCTGTTTCTTTGTCTGTATATAGTTCAAATAAAACCACACCCTTTTGTTTTCTCCTACCACTGTCTGCTGTGCCTGTTTTTGTGTGGTGAACCCATCCAGGGGGTCACACACACCCGCTGCTGAGTTAACCACCTCACAGTTGGTGGAGAATGCGGGCAGTTTTTTTTTTTAAGGCCAGCATGGAGGAGATACTGAAACAGCTGGCTCTAGCAAATGCCAATCAGCAGCAGACAAATGCAGGTTTGCAAAAGAGCCTTTTAGCTCAACAACAGAGCCTCGCAGCCCAGCAGCAAGCTCATCAACAGAGTCTGGCAGCCCAGCAGCGAGCTCATCAACAAAGTCTGGAAGCTCAGCAACAAGCCCAGCAGCAATCTGAGGCCCGCTTCATAGACCTGTTGCAGAAGCAAGAACAGAGACTACAGCAACAAATGGAGACGTTAATGCAGCAACGTCCGCAGACCAGTGAGGCAAGTCGTTCCACTAATACTGCATCCTTTGGGGTGAGTCGTTTACTGACAAAAATGACTGGAGAGGATGATCCAGAGGTGTTTTTGAACACATTTGAAAGGACTGCTGAAAGGGAAAAGTGGCCTAAGTAACAGTGGGCTGGACTGGTGGCCCCTCTGTTAACTGGTGAATCTCAGAAAGCTTACTATGACCTAGAGCCTGACCAAGCAAAAGACTCTGTGATGCTAAAAAATGAAATATTGGCACGGCTGGGTATCACCCTGGCCGTCCGGGCTCAGCGTGTGCATAACTGGACTTTCCGGCTTGGAAAACCCCCCAGGTCTCAAATGTATGATCTCATTCACCTGAGCAGGAAGTGGCTACAGCCAGAGACTTTGTCCGCACCAAAGATTGTGGAACGTGTTGTGATGGATCGTTTCTTGAGAGCTCTTCCTACTGCCATCCAAAAGTGGGTAAGCCATGGAGACCCAGAAACGGCCAATAATCTTGTGGATCGTGTACAGAAGTACTTGGCTACGGAAAACCTGACTGCCTCTTCCAGAGACTCACGGACTTTCCAACCTAAGACCAGACCATTCCCAGTGGCGGGTAAGATGATTCCAAGGGGTGAGGGTGGAGAGAACGAGAGGGTGGGAGTTCTACCTAAGGTCTGGCGAGAACAGCCTGGGAAGTCAGGGGCTCAAGAGGCAGCAAACAGGAATGTTTGCTACCGCTGCCGACAAGAGGGACATATTGCAGCAAATTGCCCGGTTGTGGATGAACCCATGCAATGTGACTTTCTAAGGGACGGACGTCAGTCGCTGTTTGCGACAGTCGCATGCACTGCCATTCGGGGGAACTGAGAAACATTTATGCAAAATGTGTATTAATGGTAAAAATTTTGTTGTGTTGCTGGATTCAGGTAGCCTGGTGACACTGATAAAAGCTGAATTAGTCACTACAGAGGTCTTAGGGAATAACAAGGTAGCTGTTATTTGTGTGCATGGGGACACCCAAGAGTATCCTGTGATTACAGTGTGTTTTGAGACCTCCAAAGGTAACCTCTCTCATCAGGTGGGGTTAGTGTCTCAGTTACCACATGATGCCATTGTAGGAAGGGATTTTCCAAAGTTTTGGGAACTCTGGGATTGTCCTGAGCCCCCCACTGGTGCCCCTATATACGAGGAATGTGATAGCCAGAATTCCTCTGAGAGTGGTGAGGACTCTCCAGAATTCCCCTTGTCGGTATTGGCAGGGGAGACTTGAGAAACTGGGGAGGAGCCAACATCCTCAGACGAAAACGTGCCGTCTGTGGAGTTTTCTGATTTCGAGGTTCACAAGGAAAATTTTGCCACAGAACAGTTAAAAGACCCCACCCTAATAAAGGCACGGGAAAACGTAGTGAAAATAGATGGCGAGTTAGTGAACCCAGATGAGACCTGCACTTACCCCTACTTCATCGTGGAAAAGGACCTACTGTATCGGGTGGCTAAAAGGGCAGAAGAAACCATTGAGCAGCTTGTGGTCCCCAAACCTTACAGGAAGTTGGTGTTAGAGTTGGCCCATGGGCACATTCTTGGAGGTCATCTGGGGACAGAGAAAACCAGAGAGAGAGTATTGCAAAGATTCTATTGGCCTGGGGTCATGAAGGAAACATAAAATTATTGTTCCTCCTGCCCTGTGTGTCAGAGGTCGGCACCGATGCCACATTTTTGTAACCCGCTGGTACCTCTTCCCATTATTGAGGTCCCCTTTGAGAGGATCGCAATGGATTTGGTAGGTCCGATAATGAAGTCCGCTAGGGAGCATCAGTACATTTTGGTTATATTGGACTATGTCACCCGGTATCCGGAAGCGATTCCTCTCCGAAATACCTCGGCCAAAACCATAGCCAAAGAGCTATCTCTTGTTTTTAGCCGTGTGGGTATTTGTAAGGAACTGCTTACAGAGCAAGGTACACCCTTTATGTCCCGGGTTATGAAAGAGCTGTGCAAGTTGTTCAAAGTGACACAATTGCGTACATCCGTGTATCACCCCCAAACAGATGGGTTGGTTGAAAGATTCAACAAAACCCTAAAACAGATGTTAAAGAAGGTGGTGGATAGAGATGGAAAGGATTGGGACTGTCTAATTCCCTATTTAATGTTTGCTATTAGGGAGGTACCCCAATCCTCTACGGGTTTCTCACCCTTTGAGTTACTCTATGGGAGACACCCAAGAGGGCTGTTGGATATCGCCAAGGAAACATGTCAAATACATATAGGGTCCATTCACACGTCTGTAAAATGGGTCCGCATCCGTTCCACAATTTAGCGGAATTGATTTTCAATTCCAGTCTGAAAAATTAGGCATTCACAGCCTGGATAAAGAAGTAAGTGTCGGCCAGTACAGGCCCCAAAAATTAGCCAACAGGCATTCATCTGACAGCAAAGAACTTTAAATTCTGTGGCCTCGTACACACGACCGATTTTCTCGGCAAGAACCAGCAAGAAACTTGCTGGCAGAGAGGTCTTGCCGAGTAAATCGGTCGTGTGTACGCTGCTAGCGGGTTTCTCGTCGAGAAAACCGACAAGAAACCTCGACGAGAAAATAGAGAACCTGCTCTCTATTTTCTTGTCGAGATTCTCCTCGGCGTGTTTCTCGACGAGAAAAGTGAGTGTGTGTACACTTACCTGTCCGCCCGGAAGCCCGCGCATGTTCGAAATGAATTCGACGCATGCGCGGTAGCTTCCTAGGCATACGTAGGGTATACCAAGATGGCGGCGACGGCATCGAATGTGACAAGCGCATGCTCGACGTAGTCGATGACGTCACCGCGTACACTCCTTTCAAAGAACCGCGGGTTCTTTGAAACGAGCGTGTGTACACTCGGCCGGGACAAGTTTCTTGTCCAAGAATCTCGTCGAAAAAAACAACATGTTTTTTTCAACGAGAATCTCGGCCGTGTGTACGAGGCCTGTGGCTGGAGGTACATTAGGCATTCACAGGATAAATACGTTTCGGGCACTACAGGCCCCAAAAATTAGGCAGTCAACGGACATAAAAGGCCTTTTATGCCGCTGTATTTACCCAAGAAGGACCATGAATAATTGTTATAGGTGGTGGTGGATATTTGTGGCCTGTCATGAGGAATTTGAATGAAACATGGTCTACTGGTCACATGTGTTGAATTCTTCAGAGATCCATGCCTCATTCATTTTTATAAATGTGAGGTAGTCAACACTGTCGTGAGCTAAGCGAGTGCGCTTATCGGTCACGATCCCCCCTGCTGCGCTGAACGTCCTTTCAGACAGGACACTGGACGAGGGGCAAGCCAACAGTTCCATTGCAAATTGTGCAAGCTCTGGCCAGAGGTCAAGCCTGCCCACCCAGTAGTCCAGGGGTTCATCACTTCTCAGAGCGTCCACATCGGCCGTTAATCCGATGTAGTCGGACACCTGTCGGTCTAGGCGTTCCCTGATGCTGGATCCGGATGAGACCTGTCGATGGGTCGGCTGAAAGAATGATCTCATATCAGAAGTGACCAAGACATCTTCAAACCGCCCTCTTCTTGCAGGCGCTGTTGGATTGGTATCCACAACTGTTCCTCTGGGAGTGGAAATTCCTCTGCCAGTGCACGCAAAAGCAGAATGCAGCATTTCTCGAAGCAAGGCCTGGAAGTGCTCCAGTCTGTCAGCCCTCTGTGATGGTGGTAACATTTCTGCCATTTTTTGTTTGTACCGGGGGTCCAAGTACGTTGCCACCCAGTAATGGTCCTTGCCCTTTATGCTTTTTATACGGGGGTCCCTCTTAAAACACTGGAGCATGAAGGCCCCCATTTGCACTAAACTGGAAGCAGTGTGGTGGCCTGGCTACTGCTCGTCATCATCCAGGATAATGTCGTCCTCGATCTCCTCCCCCCATCCACGAACAACAACAGCAGGGATCCCAGAAAGGTTTAAAGCATGCTCTTCTTGCTCCTCCTCATCCGCCCCGGCACCATCCTCCTCTGACTCCTCTTCAGACTCCTGTTGTTGACTTGTCTCAGATAGAGTAGCCCCCCCTGGGAATTCATCCAGCATTGCGACTTCCTCATCTTCCTGCTCCTGCTCCTCGACGGCTTGATCAATGACACGACGCAATGCACGCTCCATAAATAAGGCATAAGGTACGATGTCACTGATGGCACCATGGCTGCGACTGACCAGTTTGGTGATCTCATCAAATGGCCGCAAAAGTCTGCATGCGTCGCGCATGAGCAGCCACTGACGCGGTGAAAAAAAAACAAGATCCCCAGAACCTGTTCTGGCGCAGAGTTCGTACAGGTAGTCGTTAACTGCACGTTTCTGCTGGAGCAGCCTATCAAACATATACAAGGTTGAGTTCCATCGCGTCGGGCAGTCACAAATAAGACGTCTGACTGGCAGATTGTGTCGCCGCTGAATGTCAGCAAGGCGAGCCATGGCCGTGTAAGATCTTCTGAAATGGGCCGAGATTTTCCTTGCCTGCCACAAGACGTCCTGGACCCCAGGGTATTTGACAACGAATCGCTGCACGACCAAGTTCAAGACGTGTGCCATGCATGGCACGTGTGTAATTTTGCCCTGTTTCAATTCGCTCAGCAGATTGGCACCGTTGTCGCACACCACTTTACCAACTGTCAAATTGAGCGGTGTTAGCCACTGATCTGCCTGTGAACGCAAAGCTGAAAGGAGTGCAGGGTCAGTGTGGCTCTTGGCTTCCAGGCACAACAGACGCAGCACAGCATGGCAACGTCTCACCT
This sequence comes from Rana muscosa, assembly GCA_029206835.1. Classification (NCBI taxonomy): domain Eukaryota; kingdom Metazoa; phylum Chordata; class Amphibia; order Anura; family Ranidae; genus Rana; species Rana muscosa. The sequence continues at coordinate 550,654,100 of CM055116.1, read as the reverse complement.
GGCATGTCGAATAGGTTCTGGGGATCTTGGGCGGCGCAGCGGAAGAGACGGTAGCAGCGGAAGAGGAGGAGTCAGCCGAGGAGGAGAGGGAGGATGGAGTAGGAGGAGGAGGAGGAGAAGAAGAGGCAGGCCTACATGCAATCCGTGGCGGTAAAACCAAATCTACACGGGTGCCACGGGTTACATGCTTGACGGCCGTCAGAAGGTTCACCCAGTGGGCAGTAAAAGTAATATACCTTCTCTGCCCGTGTTTGCTAGACCACGTGTCTGTGGTCAGATGTATCTTGGCACCGACACTGTGTGCCAGAGATACATTCACTTGCCGCTGAACATGGCCATATAGCTCTGGGATGCCCTTCTGGGAGAAATATTTCCTTCCTGGGACCTTCCATTGTGGTGTTCCAATGGCCACAAATTTTCGAAAGGCCTCCGAGTCCACCAGTTTATATGGCAGTAGTTGGCGGGCTAGGAGTTCTGACAAGCCAGTGGTCAACCGTTGGGCAAGAGGGTTATCCGGCGTCATCATTCTTTTACGCTCGAACATTTGGCCCACGGAAGCCTGCCTTTTTCCAGATAAACTTGGGGACGGGATGATGGAAGGTGGAGTGGAGGACAACTGTGAAGAGAGAGGAGAAGTAGTAGAAGAGGGTGGATGGTGAGAGCCTGGAGTTTGGCTTTGTGGGTTCTGACGGCGTTGCTCCCACTGGGCTCGGTGATGGGAGTTCATGTGCCTTCTTAAGGTGGTCGTCCCTAGGTGAGTGTTGGGCTTACCGTGACTTATGCATTGACTGCAAAGGCTGCAGATGGCAACACTATTGTCAGCAGCGGACACGTTAAAAAAAGCCCACGCTGCGGAGCCATGTGCCGGCGTCCTGGGAGCGCCAGATGTGACCGTACATGGTTGATGGCTCGCTCTGAGTCCTGATACATTAGCAGTCTTGTTTGTCACTCCTGTGCAATGTAAGTTCCGCCTGCCTCTCCTCCCTATCTGCTGCTCCATCTCTCCCTCTGAACTCCCCTCCTGGTCCTCTCTTGTGGGCACCCACGTGACGTCCATAGACATATCATCATCTACGTCACCTTCCCCACCACTAACATTAGAGATCTCGGAGTAGGCAGCAACAGCGGGGACCAACATCCTTGGGCTGATCTGGGTACTGTCGTCAGACTGCTGAGTGGCGGTTGTTGCTACCTCCTCTTCCTGATCCAATGTCAAGAATGCCTGCGCATCAGAGAAGTCTTGTGATGGATCGGAAAATAATTCCTGTGACTCAAGCGGAGGGTATATGGTGGCGGTGGTGTTGGTGGTAGTGTCTTTGGGGGTGCACACAGCAGAGAGTGAAGAGGGTGCAGATAGAGAGGATGAGGAGGGTGCAGAAGAGTAAGGCTGAGTGAGCCACTCAACCAAGTCTGGTGCGTCCTTTGACGTAATCGAATGCACCTTCTGCAACTTCCCACTTTGGCTCCGGCCTGGTGCTCCTGCCCTACCCCTACCACCCCTGCGGAAGGGCCTGCCTCTTCCTCGGCCTGTCATCTTTTTAAATGACCCTGTGACAAAAGGCTGTAGAGAAGGGCAGTATATGTGGAAGAAGGTATATAACACCCCGCTTCAAACTGTCGTTTTCGGGGGCCACTGGTCTATCACAGCAGTTATAATACTTTTTTCTAATTGCGTTTGTCACTCTTTGTAGTATCACTGCAGAACCTCTCAGCAGTCACAATGCTGCACAGTAGAAATGCACTATACTATTCTTCCTATATGTGAAAGTTTTTTATGCGTGTATTAGACCCCTATATACTGCACACCAAATAGTACACCTATACCAGTCCTTAAAATGAACTTTTGTGGAGCTTTATTGGTTAGCAATTTTAGTCGCTAGTCTGTGCCTGCGACACACAGCGGCAATTTCTACCTAAACCGAGAAAAGAGCTGCAGCAGAACCGCTCAGAAGCTGCACAGTAGAAATGCTGCACAGTTGAAATGCACTATATATTATATAGTATAGTATATAGTATATATTATATAGTATGTTTGAAAGTTTTTTATGTGTGTATTAGACCCCTATATACTGCACACCAAATAGTACACCTATACCAGTCCTTAAAATGAACTTTTGGGGAGCTTTATTGGTTAGCGATTTTAGTCGCTAGTCTGTGCCTGCGACACACAGCGGCAATTTCTACCTAAACCGAGAAAAGAGCTGCAGCAGAACCGCTCAGAAGCTGCACAGTAGAAATGCTGCACAGTTGAAATGCACTATATATTATATAGTATAGTATATAGTATATATTATATAGTATGTTTGAAAGTTTTTTATGCGTGTATTAGACCCCTATATACTGCACACCAAATAGTACACCTATACCAGTCCTTAAAATGAACTTTTGGGGAGCTTTATTGGTTAGCGATTTTAGTCGCTAGTCTGTGCCTGCGACACACAGCGGCAATTTCTACCTAAACCAAGGAAAGAGCTGCAGCAGAACCGCTCAGAAGCTGCACAGTAGAAATGCACTATACTATTCTTCCTAGAGTATTTTATGCGTGTAGTACACCCCTATTTACTGCACACAAAATAGTACACCTATACCAGTCCGTAAAAGGACTTTTGTGGACTGTACACCTATACCAGTCCTTAGAAGGACTTTTGTTTTAGTAGAGTCTGTCCCTGCTAGTACACACACAGCAACCTTCCTAAACTGACTAAAGACAGCTGCAGAACCGCACTATACTATTCTTTCTAGAGTATTTTATGCGTGTAGTACACCCCTATTTACTGCACACAAAATAGTACACCTATACCAGTCCGTAAAAGGACTTTTGTGGACTGTACACCTATACCAGTCCTTATGCCGCGTATACACGATCGTGATTCACGGCGGTGAAAACACCGCCGTGAATCACGACATGAAATTAAATGAAAAATGAGGGAACGGCATTTTCCCCCACACACGACCGTTTTTCCCATCATTTTTTTCTTTGTCGAGAAAAACGACCGTCTGTGGGCTCCGCGGCAGTGTCTCCCTATGGGAAAACTGCCGCGGAAAAAAATGATGGAAAACACGATGAGAAAATTTAGAACATGTTCTAATTTTTCTCGTCGTTTTTCTCAACGAGAAAAACGGCATAAAGCCCACAGACGATCGTTTTTCTCGGCGAAAAAAAAAAATGTCATTTTTCCCGACGGGAAAAATGATCGTGTGTACGCGGCATTAGAAGGACTTTTGTTTTAGTAGAGTCTGTCCCTGCTAGTACACACACAGCAACCTTCCTACACTGACTAAAGACAGCTGCAGAACCGCTCAGCACTGCAGTCCCAATGCTGCACAATTGAAATTAACTAAAAGTGTATTACACCCCTATACACTGCACACAAAAAAAATTGTACACCTATACCAATCCTTAAAAGGACTTTTGTGGACCTAATAGCTAGGATTACAGTCTGTCCCTGCTCCACACAGCAACCTGTCCCTACACTGACAAATAACAGAATGTAAAATGGCAGCCAGATCAGGTCTATTTATAAGATAGGGGGTATGTCCATCTGCTGAAATGTCTCATTGGCTGTCCTGTACCACATGATGGATGTGTCATAGGTCAAAGTTCCACAATGTAAAAGATTCAGAATATGGTGGCCGCGAACCGGCCGCGAATAGCGCCATATGTCCGCCGGTTTCGCCGCAAACCGACCGCGGGGCGAACCGCAAGGCCATCTCTAATCTAGAGCCCACTTCACCGCTAAACACTCCTTCTCAATCGTGGCGTAATTTACCTCATGGGACTTCAATTTCCTGCTGAGGTAAATGACTGGGTGCTCGTCCCCGTTCCAGACCTGGGACAATACTGCTCCTAACCCAACGTCTGATGCATCACTTTGTACTACAAAGTCCCTAGAGAAGTCTGGTGAGTACAACACTGACTGGCAACATAAGGCTTTTTTTTAAGAATTGGAATCCTGCCTCAGCCTCTGGGGTCCATTTAACCATGACCGACTCTTTCCCTTTTGTCAGGTTGGTTAGGGGTACAGCCTGAGAAGCAAAGTGGGGAATGAATCGCCGATAATAACCAGCGATTCCCAGAAAGGCTCGTACCTGCTTCTTGCTGTTGGGACGTGGCCACTTCTGTATGGCCTCGACTTTATTGACTTGGGGTTTTATTACTCCCCTCCCAATGGTGTACCCAAGATATTTGGCCTCCTCCTGCCCAATGGTACACTTCTTGGGGTTGGCCGTAAATCCAGCTTCCCGGATAGAGTCTAGGACTGCTTGCACTTTTGGCAGATGTGAGGCCCAATCTGTGCTATAGATAATTACATCATCCAGGTAAGCCGCAGCATACTTCTGATGGGGCCTCAGTATCTGGTCCATTTTCCGCTGGAATGTGGCCGGCACATTCTGTAACCCAAACGGCATTCTTTTATATTGGAACTCCCCGTCTGGGGTTACAAATGCGGTTTTCTCCTTGGCCAACTTGGCCAGGGGAATTTGCCAATACCCTTTTGTGAGATCAAGAGTTGTCATGTATCGGCCTGTTCCCAGCCGGTCGATCAACTCATCTATACGTGGCATGGGGTAGGTGTCAAATTTTGTAACTTTGTTCAGTTGTTGAAAATCGTTACAAAATCGCCAGCTCCCATCCGGTTTAGGCACTAACACAATGGGACTTGACCAATCACTTTGGGACTCCTCTATCACCCCTAACTTAAAGTGGAGTTCCACCCTCTTTTGCAACTTTGTTGCATCCTCTTTATTACTGTATCCTTAAGAATAAATGGCATAAATTAAAAAAAATTTTTTTAAACTCACTGTTTTGTTGAACTTTGATTTCTTCTCGCGCCGCGGCCGCAGCCCCCCCCTCGCGTCATACACTGACCGCTATGCGTCCTGGGAGATTTGTCATGAAACCCAGGAGGCTCATCGCGTTCCCATCTTCATGAAGGCACGCCCATCCTGCCCTCCCTCGGTCCGCCTGGTGTGTGTGACCACCTTCCTCCGCTCCTCCCTCCCTGCCTCAGCCTGTCACATCTCACACTGCACTGTGTGAGATGTGACCAGGGCCGCTGTTCTGCCGCATAAGTTCCCCACGCAGAGGTGGAGGCGCTGAAGCGCCAGAGTGCTCCCCTCCCTCCTCCTTCTCCTCTCCTCTCCTTGTCCATAGGAGGCTCTCTCCGCCGATCACCGCCGCCGCCACGTTCCCTGCCGAAGCCCCCACCCTCCTCCCTCTTCCTCCTGTCAGTAGAGGAGAGCGAAACAGCCTGAGATCGGAGTGGCTGTCTCTGACCAGCTCTCTCTGGGGGGGGTCAGTACTAATGATGGAGGGGGGGTCAGTACTAATGATGGAGGGGGGGTCAGTACTAATGATGGAGGGGGGTGGTTTGTTCTGGGGGGGAGTACTAATGATGGAGGGGGGTGGTTTATTCTGGGGGGGCAGTACTAATGATGGAGGGGGGGTTTGTTCTGGGGGGGCAGTACTAATGATGGAGGGGGGTGGTTTGTTCTGGGGGGGCAGTACTAATGATGGAGGGGGGGTGGTTTGTTCTGGGGGGGTCAGTACTAATGATGGAGGGGGGTGGTTTGTTCTGGGGGGTCAGTACTAATGATGGAGGGGGGTGGTTTGTTCTGGGGGGTCAGTACTAATGATGGAGGGGGGGTGGTTTGTTCTGGGGGGTCAGTACTAATGATGGAGGGGGGTGGTTTGTTCTGGGGGGGGTCTGTACTAATAGAGGGGGTGGTTTGTCCTGGGGGGTCTGTACTAATGGAGGGGGGTGGTTTGTCCTGGGGGGGTCTGTACTAATGATGGAGGGGGGTGGTTTGTTCTGGGTGGGGGGTCTGTACTAATAGAGGGGGTGGTTTGTCCTGGGGGGTCTGTACTAATGGAGGGGGGTGGTTTGTCCTGGGGGGGGTCTGTACTAATGGAGGGGGGTGGTTTGTTCTGGGGGGTCTGTACTAATGGAGGGGGGGGAGGAAAGCCACACAGCCTGGCGCCATCCCTGGCAGAGAAAGGAATGGAGTCATTGCCAGAATACAGATCTGGGCTCTACCCAGTGGAGTCGCCATGGGCAATTCAGAGTGAGCCGACTCCTGATCAAAGGAACTGCTGTTGCTGTATCGCTGGGTCAGGTGAGAGGGCCAATCGGCCATTATCTACTAACGTCCATAGGAACTGCAGTCTCTGACCATCTCCTGTACTATGTCTGCATAGATGCGATTCGATGTGTTGGAGTGATGCAATGTGCTGTAAATGATGCGATTTGATGTGCTGGGGGTGATGCAATGTGCTGTAAATGATGCGATTTGATGTGCTGGGGGTGATGCAATGTGCTTTAAAAGATGCGATTCGATGTGTTGGGGGTGATGCAATGTGCTGTAAATGATGCGATTTGATGTGCTGGGGGTGTTGCAATGTGCTGTGGGCCCATGCGATTCAATGTGCTGGGGGTGTTGCAATGTGCTGTGGGCCCATGCGATTCAATGTGCTGGGGGTGTTGCAATGTGCTGTGGGTCCATGCAATTCGATGTGCTGGGGGTGTTGCAATGTGCTGTGGGCCCATGCAATTCGATGTGCTGGGGTGATGCAATGTTCTGTGGGCCCATGCAATTCGATGTGCTGGGGGTGTTGCAATGTGCTGTGGGCCCATGCGATTCAATGTGCTGGGGGTGTTGCAATGTGCTGTGGGCCCATGCGATTCGATGTGCTGGGGTGATGCAATGTTCTGTGGGCCCATGCGATTCGATGTGCTGGGGGTGTTGCAATGTGCTGTGGGCCCATGCGATTCAATGTGCTGGGGGTGTTGCAATGTGCTGTGGGCCCATGCGATTCAATGTGCTGGGGGTGTTGCAATGTGCTGTGGGCCCATGTGATTCGATGTGCTGGGGGTGTTGCAATGTGCTGTGGGTCCATGCGATTCAATGTGCTGGGGGTGATGCAATGTGCTGTAAATGATGCGATTCGATGTGCGGGGCGTGTTGCAATGTGCTGTAAATGATGCGATTTGATGTGCTGGGGGTGTTGCAATGTGCTGTAAATGATGCGATTCGATGTGCTGGGGGTGTTGCAATGTGCTGTGGGCCAATGCGATTTGATATGCTGGGGGTGTTGCAATGTGCTGTGATTGATACACACAAAAATGTCCTAATTGTAAACGAAATCATTTGTTTCTGTGCAGATATATCTACATAATAAGATTATATATATATATATATATATATATATATATATATATATATATATATATAATGTAGATATATCTGCACAGAAACAAATGATTTCGTTTACAATTAAGAATTTTTTAAAGCTCTTACCCTTAGCAACAGATTTCTGTATTTCTAGAATATTATTGCTTGTACATACTGGAGGGGAGGAGATGTTTACATAAATAGGGGGCGGCAACTTGCTATGAAACTGGAGAGAAAATATAACATGAAAGTGAAACCGATTACACTGCTTGTGATATCCAGGAAGACATATGCAGTCTGGCTTCAGATGCCCACACTTAAAATGGCCACGGCCTATTTCTAGTTTATACACTATCTAAATGCTGTAATAACCTAACAAAACGGACCTTAGTTTACAGACTAACTTTACTAGAATACATTAAAATTGTGTATTCTAGGGGTATTTTTATTTAAAAAGTGTAATTTCGGCCGGAACACCACTTTAAGCAATTTTTCTGTACTTCCTCACGTATTGCCTCCTGTCAGGCCTCCGGGATCCGATAGGGTTTTAGTTTCACCCTTTCACTGGGCGGGGTAATAATATCATGCTCTACCCCAGACGTTTGTCCCGGCAGCTCAGAGAAAACCTCCTTGTTGCGAAGCACAAACTCCTTAACCTCCTGTTTTTGGGGGTTTGACAAGGTGACTGCTATTCCAACCTCAGGAATCATGCAATCAGAGTGAGCTGGTGACAAAGTTTCCGCGACTAGGGATTCCCTATCCCTCCAGGCTTTCAACAGATTAACGTGATAGATCTGTTCGGGCTTTCGCCTTCCTGGTTGTCTGACCTTGTAATTCACTTCGCTCACTTTTTCCATTATCTCATAGGGGCCTTGCCATTTGGCGAGGAATTTCCTTTAACCGTAGGGACAAGTACCAATACCCTATCCCCCGGGGAAAAGGTACGGGTCCTGGCTCCACGGTTGTACACTCTCTGCTGTGCCAACTGCGCTTGGGCCAAATGTTCCTTTACGATTGGCATTACCTGTGCAATTCTATCTTGCATCAGGGCAACATGCTCAATCACACTCCTGTGGGGAGAACTCTCACTTTCCCAGGTTTCCTTGGCGATATCCAACAGCCCTCTGGGGTGTCTCCCATAAAGTAACTCAAAGGGTGAGAAACCCGTAGAGGATTGGGGTACCTCCCTAATAGCAAACATTAAATAGGGAATTAGACAGTCCCAATCCTTTCCATCTCTATCCACCACTTTCTTTAACATTTGTTTTAGGGTTTTGTTGAATCTTTCAACCAACCCATCTTGTTTGGGGGTGATACACAGATGTACGCAATTGTGTCACTTTGAACAACTTACACAGCTCTTTCATAACCCGGGACATAAAGGGTGTACCTTGGTCCGTAAGCAGTTCTTTACAAATACCCACACGGCTAAAAACAAGAGATAGCTCTTTGGCTATGGTTTTGGCCGAGGTATTTCGGAGAGGAATCGCTTCCGGATAATGGGTGGCATAGTCCATTATAACCAAAATGTACTGGTGCCCCCTAGCGGACTTCATTATCGGACCTACCAAATCCATTGCGATCCTCTCAAAGGGGACCTCAATGATGGGAAGAGGTACCAGCGGGTTACGGAAATGTGGCATCGGTGCTGACCTCTGACACACAGGGCAGGAGGAACAATAATTTTCTGTTTCCTTCATGACCCCAAGCCAATAGAACCTCTGCAATACTCTCTCTCGGGTTTTCTCTGTCCCCAGATGACCTCCAAGAATGTGCCCATGGGCCAACTCTAACACCAACTTCCTGTAAGGTTTGGGCGCCACAAGCTGCTCAATGGTTTCTTCTGCCCTTTTAGCCACCCGATACAGTAGGTCCTTTTCCACGATGAAGTATGGGTAAGTGCAGGTCTCATCTGGGTTCACTAACTCGCCATCTATTTCCACTACGTTTTCCTGTGCCTTTATTAGGGTGGGGTCTTTTAACTGTTCTGTGGCAAAATTTTCCTTGTGAACCTCGAGATCAGAAAACTCCACAGACGGCATGTTTTCGTCTGAGGATGTTGGCTCCTCCCCAGTTTCTCGAGTCTCCCCTGCCAATACCGACAAGGGAAATTCTGGAGAGTCCTCACCACTCTCAGAGGAATTCTGGCTATCACATTCCTGGTATATAGGGGCACCAGTGGGGGGCTCAGGACAATCCCATAGTTCCCAGAACTTTGGAAAATCCCTTCCCACAATGGCATCATGAGGCAAGTGAGACACTAGTCCCACCCGATGAGAGAGGGTACCTTTGGGGGTCTCAAAACACACTGTAGTCACCGGATACTCTCGGGTGTCCCCATGCACACAAATAACAGCTACCTTGTTATTCCCAGAGACCTCTGTAGTAACTAATTCAGCCTTTATCAGTGTCACCAGGCTACCTGAATCCAGCAACACAACAACATTTCTACCATTAATACACATTTTGCATGAATGTTTCTCAGTTCCCCGAATGGCAGTGCATGCGACTGTCCCAAACAGCGACTGACGTCTGTCCCTTAGAAAGTCACATTGCATGGGTTCATCCACAACCGGCAATTTGCTGCAATATGTCCCTCTTGTCGGCAGTGGTAACAAACAATCCTTCTTGCTGCCTCTTGAGCGCCTGACTTCCCAGGCTGTTCTCGCCAAACCTTGGGTAGATCTCCCACCCTCTCACTCTCTCCACCCTCACCCCTTGGAATCATCTTACCTGGCACTGGGGATGGTCTGGTCTTAGGGTGGAAAGTCCGTGAGTCTCTGGAAGAGGCAGTCAGGTTCTCTGTAGCCAAGTACTTCTCTACTCGATCCACAAGATTATTGGCCGTTTCTGAGTCTCCATGGCTTACCCACTTTTGGATGGCAGTAGGAAGAGCTCTCAAGAAACGATCCATCACAACACGTTCCACAATCTTTGGTGCGGACAAAGTCTCTGGCTGTAGCCACTTTCTGCTCAGGTGAATGAGATCATACATTTGAGACCTGGGGGGTTTTCCAAGCCGGAAAGTCCAGTTATGCACACGCTGAGCCCGGACAGCCAGGGTGACACCCAGCCGTGCCAATATTTCAGTTTTTAGCATCACATAGTCTTTTGCTTGGTCAGGCTCTAGGTCATAGTAAGCTTTCTGCGATTCACCAGTTAACAGAGGAGCCACCAGTCCAGCTCACTGCTCCTTAGGCCACTTTTCTCTTTCAGCAGTCCTTTCAAATGTGGTCAAAAACACCTCTGGATCATCCTCTCCAGTCATTTTTGTCAATAAACGACTCACCCCAAAGGACGCGGTATTAGTGGAACGACTTGCCTCACTGGTCTGCGGATGTTGCTGCATTAACGTTTCCATTTGTTGTAGTCTCTGCTCTTGCTTCTGTAACAGGTCTATGAAGCAGGCCTCAGATTGTTGCTGGGCTTGTTGCTGAGCTTCCAGACTCTGTTGGTGAGCTTGCTGCTGGGCTGCAAGGCTCTGTTGATAAGCTTGCTGGTGGGCTGCAAAGCTCTGTTGTTGAGCTGCAAGGCTCTTTTGCAAACCTGCATTTGTCTGCTGCTGATTGGCATTTGCTAGAGCCAGCTGTTTCAGTATCTCCTCCATGCTGGCCTTAAAAAAAAACTGCCCGCATTCTCCACCAACTGTGAGGGGGTTAGCTCGGCAGCGGGTGTGTGTGACCCCCTGGATGGGTTCACCACACAAAAACAGGCACAGCAGACAGAGTTTATAGTTGCAAAAACAAAAGGTGCGGTTTATTTATACTATTTACAGGGGAAAAACAGCAAAACAAAAAGAAACATACAAAAAGAAATCCTGGTCAGCTTGACCGCTTACTACACACGTAGGTTCCCTGTCTGACAACTAGGTGCAGCCTTGTGCTGCCCCAGCCCCTATCTCCCTGTTTTTTAAAGGTTTTAACCACACAGGCTTTGTCTCACCGCACAGGACAGAAACACACTCCCCAGTCTTGCACAACACAGATCTGGTTCCAGGATGGAGCATCTCCCCTAGCATGCTGGGAGTTCTTGTAGAGGCCTTAATGAGCCACTTGATTCAGCTGGGCTCATTAACTCTTCTCCCGCAAGAGTCCCAGCACTCCCCCTAGTGGTATAAATCGGCATAAAGCCTGAATCTAGGACATATATACCTTCCATCCTGGATGCAACCTGGTGACTTTACATGCCTGCTGTCACAATATATATATATATATATATATATATATATATATATATATATATATATATATGTGGGAGATTAGCTCGTGGGGATCACCTTTTCTCTGAATGAAGGTCAGCGTGCAGGCAGTTTCTTTAAAAAATCTGGCGGATTCCAGCTTTATTGACAGGTGGTTTGCAAAGTCAGAAAAAATAACCAAAACAGTAAATCAAATCCTTGATGTCCGGCGCTAAACTAAACAGAAGACTGCTCTCTATACGGTGTGGGGCTGGTCCCCGTCACCCACAAAACATGAAGCAAAGCAAACCCTTTCTTTTAATCCAAACACACAGCGCTTCTCTCACTCAGATTCCCTTCTGAGTCTCAGGCCAGAGCCCTGTTGTGCTCTCTTCCTGGTCTTTTAATATCCAGCTGAGTGTGGACTCCAGTGGACCAGAACATCCGGACCGGAACCCAGCCTGCCACAGAGGCTGGAAAAACCGGGCCGGACTCTGGTTCAATCTCTTACAGTGAAACGAATGCAAGGTGAACTGTACCTAAAATCGTGTATCTCACCTCGCATACCGTCACATATCCTCCCCCTCTGCTCAAGCCCCTGCGGCTGAATACTTTACCCAACCATACAGTGCACGCGGGAGAGGGCCTCTGCGTTATTTTGGAACTTTCCCGGCCTGTGCTCCACCGTAAACCTAAAGGGCTGTAAAGCCAGAAACCACCTTGTCACACGCCCATTCTTCTCCCTGTTGTCACACATCCACTTTAGGGGAGTATGGTCGGTGACAAGCTTAAACGACCTTCCCAGTAGGTAATACCTCAGGGAGTCTAATGCCGCGTACACACGATAATTTTTCCCGTCTGGAAAAATTAATTTTTTTCCTTTTGGACGAGAAAAACGATCGTCTGTGGGCTTTTTGTCATTTTTCCCGATGGGAAAAACGGCATTAATCATGACGAGAAAAATTAGAACATGCTCTAATTTTTCTCGTCGTTCCTGTCATTTTTTTTCTGCAGCAGTTTTCCCATAGGGAAACACTGCCGTGGAGCCTACACACGGTCGTTTTTCTCGCCAAGAGAAAAAATGACGGGAAAAACGGCCGTGTGTGGGGGAACAAGCCGTTCCCTCGTTTTTTCCTGTCGTGATTCACGGCGGTGTTTTCACCGCCGTGAATCACAATCGTGTGTACGCGGCATTAAGGCCCATTTAATGGCGAGACACTCCTTTTCTACGATGGCATAGTTCTTTTCGTGTTTGTTTAGCTTCCGACTCAGGTATACAACTGGGTGCTCCTCACCATTCCTGTTCTGTGACAGTACAGCCCCCAGGCCCACCTCAGAGGCATCGGTCTGTACGACAAACTCCTTGCTGAAGTCCGGGGTCACTAGTACTGGTAATGCACAAAGGGCCTGTTTTGATTTCTAAAACGCCTCCTCTGCCTCAGGGTTCCATTTGACCATGACCGACCCTCTACCCTTCGTCAGGTCGGTCAGAGGGGCGGCCATGGTGGCAAAGTTGGGTATGAACCGTCTGTAATACTCGGTAATGCCCTCACTGGTTTTTTATTGATCGGGCGGTTGGGGCCATTTTTGAATTGCCTCAACCTTATTGGTCTGCGGCTTGACGACTCCCCGGCCAATAACGTACCCAAGGTACTTCGCCTCCTCCAGGCCTATGGCACACTTTTTTGGGTTGGCCGTGAGGCCTGCTTTCCTAAGGGAATCTATTACTGCTTGTACCCGGAGCAGGTGCGATTCCCAATCTGGGCTGTGGATGACCACATCGTCTAAATATGCAGCTGCATACGGGCAATGTGGTCTCAAGGTTTTGTCCATCATTCGCTGGAATGACGCAGGGGCCCCATGCAGACCAAAAGGCATCCGCTTGTACTGAAACAAGCCCTCAGGAGTGGAAAAAGCAGTCTTCTCCTTGGCCGATTCAGTTAGCAGTATCTGCCAATAGCCTTTTGTTAGGTCCAGGGTCGTTATGTAGCGAGCCTGTCCTAACCTGTCCACGAGTTCGTCCACCCGGGGTATCGGGTAGGTGTCGAACTTGGACACACTGTTAGGTTTTGTAATGACTTTAGGAAACTTGATAGTGCCATCAGGTTTTGGGACCAGCACTATGGGGCTTGATCACTCACTGTGGGACTCCTCTATCACGTTTAACTCCAACATATTTTTTATTTCCTTCGCAACCGCCTCTCGCCTGGCCTGTGGGATTCTATATGGTTTTACATTCACAAGAACCCCTGGTTCCGTCATTATATCATGTTGGATCACGTTGGTCAGTCCAGGTTAAGGTGAGAAAAAGTCTCTATTCTTATGCACAAACGCCCTAATGTCACTTTGTTGTGTCGCGGACAGGGAATCCATGATGGGGACGTCAGGTGTCACGGGTGCCCGGTCTGGTGGAGGCAGGGATGTGGCCAGTAAAGTCTCTCAGTCCTTCCAGGGCTTTTGGAAATTGACATGGTAAATTTGGTGTGGTTTCCTTTTCCCTGGCTGGTAGACTTTGTAGTTTACCTCCCCCACCCTTTCGACAACCTCAAAGGGACCCTGCCACTTGGCTAGAAACGTAATTTCCACCGTGGGAACCAGTACCAACACTCTGTCCCCAGGGCTAAAAGAACGGACCTTGGCACCCCGGTCATAGACCTTCCTCTGGGCCTACTGGGCTCGCTCCATATGTTTTCGCACCAGGGGCAAGACAGCTGCGATGCGATCCTGCATCAAGGAGACATGCTCTATGATGCTCCTATATGGGCTGACCTCTCCTTCCCACGTTTCTTTGGCAAAATCCAGCAGGCCCCTGGGATGTCTACCATACAAGAGCTCAAAGGGGGAATAGCCTGTGGATGCCTGTGGAACCTCTCGTATGGCAAACATGAGATATGGTAGCAAAAAGTCCCAGTTTCCCCCATCTTTGTCGACCACCTTTTTCAGAATACTTTTCAAAGTTTTATTAAATCTTTCGACCAGACCATCTGTTTGGGGGTGGTAGACAGAGGTTCGGAGATGGGAGATTTTGGATAATCTACACAGTTCCTTGGTAACCCTGGACATAAATGGGGTGCCCTGATCGGTTAAGATCTCTTTTGGGATCCCCACTCGACTAGACACCTGGACCAATTCCTTGGCGATAGCCTTAGCGGAGGTGTTGCGCAAGGGTATGGCCTCAGGATGGCGCGTGGCATAGTCCAGGATCACCAGAATATGCTGGTGACCCCATGCGGATTTCACAACCGGCCCCACCAGGTCCATACCAATCCTCTCAAAGGGGACCTTGATTATTGGTAGAGGGACAAGGGGGCTGCGAAAATGGGGCGACGGTGCCGACATTTGGCACTCGGGGCACGATTCGCAGTACTCCTTGACATCTGCATGCAACCCGGGCCAGAAAAATCTCTGGCAGATTCTCTCCCTGGTTTTTTCAACACCGAGATGCCCCCCATTACATGACCATGGGCCAGGTCTAGCACCACCCTGCAGAAGGGTTTGGGAACTAGTAGCTGTTCTATCTCGTCCTCTCCATGTTTTATCACTCAATACAATAAATTGTGTTTAATTGTCATGTATGGGAAAGACACCACCCAATTAGGATCCACCGGTTCCCCATCCACCATCTTAACGTTTTCCCTGGCTCTCATGAGGGTGGCCTCTCGCAGTTGCTCGGTACAGAAATCCTCCCTCCTGACCTCTAAGTCGGGTACCACATTTTGGCTACTCTCAATGTCAGGGTCAGAGGGGCTCTCCTGTTCGTTACCCTCAGGCTGGGAGTTAGCTTTCAGGTCATCCGGCTCCCCAGCCATGACAAAGAAAGAAAGAGGATCTCCGGCTTCCTCGATCCCACCAACAGCATCCCCTTCCCTTTGGCGAAAAGGGTCTGGTGAGAGTTCCCATGCTTCCCCAGCAGGGGTAGCTCTATCTACCAGCCTCCCTTTTTTCTCGCATAAATTCCAAAAATGGGGAAAATCGTTTCCCACTAAAGCTTCATGAAGCAGTGAAGGTACCACTCCTACTAAATGTGTTACACTGCCCCAGGGGGTATCAACCTCAACCACCGCTGTCTGATACTCTTGAGTGTCCCCATGGATACGAATTACCCTAATAGTACTGGGGTGTAGTTATGTGGAGTTTACACAATCATTCCTTACTAGGGTCACCACACTACCAGAGTCTAGCAGGGCTGTCAGTGGTTTTTCATCCACTGAAATAACACACACCTGTTTTTCAATTAGACTCTGACATGATGCAGTGCATGCGACCTGTTCAAACAGAGAAATGCGTCTTTTCAAATAAGCATAATCGCACTGCATAGGTTCATCATTTATAGGACAGTTCGCAGCAATATGCCCTAATGCATGGCAACGAAAACATTGTATATGTTCTACCCCCAGTCCTCTTAACGGTCTCACAGACCTTCCTGGCTTCTTTGGCCAGTCTCCAGGTCTAGGACCCACAGTCTCATCAGCTGTAACAGTCTTTTCAACTTTCCCCAAGCTCTTGAACAGTCTTACCAGAACCGCTGGGAGATCTTGCACCCCTAGACACACCGAAGTGGGGCATAGATGGATTCACCCAGTCCTCAGTAGCACTGTACCTCTCCACTAGGTCGACGAGTTGGGCTGCAGTTTTGGGGTCACCCTGCCCGACCCACTTCCTCAGAGCAGCAGGGAGCGCACGCAGATACCGGTCCATTACCACACGCTCCACGATCTGCGGGCCTGTCAAGGTCTCTGGCTACAACCACTTCTTGGTGAGGTGAACGGGGTGACTTGTTGCTGGAGTAGGACCACTGATGCACCCGCTGGGACCAGATAGCCATGGTGACACCCAAGCGTGCGAGTGTCTCTGTCTTTAGAGTCTCATAGTCCTGGGCCTTATCGGGTTCTAGGTCAAAATAGGCCTTTTGGGGTTCTCCTGTTAGAAATGGGGCCAAGAGACCTGCCCACTGCTCTTTTAGCCATCCTTCCCGGTCAGCAACTCTCTCAAAAGTCGCAAGGTATGCCTCAACATCATCAGCAGATGTCATTTTTTGTAGGTGGTAGGATGCACGTACCATCTTTGCTTCCACTGGCACAGGAGGTGTGGACCCCTTTTTCAGTTCCACTAGAGCCTCTGCGAACTGCCGGTTCATCTCCTGCTTGGCCGCCTGTTGTGCTGCAGCGGCCTCTGCGACTTGGCGGTTGGTTTACTGCTAAGCTGCATTGGCCTGTAGCAGGGGCTTTAACATTTCCTCCATCTTCAGAAAGTGCCCGCTGAATCCACCACGTGTGGGAGATTAGCTCGTGGGGATCACCTTTTCTCTGAATGAAGGTCAGCGTGCAGGCAGTTTCTTTAAAATCTGGCGGATGCCAGCTTTATTGACAGGTGGTTTGCAAAGTCAGAAAAAATAACCAAAACAGTAAATCAAATCCTTCCCGTCCGGCGCTAAACTAAACAGAAGACTGCTCTCTATGCGGTGCAGGGCTGGTCCCCGTCACCCACAAAACATGAAGCAAAGCAAACCTTTTCTTTTAATCCAAACACACAGCGCTCCTCTCATTCAGATTCCCTTCTGAGTCTCAGGCCAGAGCCCTGTTGTGCTCTCTTCCTGGTCTTTTAATGTCCAGCTCAGTGTGGACTCCAGTGGACCAGAACATCTGGACTGGAACCCAGCCTGCCACAGAGGCTGGAAAAAGCCCTGTTTGGTTCAATCTCTTACAGTGGAACGAATGCGAGGTGAAATGTACCTATAATCGTGTATCTTATCTCGCATACCGTCACAATATATATACATCCTACCTTTGTGCAGTTACATCTCACTGCAGGCCATTAGTATGTCTGGAAGGCAAACAAGGAGAGACAGACCGTCATGAGGCAATAAAAGAGGGCAAGCAGGCTCTGTGTCTAGAGGCAACAGTGCTGGTCGTGGACACGGTGCATCCTCATCAGCACGTGGCCGTGGGACACGCTTGTCCTTCTTTTCGGCAGCTGGCCATGTTGAGCCGCAACATGCCCAAGACTTGGTAGAGTGGATGACCAAGCCGTCCTCCTCCTCCTCATCCTCTCTCACCCAGGCTCAGGGTACTTTGTCTGGCAAAGCAGCTGCCAAAGTGGCCTCTTCCCTCGGCTCAATGGCATCAGTCACTCCTTCCCTAGCCCCACCATGTCCTCCTGAGGAGTCCCCCGAACTGTTTGACCACAGTGTTGGGTACATGCTCCAGGAGGATGCCCAGCGTTTTAAAGGCTCTGATGATGGAACCCAGCTAGAGGAAGGCAGTAACATGAGCCCAGAAAGAGGGGGTGCCCAACAAGGACAGCTACCTGGCAGTCATGTTCCCCCAGCTGCAGCATACTGCCAGATTTGCTCCAGTGATGAGGAGGGAGGGGATGGTGAGGTCACTGACTCCACGTGGGTGCCTGATAGGAGAAAGGAGGAGGAGGAGGAGGAGGAGGAGGCACATCTCCAACGAGGCAGGATGCCCTCCAGGGGCCAGCTTAAGGGCAGCACACCGACTGCATCACACCGCATGTGCAGGGCGCTGCTGTCTCTGCGCGGTATTCCAAAAGTTCTTTGGTGTGGGCCTTTTTTTAGACGTGTGCAGCAGATCGCACCATTGCCATTTGCAACATATGTCTTAGGCGTATCTCGCGTGGCCAAAACATCAGCCGCTTGGGCACCACGTGCTTGACCAGACATATATCGACCTGCAATGCAGTTCATTAGCAAGTCTACCTAAAAGACCCACACACCAAAGAACAAAGCGGACCTCTCTTTGCTCCTCATCAGCTGGGATCTCCAACCCCACTATACCTTCAGTCCTCTCTGAAACCTGCACTGAGAGGAATGAAGGTGTAGAATTAGGTGTGTCACAGCCAAGTACTTGCGGGCAATCTGCTATTGGTACACCGACGTCAGATTGTACCCAAAATATGTTCGCTCCCAGCCATCCACATGCCCAGCAGTTGAATGCTAGCTTGGCTAAATTGCTAGCACTTCAACTGCTGCTTTTTCAGTTGGTAGACTCTGCCCCCCTCCGTGAGTTTGTGGAATGTGTGGTTCCTCAGTGGCAGGTTTCCAAACGCCACTTTTTCTCACGGAAGGCGATTCCAGCTCTCTACCGGCATGTGGAAGGCAATGTCTTGGCCTCCCTGGACAGGGCGGTCAGCCGTAAGGTGCATAATACCGCTGACTCATGGTCCAGCAGGCATGGACAGGGACATTACCTATCTTTCACGGTGCATTGGGTGACTCTGCTGGCAGCTGGGAAGGATGCAGGACAAGGTGCAGTAGTGTTGGAGGTTGTTCTGCACCACGCCTCCAAAAAGGTTACTACTGGTGATTCTAAAAACACCTCTCTCCTCCACCCCCTCCTTCTTCTTCTTCCATGGCCTCTACCTGTGCTTTGTCCTCGGAATCAGTGGTGCTCCGTAGGCGTTCAATGGGCTACGCAAGTACGCAGGCAAAAAGATGCCATGCGGTGCTTGAGCTGGTGTGCTTGGGGGACAGGAACCACACTGGGGCAGAGATTCTGTCATCTCTGCAGGGGCAGGCTCAGAGGTGGTTGACGCCACGCCAGCTTAAGCCAGGAAAGGTGGTTTGCGACAATGGCACCAACCTCCTCTCCGCCCTCTGACAGGGACAACTGACCCATGTGCCCTGTTTGGCTCATGTCCTTAACTTGGTGGTGCAGCGGTTCTTGGGCAGGTACCCGGGCTTACAGGATGTCCTGAAGCAGGCCAGGAAACTCTGTGGGCATTTCCGCCGGTCATATAATGCCAGTGCTCGGCTGGCTGACCTGCAAAAGGAATCCAACCTGCACAAGAACCGCCTAATCTGTGACATGCCCACCAGGTGGAACTCTACGTTGGCCATGCTGCAGCGGCTGCACACGCAGCAGAGGGCCATCAATTAGTATCTGTTGCAATATGGCACCAGGACAGGGTCAGGGGAGCTTGGATGTTTTTCTCCACGACAGTGGGCCATGATCAGGGATGCATGCACTGCCCTGGCACCATTTGAGGAGGCCACAAGGATGGTGAGCAGTGACAGTGCATGCATCAGTGACACTGTCCCTCTTGTCCACCTGTTGGAGCACACACTGCGTGGAATAATGGACAGGGCACTTGAAGCAGAACAGAGGCAGGAAGAAGAGGACTTCCTTACCTCTCAAGGCCCCCTTTATCCAGACAGTGTTCCTGCTGGCCCGGCTATCACGGAGGAGGAGGAGGATGATTGTGTCAGCATGGATGTGGAGCCTAGCACTCAGCATCAGCAGCAGTCTTCAAGGGATCAATTACAGTCCCAAGACACCCATGAACTTGTACGTGGCTGGGAGGAGGTGGCTGCGGATCATGTCGTCCTCAGTGACCCAGAGGACTCCGGACCAAATGCCTCAGCAAACCTATGCTGCATGGCCTCCCTGATCCTGCAAAGCCTGCGGAGGGATCAACGTATTCGTGCGATCAAGGAGAAGGATCATTACTGGCTGGCAACCCTCCTTGATCCACGTTACAAGGGTAAGGTTGCAGACCTTATCTTGCCATCGCAGAGGGAGCAGAGGATGAAGCATCTTCAGGAGGCCTTGCAGAAAGGTCTGTGCAACGTGTTCCCAGAGACTGGGAGGTTACAAATTCCTGGTCCTGGACAACGTGTTGCTGAGGCTTCGGTCAGTCAAAGAAGGATTGAGAAGGTGGCCGTCTGACCGATGCGTTCAGACAATTTTTTAGTACGCAGCCCCAAGGTATGATCGGTTCCAGCTACCATCGCTGGTTTACATGGTGCAGGAATACCTAGGGGCAAGATCAGACTTGGACACCTTTCCCACCGAAAATCCTCTGGGTTACTGGGTCTCGAGGATAGATCACTGGCCAGAGCTTGCACAGTATGCAATTGAGCTACTGGCCTGTCCTGCATCCAGCGTTCTTTCGGAACGCACATTCAGTGCTGCTGGAGGCTTTGTAGCCGATCACAGGGTGCGCCTGTCCCCCGATTCGGGCGATCGACTGACCTTCATAAAAATGAATCAGTCTAATTGTTTTTGAAATGTCAGATCCCTTCAAGACTGCCTATGCTTATGCTGAGTGACTATCCTCTTCCCCCTCAATGATCATGTTGATAGCTTGTAAGAACATTTTTGGTTCTGGGCACCGCCACCAGTGGCTAAGGCCCAATTTTTCAGCCCTTGTTTAACAGGGGCGTGTAATTACAATTTTTGATGCAATACTTTGCAGCAGGGCTCATTGCTGTGCTCCAAGTACAGTATCTGTGAGGGGTTGCAGTGTTGTGGCACCAGTGCCTAAGGCCCAATTTTTATGCCCCTGTTTAACAGGGGCATGTAATTACAATTCTTGATGTAATATTTCACAGCTGGGCCCATTCCTGCCCCCACGAAGAGTAACTGTGAGGGCTTACAGTGTTGTGGCAACACCACCACCACCAAGGGCCCAATTTTTCTGCCCCTGTTCAACAGGGGCATGTAAAAACAATTCTTGATCTAATATTTCACAGCTGGGCCCATTCCTGCGCCCACCAAGAGTAACTGTGAGGACTTACAGTGTTGTGGCACCAGCACCACCACCAAAGGCCCAATTTTTCCTACCACTGTTCAACAATGGCATGTAATTACAATTCTTGATATAATAGTTCACATCAGGGCGTTCCAGCGCTAACCAAGAGTAACTGTGAGGGCTTACAGTGTTGTGGCAACACCAACACCTAAGGGCCAAATTTCTGCAGAGTATATACGGCAGGCCCCTACTTTCAAACATTCAACTTACAAACGACTCCCACTTGCAAACAGAAGGAGACAACAGGAAGTGAGAGGAAATCCACCACTAGGAAGGGAAATTCTCTCCTGTAAGAGTTAATATGGGAAAAAAGTGTCTACTCTCCACTGATGCTTTATCACCAATCCTTGTTTCAATAAAAAACCCAAATTTTCAAAAAACATTTGTCATTGGGACGGAAAGTGAGGTGAAATGTTCTGAACAGGTGCACACTGCACAGACAGCAAAACAAATGTTACATGGGTGATAACCCTTCCCTATGTTTTTCAAAAGGTTAAAAATAGATTTTTGGGCTGGAGCTACACTTAAAAAATTTACTTGTTCCAAATTACAAACAGATTCTACTTAAAGCGGAGGTGCAGTAATTTTTTTATTTTTTTTAAAGTCAGCAGCTACTAACAGTGTAGCTGCCGAGTTTTAATAAGGACACTTACCTGTCCTACTCGCCCGCGATGTCGGTCCCGCCACGGCGATCGATCGCTGCTGTCAGGTCCTGGCTCCTCCATCCTGACTAAGGGAAACAGGCAGTGAAGCCTACGGCTTCACTGCCCGTTTCCTACTGCGCTTGCGCCACTCGCACAACGCTTTGTGAATGGGCGGCTTGCCTCCTGGGATACACACAGTTCCCAGAAGGCAGCGCGCCCCATTGACAAGAAGAGGAAGTGGAAGAAGACCCACCGCGGACGAGAAGAGGCACATCAGAGGCAGATTAGGGGACTTCCGCATAGCAACAGGCATTTAGGGTGAGTATAAAAAAAAAAAAATTATATTATTTATTTTTATTTATTTTTTATTTTTAATGAAAACATTGCTGTTCAGAGTATATAGGCAGGGCCTTTTTTAAATTTTGTTTTTTAAAACACCCGGAGGGACTGGTAGGGGGCTTGGGGGGGGAGGGGGTACCCATGCCATTTTCAATGATTTTCATCCATATTGCCGGGACCAGACATTACATTAAAGCCGCAAGCAGTTTTAAATTACTTTTTTTCCTTTAGAAATTTCATTTTGTGCAGGGACAGTTCTAAACACGGGAAACACGTGCCACTTCACAGGCATACTTTAGACACCCCCCAGGTACGATATTTAAAGGAATATTTCACTTTTTTTTTTCACTTTAAGCATCATTAAAATCACTGCTCCCGAAAAAACATTAGTTTTTAAAACTTTTTTTTTGCATTGATACATGCCCCTGGGGCAGGACCTGGGTCCCCAAACACTTTTTAGGACAATAACTTGCATATTAGCCTTGATAATTAGCACTTTTGATTTCGAACGTTCGCGTCCATTGTATTTAATAGGGTTCTAAAGTTTGCGCAAACTTTCGGTCCGTTCGCAGGTTCTGGTGCGAACCAAACCCGGGGGGTGTTCGGCTCATCCCTACATACAATACACACACAGATTGGTAACTCACTGATCCTGGCTCTTCTCTCCTCACACTGGTAACGTTGTGTGAGGAGAGAAGAGCCGGTAACAGGCAGTTACCGGTCTGTGTTTACATTTGTGATCGGCTGTGAATGGCTCTGCGTTTCTGGGAACACGCCGCCACCAACACACACGCAGCGCGCTCCCAATCGCACGCATGTGCCCTGTCTAAGGGGGAGTACCATCTGTGATCGGCCGTAACTGAATAACGGCCGATCACGTGGTAAACAGCCATGGCCATTGGCTGTTCACCCCCATCGGAGACGAGCTTTGTCTCGGGGGACACGCCACGACCGACAGTGCAGCGCGCAGATGCCCTGTTTGAATAGGCTGACAACATATGATGTCCACCCAGAATGGGTTAAGGTAGGTAAGTGTACCATGAGTGGAGAAGAACCAGAGGAGCCAGGTAAGAAACCAGAGCAGGGTCTAGGTAAGAAATTTGCTACAACTTTTTCAGTCGGAAGTCTTGCTGTCAACATAGAATCAGGTGTCTGAACCTCACTTATTATACCTTCCTCTTTCTTTAGTGGCTGATCACCCAGGGCCAGGGAAGCTTGCCTGTCTTTCCATGCTTTAATTACATTTACATGATAGATCTACTCTTTCTTCCGTCTGTCTGGTTGGTATACCTTATAGTTTACCTCCCCAAGCTTTTCCAGTATTTCATAGGGTCCTTGCCACTTCGCTAGGAACTTACTTTCCACTTTAGGGACTAAAACAAGTACTCGATCCCCAGGATGGAAAGTTTGAACCTTCGCCGACCTATTGTACACTCATACTTGCTACATGTGTTCTCGAACAAGAGGCATTACTGAGGTAAATTATATCCTGCATATGCTCAAGCAACAAATATGTCAGTAGGCAATCCCAGTCTCTCCGATCTTTAGCCACCACCTTCTTTAGCATACTCTTGAGCGTTTTGTTGAACCATTATACTAAGCCATCTGTCTGATGGTGGAAAACCGAAGTATGTAAATGCTTAATATTGAACAATTTGCACAACTCTTTTGTTACCTTTGACATAAAGGGAGTCCCTTGGTTGGTTAGAACCTCCTTTGGGATTCCAGAATGGGTAAACATGTGGAACAACTTTCTGGCGATCGTCTTGATGTACCGATAGGTCCAGTAGTTAAGTTTGCCTGAGGCTATCAGATCCAAGGCAATTCGGTCAAAAGGAACTTCAATCATGGGCAATGGTACCATTGGGCTACAGTAATGGGGCATAGGGTCTGCCTTTTGACACTCAGGGCATAACTCACAATAGTTTCTCACATCAGCATGTACCCCAGGCCAAAAGAAATGCTGTAAAATACATTCTTTGGTCTTTTCATAGGCCAGGTGACCACCCAGGATATGTGCATGGGCCAGGTTTAACACTTGTCCTCCTATAAGGGCCAGGCACCACGAGTTGTTCCACAACCTCACCCCAAATTTTGTCAACCCGATACAACATGTCATGATTAATCGCCATATGAGGAAACACATTCTCCAGCCCCGTGGCTACTAGGCTCCCATTGTTCACCTTCACATTTTTACGGGCTTGTAAAAGAGTAGGATCCTGTAATTGGGTGGTCCCAAAGTTGTCCTGAGAGACCTCTAGCTCTGGCACATCGGGCAACTCTAGGGTCTCAGGGGTCACCTCCAGTTCACCCGTACAGACTGCTAGGGGAAAAGACACCATTTTTATCAGGGGTAACCCCTACAGCATTTTCATCAACCTTTGGTTCAAAGGGGTTGGGGTTCCCCCTGCAGTCCCACTAGGAAGTCCAGGCTCAGGACTCTTATCCTTCGCACTGCAGAGTTCCTGAAACAGTGGAAAGTCTCCCCAGTGATACATTGTGCAGTAGGATAGGGGACTTCATGGCAAACAGATCCTAAGCCAGTTTCAAAGGTCACCAGCGCTTTGGGGTACTTCTTACAGTCACCATGCACACATACCACTCCTACCTGATGCTGGGTCAGCTATTCGAGTTCCGCAAGCTGGGTATAGACCAGGATGACCAGGCTTCCAGAGTCCAGGAGGGCACAAACACTTTTCCCCCTTATCCTTACAACAGCGCTCGGCATGTCCGGATCAGTGACTAGGCCCGGGCGAGCAAACAGGGACATGCGTCAGACTACATCACACTCCATAGGCTCAGGATTCAAGGGGACACTTGGCAGTGATGTGACCCCACTCACAGCACCACCAACACTGGTGATACCCACGGGTTCCTCTGGGGCTTCCCAGATGGGGGTCTTTCAACAGAGGGTGTCCCTCCGACCACTCTCGTCGGACTCTCAGGACTTCCCCTTTTCAGCTTGACCAGCTGTGATACTGGGGTTGACCGGATGGCCACAGGAGGGAACTTGAAACTGCAGACCCAACAACTAGGTCCTACGCCGCAAAGTAGCATTCCACCAGTTCAACCAGAACATCCTTTAAATTTTGATCAGATTGCCTTACCCACCTCTACAACTCGGGAGGTAGGGCTCTTAGGAATCGGTCCTTTACAACTCTCTCCGCTATTTGGGGCCCTGTGAGTATCTCAGGCTGCATCCATCGCTTGACCAGGTCATACATTTTGGATCGGGGGTATCCATCTGCATTGAAACTCCAGCTGTGTACTCGCTGCGCTCTAACTGCCGCTGTGACCCCCAGACACCGCAAGATCTCATCTTTTAGTTTGCCATAATCTCAGGCATCCTCCGCGGACAAATCAAAGTAGGCTTTTTGGGAGTCCCCTGCCAACAGTGGAGCCACAAGCGCTGCCCAGCGCTCTTTAGGCCAGGCCTACCCTTCAGCAGTTCTCTCAAAAGTACATAAGAATGCCTCCACATCATCCTGGGATGTCATCTTTTGAAGAAGGTGATTTTTGATGCCTGGCAGGGTGTCACCAGGGGACCCTGTGGAGACATTTGAAGTCTGGGCTGGAATCCGCTGTAGTACTTCAGCTAAGACCTGTTGGCCTTTCTCGGCTGCCTGAGCCAAGGCAGCCTTTTGAGCCCCAGTTGCCTGAGCCAGGGCAGCCACAGCTTGCTGGCAGATTGCTTGGACTTGCTGCTGCTGAGAAGCCAACACTCTATTAGTTTCTTGTTGTGCAGCAGTAGTTTGCTTTTAAGCCTGTTGCTGTGTGGCATTACTTTAGAGCAAGGCCTTTATCAAGTCCTCCATGCTGCAGATTCACAATTACACTGCTGTGCACTGTGCCTTTAAGTGGTATAGTATAAGTGTCCCCGTGCTGTGGTGTGCTCAAATGAATTTAAATTAAGTTTTGACTGCCGCAAGAAAAAGTGTGTACTCCTTATACTAATTAGTATGGGAAGTTCCTGCGCTGTCTGTGTTCAGTAAAATATATAGAATCCTAAAAAAAATCTACAATATCTACCGTATAATCAACAAAGTCTGCTATAACAAATGACAAAGCATAACAATAAATGTTTGTATAGTGCTGTGATTCTTCAATGTTGCGATGACTCCTTTAAAGTGCCATCCGTGCAGAAAAAGTCCTTTAAAAGTGCAATCCGTGCAATATATGGCAACGGTGATGAAAGTGCTGTGCTCCCCTTCCTCCTGTGCCCTCACCAAGTATCCATGTAAAGTAGGGGTAACCAGACGTCCCCTAATTCCGGGGACAGTCCCTGGATTGAGCCCACTTTCCCCGGAGACTGTCTTTCCCCGGATTTGTCCCTGGAGCGGTGGCGGGGGGGGGGGCCCAAGACCCGGTATCTCCCCCTGCACCTCTGCATGTCAGTTCCCTATGCAGTGGGGGGAGGTGGGAGGCAGCGATCGGCAGCTCTATGGTGTCCGCGGATGGCAGGATCTCCCTGGGGCTTGTAGTTCTCTTCCTGAGTCTATACAGTGGAGAGGGGAAGGGCCTCTGACCCAGGGCATCTATCAGTTTCACTCTTCAGTGTGCAAATGAGTCGCTCTGCTTGTACACTCTTGCTGATACCTGCTCTGGTCAGAGGCCCCTCCCCTCTCCACTGTAAAGACTCAGGAAGAGAATTACAAGCTCCAGGAAAATCCCACCACCCGCAGACACCACAGAGCTGCCGATCGATTCCTTCCACCTCCCCCCACTGCATAGTGATCTGAGGTGCAGGGGGAGATGCTGACCACAGACTGTCATCAACATTAATTGGTGAGCGACCATGGGGTGAAAGTGTGGGGGGGAGGGGGTAGAGAGATGTGCTGGGGGTTGGGGGTGGAGTGGGTACACAGCACAGATGTGTTAGACTCTTTCACACTGGCGGACTGATCAGGTCCCCCTGTCAGTTTTTAAGGCAGACCCGATCAGACCATTCATTGCCCTCTATAGAGCGTAGATGTCAGCGGACCTGTGTCCGCTGACACCCTCCACCATCCAATCCAGTCCACTAAAAACAGAAAGATGGGAGATTCATTACCCATCCGTCTGGCGGATCGGATTGGACCGTCCGTTTCCATCCAAAAGCCCCATAGAGAGCAGCGTGCTGTGTCCATGTCCACTCTACATCAGCGGACCAGACACAGACATGTCATCTGTTTGCTCAGCGGTAATCAGGGGAGATATCCCCCACTGAGCAAACGGACTTCACTGTTTCAACTTTAATTTGATTCGCCGGGTGCCTGCCATCACACAAGTCCCGACCTCCCGGTTTTCTCCTTTGACAGACAGCACGCTTTTCCAATCCCAGGGCATGTGTGCAGTCTATCATAGGTAGGAGCAATCCAGGAGACGGGACTTGTTTGGGCCTGCCAATCAAATTAAAGTTGGCACAGTGGGAGACGCCAGGCTGACACACCCCCCATTGTGTGTCACCTGGGGCAGACCGCCCCCCTCTGCCTCAGCACCCGCCCAGGATCTGAGTGATGATCGGACCATTTTTGGCAGAACACTGGCACTATTCTCCTCTCTGATCCGCTGCACACATGAGGCTGCATTCCTGGGCACAGGTGATGCTGCATTGCTGGGCACTGATGAGGCTGCATTCCTGGGCACAGGTGAAGCTGCATTCCTAGGCACTTGGGGGGCTGCATTCCTGGGCACAGGTGAGGTTGCATTGCTGGGCACAGGTCAGGCTGCATTGTTGGGCAATGGTGAGGCTGCATGGGCACTGGTCAGGCTGCATAGATGGGCACTGGTGAGGTTGCATTGCTGGGCACTGGTGAGGCTACATTCCTGGGCACTGGTGAGGCTGCATTGCTGGGCACAGGTGATGCTGCATTGCTAGGCACTGGTGAAGCGGCATTCTTGGACACAGGTGAAGCTGCATTCCTAGGCACAGGTGAGGCTTTATTGCTGGGCACAGGTGAGGCTTCATTGCTGGGCACAGGTAAGGCTGCATTGCTGGGCACAGGTGAGGCTGCATGGGCACTGGTCAGATGGGCACCGGTGAGGCTGCATTGCTGGGCACTGGTGATGCTACATTGCTGGGCACTGGTGAGGCTGCATTGCTGGGCACTGATGAGGCTGCATTGCTGGGCACAGATGAGGCTGCATTGCTGGGCACAGATGAGGCTGCATTGCTGGGCACAGATGAGGCTGCATTCCTGGGCACAGGTTATGCTGCATTGCTAGGCACTAGTGAGGCTGCATTCTTGGGCACAGGTGAAGCTGCATTCCTAGGCACTGGCGAGGCTTCATTCCTAGGCACTGGTGAGGCTGGCATTGCTGGGCACAGGTGAGGCTGCATTGCTGGGCACAGGTGAGGCTGCATGGGCACTGGTCAGATGGGCACTGGTGAGGCTGCATTCCTGGGCACAGATGAGGCTGCATTCCTGGGCACAGGTGATGCTGCATTGCTAGGCACTGGTGAGGCTGCATTCCTAGGCACTGGTGAGGCTGCATTGCTGGGCACAGGTGAGGCTGCATTGCTGGGCACAGGTGAGGCTGCATTGCTGGGCACTGGTGAGGCTGCATGGGCACTGGTCAGATGGGCACTGGTGAAGCTGCATTGCTGGGCACTGGTGAGGCTGCATTGCTGGGCACTGGTGAGGCTACATTCCTGGGCACTGGTAAGGCTACATTCCTGGGCAC
Source organism: Rana muscosa (assembly GCA_029206835.1). NCBI lineage: Eukaryota > Metazoa > Chordata > Amphibia > Anura > Ranidae > Rana > Rana muscosa. The sequence continues at coordinate 550,625,552 of CM055116.1, read as the reverse complement.
TGGTGAGGCTGCATTGCTGGGCACAGATGATGGTGCATTGCTGGGCACAGATGATGGTGCATTGCTGGGCACTAGTGAGGCTGCATTCTTGGGCACAGGTGAAGCTGCATTCCTAGGCACTGGTGAGGCTTCATTGCTGAGCACAGGTAAGGCTTCATTGCTGGGCACAGGTGAGGCTGCATTGCTGGGCACAGGTGAGGCTGCATTGCTGGCCACTGGTTAGGCTGCATGGGCACTGGTCAGGCTGCATTCCTGGGCTGTCAGGGTTGTACGTACCTGATCAGCGAGTCAGAGGAAGGTCCCCCGTACGGATCCGACTCGCGGGCCCCTGGTAGTGCAGACAGGAGGCACGGGAGTGCGGAATGGTAAGAGAGCCTGAGAGTGGTTACTGGAAGGCAGCTCCGGATCCTGGGTTCAGGAGAGTAGCTGAGCCAGGCTGGCAGCAGGCAGGCAGGTAGGCAGGCAGGTGTGTAGAGCAGCGCAGCTGGGCAGGTGCAGAGAGAGTGGTCAAGACAAGCAGGGTTCGGCAACGTTCAGGCAGTATGGTACAGCGGGGCAGGCAAGTTCAGGGTCAAAGACAGGCCGAGGTCGGGTGCAGGCGGATAGCAGGAAAAGTCCAGTAACAAGCCGGGTGGTCAGAAGATCAGGTTTCAGGCAATTAACAGGAGCAGGATACACAGGGGACTGTAGATCAGACAGCACCGGTCTGAAGTGTTCCAGGAGTTTAAATGGGCAAACCGGCGTGCATCGGCGTGCGCAATGGCGCATCGACGCATCAGCGTGCGCAATGGCGCGCACGCAATGCGCGCACATGCACCCGCGCGCACAGGCACACCATCGCGCACAGGCGCGCGCGCCCGATGTCTGGGAAGTGCACCAGTGCGGACAGGAACATGCCCAACATCAGCGCGCATCGGCGCGCGCGAACGCACACCAAAGCGACCACCAACACGCCCGGCAAGGTACGTTCTCTGACATGGGCACTGGTGAGGCTGCATAGATGGGCACTGGTGAGGCTGCATAGATGGGCACAGCGAAGCCCTGCATTCTTTATATAACGCACTCTTGAACTCTGCACTCTGTTTTTTCTCTGTCTTATCTTCATAACATTTGCCAGTCATCTCAAAAAATTCTAAGCAGTATCTTTGTTTATAAATCTTTATTTATGGAACGAAATATTAGAAATAACGTATATATGATACAATCATTCCATAAACACATACCACATGCACTTCATATATTATTTGTGGAAAATATGCTTAAAATAGTTTACCGTTTGCCAATGTAGCAGTCCCATTGGCTTTGAGTAAATAACAAGAGGAGAGCTTCTGACGGGTGCAGTACTTTTATTTGTTTTGCCTCAAAGGTGTGCATTAAGGTTGAACACCATTAGAGGTTAATCTATTAACTCCTTAAAGTGGTTGTAAACCCCAAAAAAATAAAATAAAAATACCTGCAAGACAAAGGCATAATGAGGCTAGCATACTAGCTCATTATGAATTACTTACCTTAGATCGAAGCCCCCGCAGCGGTGCTCGGACACCTCCGCCACCTTCTTGCCTCGATGTCCCTTCCGTGTTGGCCCCGGAGCGGCGATGACGTCACACGCATGCGCGCTTGGGCCGGCTAAATCCATTCAGAAATCCGGCTACTATGCCGGCCCGCTAGTGCACATGCGCGTGACATCAGCGACGCTGGTTTTAAAAGCAAAGATCTCCTTAACCGTGTAGGTTAGGGAGATATTTCATGCACCTACAGGTAAGCCTTAATCTAGGCTTACCTGTAGGTGCATGTTGTGTAAGTGGGTTTACAACCACTTTAAACAGCATAAGCACCATAAGTACCGATTGCACCGTGAAAACTGTAAAATGACATACAATACATTAGTTTACAGTGATCACCAAAAGGGGGTTAAAACAGAATTACAAATGTGGAGTTACAAAGTGGTGTTCACTTATCTGCACACATATATCTAAATTAACATTAAACATCTAAAGAAACATGACTATATGTTCAAACATGTGGATTGTCTACAGCATATCTTTTAACCACTTAAAGACCCCTCACTGTATATATACGTTGGCAGAATGGCTCGTACAGGCACAATCACGTACCTGTACATGGCCCTTTAACTGCCGACGTCGGCGGCGCGCTCGCGACCCCCCTGCCTTCCCCATGAGTCGGACCGCGGGTCCCACGGACTCGATCGCCGCGGGAATCCCCGCGATCGTCTCACGGAGGCATGGAGCGGGGAGATGTTAGTGTAAACACAACATCTCCCCGCTCCCCTACTGACAATGTCAGCGATCTCCCCTCTGTGTAATCAGAGCGGAGATCGGTGACGTGTCACTCGTATCCACGCCCCCCTCAGTTAGAAACACGCCCCTAGGTTAACCCCTCCAGCGCCCCTAGTGGTTAACCCCTTCACTGCCAGTGTAATTTTTACAGTAACCAGTGCATTTTTATTGCACTGATCGCTGTAAAAATTACAATGGTCCCAACAATGTGTCAAAAAGGGATTTTTATAACAGCTTACCTGTAAAATCCTTTTCTTGGAGTACATCACGGGACACAGAGCGACATAGTCATTACTAATGGGTTATATAGTTTACCTTCAGGTGCTGGCACTGGCAACTTCCAAACCGGAAGTACCCTCCCCTATATAAGCCCCTCCCATCCGGGAGCACCTCAGTTTTGTAGCAAAGCAATAAGTGTCCCAAAAAGAGGGGTGGGAGCTCTGTGTCCCGTGATGTACTCCAAGAAAAGGATTTTACAGGTAAGCTGTTATAAAAATCCCTTTTTCTTTTTCGTACATCACGGGACACAGAGCGACATAGTCATTACTAATGGGACGTCCCAAAGCAATGCCAAATGAGGGGAGGGATACACTATACATAAGCTGGGCGCCATCAGGCATGAGGCTCTTTTGCGGCCTGCAACACACTGCGCCCAAAGGCGACATCCTCCTGACTTCTAACGTCTACCTGGTAGAATCTAGTAAAAGTGTGTACTGAAGACCATGTTGCGGCCTTACAGACTTGAGCCAGGGAGGCTTGGTGATGCACTGCCCATGAAGTCCCAACTGCTCTTGTGGAGTGCGCCCTAACTTTGAACGGAGGCGGTCTCCTTCTCAAGCCATAGGCTTGCATAATGACCTGTCGAATCCACTTGGCTAAAGTAGATTTTTGATGCTGCCTGACCCTTTCTGGGGCCTTCCGGCAGAACAAACAAAGTATCCGTTCTGCGAATCTGAGCAGTGGCTTTTAGATAAACTTTAACTGCTCTTACTACATCCAAAGAATGCAATAACTTTTCCTCTACCGAACTAGGTTTGGGGAAAAAGGAAGGAAGAACCACATCTTGGTTCAAATGGAACCTCGATACCACCTTAGGAAGAAGGCTGGATGAGGACGTAACACTACTCTGTCCTTATGGACAACCAGATATGACTCCTTACAGGACAAGGCGGCTAATTCCGATACTCTTTTAGCCGAACAAATGGCTACTAAGAAAATCAATTTCCTGGTGAAAAGAACCAAGGAAATGTGCCGCAATGGTTCAAATGGTTGTTTCTGTAGAACCGACAGAACCAGGTTTAAGTCCCATGGACATATGGGAATACTAACCGGAGGGCTAATACGCATCACTCCTTGTATGAAAGCTTTGACTAATGAATGCAAAGCCAAGGGCCTTTGAAAAAATATTGACAAGGCCGTCTGACCCTTGATAGTACTCAAGGCAAGCTTCCTATGTACAGCCCACTGTAGGAAGTCCAGAATCCTACCTATTACGTACTTACGTGGATGCCATTTCTTGGCCTCACACCACGTGATGTACGCCTTCTAGATCCTATAATAGATCTGCCTGGATACCGGCTTCCTGGCATTGATCATGGTAGATACCACAGGATTAGAGAGCCCTCTCTTTTTTAGAATGTGGGCTTCAATAGCCAGGCCGTCAAACCTAGGGCTGGTAGGGAAGGGTAGTATATCGGTCCTTGCGAAAGCAGGTCCGGACGATGTGGGAGGGTCCAAGGACTTCCCACTGACATTTTTACAATCTCCGCGTACCATGCCCTTCGGGGCCACGCTGGAGCCACCAGAATCACTGGTTTCTTTTCTACCCTGATTCTGCGGATTAATCGCGGTGGGAATGCATATATCAGCTTGAACTGATCCCAAGGGAACACTAGGGCATCCGAACCGCAAGCTAGGGGATCCTTTGTGCGAGACACAAATCTGTCCACCTTTGCGTTGAATCTGGATGCTAGCAGATCTACATCCGGTGTTCCCCACCGCTGGCATATTGCCTGGAAAACCTCGGGGTGAAGAGACCATTCCCCCGGGCATAATTGCTGGCGACTTAAAAAGTCCGCTCTCCAATTTTCCACTCCTGGGATGAAAACCGCGGATATGGCTGTGACATATCTTTCTGCCCATTCCAGGATGCAATTCGCTTCCCTCTGGGCTGCACGACTCCTGGTGCCACCCTGGTGATTGATATATGCCACTGCTGTGGCATTGTCTGATTGAATTCTGACAGGTGACCCTTGGAGTTTGGATGTCCATGCTACTAGGGCATACCGGGCAGCTCGTATCTCTAAGAGATTGGTGGACAGGGCCTTCTCTGCTTCTGACCACTTGCCCTGGAGAGACCATTGCTCCAGTACTGCCCCCCAGCCTATGAGGCTGGCATCTGTAGTAACCACCTTCCAAGAAACCGGACTGAAGGGTTTCCCTTTTTCCAGATTCTGGGGCACCAACCACCAATGGAGGCTCTTGCGAACGGAAGGGGACAGGGACATTGGTAAGTCTAAAGCCTGATCTTTTTTGTTCCAGGCTGACAGTATGGCCCTCTGCAAGTTCCTTGAATGGAATTGACCGTAGGGTACTGCTTCGAATGAAGCCACCATTTTTCCCAGCAGCCTCATACACAGGCGTATGGATGGTTTTCTTTTTTGTACCCACTAAGTGGGTCAAATCTTTCAAAGATGACACCTTCTCTGGAGGTAAGAAAATCTTTCTCTGATTTGAATCCAGTCTTAGCCCCCAAGTATTCCAGACTTTTGACTGGTTTTAGGGCTGACTTGTCTCGGTTGATAATGCAACCGTGAGATTCCAGATACTTGATTATCTTGTGAACGACCACTTCTAGTTTTTTTCACTGAGTGGTCTATCAGCAACAAGTCGTCTAGATATGCCATTATCGTTACACCTTGTGTTCCTAGTTTGGCCAATCGTAGGGCCAGAATTTTTGTGAACACTCGTGGTGCTGTGGCCAGACCGAAAGGTAAGGCTCTGAACTGAAAATGGCGCCCTTCTACTGCAAAGCGTAGAAATTTCTGGTGGGCCGGACAGATGGGAATATGCAAATAAGCATCCCTTATGTCGATCGAGGCTAACCATTCCTGCCCTTGTAGGGCGGTGGCCACCGATCGGATCGACTCCATCCGAAAAAGTCCTGATATGTAGGAACTTGTTTAGCCCTTTTAGATTTAATATGGGCCTCACGTCCCCATTTGGTTTGGGGACTGTGATAAGGTTCGAGTAAAACCTGAACCCGCTTTCTTCCAAGGGAACCTTCATGATTACCCTTGGAGCAATAGTTGTTCTAGTGCCAGAAGGAGGGATCCACTCTTCTGGGGATCGCTTGGCACGTTTGACCTTATAAAATGGGCAGGAGGAATGTCTTTTAACTCCAGCCTGTATCCCAGACTTACTGCGGAGATCACCCATCTGTCTCTGATGGTGTCCCGCCAGGTCTCTGTGAACAACTGAAGTCTTCCCCTCACCCGATTGAGTGGGGGCAACCCTTCATGACTTGGGGGGAGGTTTTGTACCTCTCTTGACCCAGGGTTTCTTGTTACCCTGTGATTGTCCCTGATTTCTGCCCCCTGGATTTTACCGCGGAGGCCGTCGGAACTGTTTCACAGCCGATGTGCCAGGGACTGGAGAAGTAGGCCTCTTAAAAGAAGGACTTCTACCCTTGTTCTTAATCGGCAAGAGTGTACTTTTACCGGCAGAAGTTTTCTGGATATATTTGTCCAGATCATCTCCAGATAAGCGTTCTCCATGAAATGGGAAGCTAATCAGCAATTTCTTACAGGGAGCTTCAGCAGACCAGTTTTTGAGCCATAGAAGCCTACGCATATGTCTACAGACAGCGTAAAGCGGGATGCCTGTTGGATTGTATCCTTTATGGTGTCCACCGCAACACAAGGCTCTAGATAGGTCAGCTAGGGCAAGAGCCTGATGATCTGGTAAGTCCCTTAAGACTTGTTTCAACTGATCTTTCATTGCTTGGCAGACTCCAATCGCTGCTACCGCAGGTTGTGTCACCATGCTTGCTGTAGAGAAAGCAGATTTTAGTAAAGACTCCAATTTTTTATCTATTGGGTCTTTGAACATTGGAACATTATCTACTGGACATGTCAGTGATTTATTCACACAAGAGATGGCTGCGTCCACTGTAGGGACCCTCCATTTTTTTATGAACTTATCCTCCATGGGATAGATCACTGGAAATCTCTTGGGGGGAGTAAATATTTTATCAGGATGCTCCCAATCCTGGTAAATAAGCCCTTCCAATAAAGGGTGGATTGGGAAGGAACAGACAGCCTGGGGAGCTTTCAGCGACCCCAGCGAGGAAACCGTAGTGGTTGATGGTTCCGCCAGAGGCATTTTAAATGCTGATCGGACCATGTTAGTCAGAGACTGAACCCATAATCTTTCAGCCTGAGATGCTGAGAAAGGTTCTTCTACTGTTGATTCCTCTATAACTGAATCAACCTCATCCTGATCCCCTTCAGGTAGGTCGATCTCTGTGTGGGGCTGTTCCTCCACTAACAGGCACTCTGAAGGAGGAGACGGAGATCGGACGCGCTTTCCCTGTGACAGGGAAGCAGCGATCAATGCTGTTAATCTCTCTTCCAATCCTCCCAGAGTTGAGGATAAAACCTCCTCTGTTATATATACAGGAGCAGGTGGACTGGGGACAGCCGCAGCACCAGGCACTCCTGTGGGGTTCCTATGGCTACTGACCTCTGAATTTTCAGGGGAGATTGGTGCAGTACAAGCATGCCCAATATCCTCAGAGCCCGATGGAGACCCCTTTGGCTTCCTGGAAGACTTATTTCCGGAGCGTCTGGACGACATATCCTTTAAGCACAAAGCTGAGGTATTCCCGTCGTCATACACCAATTTTGCTGGTAATAGTCTAACACAGTTGCTGCTATATACCAGCTGGTGTCCACTAAAGTGCCTTTCTATGGGGATGCCTGCATCAACCGCCTCTGTGTGCCACCGTTTTGTTGCTAGCTCTGTTTGCATCCAGCTGACACTTGTACTGTGTCTTTTATACATGCTGCGACGCCTGCACATGCGCAGAAACGCCGCGGCGCGCATTGAGCGTCATCCACCCGCCCCGCCCCTTTTTTTTCATAGGGGGCGCGTGCACGCGCCTGCGCGCGCGCCCGTGCGCCATTGGCGCCCTTTTTTGAAACCAAGCAGGGACTAGGAGCCAGGGCCCTTTTTGCCGGAGGGCCTGTGCGGTGGATGAGCGCAGCAACAGGGCAGAGGAACTGGATTCCCACAGAGAAACTTACCAACTGCCTGGATCTTTTGACTTGAGAAAACCAAAGATCCACATGAAAAGAAAAATGGACCACAGCGGCCTCTAGTGGTTTACACAGGTACCGCGGTCCTCTTTTTTTTTTCTTGACTACTATTAAAATTTTACATTTTCCAGTAGTTATAGGCATACACAGATATTAGCGGGAATACCGTTAGGTAACAGACAGAAAGACAAATTAGGCTTGGGGGTCCCCCAATAGAACCAAGTTCCTGGGGGCCCCCACTTACCTGTTCCCCGCCGCAGGACTCTGTTTGGTCCACAGAAGCCCAAACTTCACCTATCACGGCAGGCATTGTAATTAAACCTTCAGGGACCGGGTTCCCAAGGATTCCACTCCCCTGGACCTGTATAGCACCCTGCACAGAAAACATCTTGGTCGTGGGTATGACCAGAGCTCTGGATCCCAGGGTCCAGCCCTCCTAAGAGAGGCATTACAGGCAAAACCTTGCTCTTCTGTTGCAAGGCCCGGGTACCGACCGTTTAGCTATGAAGCTTTTTTGGTGGGATCCGGAACAGCTTACTAAGGCCCGTAAAAGAACCTGTACGCAAGCCCAGGAAAACACATGTTACTCTTTGGCCAACACCTCAGACACTGGCAAAAAACTGAGGTGCTCCCGGATGGGAGGGGCTTATATAGGGGAGGGTACTTCCGGTTTGGAAGTTGCCAGTGCCAGCACCTGAAGGTAATCTATATAACCCATTAGTAATGACTATGTCGCTCTGTGTCCCGTGATGTACGAAAAAGAAAAGTGTCCGATGTGTCCGCCATAATGTTGCAGTCACAAAAGAAATCGCTGATCGCCGCCATTACTAGTAAAAAAAAAAATTTATAAAAATGCCTTAAAACTATCCCCTATTTTGTAAACACTATAATTTTTGTGCGCAAACCAATCAATAAACGCTGATTGCGATTTTTTTTTTGCCAAAAATATGTAGAAGAATACGTATCGGCCTAAACTGAGGAAAAAAAAAAGTTTTTTTATATATTTTTGGGGGATATTTATTATAGCAAAAAGTAAAAAATTAATTTTTTTTCAAAATTGACGCTATATTTTTGTTTATAGCGCAAAAAAGTAAAACCGCAGAGGTGATCAAATACCACCAAAAGAAAGCTCTATTTGTGGGAAAAAAAGGACGCCAATTTGGTTTGGGAGCCACATCGCACAATTGTCAGTTAAAGCGACGAAGTGCCGAATCGCAAAAAGGGGCCTGGTCATTATGCTGCATATTGGTCCGGTCCTTAAGTGGTTAACTAACAGCATGGACACAATTTATGCTTATGTAGCGGGGTCTCTAAATTTAGGTGGGGTACACCTGGGTGAAGTCCAGGTGTGTAAATATGGGAGTAATGGACCATTTGTATTCGTGGAGGATTGCGCGGTGTAATAATCTCCTTGGCCTGTGGGTGGCAGGTGCCCGCAGGCTCAAGGTAGATTCACTGCCATAGTGCTGTCCTTTTTGTCCCTTCTCGGAGATGGTACGGCAAGGGCGGGGAACCTGCCGTGGCATCATTGGAGGGGATAAAAGGGGGAGATGCCCTGGTCACAAGGTCTTGCTCTTCTGGAGGTTCTTCATCACGCACTCAGGCACCTTAGGCCTGGGTGCGGGCGGTTCCGGATTCCGGCTCAGGTGCCCTAGGCCTGACTGGAATGGAGTTGGAGTCCATCCCAGGCACCTTCAGCCTGGGGTGAGGTACTAAACCAGGAGGCCTGGGGCCCAGTGACTTTGACTGGGTCCCGCGAGGGTGGAGAAGTCCGAGGGTCCCTGAGGTGGATGGGGCCCATGTCTGAGGTGAGGAGGCCGGGGAGGTTACCCATTCGGAGAGTCTGGAGCAGCATCATCCCAGTGACGGATGGGCCTCTGGTAACTCCCTTGGAGGGACATCTTCCCCTGATAGGGGCCACAACGCAGCGAAGGTACTCCTATCTACGTTCTCTTGAGTCGCTGGTAGAGACTCTCAAGTTCTAAGTCCTTTCTAGCTAAGGCTATAGTAACCGCTGGCAAGATCGCAGTGGTTTAGCTGACAATCAGGACAGTGCCTCGACCTGCTCATCCCCTGTATCAAAATGTTATCAAGTCGCAACCAGTTGGCTACTGAAGCATGTGAGATATGCAATAAAACAAGAGTTGGACTGTGATCGGTGTGTGGAACTCTGGTTAATGGGAGCAAAGGGAAGTGTTGGTACAGCAGGACTTAATCCTTTACAGAAGCACACAGGCCCGAGGAAATATCTGGTACTGGCCTTCACCTCATCCATAGCTATGGGGAGGACATGGGCCGTAGCGCATCTCACCCTGTCGTGTGTGATACCCCTATAAGAAAGAGATGGGGTGAGGTCGTTACACGTGGGGGCTCGTGAGTCCGGGATGATGTGTGTTTTGACTTTGGAAGTAAGAATGGCTGTGTCTGGACTTTGCTGCCCGGAGGAGTTCCGAGCAGGTCGGCCATGTGATCGGCCAAAGTGGCATTCCCGGGATTAAGGGGTTCTCCTGTCCTCCCTTTCCCTGCTCTCTGTCACCCTTTCCCCTCCTGCCTTAGGGCCCGTTGCGACCGGGGTGTACCTGTGGGGGGGCTCCAAGTCCCTGTGGGGGACCGTGGGGCGCCGGGGTCCGCTTTCTGTGAGGGGGGGTCTGTTTCCTGGGAAGTCTCTGCACGGCCTTCTCGTCCGGATCCCGGGGCTCAGGCACCATTTTTTGTGGCGCCGACGCCATTTTTAGTGTGCCTGCTCTCTCTATTAGAAGCGCAGGTCGGTATTGCGGGCGGCCATTTTCTTGTAGTCCATGCCCTTTTTATCTGAGGCGTCTGGCGGCCATTTTGGAGTGGGTTTTGGCCTCTAGCACTGGCTTTCTGAATGGCGCACAGCTCATTCTCCTCACAGTTTTCTTCCTCACAGTTTTCTTCCTCGTACACACGCTGTGGAAGAGTAGAGTTGCCACCTCATCCCTTTAAACCCGAACACATATGAATTACACAGGTTCTGTGGCTGATTGAGGTGATAATTAAACTCATTTGGTGCCTCATCTGCATTTAATTAGCCTCAGAACCTGTGTAATTCATGGGTGTTCGGGTTTAAAGGGATGAGGTGGCAACCCTAGTGGTGAGTCCCCTGGGTCCCCCCCCCCCCGGTCAGTGCAGCAAGGAGGGTGGACTTCTTTTTTTTTTTTTACAAATAACGTGGTGTTTTATTGAGAAGAGTAAGAACAGTTTACAGCGTATACATTGTCATAACAGTAATATGAAATGCAGTTGTGGCAGAGCGAATCTAGAAAAAAGTTACACTGATACGGTGTTTACAGTCAATAGTACAATGTAATAACCAATTGGGTGAGTGAGCAAGCATAGATTGTGTAGTTGCTGGGTCTACTATCGGGAGGGCTCACAGGTCCGGCATATTGTAAGGGGGAAAAAAGAAAAACCGATAAAGGCAGACAAAAAAAAAAAAAGGGAAATTTCAAAGAGGGTATCATTCAGGTATCTCATTACAGGTAGCAGCATTGCCTAACCAGGTGTCCCATATCTTGTTATATTTGGCTGGGCAGCCCCTATGAACATAGATTTCTTTTTTATATGGGAGGACCTTATTAATTGCGGATATCCATTCCTGGAGTGACGGGGGTATAGCCTGAAGCCATTTTCTCGCTATGAGTAGTCTGGCAGTGAAGAGCGATTCCTGGAGGAATATTTTATGGAATTTATCCGAGTCCGGATCTGGGAATATCCCCAGTAAACATTCCTTGGGGCATAGCGTCAGGGGAGATCCCATCTCATCATGAATGAACTTCACAATCTGAGTCCAATAGTCCTGTATTACTGGGCATGACCATAAAATATGGAAGAAAGTGCTGGAAGGGCTACTGCATCTGGGGCATAAGGGACTGTAGTCTGGTTTAGACATGTGCACTGCCGAAAAATTAGTTTTTTTCGTTTTTGTTTTTTTGCTTTTTTCGGAAATTCGGAAAATTAGAAAAATTAGTCTTTTTTCGTTTTCATTTTTTTGCTTTTTTCGGAAATTCTAGGAATTCGGAATTCGGATTTCCAAATTCCGAATTTTCGAATTCCGAATTTTCGAATTGCCGAATTTCCAAAAAAAGAAAATGAAAAAGACAATTTTTTCGAATTTCCGAAAAAAGCAAAAAAAGATTTTCGGAAATTCTAAAAATTCGGAATTCGGAAATTCAACTTTCCAAATTTCCCATTTCCGAATTTCAGATTTTAGAATTTTGCAATTTCGAATTTTCGAATCTCGAATTTTTGAAATTCCGAATTTCCGAATTTTAGAATTTCAGTGCACAGGTTGATATAGAGTTCTCTGATAGGGCCTGGGGTGGAGCCATGCTAGGAGGAGAGATTATAAAAGCAGCCAGGTGACAGTGTCTGGCCTCTAGGGTGAACACATGGGGAGGAAGGTAAGCTGACAGACAAACATTACTGTATGTCCATGACACTGAGTTTTGGCTTTCCGGTTTGCTATCAGGGGTTCTATGTTAAGCTTGACAAAGTCTTCTGGTGAGCGAGTAATTGTGATTCCAAGATATTTCATGGAGCTGACTCTAAGGCCTCGTACACACGACCGATTTTCTCGTCCAAAACAGTCAAGAAAAGTGACGCGAGAGTTTTTTTGTCTAGAAAAACGTTCGTGTGTATGGTTTTACGACGAGAAACTTGACGAGAATCTCGACGAGAAAATAGAGAACCTGCTCTCTATTTTCTCGTCAGGATTCCAGATTTCCTCGTCGTGTTTCTCGTCGGCCTGTTTTGTGACGAGAAAATGGTTCGTGTGTATGCTTTTACGACTCTTCCAAAAGCGCGCATGCTCACAAGCAACTATGAGACGGGAGCGCATCTTCTGGTAAAACAAGCCTTCATAATGGAGAGAGCACATTCGTCACGCTCATAAATATTTCATCGTTTAAATGTTCTGCATTGAATTCTTCGTTAGAATGTTACATTAATCAAAACGAGTGACCTTCTTTTGCTGCTGATATTCACACAGAGTTCTGCCTTATTTTTAACCTTTTTCATGCTGCTCTTTATAAGATTTATGTGTATTATATTGTGCAAGTTTTTAGGAATAATTTAAATGGTTAGATTTTTCAAAATGATGTTAATTATAATTTCTCAATGTTTTGATAGCGATCTCCCATTTAATTTTCGAATCTATAGTTTTAAAATTTCACACCATGTTTTTGAGCTAATCAGATTTAGTTATTCTTTTGGGGGGGGGGTGATATCTGTGCCTTTTATTGTCAGTCAAATGTATCTGCTTACTCCAAAGCTTGTTTTTTTTTATTTAAAAATACACATAGTCAAGTATGAACTTAAACAAAAAACACATTTATTCATGTTTATAAATTAAATAAAGAGAAGGCAGCGCTGGAGAAGCTGCTGCCATTTGTGCATCCCAGGGACCCCAGAGCACACAGCAACCCTGTGTGGACACTAAAATTGGGAGCTTGAGAAGGCCCACATTTCTGAACACAATCTGATGCTGGCCTCCCAGAGGTCAGGAACAGCAGCAGGTGAGATATATGTCCCAAGTGTGTGGTACTACAACAGGCTGCCTTCTGTCCGACCACAATGAAGCAAGGCCATCACTTCCTCTTCTTCCTGGCAACCTTCCCTGCAGCCTTTCCTGAAGCCTTTCCTGAAGCCTTTCCTGCAGCCTTTCCTGCAGCCTTCCTTCTTCGTTTGGCTGGAGGCTGGCCCACTGGAGGGGTACTCCTGTCAGGAGGAGGAGGTGGAGGTGTAGCAGAAGGGGGTGGGGCAGAAGAAGAAGGTGGAGGTGTAGCAGAAGGGGGTGGGGCAGAAGAAGAAGGTGGAGGTGTAGCAGAAGGGGGTGGGGCAGAAGGTGGAGGTGTAGCAGAAGAGGGTGGGGCAGAAGGTGGAGGTGTAGCAGAAGAGGGTGGGGCAGAAGGTGGAGGTGTAGCAGAAGGGGGTGGGGCAGAAGGTGGAGGTGTAGCAGAAGGGGGTGGGGCAGAAGGTGGAGGTGTAGCAGAAGGGGGTGGGGCAGAAGAGGAAGGTGGAGGTGGAGGTTGAGGTTGGGTCAGTTGGGCCACCTCACATATGGCGGTATTGGGGGTAATTTGCTCCATCACCCCCTTGTTGAGCAAGGTGATGAGCAGGGGCTCGCATAGGAGGCGTTGCTCCATGCTCATCACCTTGAACTTAGCCTCCACTAGGCCGGCAATGGCCTCTTCAGGGGATGTGGGCTCCTTGAGGGTGGCATGGGCCTCTTTAATAAGGGCCATTGCTGCCTCACTGGTGGTCCTGTCCCTCCTGCCTCTTTTGTGAAGCCGGATGGGAGGCACCTGGGATCTGGTGCTTCTCCTTTGCCCTGCCACCTCCTGTCTGCCACTGGGCCCTGCCACCTCCTGTCTGCCACTGGGCCCTGCCACCTCCTGGCTGCCACTGGGCCCTGCCACCTCCTGGCTGCCACTGGGCCCTTCCTCCTCCTGCCTGACAGTTTCCAGACCCTCCTCCTGGCTGATTTCATCCTGTGTATGAAAAAGGAACATAGTTTAATATGTTGGTTTAATCTTTGCATCAAACTTTGTAATCCTGATGGAAGCAATTAGAATGTAAATGCATAAATCCTTGCTTTAAATTTACCACTACATCAGCTTGACTATTTACCACACAATTAAGTGCAGAATAATGTCTACAGATCATGATTTCACTTGTGGAATACAAAATAATGTATGTTTCTCATCCTGACATATTTGGGAAACATTAATTTTATCCCACTACATTTTCAGTTAATACTATACCTGGCTCCATATGGACAAATCAGGATCATCCAGGATGGCTGCCTCCTCTTGCTCCAGAGAAGGCTCAGGTTGGCTGCAGGGAAGTCTGTGGGGAAGAGTGGAGAGTGATGGCCTTGGCTCAATGTGGTCATCCAGGAAGGACATCCTGCTGTAGTACCACAAAATCGGGACATAAACATCATCTGCTGCTGCTCCTGACCTCTGAGAAGCCAGCACCTTAGAGCGTTCAGTCCTGTAGGTACCTCTCAAGCTCCCAATTTTAGTGTCCACTTGTTTTGCTGTGGCTGTGGGCACCTTGGTATGCACAAATGGGAGCAGCTTCTCCAGCGCTGCTTTTCTCACCCCTTTTTTTTTTATGGATGGGGTTTTTCGTCTTCCACAGAGCCGGCAGCTCCCTTACCCGGTCAATAAATTACGCCAGGAACTCTTGTCGCTAATAAAGACATTCATATTGTATCTGCAAGTAAAAAAAATTATATTTAAATAATGTGAGGCAAACAGTCTAACCTCCTTCACATCCTAGTCACCATATATATCCTCCACCAATCTCAAGACAGTATAGGCCAACAATTTTTATAAGTCTCACAAAATCACATACCTTCGTTCGCACGTCCGTCACTTGAACTCCTCTCTCCGCACACCGAACGTACTATAGTCACATGTGTGTTTGCTATATACACACCACGCATGCGTCCAAATTCGAACACGTCGCTCCGCACACGTCGCCCGCCCATGACGTTCTAACTAACATCTTTTCCCCGCCCCTTCTCTTTCGGCGCGCAGACAGATATGGCGGAGTTACAGCAGGTGTCTGATAATTCCGCAACTAGCGAGGAGACAAGCCCGGAGACCGAGGACACGTCACGATCAAGGAGGAGATTCAAGGCATCGAATATGTCTTTGGCGGAGATGGTGGACATCTTGGTCAAGGCTGATTATGATGCCAAGCATGGGCCGTATAGCAAACCAAATAGAAGGAAGGCCAAAATCCTCACTAAAGTTGTGAAGAGTCTGAGGGCGAAGTTCGGGGTGAAACGCTCAAATGAGCAGCTCAGAAAGAGGTGGTCAGACCTCAAACTGAGGGAGCCAGACCAGTTGAGGATCATAAAGAGGATGCTCGCTAAAAGTAAGTAAAATGACGACCTTTCTGCTATTAATCTTTTTAGAAACTGACATTTTTTTTTTTTTTTTTATCATATTGGACTCCCTTCCAAAATGTAATATTTTGAACTAGGTTGGGCACAGTAATCGTTCGTTACGTTACCGACACTTCGTTCGGCCACTATCCGCGGTTTTGGCTTATTTAAGAGCCACAAAAGTAATTAGACATCTGCCATTTTTGATCAAGTATTGTGGATAATTTTTAAGTCTAGATGATGTGTTTGTAAGGAGAATGAAATGCAAACTTTAATCAGTGTAAAGGAGAGGACACTCAGCAGCTGCTTCCACATCTGTACTTTGGAGCACTATAGTGTGGGCCACCAGACCCGCCTTTTTTGGGTGTCCCACACAGGTGCATCAGAGTTTATTTGTGGTGCCTCCATGTCCAAAAAATTACATCCAAATGTGAATACTAAACATATTTGGGGTCATAAATAATGCATTTTTCTTTAAATTCCGCACAAACACACACTTGTACCCCACTTCCAAACAATTTAGCCTGTTTTTAGTTTAACAATGAGATTTTTACAGTGTGATAAATAGACCTTTGGTTTTATTCTCATAGGGGAGAGAAGACTGGGAGGAGGACACTCCAGGGAGCACATGCACCCCACAACTTCCAAGCAACCCCAAACTCCCAAAGATCCACAACCGAAAGATGTGCAGGAAGTTGAGGTGGAGGAAGGAGAAGTGCAGGAAGGAGAGGTGGATGACGTTGTGGATCTGGTCACCACAACAGGTCAGTATCTGACACCACAGCTTAAGGTAAGCGAGGTAGGCCTGCAGAGTTTTATTAATTTTTTTTATGTTTTTTAGGGGATGGAAATGTTGTGAAGGATAGCACACGGTTCTCTGCTGACAGTGCCCTCCGCCTCATCCAGCAAGTGATGGAATGTAGCACGGAACTGGACCTAATTAAACAAAGAATCCATGTGATGGAACAAACATTTAAAGACATTCTCGATGTTTTGGGGAGAATTCAATAAGCCATCCAAACACATTTGTTTTTACATGTTTGTTTTTATATTTTTTCTAATTTTTTGAGTAACAAAGCAGCCAAAAATTGAATATGCACACAGTGTGTGAACATGTGCTATCTGCCATCAGGGGATATCCATGTACGTCTTTTGTGGGTGCAACCCCTTCCTCGTATCAAAAGTCGGTGAACTGAGGAAGGGGATGCACCCCCAAAACACGTCCATTGATCACCCCTGATGGCAGATAGCACATGTTGACAATAGGGATCAGGATTGTAAACTTCCTATTTGCAAAAAAGTAAAAATGTGTGCATATTGAATTTTTGGCTGGGCAAGGGGTGGCAGGACCCCATATTAGGACGGGCACATAGAGACATAGTTTGTGTAACTGAATGTCTCAGATTGCTCAGAGGTATCCAATGTTGTCATTTTAGAAATGCAAGTGGTATTTTTGTATTTTCATAAGCCAAAATTTGCCGGGTTGTGGCCAGGCCAACCCCAAAGTAAAACAAAAAAAAATGTGCAGAGAGTAAAATATTTGACCACAAACAACGTGTAGCTTCTTTTTATAATACTCTCTAAGCTTATTTGGTTCTTTTGTAAGGTAACATAGTGAAATTGGTTGTTATTTACTAAAGTAAAATACACTTGCCACTACAAATGCACAAAGACAAACTAGGAGACAGGAAAGAACAAATAATTAAAGGTTTAAACAAGATTTTTATTGGGATACTTAGACATAGGCTGGCATAGGAATTGCCCCCCTACCCGTGAAATACTCCATGTATTTGTCCCGAACCACACGGGCATTTTGGGGGGGCAAGCCAAGACGGGCAGATTCCAGGCCCGGAAGGGGATTTGCAGGGGAAAGTCCAGCCTCTGGCAAAACTGAGGCCATATAGGAATTCGATTTTTGGCTCAGAAAGTTGTGTAGCACACAGCAGCATAACACTACATAGTTTATTTTGTAGTCCGCCAAGTGGATGGAAGTCATAAAAAGGCGGAACCGGCTGGCCATTATGCCGAAGGCATTTTCAACGACTCTTCGGGCCCTGGCCAGCCGGTAATTGAACACACTCTTCTCTGGGGTCAGGGTCCTCTGTGGAAATGGCCTCATAAGATGCCGTCCGAGTCCGAAGGCTTCATCAGCCAAGAAAACAAAGGGGAGTCCTTCAATATTCCCTGCATCCGGTGGCAATGCAAGGTCGTCACTCTGGAGACGGAGGGCAAACTCCGTCTGGATGAAGGATCCCCCATCGGACATCCGGCCATTCTTCCCTACATCAACATAGAGGAATTCATACCGTGCTGACACCACCGCCATCAGCACAATGCTATGAAATCCCTTGTAATTGTAGTAGTAGGACCCAGAACGGGGTGGCGGCACGATGCGGACGTGCTTCCCGTCTATGGCACCACCGCAGTTGGGGAAGTCCCACCGCGTGGCAAACTCCGATGCCACAGTCTGCCATTCCTGTGGCGTGGAAGGAAGCTGTGGAGTGAAACAAGATGAAATAATATTAGAAAAACAAAGGCATACATTACAAGGAAATTCTATCCCAAAAAATTAGAGACCAACATCAATCTAATTATACGTTTATTAAGGTGTGTAAAAAAAGGAAAATGGAAGGCTCATTTATCATATTCATCACCCCCTCTGATGGGCCATTACTAAATTATTTTGGGGGGGGGGAGATGTGTTTGGCCACAGGATAGCATTGCAGTGGCGGTGCGTCCAGAGTGGGCGCTGGAGCACTGTCCCCTCTCTCCTGTGCCCATCACTCAGAACAATACATAGGTTCATGCGTTGCATGAACCTATGTATTGTCTATGCCGCACACTATTCAGGTGGATGGCCTCTTGTAAAGCGACCGACATATGAATAATTGCGGCATTTAGGGGGTTAAAATTGCAGAGCAGAAACAGGTATTAAAATAGTCTTGCAAATTACAACCTGAGGGATGTAATTGGCTTCCTCAAAGAAAAATCGGGGACGCAAGGAGGGGGGCATTCCTTGTGTAAACACTGACAGGCTGCTCTGCCAATCATGTTCACCAAGTCTGTTTAATGGTAACATGATTGGCTGATGCAACATGAAGGGAAGGAGAAGACATCAAGGACAGAAGAAGGATGGCGCTGACCACAAGAAGGTAAGTGCAGGGCTGGGGGGAAACTGGCTGCATTAGAGGGGACTAAATGGCTGCATTGGAGGGGACAACTGGGGGCGTTTATTAGGCAACAGAGCAAAAAAGGAGGAAGTTTTTTTCCGAAATTGGGGTTGGAACCCCCCAACATTTGGAGCAACAGGCGCCCCTGCTGGAAAAGTTAGTGAGGGGAAATATTTAGGGAGGATAAAAAAGGGGCAATCTAAAGCTTCCAACATGCATGGGGACAAAGGGGACATTCTCAGCATATTACAATCATGGTAATTAGGGAAGGATGAAAGAAATACAATACATTAGCATACATGTAATACATAAAATGTGATGTTAAGGGAGAAAACTTACCCTAATATAGTCCTCCTGCAGGACTTGTATAATAGCAGAACAGGTGTCTGGGATTATGAGGCCCAGAGCCTGGGGGGAGATGCCTGTGGTGAACTTCAAGTCCTGAAGACTTCTCCCTGTCGCCAGGTAACGCAACGTGGCGATGAGCCTCTGCTCAGCACTGATGGCTTCCCGCATAACGGTGTCCTTCCTGGTAATATAGGGGGAAACCAAAGCCAACAGTTCCTGAAAAACGGGGTCAGACATCCTCAGAAAATTCCTGTAGTCCTCAGGATTATTCTCGACGATCTCCCGCAGCAGAGGCATGTGGCAGAATTGGTCCCGCTGGAGCAACCAATTCTTGGTCCATGAACTCCTCCTCACACCATTCATGGACTGGTCTTGGTCCAAAACAAGCAGACCAACACCAAGCGCACGCACAGCACGAACTCGACGACGAGAACGTCCAGGCGACATGGCTAGGAAACGGTCGTCTAATCAGAACGTACAGAACAGAACGCACTTTAGAACAGCAAGGCCTATGAATAACGAACTGAAATTCAGAAACAAACAGGCAAGAACGCACTGTAAAACAGATACGACCTGCCTAGACGCCCTGAAAGTCAAGATACGAACCCACAAGCACAAACTGAACGGCAGAAAACGATCTGAAAAGTACGAAGACTGAAAAGCGCGAATCGTCTCTTCCCAAACTTTTACTTCACACGCGGTAACACAAGATCAGCAAAAGCAGCCCAAGGGGTGGCGCCAAGAAAAAAGATCTTCCCCTTTATAGTGCCGTCGTACGTGCTGGACGTGAGCGCAGAGAACCACAAGGAAATTGGAAAATGACAGTGTGTACGCATAGAAAGCTTGACGAGAAAATCGACAAGCTTAACAAGAATCTCGTCGAAAAAAACGACGTGTTTTTTACGACGAGAAAATCGGTCGTGTGTACGAGGCCTAAGAAGCTGGGAGGAGGCCTGGAGTGCTGAGGGGACACCTACATCTATGGGAAGGATCTGGGATTTATCCCAATTAATTCTCAGGCCAGAGTAATTACCAAAGGTTTGGATAGTCTCGAGGGCTATCTGTAATGATGGGCCCTTGTCCGCTAGATACAGTAGCATATCGTCTGCATACAAACTGATTTTCTCCTCCAAATCTCCACATTGTAGGCCTCGAATGTCTGGGTGTGTTCTGAGGGCAGAGGCAAGGGGTTCCACAGCGAGAGCGTAAAGTAAGGGGGACAGGGGGCACCCCTGGCGTGTACCCCTTGAAAGAGGAAAGGGGTCAGATATCCTCCCATTAACCAAGATCCTGGCGCAAGGGTTCTGATATAAGAGGCGGATCCACTTAATAAATCGGGGACCAAATCCAAATCGTGCCAGGCATTCCCAGAGGTATTCCCACTCAATTGAGTCGAACGCCTTTGCGGTGTCGAGAGACACCCAGCTCTGGATCCCATCTGGTCATGCTTAGCCTGTTTGTTCATATGGAGCCTTCGTAAGTTATAAGCCGCGTTTTTAGCTGGCATGAACCCTGTCTGGTCTGGATGAATTAGTGTGAGAATCACAGCATTCAGACGTATCGCTAGAACATTGGCCAGGATCTTAATGTTATGTTGGAGCAGGGATATTGGGCGATAGTATACAAAAAAGGGGGGGGCATAGGGCATGTGGTACAAATAGTACAATGAAAAGAATTAATCCTAACCTAAACTGTAAACCCAATGTGGGTGTAGTCTCTCTAATCCAAAAGTCATATGTAAAACAAAAAAAGGGGGGGAGGAAAGGGTCCCAACCAAATTAATGGGGGATCCGAGGACCAAAATGAGAGACTCCAAAGTCAGTAGGAAAGTACAAAAGTGGGAAATTTATTAAATAATTGGAAATAATTTCCATAAAAACAATCCTCTGGAGGAGAACTGTGATGGCAAAAACAGACACAGTGCATGGAAAAGCAACTAGCTATCCATGTATAACCAAAAACAATAAAGAACATGAAACAGGACAGTGGCCACAATACATAAAACAGTGACAAAACGTCCGGACGCCTGATGTCTATGTGCGGGCAATCTGCTGCAAATTTTTTTTGCAAAAATATAAAACCAATATGGTATGAACTAAGCAGATAAATCCCACATAGATCCCAGGAAGGCTATAGCCCGTGCAATGGAGGGAAAGAGGGGGGGGAGAAAGGGGGGGGGGGGAATGGAAACAAACAAACAACAAAGGGAAAGGGGAAAGGGAGCGGGACCTCAGGGGAACAGGAAATAATGGAAGCTTCCCAGTACGGTGGAAATCCAATAAGGAACAGGAAAAATTGATCCGTAGTGTCCACAAGGATGGTATGACAGTTGTGAGATACACTGGTGAAAATGTCACATCAAGGACCTGATGGCAAAGATGGTAAAAGATGACAGACAAGCAGCAGTGATGCAGGACATCAGATGTGGATATAAACACTGCAGTATAATGTAGCAGCTTGGCAGTGTGATCAGTTAATGTGGCTCACAGCCTGGCTATACTGAAGTAGCAAATAAAGGCATACGATACCCGGGTGAAGGGGAGCCTGATCATAGAAGCGATGCTGTTCAGTGTTTGCCCATAACACCTTCGATGACCACATGGAGCATGTAACTCCTGTGTAATTCAGCTGGATGTCACCTCGTAGCAAATATAAAGTTCCTGAGGAGAGCCACCGCGTGTGGGGTGGTGTGCAGAACAGCGGTGTGTCGCCGCTGTGAACCGAACAAATCCTTCCGCGTTCCCCTGCGTCCTCCACGGGCGGACTTCCGGGATGTCAGAAGCAGGCATCACGTGACGTTGGTGTGTGATGTCAACGCGTTTCGCAAGGGGGGATTCCGCGTAGCTTCATCTGGAGGTACGGGCGGTTCTCTGGTGGTTCCTTTTTATGGCACAGCGCCACCCAGAGTAACCGCCCAGAAGGAGGTGTATAAAGGAACAAAAACATGTGACACTGAGTCCTGTATTTGGTGATGATGGTTCCGTTCGTGCAGGGAAATCTAAATTTCAATGGCGATTTGTGCAGCTGCACAAGGAGTAAATAATGCACATGGGTAGACATATAGGAAGAGTAACAGATAGGAGAATGAGGGAAGGAAAGGTGCCAACAGCCACAAGGAATGTAAAGCTATATACAACAGTATTAATTATATCATTGCAAAATTGATGGTAATAGTACAAAAACAAAAACATAGCCCTTGCCCCAAAACCATAATAGAGGTGGGGGAAGACATACATCTCGGAATTATAACGACCATTAAATATTGCTATCATTTGGTAAAAGGAAAAGTGTCCAAATGGGTAAACAGCCGATAAATTAAAGGCAAGGTTATGAATATAAACCAACCCAGAGTACAGCAAATGGTAGAAAAATTGGTCGAAAAAAATATATAAAAATATATAAAAGAGTGGAAGGTATTAATGTAAACACCTCAAAATGGAAAGAGACAAGGGGTGTGTCAAGTATAAATAGCAAATACGGTGGAGTATAAAGGGGTATAGTAGAAGAGCGGGGGAGGGGGAGCCCACTTCAGTGGAACTAAATGATGGTGAGGAGCCATGGCCTAGGTGATACAGGGTAACTGAAAAGTACAAAGTACCGTATATACTCGAGTATAAGCCGACCCGAGTATAAGCCGAGGCACCTAATTTTACCACAAAAAACTGGGAAAACATATTGACTCGAGTATAAGCCTAGGGGGGAAATGCAGCAGCTACTGGTACGGTAAATTTCAAAACTAAAAATAGTTACCAATAAAATTACGATAATTGAGGCATCAGTAGATTAAATGTTGCTGAAATATTTATTTCAAAGACAAACAGTAAACTAGCTCTGTAAGTGCAAAAGAGGGTCAACAAAAAACAATAAAACAATATGGTAGCTCAATCGGCAACCAAGCTAAAAGCTAAAACACAAGTTAAAATCCTTCAAAACTGGATTCCTCCTCATCATCTGTATGTCCAAAGAGAGCTTCAGCGTTAGCTGGTGTGAGGTTATCAGCGTAGACATTGTCATCATCACTGAGTTCGCAGTCATCACCATCACTGCTGTCGTTCTCATACAAAGCGTTGTCTTCACTGCCATCCATAGCATTACTAATGCCACATTTCTTGAAGGCGCGTTGCACCATGTCCTCTGGAATCTCTTCCCATGCATCACGAACCCACTTCGCTATCAATTCTATGTCGGGCTTCACCAGATTTCCAACTTTTGTCAGTCGGGCTTGGCCAGATGACATCCATTCATGCCACATCTTTCGCACACGGTCTTTGAAAGGTTTATTTAAACACACATCTAGGGGCTGCAATACAGATGTAAGCCCACCTGGAATAATGGCCAAAGTAACTTGAGAAGACTTGCCAATTTTTTTATGGCATCAGATGTGTGGGCTCTGAACATATCCCAAACTAGCAATGATGTTTTTTTCTTTAAGGCTGTTCCTGGTCGTCCGTTCCAAATTTCTTCCAGCCATTTTTTTGTTCCGTCTTCATCCATCCAGCCCTTAATATGTGCGCGCACTGTAATTCGCGGTGGGAATTTGACCTTTTTAGGCAAAGTCTTTCTTTTAAAAATAATGACAGGCCGCAGCTTAGTTCCATTAGCCAAACATGACAGAACGACTGTGAAATGTTTTTTTTCATTTCCTGTGGTTCTGAGAAAAATCGTTTTTTCTCCCAAACTTGCCACGGTTCTGTTGCTTGGAAGATCAAAGGTCATAGGTGTTTCATCCATATTCCCAATATCTCCCATGTCATAGTTATGGATCCTTCTTTGTTTTATGATGAATGAATGGAATGACATCACTTTTTCATCAAGGTCTTTTGGCAACTTCTGCAAAATCTTTGTTCTTTGCCGCAAACATAAGGCAAACCTATTCATAAAGCGGGTACACCATCCTGCTGACGCAACAAAATTTTCAATGCCTGGTGCTTTGAATTTGTCATCTTTAGCCATTTGAAGGGCACGTAAGCGAATACCCATGCGTGTTACGCAGTAACCATTTTGACGACACTCCATAACCCGTTCATGCAATTTAGTCTCTAGAGCTTCATATGAAGTCGTCAAACCACGTCAAGCTTTTTTTGCCTTTGGAATCTTTTCCAAGTCTGCTTTCATTTTCCGCCACTCCCTCACTTGTTTTTCGTCAACACAAAATTCCCTACTTGCAATACTGTTATTGCTTTCTTCTGCTCTGGACACAACCTTAAGTTTGAAACCAGCTTCATATGACCTCCGTTTTTGTTTTGGTCCAGGACTAGAAGTACCGGCATTGGAATCCATGTCTAACAGGATAAAAAAAAAGTATTTGTCCCCATCAGAGCCTTTGCACACCTCTCCCACAATCTCCCCATCAGTGTCTTATCAGAGTGTCCCCATCAGTGTCTTATCAGCGTGTCCCCATCAGTGTTTTATCAGCGTGTTCCCATCAGTGTTTTATCAGCGTGTCCCCATCAGTGTTTTATCAGCGTGTCCCCATCAGTGTTTTATCAGCGTGTCCCCATCAGTGTTTTATCAGCGTGTCCCCATCAGTGTTTTATCAGCGTGTCCCCATCAGTGTTTTATCAGAGTGTCCCCATCAGTGTTTTATCAGAGTGTCCCCATCAGTGTTTTATCAGAGTGCCCCAATCAGTGTTTTATCAGAGTGCCCCAATCAGTGTTTTGTCAGAGTGTCCCCATCAGTGTTTTATCAGAGTGCCCCAATCAGTGTTTTGTCAGAGTGTCCCCATCAGTGTTTTGTCAGAGTGTCCCCATCAGTGTTTTGTCAGAGTGTCCCCATCAGTGTTTTGTCAGAGTGTCCCCATCAGTGTGTCCCCATTAGTGAAAAATCTGATTTTTCACTGATGGGGACACGCTGATTTTTTCACTGATGGGGACACGCAGATTTTTTCACTGATGGGGACACGCTGATTTTTTCACTGATGGGGACACTCTGATTTTTCACTGATGGGGACACTCTGATTTTTCACTGATGGGGACACTCAGTGAAAAATCAGAGTGTCCCCATCAGTGAAAAATAAGAGTGTCCCCATCAGTGTGCAAACATCACTTGTGTATTACTATTGCATTTGCTTGCCTTATTAGAGCGGACTTCCGCTCTCTTTCATCTCCCGGCTCCCGCCCACTGCAGGAGGATCTGTAATACATACAGCGGGCGGGAACCAGTAATTCAAAGCTCTGTTGAGGGGGGGGGACATTTCTCGGCCGGACACCTGGAGGCTGCTAGGACATGGCAGTCCCAGCAGCCAATCGTAGCGCACGGCGTCAGCGTCATGGGCGGGAGTAACGGCAGCGCCTCTGCTAACAAGATTTCAAACAAGCGCAGGAGCGTGAATAATACACGGACGGGCGGACAGGCGAGTGCTAGCTGCGGCCGAGATACGGAGACCCCACACACACCGGACTCACAAGTAAGTGACATGACAAGCAGCATGACTCGAGTATAAGCCGAGGGGGGCATTTTCAGCCCAAAAAAAAGGGCTGAAAAACTCGGCTTATACTCGAGTATATACAGTAATAGACAAAACTAGATAATAAAATAATAATTATTATTATACAAATGATTTAAACACCAAAGATGGTAGGAAATATACACATTGCCAGGGAAAGCGTATCAAGCTTCAAGAAACACCTGTAGATTAAACTCGGTGTTCAAGCCCACCGGCACGAGGGATCTCAAATGGTAGATCCACCATTTCTCCTTCTGTAGGAGGATACGGTTAAAATCTCCCCTTCTAGGTGGCAGCTTTAAAGTATAAATCCCTTTGACGGACAAGCCGTCCAGTTTGCCATTGTGTTTTAAAGAGAAATGTTTGGCCAATGATTTTTCAGGATACTTGGCCTTGATCTCCCGAAAGTGCTCCCCTATCCGGACCCTGAGTGGACGCTTGGTCTTACCAATATAGATTTTATTGCAGGGACAGGTTATCATATAAATGACACGAGTAGTGGCACAATTGATCAAGTCCCTGATGGTAAATTCTCTATCACCAGTGGCATCCCGAAATGTGGCACATCTGTCCACAAATGGGCATATCTGACAGTGCCCACAAGAGAACATACCTCTACTTCTGGGGTGGTCAGATAGCCACGTGGTGTCGCTGTCCCTGGTGTATTCGGATTGGGTGAGTAAATCACCCAAATTTCTGGCCCGTCTAGCCACCATGCTGGGGACCGGTCCGACTAATTCAGCCAGACCTGGGGTACTGGTTAAAATACTCCAGTGCTTATGGAGGACGTTACGAACAGCCTCCCATTGCGCTCCAAATTGGGTAATGACCCTAATGGGACCCTGTGTGTCCAGGGTATTTCCTGACCCTGAGGCTCTGATCATAGATGTAGCCAAAAGGTCAGAACGGCTGCGTAATGCCACTTTTTTCTTAGCTCTTTTAAGTTGATTGTGAGTATAGCCACACTCTCTAAATCTCTTATACAACTCTTTACTCTCTTCTCTATATTCCGTTGGGGTAGTGCAATTGCGCTTAATGCGCAAAAACTGTCCGATGGGTATGCTATTTTTGAGCCAGGTGGGATGGTGGCTATCAGCCTGTAACAGCGTATTGGCCGAAGTATCCTTTCTGTATGTACAAGTGGAGATGGATTGACCAGAAATAGAAATCCATAAGTCCAAAAAGGAAATTTTGTTTTGGTCAAAGGTGTAGGTCAGGCGGATGTTGAAATCATTGACATTTAAAAAACATAAAAACTCATGAAGGTCAAGAAGTGTGCCAGTCCAAATGAGGAAAATGTCATCAATGTACCTTAGCCACGTAGACACGTGGCCAAGGTACATTGGCGACTTGAAGACAATCTCACCCTCCCATAGCCCCAGATGTAAACAAGCATACGCAGGGGCCCAAGAAGCTCCCATGGAGGTACCCCTGATCTGTCTATAATACTTGGACAGGAATTGAAAGCAATTGTTGTCCAGAGCAAAATCAAGGAGTTCCAAAATGAATTCATTTTGGTGAGAACAGTCCGGATAACGTTGCTGTAAAAAGGCCTCAACTGCGCGTAAGCCACACCTATGTGGTATGGAGGTATAGAGAGATTCTACATCAACTTCCACCAACCACGCACCAGTGGGGACATGAAGATCCTTAGTCTTAATGAGGCCATCCCTAGTATCCTGGACGTATGATGGTAACTCCTGGACCATGTCTTTAAGAAGGCTATCCAGATAATGCCCCATTCTGTCCATAGGGCCTTTGATGGCAGACACAATAGGTCGACCCGGAGGGTTATGAAGGTCCTTGTGGATTTTGGGTATAATGTACATAATAGGTACATTAAATTCATCCACCCAAAGATAGTCAAATTCCCTCTTTGTAAGAAGGCCACTCTCAAGGGCTAATCTATATTTGTTATTTAGTGTCTTAACCAAAGTAGGAAAAGGGTTAAACTCCAAGAGTTGGTATGTCTCCCTATCGCCAAGGAGCCGTTTGACTTCCCCTTCGTACTGTTCAGAGTTAAGCAACACTACATTTCCGCCTTTGTCGCTATTTATACTTGACACACCCCTTGTCTCTTTCCATTTTGAGGTGTTTACATTAATACCTTCCACTCTTTTATATATTTTTATATATTTTTTTCGACCAATTTTTCTACCATTTACTGTACTCTGTGTTGGTTTATATTCATAACCTTGCCTTTAATTTATCGGCTGTTTACCCATTTGGACACTTTTCCTTTTACCAAATGATAGCAATATTTAATGGTCGTTATAATTCCGAGATGTATGTCTTCCCCCACCTCTATTATGGTTTTGGGGCAAGGGCTATGTTTTTGTTTTTGTTTTTGTACTATTACCATCAATTTTGCAATGATATAATTAATACCGTTGTATATAGCTTTACATTCCTTGTGGCTGTTGCCACCTTTCCTTCCCTTATTCTCCTATCTGTTACTCTTCCTATATGTCTACCCCTGTGCATTATTTACTCCTTGTGCAGCTGCACAAATCGCCATTGAAATTTAGATTTCCCTGCATGAACGGAACCATCATCACCAAATACAGGACTCAGTGTCACATGTTTTTGTTCCTTTATACACCTCCTTCTGGGCGGTTACTCTGGGTGGCGCTGTGCCATAAAAAGGAACCACCAGAGAACCGCTCGTACGTCCAGATGAAGCTACGCGGAATCCCCCCTTGCGAAACGCGTTGACGTCACACACCAACGTCACGTGACGCCTGCTTCTGACATCCCGGAAGTCCGCCCGTGGAGGACGCAGGGGAACGCGGAAGGATTCGTTCGGTTCACAGCGGCGACACACCGCTGTTCTGCACACCACCCCACACGCGGTGGCTCTCCTCAGGAACTTTATATTTGCTACGAGGTGACATCCAGCTGAATTACACAGGAGTTACATGCTCCATGCAGTCATCGAAGGTGTTATGGGCAAACACTGAACAGCATCGCTTCTATGATCAGGCTCCCCTTCACCCGGGTATCGTATGCCTTTATTTGCTACTTCAGTATAGCCAGGCTGTGAGCCACATTAACTGATCACACTGCCAAGCTGCTACATTATACTGCGGTGTTTATATCCACATCTGATGTCCTGCATCACTGCTGCTTGTCTGTCATCTTTTACCATCTTTGCCATCAGGTCCTTGATGTGACATTTTCACCAGTGTATCTCACAACTGTCATACCATCCTTGTGGACACTACGGATCAATTTTTCCTGTTCCTTATTGGACTTCCACCGTACTGGGAACCTTCCATTATTTCCTGTTCCCCTGAGGTCCCGCTCCCTTTCCCCTTTCCCTTTGTTGTTTGTTTGTTTCCATTCCCCCCCCCTTCTCCCCCCCCCCCTCTTTCCCTCCATTGCACGGGCTATAGCCTTCCTGGGATCTATGTGGGATTTATCTGCTTAGTTCATACCATATTGGTTTTATATTTTTGCAAAAAAATTTTGCAGCAGATTTCCCGCACATAGACATCAGGCGTCCGGACGTTTTGTTACTGTTTTATGCATTGTGGCCACTGTCCTGTTTCATATTCTTTATTGTTTTTGGTTATACATGGATAGCTAGTTGCTTTTCCATGCACTGTGTCTGTTTTTGCCATCACAGTTCTCCTCCAGAGGATTGTTTTTATGGAAATTATTTCCAATTATTTAATAAATTTCCCACTTTTGTACTTTCCTACTGACTTTGGAGTCTCTCATTTTGGTCCTCGGATCCCCCATTAATTTGGTTGGGACCCTTTCCTCCCCCCCTTTTTTTGTTTTACATACTGTATTGGGCGATAGGATTCGGGGAGTTCTAGGTCCTTACCAGGTTTGGGAATAAGTACAATATAGGCCCCACTCATAGAAGGGGGCAGGGAACTGGATTTGAATATGTGAGAAAATAACTTATGAAGTTTAGGGACTATGGTATCAATGTAAGTCGTGTAAAATTTGAGGGGAAGGCCGTCTGAGCCAGGCGCTTTAGATGGGTTAAGCAAGGACATTGCCTTTGTTATCTCATCTTTAGTAACAGGGGCCTCTAACAACTCAACCTGGGAGTGTGTGAGCATGGGCAAGTCTATACCATTTAAAACTGTAGTAATCTCCTCCCCAGGGTTTTTGGCTGCAGAGGAGTATAGAAATGCGAAGAATGATTGGAATTCCCCAGCTACTTCATCAGGGTCCATAAGCAGAATCCCACCAGAAGTATGGAGAGAGACCACCGTCGGAGGCTTGTGGTTCAAATGGGCCAAATAGGCCAAGAGGCGTCTTGTTCGCTCTCCGCACTCATATGACCTCTGTTTGTTATAAAATATCTTCCTTTCTGCCTTTTCAAAGTGAAGGTGAAGACTATTCACCACACTCGTCTGCAATTTCAACTGGTCTGCCGTGGAAGGGGAGGGGTTGTTGGTAAACTCACGCTCCGCAGACGCTAGTGATTGCTCTGCCTGCCTGCCTGACCACCTGAGATGAGGTTTTCCGATATCTAGAAATATGTTGGGATAGGTACATGCGAGCATGGGACTCGAAAGAGTCCCAAACCACCTTGAATGGCGCAGTGTCTCTATTAGTCTGGAAATAGAACTCACATTCAGTGCCAGCCTCCTCCAAATCCGGAACCACCGTCAACCAAAAGGGGTATAGGATATAGGGGGTGAGTCGAACCGAAGCTCGATCCAATAGGAAGCATGGTCAGACAGAATACGAGGGTTAAAGCCAACGTTGCCAAGGATGGGAAGGAGAGTGCGGGAAATTAATATTAGGTCTATCCGTGACATGGTATTGTGTGTTGTGGAGAAACATGAGAACGTCCTATCCAAGGGATAGCGATGCCTCCATGTGTCCACCAGAGCTAGGTCACAAAGGAGTTTACCAAATCTAGTGTGTGGGTGGGTGAGGGTGTCGGAGGGGGTTGTCGTGAGTCTGTCCAGGTCTCTATTTGCTACATTATTAAAGTCCCCTAGCCACATTGCGGGAACAGTGGGGAACTGGGACATGAATGCTAACCCTTCAGTCAGGACTGTGAATTGGAAGGGAGGGGGTATATAGATCACCATTATCAGTAACTCCAGGCCATTCACCTTAGCATGCAGAAACAAAAACCTGCCCTGAGGATCAGATTTGAGCAATAGTAAAGTGAATTGTGTTGTTTTGGCCACCAATATAGCAACCCCCCTGGAGTTAGTAGTGTGAGGGGCCTGGTATAACCATCCTACCCAGGGTTTTTTGAGTGTCAGCAGTAATTGGCCTGTAAGGTGGGTCTTCACCAACACCATAATCTCTGCACGTTGTGCTTTGAGATAGGTAAGGACTGCATTACGCTTGGGTTTGGCTCTAATCCCCCTCACATTCCATGTAATACATTTCACGTTAGGCATAAAACCAGATAAACATATCATCGTCCCCTTCACCCCTAGCCCACGCGCAGCCGCCACGGACCGCCCCAAAAGCGGGGGGGGCCCTGGCATCGCCCGCAGAGCCCAGGGCGACCAGGGGAGGATATTGTAGTATAAACCACATGATTCCCAGCAGTATACCAGCACACGATAATACAATGCAATATAGAAGTCCTCGAATGAACACCAATAGGCCAAACTCTTCAGCATAAGATATACACCTAAAACATTAATCCAAACATAAAACACACTGTGTTGGCCGGCTTGGCAGTGCAACAAGCAAAAAACGGTTGCAACATACCAAAACCGGACAGACCAGGGAAACCTTTTTTGCGTACTAAAACAAACAATATTGAAAATAACAGGGCTCGCGGGGACCCACTTAGCTAGGGGGGCGATTATTCGCTGCAGAGCAAGCAGCAGCACAAGGAGTGAGACTCCCGGGCTTAGATCTCCAGGATAGCCTGCACGGGGAAAACAGCAGGATATGAATGAATGAGTCCATGTCCCAGGCGTCATGACGGGCCACAACTTGCCATGACAGTCAATAGGGTAGAAACGGCGTGCGGGCGTAAGGGGGGTAAAAAAGCACCCCCTCCCCCCGCCATCTTCTGGGGAGTGCAAGACAGGGCACTTGTGAGTAGGGATGAGCTTCGAGTTCGCAAAAAATAGTTTTAAAAACTGCTGTTTTTTCAGGAGCAGTGATTTTAATAATTCTTAAAGTGAAACAATAAAAGTGAAATATTCCTTTAAATTTCGTACCGGGGGGGGGGGGGGGGGGGGGGGGTATATAGTATGCCTGTAAAGCAGCGCTTGTTTCCCTTGCTTAGAACTGTCCCTGCACAAAGTGTCATTTCTCTGTATTGCCGGGAGCCGACAATTCATTATAGCCGCGAGTGCTTTTAAATTACTTTTTTTCCTTCAGAAATGACACTTTGTGCAGGGACAGTTCTAAGCACGGGAAACAAGCGCTGCTTTACAGGCATACTATACACCACCCCAATTTAAAGGAATATTTCACTTTTATTGTTTCACTTTAAGCATTATTAAAATCACTGCTCCCGAAAAACGTCGGTTTTTAAAACTTTTTTTTGCATTGATACATGTCCCCTGGGGCAGGACCCGGGTCCCCAAACCCTTTTTAGGACAATAACTTGCATATAAGCCTTTATAATTAGCAGTTTTGATTTCGAACGTTCGAGTCCATTGTATTTAATAGGGTTCTAAAGTTCACGCAAACTTTAGGTCTGTTCGCAGGTTCTGGTGCGAACCGAACAGGGGGGTGTTCGGCTCATCCCTACTTGTGAGTGAACTTATTGATGCTGTGAGGGACACTCTCAAGCTGATGGATGCAGCTGGGACTTCCGCAGAGAAGTCTGTCTCCTTTGGGTCACATAAATCTGACCGCTTTGTGAAAGTTTTTTCCTTGTGTCACTTTCTTTGAAAGTTCATAGATAAGGAATGGGAACGGCCGCAGAGGTCCTTTGTGGTCCCTCAGTGAATGGCGGTCCGTTATCCTTTTGGGGAGTGCCTTTTTAAAAAAACTTTTTTTTTTTAAATGGGCCTCTCCTCCGGTCGTGGACACCCCGGTCTCTCGGCTACATAAGGTAACCACTCTCCCGGTAGAGGAAACCCCTGCCTTTAAGGACCCTACTGATAGGAGGTCCGAAGCGGTGACCCGTTTCAGGTTCACCATACTGGGGTCAGCGTTGGGACCTATATTGGCTTCGACTTTGGTGTCTCAGACATTCACTGAATGGGTAACCCGGACCCTGACACCGTCTGCCTGGAGTTTGCATGTTCTCCCTGTGTCTGCGTGGGTTTCCTCCGGGTACTCCGGTTTCCTCCCACACTCCAAAGACATGCGCGCCTTCGGCGCCACAGTAAAAATACCCACACTTCTACATACACAGTGTGTGTATGTAAATAGACCAAATGGTACAGGGCTTTGTGTATGCCTGTGATACCACCCTGGGTGCGGCCCCCTTGATTTCCAGAGCCTCTGTATCTGCGGTGTTACTGCGCCGCTAGATTGGCTGAAATACTGGCTCGCTGACCAAGCATCCAAAAGAGCACGGGCAGATTGCCTTTCAGAGGCTTTTTGGTACCTCGCTGGATGACATTAAGGATGTCACTGGAGTTAAGAGCACACTTCTCCCGCAGTCCTCTAAGGGGAAGGAGCCGCGCCGTTGGCCGGGGCCCTCCTATTCCACGCAGTAGCGGTATTTTTGTCAGTCAGGGTCAGCCGGCAGATCCTTCCAGACTGACAAGGCTCCAGCTGGGGGACAGAATCATCCCTGGGTGAGTAAGCCGAACAAGCCGGCTAGCAAGCCTGCTACCGCATAAAAATTTGCCCCCGCCCGACTCAGGCATCTGGGGACGGCTTAGTGAGTTTGCAGTTCGGTGGACCTCCCTGCTCTCTGACCAGTGGGTCTGCGAGGTGGTCTCTTCGGGGTACAAGATAGAGTTTCTTCTTGTCCACCAAACGGATCTTTCCCTCAAATCTTCCTCTCCTCCGGCTCGTCGGTGTCATGGATATGCATTAATGTCTGTCTGCCATCTTACCTTCCTCCTCGTGTGTTCATCTAGAGACCAGACCTCCTTCACCTGGCTTCCTTTATAATCTCCTCCCAGCCTGACTCCACCCCAGGCCCTATCACAGAACACTATATTAACCTGTGCACTGCAAGCCTGCTTTGCTGATCAACGTGTTTGTTAGGCATTGTGTGTTTGGGTTCCTGCCTGCCGTGTGCTACGTCTGTCTCTCTGTTACGTTATTGGCTTGTCCCCGACTATCCCTGTCTGCTCGTGACCCTTGACCTTCGGCTCGTTCTTTCGTTATCCTTGTCTGCTTGTGGCCCCTGACCTTCAGCTTGTTATTCGGTTCTCTCTTATCTTGTGCTGCTGCTTCCCCTCTTTTCCCCTTATCCTACGGGGCGTGAGCTAGGAAACTCCAGGGGCCGCGACCTGGTCCCAGCCTGCAGCACAACATCCTCACCACTAGAGGCCCTGGAGAAGACCAGCTGGGTCTTAGACTCCGCGCCCTGGGGAATCTTGGCTCTAGCTTCCGTTAGGATCCCGGTTGTGCTCCTCTGGTCCCGCTTTCCACAACCACCCAGTTTCCTATCCGCAGAAGCCAGCCATAGGGTTCACTACCCCGCGGTGCACTCCTGTCCCCCTACGGTGTGCATCTGTCACCTGGCCACAGGTGACCCTGACAGTTTGATCAGCCATGAACCCGGCTGACATCCCGCTCCCCGCGGATGATCCATTGCAGGGCATAGTTCGCAGACTCGAAGCCCAGGAATCAAATCAGACTCAGGTGATGCGATTCCTCCAGGATCTGGCTTCTCGATTCGAGCAGCTTCAGGTCTCCTTGGGAACCCCGAATCCGCAACCCCAAGTACAACCAGCGGCTGTACCTATCGCACCAGTCGCAGCCTCACACTCACTAAGATTGCCAGCTCCGTCCCGTTTCTCTGGGGACTCCAAGGCCTGCAGGGGGTTTCTCAGCCAATGCACAATTCATTTTGAGCTTCAGCCTCAAAGCTTCCTGTCTGACCGGGCTAAGGTAGCCTATATCATTTCCCTCCTCTCCGGTGAAGCTTTGGCCTGGGCTGCCCCCCTGTGGGAGAGGAACGATCCGGTGGTTTCCAGTCTGTCCGATTTCTTGAAGCTCTTTCGTAATATCTTCGAAGAGCCGGCTCGGGCTTCTTCAGCGGCTAGTGCTGTCTTACGTCTTCGCCAAGAATCTAGTTCAGTGGGGCAATATGCTCTTCAGTTCCGTATCCACACAGCTGAATTGAGCTGGAATAATGAGGCCCTGGTCGCTACCTTTTTACATGGCCTCTCTGACCGAGTGAAAGACGAATTAGCGGGAAGAGCCATTCCCGTCGGTCTGGACGATGTAATTTCATTATGCAACCAGATCGACATTCGTTTTCAAGAGAGGTCCTTAGAAAAAAGACGCCAGCACTCTCTGGGTCCTAGCCAGTCTGAGCTCCCCTCCCTTCATTCCGTGGAGCATCCTCTACCTGCTGAAGAACCTATGCAGCTGGGCCGGACCAGACTAACCCCCGAAGAACGTGCTAGGCGCAGAACTCTGGGCTTGTGCCTCTATTGTGGGGGCAAGGGTCATTTTCGTGACTCCTGCTCGCTTCGTCCGGGAAACGCTCGGGTCTAATACATTTGGAAGGTGGAGTATTGGACCCAGAAACATCACCTTCTCGCCTGCTCTTGCCGGTGTTCCTTCATGTAGGCACTTCTCCTCAGTCAACCCTTGCATACCTGGATTCCGGGGCTGCCGGCAATTTTATGGATTGGAGAACTGCTTCTTCTATGAAGCTTACCCTTTCACCTCTCACTACCCCATTGGTAGTCTCGGCAATTGATGCCACTATTCTCCCAGGGGGCCCTATTCGCTTCCAGGCGCTACCCATTAGGATGTCGGTAGGGATTCTCCACCAGGAGTGGATATCCTTTCTTATTCTACCCAAGGCCTCTACCCCAGTTGTATTGGGCCTCCCTTGGCTACAGCTCCACTCTCCACATGTGGACTGGGTCTCTGGGCAGATCCTGGCCTGGGGTTCCTCATGTTTCTCGTCGTGTCTTCTCAAGGTGACCCCCAAGGAGAGTCTTCCGGTTGCTGCCACTTCTGTTTCTTCTGATCTTCCTGCTGCATACAGCGATTACCAGGATGTGTTCTGTAAGAAATCAGCTGAGGTGCTTCCTCCCCACAGGTCTTTTGACTGTGCTATTGATCTTGTCCCCGGAGCAACTCTACCCAGGGGTCGTACCTACCCTCTGTCCATCCCAGAGACCCAGGCCATGTCGGAGTATGTCGCAGAGAATCTGGAGAGAGGTTTCATCCGGAAATCCTCATCGCCTGCAGGGGCAGGGTTCTTTTTTGTTGCCAAAAAGGATGGTACCTTAAGACCCTGCATCGATTTATCGGGGTTTAAATGCGGTTACTATTAAAAATCGATACCCCTTACCCTTAATATCTGAGCTATTCGATAGGTTGAAGGGTGCCTCCATTTTCACCAAGTTGGATCTCAGAGGCGCGTACAATCTCATTCGAATACGGGAGGGTGACGAATGGAAGACTGCATTCAACACTAGAGACGGGCATTACGAATATCTGGTGATGCCTTTTGGTCTGTGTAATGCTCCAGCCGTGTTTCAAAACTTTGTCAATGAAATCTTCAGAGATCTGCTGTACCAGTTTGTTGTCATCTATCTGGATGACATTCTGATCTTTTCTGAAAATCTGCTCGTCCACAGAAACCATGTCCGCACTGTACTTCAACGTCTTAGAGAGAACAATCTCTATGCCAAGCTGGAGAAATGTTCCTTTGAATGTTCTGAGGTTCTGTTTTTGGGGTGCTTCGTCTCATGTTCGGGTCTTCGTATGGACCCTGGGAAGGTCTTGGCTATCACCAACTGGCCTCTTCCTGCTAGCCTCAAGGCCACACAGCGCTTTCTTAGCTTCACTAATTATTATAGGCAGTTCATAAGGAATTACTCTTCCATTGCCGCGCCTATTATCGCTTTGACCAAGAAGGGTGTGAATGCCAGAGACTGGCCTCCCGAAGCTGTCTCTGCATTTCACAACCTGAAACAGGCCTTTGTTTCTGGCCCCCTCTTGAGGAGACCAAATCCTGGGAATGCATTTTTTATTGAAGTGGACGCTTCCTCAATGGGGGTGGGAGCTGTGCTTCTTCAAATCTTTGAGAAGAGACGCCAACCATGTGCGTTCTTCTCCAAAAAAAATTCTCAGGCAGAGAGGAATTATGCCATCGGTGATCGGGAACTTCTCGCAATTAAATTGGCGTTAGAGGAGTGGCGTCATCTCTTGGAGGGTTCCCCTCACTCCATAACGATCTTTACCGATCACAAGAATTTACAGTATCTACAGAATGCTAAACGTCTGAATCCTAGACAGGCCAGGTGGAGTCTCTTCTTTGCCCGTTTTAATTTCACGATTACCTACAAACCTGGTTCCTGCAACGGTCGGGCTGATACGCTCTCTAGGTCATTTGACACTTTGGACGAGGAGTCCACCCCTGAACCTGAGCCGATCATTCCAACCTCATGCATTGTTGCCCACTCTACCACCCTGAAGTCAAAAATTCCGCCTGGTAAGACCTTTGTCCCCACTGAGCTAAGAGCTAAGATCCTTCGTTGGGGACATGATTCCAAGGTGGCAGGGCATTCTGGATTCCTCCGATCCTTCCTACTCATCAGTCGTCACTACTGGTGGCCTAATCTCCGCTCAGACGTCAAAGACTATGTTAAAGCTTGTCATGTCTGTGCTCAGTCCAAATCCTCCACACAAGCTCCTGCTGGTCTCCTCATGCCCTTGCCCATTCCTAAGGAACCCTGGGCCCATATTGCCATGGATTTTATTACCGATCTCCCACTGTCTGAGAATAATACAGTCATTTGGGTGGTAATCGATCGATTCTCCAAGATGGCTCATTTTGTTCCTCTTCCTGGTCTTCCTTCTGCCCCTGCCCTGGTTCCCATTTTCATTCGAGAAATTCTCCGCCTACATGGGGTCCCTTCTCATATTGTTTCCGACAGGGGAGTCCAATTCACGTCTCGTTTTTGGAGAGCCTTTTGCAAATCCCTCAATATTGTCTTGGATTTTTCTTCTTCTTACCATCCCCAATCCAATGGACAGACTGAGAGGGTTAATCAGGAGTTAGAGGTCTTTCTTCACACCTTTGTGTCTTCTCACCATGACGATTGGTCCTCTCTACTCCCGTGGGCAGAATTCTCCCATAACAATCATGTGAATACCAGTTCGCAGAAGACACCCTTTTTCACAGTTTATGGAAAACACCCTCAACTTCCTCTTCCCATGATCTGTTCTCCAGACATTCCAGCTTTGGCTTCGGTTCAGGAGTCTCTCAATTCCGTTTGGGGTCACGTTCATGATTCCCTCCGGGCAGCTGCTGAAAAATTCAAAGGCTTTGCCGACCGCCGCAGGCGTAAACCGCCTTCTCTTCAGCCAGGGGACAAAGTCTGGCTCTCTACCAGGAACATCAAGCTCCGAGTTCCTTCTCTGAAGTTTGCTCCACGATTCATCGGTCCATACACGGTAACTGCTAAACTGAATCCGGTTTGTTTCAAACTCCAGATTCCTAAGAGCCTTAAAATCACTAACTCCTTTCATGTTGCTCTTCTAAAGCCTTTAGTCCTCAATAAATTCTCTCGTCCTCTCCCTACCGTGGCGCCTGTCTCTGAGGATAATCAGGAGTACGAGATCAGTCAAATTCTGGACTCCCGACTCTGTAAAGGCGTTCTTCAGTACCTCGTTCATTGGAAAGGGTTTGGTCCTGAGGAGAGGTCTTGGATCACTGCATCTGAGGTCTTTGCACCTTGTCTGTTAAAGGAGTTTCATCTGAAGTTTCCCTCTAAACCTGGGCCCAGGCGGGGAAGGGGGAGGCCTCGTAAGAGGGAGGGTACTGTCATGGATATGCACTAATGTCTGTCTGCCATCTTACCTTCCTCCTCATGTGTTCATCTAGAGACCAGACCTCCTTCACCTGGCTTCCTTTATAATCTCCTCCCAGCCTGACTCCACCCCAGGCCCTATCACAGAACACTATATTAACCTGTGCACTGCAAGCCTGCTTTGCTGATCAACGTGTTTGTTAGGCATTGTGTGTTTGGGTTCCTGCCTGCCGTGTGCTACGTCTGTCTCTCTGTTACGTTATTGGCTTGTCCCCGACTATCCCTGTCTGCTCGTGACCCTTGACCTTCGGCTCGTTCTTTCGTTATCCTTGTCTGCTTGTGGCCCCTGGCCTTCAGCTTGTTATTCGGTTCTCTCTTATCTTGTGCTGCTGCTTCCCCTCTTTTCCCCTTATCCTACGGGGCGTGAGCTAGGAAACTCCAGGGGCCGCGACCTGGTCCCAGCCTGCAGCACAACATCCTCACCACTAGAGGCCCTGGAGAAGACCAGCTGGGTCTTAGACTCTGCGCCCTGGGGAATCTTGGCTCTAGCTTCCGTTAGGATCCCGGTTGTGCTCCTCTGGTCCCGCTTTCCACAACCACCCAGTTTCCTATCCGCAGAAGCCAGCCATAGGGTTCACTACCTCGCGGTGCACTCCTGTCCCCCTACGGTGTGCATCTGTCACCTGGCCACAGGTGACCCTGACAGTCGGTCTGCTTTGATGGGAGCAGTACAAGACTTGCTCAGGTGCGGAGTAACTTTACCTGTGCCCCTGGTGGAAAGGTTTCAGGGATTCTATCGAATCTGTTGGTAGTCCCAAGGAA
This sequence comes from Rana muscosa, assembly GCA_029206835.1. NCBI lineage: Eukaryota > Metazoa > Chordata > Amphibia > Anura > Ranidae > Rana > Rana muscosa. Next base: position 550,586,367 of record CM055116.1, on the reverse strand, counting down.
GGACGGTGTCTGTCCAATCTTGGACCTCGGGCCCTCAATACCTTTGTGAGGGTGCAAAAGTTCAGGATGGAATCCATTCATTCGGAGGTTGCTGCGCTCCATCCGGGGGAATTTCTGGCATCCCTGGACATCAAGGACGCATACTTGCATGTCCCCATCTGCAATAGCGTCAGCATCAAAAGTTTTTAACAAGGTGCTCGCCCCGATCTGGCTTTGCTGAGACAGCGAGGCATTGCTATAGTGGGCTACTTGGACGATCTTCTTCTGAGAGTTGCTTCTGGCTCAGAATTAGAGGAGAACATGTCTATAGCCAGTCAGACCCTCCTGGAAATTGGTTGGGTACTGAACATACAGAAGTCGGTGTTGGTACCGACTCAGCATCTGGAGTACCTAGGCTTGATCCTGGACTCCTCGGAGGCGAAGGTCTTCCTTCCTTTGGAGCAGTTGCAGACGCTCCAGTCAGCGGTGCAATTGTTAGCATCCCGCAAATGGTCGTCTCTCAGTATTTGCATGCGAGTTCTGGGCCTCATGGTGGCCTCCTTTGAGGCAGTACCGTATGCCCAATTCCACACTCGAGTATTGCAGGAGGTGATCCTGTCCGAATGGAACAGATCTCCATTGTCTCTGGATTCAGGTAAGTCACCTGGTCAAAGCTTCCCTGATAGGGTGGCTGATATCCCCGGCTCTTCAGTCCGGGAGGTCGTTCCTTTCTTTCCATGGGACTGTGATCACGACGGACGCCAGCCTCACAGTTTGGCAAACTTCGAGCGATCAGACTGTGCCTCTCCAAGTGGTCGTAGAGTCTTCAAGGGCGTCTGGTCAAGATCCAGTCGGACAACGCCACGGCGGTGGCTTATGTCAACCATCAGGGAGGAACATGAAGCTCGGCCACAGCGTAGGAAGTCGCTCACATGCTAAGTTGGGCCAAAAGGAGCGTGCTGGCTCTATCGTCTGTTTACATCCGGGCGTGGAAAACTGTCAGGCGGACTGAGTCGCAAGATGCTGGACCAAGGGGAATGGTCGTTACACCTGGAGGTGTTTCCATTACTTTGTCAGAAATGGGGCACACCAGTTGTGGATCTCCTGGCCTCTCGACTCAATCGCAAGGTGTCGAAGTTTGTGGCCAGGTCCTGGGATCCCTGGGCAGACGCGTCGGACGCGTTGGTGGCTCCATGGGGTCCGTATCGGCTGATTTATGGCTTTCCCCCAATGAAATTGCTTCCTCGTCTGCTCCGCAGAGTGGAGGCCGAGGGGGTTCTGGTGCTTCTAATTGCCCCAGACTGGTCCCAGCGTCCCTGGTACGCCGACCTCGTGAGACTGGTAGCTGACGCTCCCTGGTGGCTGCCAATGCGGGGGGACCTTCTGTCTTAAGGTCCCGTCCTTCATTCTGTTTTACAGTCGCTGGCTTTAGCGGCATGGCTATTGAAAGCCTGGTACTAAGGGACCGTTGTCTGTCAGATTCGGTAATCTCCTCCATGTTGAGGGCCTGGAAATCTTCTTCCCGGATGTCCTAACATCGCACTTGGAAGGCCTACATCTCTATGTGTGAAGGGATGGCCTGGTGCCCACAGGCATATTTGGTTTTCTCGGATCCTGCTGTTCTTACAGGCGGAGTGGATCTGAAACTTGGCTTAAGCATTATTAAGGGGCAGATTTCAGCCTTGGCTGTCTTCTTCCAACGATCCCTGGCGGGTCACTCACTGGTAAGTATGTTTGTGCAGGGGGTCCAACACGTGGTTCCCCCGATTAGACCACCGCTTCCTCTGTGGGACTTGAATCTAGTGCTCTCGGTACTTCAGGAACCTCCCTTTGAGAACATAAGGGAGATTCCTCGCTTAACGCTTTCTCAGAAAGTTGCCTTTCTAGTTGCCATTACATCGGTCAGAAGGGTTTCAGAATTGGCGGCCTTGTCTTGCAAGTCACCTTACTTGGTCCTCCATAAGGATAAAGCGGTGCTACGCCCGCAACCTTCATTTCTTCCTAAGGTAGTTTCGGCTTTTCACCTTAACGAGGACTTTGTACTTCCATCCTTGTGTCCTCGGCCGTCGCATCCCAAGGAGGTTGCGCTACATTCTTTAGACGTGGTACGTAACCTACGGTTGTACCTGTCTGCTACGGCTCCGTTCCGGAAGTCTAACTCACTGTTCGTGTCGGTGTCTGGTCCACAGAAGGGCCTGGCGGTCTCGTCGACCACCATTTTTAGGTGGATCAGGCAGACTGTCATCCAGGCCTATGCCCCTAAGGGGCGGGCGCCTCCCTTTCCTGTCACGGCGCATTCAACCAGGGCAATTGGTGCCTCCTGGCCTTTCCGACATCTAGCATCTGTCTCACAGGTGTGTAAGACGGCGAACTGGTCATCTGTTCACACTTTCTCAAAGTTTTACAAGGTTGATGTGAGTGCATCTTCGGATGCTTCCTTTGGCCGCAAGGTTTTGCAGGCGGCTGTTTGAGGTTGCAACTCCTCCGTTGAGGCGCTCTGTTTGTTTGGGGTGAAGTTAAGTCTTCTTTTGATTGCTGTTCCCACCCCTCATTTTTTCTGACAGTGCTTGGGGACGTCCCACATGTCAAGATTTAAGGAGCTGTGTCCGTCCATGGACGAAAAGAGAAAATAGGATTTTTTTGTACTCGTAAAATCCTTTTCTCTGTCGTCCATGGACGGACACAGAACCTACCCCTCCTTGTTTAGTTTGCACTGCTTTACTACGAACTGAGGCTGCTGACTGCAGGGTGGAGGGTTATGTACGGAGGGACCGCCCCCTGGGCGGGGCTATTCAACTCTGTTAAAGTTACATGTTTTAAGATAACTAACATGTTCTGCCTAGTCCTCTCCTATGAACAGGAACATAACCCACATGTCAAGATTTAAGCAGCTGTGTCTGTCCATGGAAGACAGATAAAAGGATTTTATGGTGAGTACAAAAAAATCATATTTTTGCGTTACAAAATCCAAGAAATGGTGTCACCAGAAGTCTCCGTACCTGCGAGACTTCTGGTGACACCATTTCTTTCATCACCTTTGCCATATATTATTGTACAAATTTCACTTTAAAAAGGACTTTTTCTGCACGGATGGCACTTTAAGAATCACAGCACTATATAAACTTTTATTGTTATGCTTTGTCATCATTTGTTATAGCAGACATTGTTGATTATATGGTAGATATTGTAGACTATTTTTTATGATATATTTTACTGAGCGCAACAGTGCACGACCTTCCCATACTAATTCTTTAAGGCCCCTTTCACATTTGTGCTACTTCAAAGTCGTGCGATTTTGCCGCGATTTCGCGGCCGCGATTTTGACAAGACAGTCATACGACTGTGGATCCGACTTTGTAACCACGACTTGAAGTACGACTTCAATGACCAGGGACGCGACTTTGATCCCCCAATAATTAAAGGGAACTCCACGCCAATTTTAAAAGAAAAAAAAACGGCATGGGTTCCCCCTTTATGAGCATACCGGGCCCATCGGTCTGGTAAGGATTTTTAAGGGGAACCCCCACGCCAAAAAAACGACGTGGGTTACCCCCCAAAATCCATACCAAACCCTTATTCCGAGTACCATCCTGGCCGGTCAGGAAAGGGGGTGGGGACGAGCGAGTGCCCCCCCTCCTGAACCGTACCAGGCTGCATGCCCTCAACATGGGGGGGTGGGTGCTTCGGGGCAGTGGGGCCCTGCGCCCCCCACCCCAAAGCACCTTGCCCCCATGTTGATGAGGACAAGGGCCCCGTTGGTTGTCGGAGTCTGCGGGCGGGGGGCTTATCGGAATCTAGGAGCCCCCTTTAATAAGGGGGCCCCCAGATCCTGGCCCCCCACCCTATGTGAATGAGTATGGGGTACATCGTACCCCTACCCATTCACCTGGGGGAAAAATGTGTCAATAAAAAAAGAACACACTACACAGGTTTTTTAAGTAATTTATTAGGCAGCTCCGGGGGTCTATTCCGACTTCGGGGGTGTCTTCCGACTTCTCCGTTCTCTTCGCTCTCTTCTCCCGCTCTCCCGTTCTTCTGCCGGGCTCCTCCGCTATCTTCTGCTCTTTTGCCGCTCTTTTGCTAGCGTTGGCCCGGTCTTCTTTGTTGTCTTCTTCCCTCTTCTCTTCTGATGTTGACACAACGTTCTCTCCCACTAAAACGACTTATATAGGCATGGGGCGGGGTCACCGGGTGATGTCATCCGGTGACCCCACCCCCTCATGACGTCACAGTCCCAGCATGCCCCGGGTGGTGACGTCATGAGGGGTCGGGGTCACCGGATGACATCACCCGGTTACCCCGCCCCATGCCTATATAAGTCGTTGCGCACCGTGCGCATGGCATTACAGCGGGAGAGTGTCGTGTCAACATCGGAAGAAGAGAAGAGGGGAGAAGACGACGGAGAAGACCGGGCCAACGCTAGCAATAGAGCGGCAAAAGAGCAGAAGATAGCGGAGGAGCCCGGCAGAAGAACCGGAGACCGGGAGAAGAGGCTGGAGAGTGGGAGAAGAGAGCGGAGAAGAGAGCGGAGAAGTCGAAAGAGACCCTCAAAGTCGGAAGAGACCCCCCTGCCCCAAAGCACCCACCCCCCCATGTTGAGGGCATGCGGCCTGATACGGCTCAGGAGGGGGGGCGCTCGCTCGTCCCCACCCCCTTTCCTAACCGGCCGGGCTGGTGCTCGGATTAGGGTCTGGTTTGAATGTAGGGGGGACCCCACGCTGATTTTTCGGCATGAGGTTCCCCTTAAAATCCATACCAGACCGATGGGCCGGTATGCTCATGAAGGGGGACCCCATGCCGGTTTTTATTTTAAAGCGGAAGTAAACCCATCGATTTAACAGTTTCAAAAAGCAGTTACATTCCCGGCATGCCGGGAATTCCAACTGTCACATTGGTTGTGCTCTCAACCAAACTGTCAAACCATCTAATGGCTGGTGTCATAACTGATCACATGAGCAGCATCATGGCAGTTGAAGATTAAACAAAGGCCAAGATGGCAGCTTCCTTGCCTGAAAATGATAGGAGGGTTTACTTCCACTTTAAATAAAAATTGGCATGGAGTTCCCCTTCATGCACAAGTCGTATCCCAAAGTCGGATCTGTAAATACGGGATCCAACTTCAGGAAAAAAGTAGTGCAAGAACTACTTTGAAGTCGGCACGACTTAAAGTCGTGACAATATAAATGGTAGTCATTCAAAATCATGGAGAATGACTTGTCATGCGATTTTGTAGTCCAAAATCGTGGGACAAGTCGTATAAGTGTGAAAGGGGGCTTAGGGGTATAAACACACACTGCTGTCCTTTTAACACCGCTGACACAACGTTCACACAGCTTATTTCAATGCAGTCTTTTAACAACAGGTACACAGTGTAGCCAACAAACTTGCCTTTCGTGGATCAGAGGGCTTACACGCATACGTTTCCACCAATTGTGGGCGATTTGTTTCAAGTAGAGAGTTCTCAGAGAGGTAATCCAGCCATGTGCAAGGTTAAGGGCTTCCTCCCCATGTGTATTTGGTCAGCAAATACAGCAGGATTCCCACTCCGATGTAGAAAACGTAGCTACAAAGCAAATGTCCATCAAACAAAATGAGGGAGAAAGGTGTGGCCAGTGCTTAACCCCTTGCTGCATACAGACCTGTTTACTGCCACTCATTTACCTTAAAGGAGAAGTCCAGCCTGAGCTTTTTAGGCTGGGCTTCTTCTGTGGGCCACAGGAGTGCAATTAGTTTTGCACTCCTGTGACCCATTTTCAGCAGAGCGGTCTGAAGTCCACTCTCTGCTGACGTCACTGCCATCAGTCGAGGCAGCGCGTCATCCCGACTTCCAAGTCTTGATCCACCAGCTGCCTTGATTGATGGCAGTCTCAGTGAGCCGCTGAGACGGCTGCTCCCCGCCCCTACACAGCTCATCGCTCCAATGAGCGTGGAGGAGCAGAGAGGAGAGACACTGACCGACAGTCAGCAGCTCTCCTCTCGGGGATCTGTGAGAACCAAGCCATCGGCGTTTCAGTGCAGAGACAGTGGGGGACAGATACAGCATTGGTCTGATGCTGTATCCACATAGGTAACTATGAAACTAAAAATAAAAAACATACTTCTCTTTTAAAAACCTCAAGATTCTGTATGGCAGATACACACCATTTATCACTGACAGGGGCTGTCTGTCACAACAGGTACAGCCCTACAGAACAAACAGTGCACAGTCCACATGTGTTTTATCTGCTGCTTGACTGCAAACAGGAAACTTCTGATATAAAGAGAAAAGACAGAGCAGGTGTCACTAAATGGCGGTCCGGACACGGGCCGAGTGACACTCCTGTACAGACCGCGGCCACACCACTTAGAAGCCTTAGTGGACTCCTCTTCTGCTGCTGCCGCTGTTAACACTCAGAGCATGGCAGAGGGCGGGAGTCACAGCAGGCTGGATTCCTTTTCTGTATATGTATTTGCCTGCCTGCCGTCGCTGCTGTTAAACTGCGGGGAAGGGGGCGGGGGATATGACAGGTCTACATGAGGAGCAGGAGTTGCCCAACCTTTCGCTTGTTATGAAAGTGCAGACCTTTTCTATCTCTCGCCCTCTTCCCACTGTTAGTTTAGCATCAGGGACAGGCAGGCAAATACATATACATTACAGGAATCCAGCCTACTGTGTCTTCCACCCTCTGCTGTGCTGTGTTAAGGTAGGGCAGTGATCGTGAGGGAGCACTGTCTTTGGTGCTTTGGTGGGAGCATTGATATTGGGGAGGCTGTGATGTGAGAAGGGGAGCTGTGATATGGGGGGCTTTGATGTTAAAGTAGGGTGACCAGACATCCCCGGTTTCAGGGGACAGTCCCCGGATTGAGGATACTGTCCCCGGACCAAGTCTGTCCCCGGTTTTGTCCCCAGATTGGATTTGAACATGGGCCTGGGCAATTTCAAAGACAGTCAGTGCAGAATTAACAAAATTCAGAATTACACACCCCTGCCGCTCCTACTAGCTTAGGGGGGTGTATATTTTTTTCATCATCTGTGCCCCTTTCTGATGAACATGTGCTGGTCGGAGCGGAGGGAATATTTCTTCAGTTTTGGGCACATGCCCATTTAGCTCCGCTTGCATGTTCCTCTGCCTTGGCTCAAGTCCCGGCCAGCCGCCTGCCAGCTTATCTTCTTGCCTTCCCTGGCAGAGTGATCTTCCTCCGCTCCCCACCCAGTAGTAGCCGGGGCCCGGAGAGTAAGACTTGACAGGCTGTGAGGCGGGCGGCGACGGGCAGATAGTCACTGATTGCCGCCTTTACTAGCAAAAAAAAAATATGTCCCCATATTTCATTTTAGAAACATGGTCACCTTATGTTAAAGGGGACAGTAGGGATATGGGGGAGGGGCAGTGATGTAAGGGGGGCTGTGATGTGAAAGGTTGTGACTGATGTAGCGGGGCTGTGATGTGAAAAAGGGGGGTCTGTGATTTGAAAGGGAGGACTGAAGACATTAATGTAAAGGGGCTGTGATGTAAAGGGGGCGGACTGTGATGTTAGAGGCGGAGCTGTAATATAGGGGGCTATGATGTGAGAAGGGGGGTTGTGATGTAAGGGGGGAGCTATGATGTACAGGGTTGTGATTGCAAAGGGGATTGTAATGTGAGGGGGGCTCTGATGTGAAACGGGGGGCTCTGATGTAAGGGCGAGGCTGTGATGTGAGGAGGGGGGCTCTGATGTTTCCAGGATTCGTACACAGGTTAGCAGGGGGATTTAGAATGCACAGGTGTACTGAGAGGTGGTGGATAAAGATACGGAGCTTAGCAGAGATGCAGGGAAGGGTCTGTCATAGTAAATACCCCTGTTACATGGTTGGTAAGTGTAAGGCTCCATTCGCATCATGCAGATGTAACAGAACACGCACGTTCCAATGCATTGCATGTAGGGCAGTCCCTCCCACTCTTACCATAATGTGACTCCACCCACAGTTCGCTGTGGCACGCTATGCGCTTCACATTACTACCCTACTTAGACTACCCAAAAACACCCTCTCTCTCTTTCTCTCACCCCCTCTCTCTCTCTCAACCCCTCTCTATCCCTCAACCCCCCTCTCTCTCTTTCTCTCTTGTGCGCTCTCTCTCTCAACCCCTCTCTCTCTCTCACCCCCTCTCTCTTCCGCTTTCTCATACCCCCTCCCCCTTTATTTCATTTAATTTGTTTAAATATTTCATTTGTTTTAACAAAAATTGCACCAGCACCAGTCCCATGCGCCTCTTAATCTGTCCCTGGCTCCCTGTAAAGAAACCGCAGAGGAGATACAAAAAGTGCTCTATTCTCAGGACAATCAGTTCAAAATAATGGAAAAAAACTTCAAAAGATAACTAATAGAGAAACATCATACTGTATAAGAAATGGTAAGTTGCAATATAATACATTGTACAAAACAGAGTCCCATCACATATAAAAATTCAATGGTGTCTATATAATATCCATCCAGAAAAATAGGAATAAATTGCAGGAATAAAAATTGTGATCTAATCTTCACATAAAAGGTACAAAGTGCGCCCAGTTCCACACCCAAGGTGATTTAGTGATCTGCTTACCAGATAACGATGACCGCCACAGCAGTCTTGCCCAGCATAGGGAAATCATGGTCTCCCTAGGACCTTGGTGATGTCCAGAGCTTCCAGATAGTAATTCCTAATGTTGCCAGCTAGTAATTCATAGTGCTCGAAAATACAAAAGAAAAAACTCCCATGGTGTAGTATATCAATACAAATCGATATAATAAAAGATAAGCTTGCACTTACAGGAAAAGTAGTCATCAACCAGCGAAACGATAAAACTTAAGCCTCGTACACACGGTCGGACTTCCATCGGACTTTTCCGTGGATTTTTGTCCGAACGGAGTTGGTCGGGAACACCCATAGCATACACACGCTCAGACTTTTCTGCAAACTTTCCCAAAACATTTTGCAACATCACGTGGTTTTTCTGCTCTTTTCTGCTCTTTACCGCCACCCTTTGGTTAACTTCTGCTATTGTTGGTTGATTTTAACATTAGTTGTTTTGTCCATCTGACTTTTGTTGGGCAAAAGTTTGTCCGTTTGCAGACCCAACATTTGTCCGATGAAAACAAGAAAAAAGCAAAAAAAGTTTGTCCGATGGAGCGTACACACGGTCGGATTGTTGGTCCAACTTGTCCGACCGTGTGTACGGGCCTTTAGATTCGCAAAAGCCGTAGTGTCTCCATTAGCTTCACTCTACTATCTAGTAGAGTGAAACGAATGGAGACACTGCGGCTTTTGCAAATCTACGTTTTATCATTTTGCTGGTTGATGACTTCTTTCCTGTAAGTGCAAACTTATCTTTTATTTAATCGATTTGTATTGATATACTACACCATGGGAGTTTTTTCTTTGTATTTTCAAGCACTATGAATTACTAACTGGAATCTCTGGACATCAGCAAGGTCCTAGGGAGACCATTATTTCCCTATGCTGGGCGAGACTGCTGTGGCGGTCATCGCTATCTGGTAAGCAGATCACTAAAGCACCTTGGGTGTGGAACTGTACGCACTTTGTACCTTTTATGTGAAGATTATATCACAATTTTCTTCCTGCAATTTATTCCTATTTTTCTGGATGGATATTATATAGACACCATTGAATTTTTATATGTTATGGGACTCTGTTTTAGTTTTCTTTTTTCACTTTTCTTTTTCACTTTGGTATAATTATTCATTAACTTTTTTTTATATAAATATTAATTTAGCGCTGCATCCACTTTTGTATTTATTTCTTGTTTGGAGTTTTTGTACTGGACTTTTTTGATGCTGGCAGCTTTTTCTGTTATCTTTTTTGTTATTTTAATTGTGATTGCAATATTTCACATTTGATTCTAGCGCAGCATTAGCCCTTGGGCTTCTCTCTTCTAATATAGTACATTCATTTTGTACAATGGAGTAGTGACTTTTTCTGAAAATGTTTTAGGGGGTGAACATTTGAATTTGTATTTATATGCCTTTTCTATATTACAGTGTATGGGGACCTCTCTTTCATCTCTATCCTAGATCCACTTTCCATAAAACTGGCTTTTTTACTATAACCCTGACATTCTCAATTCTTACTTTACAGACATATGGACTGGACTTATTTGCAATGAAAACAATCCAAAATCACAATCTCAGATCTCAGACATACCACTAACTGTAAAGGATCTCTTGCTTTCCAGCAGCTTTGACATGGTGAGATCTGAACTGTAACTTATTAAAATGAATGTATTTATTATTGAGATATATACAATTTGAGGAAAACCAAATTTCTTTATCGTACATCACGGGACACAGAGCAGCCTTAGTAATAACTATGTGGGTTATACGCCACCTATAGGTGAATGGACACTGGTGCACTCAAAAGACAGGAAGTCCCCCTCTATATAACCCCTCCCATACAGGGAGTACCTCAGTTTTTTCGCCATTGTCTAAGGTGTTGGTCACGGTTATTGAAGTGCTAAGAAGAGCTCAGTTGGAGATCCTTGGCAGGATCAAGGGGCTATGCAACCCGATCCATTCTGAGTGCCAAAAAGGCCAAAATGGATGGTACCCGGGCCTTGAGGAGGAAGAGCGAGGTTTCCTGCCTGTAATGCTTCGCTTTGAGGGCTGGACCCTGGGATCCAGCGCCTTGGTCACATAACTAAACCAAAGGTTGCTCTGGCAGGGTGCTGTACAGGTTCAAGGGAGTGGACCCCATTTACAAGGGGGACCCGGTCTTGAAGGTCTGTAATGACACGGCCCGCTGTGATGGGTGAAGATTGGGTCTGTCTGTGATTTCCAGAAGTATCCTGCGGCGGGAATGGTAAGTTAAGAAGATCCTAAGGAACACATGATGGTTCACTTATGGACTTTTTTTGAGTAGACGATGTCTTGCCTGTGTTTTACCAATAGAGGGTGTAAAGTATAACATACCTGGTGTCTAACATTCCATGCTTCCCCAGTATTGTGCTCAGTGTCAGCAAATGCTTCTTGTGAAACAGCATTGCTCCTTACTCCACTCTGTCTCGACCACCAGTAGGGGTTTGGGGGGACCATCCTCCTCCTGCAGCAGTTAGGCATCCCCTGGTGAGTGGCCCTCACCCCCACCCCCCCCTAGCCGTCCCCGCTACGGGACCGGCCTGTACACGCGCGTGCGGGAATCAGCTTATTTAAAAAAAGGGGGGGGCGTTCCTGGAACATGGGGGTGTGGCTTAGGCACGGACGGAATGCATGAGGAAACGGCGTGCACGTGATAAATGGGGCAGGCGCAAGGCTTACTGACTTTAAAACTTTTCACTCTGAAAGAGTCTGGTGGCTGACGGAGGGACACAGAGCACATGTGGGCATGTAAGCTGTATGGGTGTTGGATACAGGCATTCTTAAGGCACGTTTACGCAGCATCAGGCTGAGCAATTATACGGCATAATATTTATTTGCTGGACTAGAGCTCGGCAGTAGATGCACTGGGTTAGTACCTCTGCTTTTTTGTGCTTAGGACCAAGTCTTCCCAGAAGTAGAAGGGGGAATACAGCAGGGGTAGCGCAAGGGTGCCGCGGTCAGGGTCTGAGGATCCTAGTCACGCTTCCACAGTACCATCCTCCCCTGAAAGACCTGAGGCAACTGGCCAGTCTGAGCCACCTAGACTCTTAGGTGTTGTAGCTGCTTCCAACATTTCAGCCTCTGCATACGTCACTAAGGATGATTTGGCTTCAGCATTAGCTGGTTTGGAAGGGAAGATAGCTGATATGCTTGCATCTTCCTCCCAGGATGGGAGAAAACGCGGCAGATCCCCTTCTCCTGCCCTTGACCTTCCAGCATTGGAACAGGAATGGGCAGGAGATGCGGAGTTACCTTTGGGGGATCAGGGGGAAGGGCATACAGAGGGCTCCTCGGAGGAGGATTCAGTATCTGAAGAGCCTTTCTCAGCCTCACAATCCCAAAGATTGCTGGTTCAATCCCCTACGGAATTAGTCCGTAAGGTGCCCCCAGCAGAGGTGGCTGAAGTTCCCTTTTCCTCTTTGGGTTCTCTAAGGCCCCCACAAGGTTCACATGCTTTCCCTGTACACCCATTGTACACCCATTGCTGGAGCGGCTGATATATGCTGACTGGGATCACCCAGATAAGCATTTCCTTCCTCCTAAGAGATTTTCTCTTCTTTACCCTATGAAAGAAAAGTTTACTAAAAAGTGGAGTTTGCCAGCAGTAGATGCTGCTATCTCCTCGGTAAATAGGAGTTTAACTTGTCCAGTGGACAATGCCCAGGTATTTAAGGATCCAGCTGATAAAAAACTGAAGTCTTTGCTTAGGGCCTCATTTGCTGCAGAAGGTGCAGTAGCACAACCTGCAGTAGCAGCAATAGGCATTTGTCAATCCCTAAGGGAGTTAAGCAGGTTATCAAAGGTGTGCCCGCTTGAGGAGAAGAGGCCCGAAATTTAGCTGAGCTACCAAGAGTCTTATGTTTTGCGGTTGACGCTATCAAAGACTCTATTCATCAGGCGTCACGCCTTGCTCTCCTGTTAGTACAGCTAAAGCATTGGTCAGCTGAGATGATGTGTAAAAAGCTAATGACTGGTTTTCCCTTTCATGGGGAAAGGTTGTTCGGGGAAGATTTGGATAAATACATCCAAAAAATGTCAAGCGGTAAGAGTACCCTTCTACCGGTTAAGAGAAGGAGTAGGCGTCCTTCATTCAAACATGCTTCCTCTCCGGTGCAAGGGGCGACAGCCTCCAGGCAGTCGCGACGGCCTCTGCAGTCAGGGTCAAAGGGTAGGCCTCAAGGCCAAGCACAGGGCCAGAAGAAACCCTAGGGGCAGAAGCCTACAAAGCAGAGTCCCAAGGCCTCCTTATGAAGGGGAGCCCCTGCTCGATCGAGTGGGGGGAAGACTTCAGTGGTTTTCAGAGGCTTGGCAAGAAGAGATCCAAGACAAATGGGTCATCTCTGTGGTAGCCGTAGGCTACAAGCTAGAGTTTCAAAAGTTTCCACCGTTTCATTTTCTAAGATCAAACGTTTCCAAAGACCCAGTGAAGAGAAGGTCTATTTCTGGCGCTAGACCGGTTGGTGGCTCTGGGTGTAATAATAGAGACCCCCTTAGAAGAGCAGGGCATGGGGTTTTATTCTAATCTCTTCACGGTGCCAAAACCGAATGGAGATATCAGACCCATTCTAGATCTGAATCACTTCCTAAACATCCGCTCTTTTCGCATGGAGTCAATCCGGTCAGTCGTATCCACCCTACGGGGAGGAGAATTTCAAGCGTCAATAGACATCAAAGATGCATATCTGCATGTGCCAATTTTTCTCGTTCACCAGAAGTTTCTGTGTTTTGCGGTAGAACAGCGCCACTTTCAGTTCGTGGCCTTGCCCTTCGGGGTTAGCCACAGCTCCCCGGGTGTTTACAAAAGTTCCAACACCAGTACTAGCAAGACTAAGGGGCCAGGGTATAGCAGTAATGGCATACCTAGACGACCTGCTGCTGGTGGATCAGTCGGTGGCACAGTTAGACCAGGCTTTGTCCAGCACGGTCAAGTATCTGGAACACCTGGGTTGGATTCTCAACCTAGAGAAATTATCCTTGCGACCAGTAAGGAGGCTGGAGTATTTAGGTCTGGTTATAGACACAGCCCAGAAAATAGTATTTTTGCCCCAGACAAAAGTCAACGCTATAAAATAACTGGTCCAGCTGGTCAGGGCAAGGAAGGGTCCTTCCATTCGCCTTTGCATGAGGTTGCTAAGGATGATGGTTGCTTCATCTGTAGCAATTCCCTATGCCCAAAGGGAGGTGAACCATGTTCTGACTTGGGCAAAGGAGCATGTACCTTGCCTATATGCAGTCTTCATTCCGGGGGTGGAGAATTGGCCGGCGGATTTCTTGAGCTGTCAACAATTATTCCCGGGAGAATGGTCTCTACATCCTGACATTTTTCTGGCCATATGCCAAAAATGGGGTACCCCGGACATAGATCGATTGGCGTCCAGGTTCAACAAGAAGTTGGACAGCTTTGTGTCAAGAACAAGGGATCCACTCGCATACGGGGCAGATGCGTTAGTGACCCTGTGGGATCAGTTTTCACTGATTTATGCGTTCCTCTCCGGTTTAACTGCTACCGCGGCTTCTTCACAGGATTACAGGAATCTAAGTAGCCCTGGCATGGCCCAGAAGATCCTGGTATGCAGAGATTGTAAAGATGGCAGTAGGGGATCCGTGGACTCTTCCATCTCGTCCGGACCTGCTTTTGCAAGGGCCGGTATTCCATCCTGCCTTACAGTCGCTAAATTTAACGGTTTGGCTGTTGAAGCCCACGTTCTCAAGATTAGGGGGCTTTCAGGTTCAGTGGTATGTACCCTGATTAATGCAAGGAAGCCGGCTTCTAGGACCATTTATTATAGAGTCTGGAGGTCCTATGTTTCCTGGTGTGAAACCAAAAGATGGCATCCTCAGAAGTATGTCATAGGTAGAATTCTTGCCTTCCTACAGTTGGGGGTAGAAATGAAGCTAGCCTTGAGTACAATCAAGGGTCAGGTCTCGGCCTTGTCAGTGTTTTTTCAAAGGCCACTTGCTTTGCATTCTTTGATGCGGGCCTTTATACAAGGGGTATAACTCTGCCAGTTAGGGCACCCTTGTGCCCATGGGATTTGAATTTATTCTTGTCGGTTTTATAAAGACAGCCTTTTGAGCCAATATGCAATATTCCTTTGCTTCTTTTGACAAGGAAATTGGTGTTCTTAGTTGCGGTAACCTCCGCAAGAAGGGTATCAGAATTATCTGCTTTTTCTTGTAAAGAGACATATTTAATTATTCATAAGGACAAGGTTGTGTTGCGTCCTCACCCAAACTTTCTGCCTAAGGTAGTGTCAGGTTTTCATCTGAATCAGGATGTCTCCCAGCCTTCTTTTTTTGCAGAACCTCGTTCTGCGGAAGAAAAATTGTTACATTCTCTCGATGTAGTGAGAGCAGTCAAGACCTATCTGAAAGTGACAGCTCAGATACGGAAAAATTATGTTTTGTTTGTGCTGTGAGAAGGCCCCAGGAAAGGGCAGGCAGTATCGAAATCAACTATTTCAAAATGGATTTGTCAGGTGATTATTCAGGCTTATGGTTTGAAAAGAAAGGTTCCGCCTTTTCAAGTTAAAGCGCAGTCTACCAGGGCAGTCGGTGCTTCATGGGCAGTGCATCACCAAGCCTCTATGACTCAGATTTGCAAGGCCGCTACTTGGTCGTCAGTGCATACATTCACAAAATTCTATTAGGTGGATGTAAGATGGCAAGAGGATGCTGCCTTTGGGCGCAGTGTGCTGCAGGTATCAGTATAGGTCCTCACGTCTGATGGCGGCCTTCTTTGGTTTGTGTCTCCCTCCTCTCAGAAGGCATTGCTTTGGAACATCCCACATAGTTATTACTATGGCTGCTCTGTGTCCTGTGATGTACGATAAAGGAAATAGGATTTTTATAACAGCTTACCTGTAAAATCCTTTTCTTGGAGTACATCATGGGACACAGAGGTCCCTCCCCTCGTATTGGGATATATATATAAATTGCTTTGCTACAAAAACTGAGGTACTCCCTGTATGGGAGGGGTTATATAGAAGGGGACTTCCTGTCTTTTGAGTGCACTAGTGTCCATTCACCTATAGGTGGCGTATAACCCACATAGTTATTACTATGGCTGCTCTGTGTCCCGTGATGTACTCCAAGAAAAGGATTTTAAGGGTAAGCTGTTATAAAAATCCTATTATTTTCAGAATCTCTGCATGAATGTCTTCTAAAATGTGTTCTGATCTTAATCGAAGTCAGAGAAATAAGGTCAGTCATATTTAATAACAAACAGAGCTTTTCTTTCCTCAGAAAATAGGTGCAGGAACTCAACCACGTCCCCAAAAAAAACCCTTTCCCCAGACACACACACACCCACTAACAGTGGGAGGGTCTTTAAGGGGTATTAAATACTAGTGCATTATGTACAGAGTGAAGAGTTTGGTGGGGTTACACTCAAAAGTGCAGAGTTCAGGTGTGCGTTCTGTGCAGAGTTCAGAAGTGTGCTACGTACATAGTACAGAGTTCAGGGGTGTGCTGCATACAGAGTGCAGAGTTCAGGGGTGCGCTATACTCTGTGCATAGTTCAGCCTTCTTCCACAGCTGCTTACAGTACCTCTGTATCCCCCATCCACATCTCACCCCTCTCCTCTAGTACCTCCCAACAAACTGTAGGTGGCTCCCCCTCTCTCACTTGCAAGGAGATCACCCAGTGGGGGTGTCAGAATCCGCACTGCATCCTGGGCACCTGCACCTCCCTTGTCCCCATACTGCACTGGGAAAACACAGACCTCTGTGATAGTGGTGAGCAGAAAGGAAAGAGCCTGAGCCAAAGGTGGTGGAACTAAGTTTCAGCTGAAAAAAGCCCTGATAACAAATAATACTTTACATTGTCATATATTTACTGAACCAGTAGTTTAAACAACCAAGGTCATTGATGGACAAACAGATGCAAAGGGGATCTTGCTTTTGACATACAGTATGTAGCCCAAAAATGAACTAGAATAATTTCTTATTGGGTGCTGTCCTACTAATAAAATATAGCACTCTTCTGTTGAAATAATAATGCCAGACAGTTCCATCTTCTGGCTGAAAATGTACATCTTGGTTTCTGTCTTTTTTTTTTTTTTTTAACCAAATTTATTATAACAAAAAGTGCATACATGTTGTTACATACATCCAAAGTGTCAATGATAACATGAGTGTGTACAGTAATCAGAATACAGACAGTTCAAATCCGGTGTCATGAATAACAAACATAAAAAAAAGGGAGAGCAATATCTGGTGCCGACCATGCGCCCAGCCAGGGGTAAGCCACCCATCTGGCAACGTAGACCCAAGGCGCCTTACGTACAAGTATCAGAGTCTTGTAGCCAACGATCCCATATTTTGTCGTATTTGGTCAGGGATTCCCTGTTAATATACATAACCTTTTATACGGTAGATTATTATTGACCTCCACCTTCCACTCCACCAGCTTAGGGGGTACGGGTCGCATCCAATTCCGGCCAATAACCTTCCGCACTGAGAACAAAGTCTCATGCAGGAATGTCTTTGTATATTTGTCTATAGTATCCGGAAGCATCCCAAGTAGGCATTGTTTTGGGTCTAGCGTGACCGGAGAGCCCATGTGATCGTGCAGAAAGGTTTCAGCTTGCTTCCACAGGCCCTGTATTTTGGGACATGACCATATTAAGTGAAAGAATGTACCCACCTCCCTCCCACACATCTGACAAAGGGTAGATTGGGTGCTTCTATATCTGGCAACCCGAAGGGGGGTGAGATATGCCTGATGGATAATATAGATTTGAGTCAATCTGTCGGAGAGCTTGGGTGAGACAGCCTTGCAGGATTCTAAAGCCTCTTCCCATTCCCCATCCTCCAAGGGGCCTATCACACTCTCCCAGCGAGGTTTGAGTTTATACGCCAATTTGGTGGAAACACGGGTAGTGAGCATACCGTAGAAGGCCGATGTTAATTTGCGGGGGTCAGTACTTTTGATTATAGCCATAAGTGGATTAGGGGCAGACTTGCGGGGTGGACTCCGAAAACTGAGCCCGGACCGCGTGTCTCACCTGCAAGAATCTAAATAGCATGTATCTGGGGAGTGAAAATTCTTCGCTAAGCGTGGTGAAAGGTTTGAGGGTTCCATCGGCAAACAGTTGGTGCATGTAAAGAATACCATGATTAGACCAGAGGTCTGCATCAGGCAGTTGCAGAAATTCTGACAGTTTTATTGTGCAATAAAGGAGTATAATCCTTGTAGATTGGTATCCCTAGCTTGGTAGAAGCTAAGTCCCATATGCGTCTGTAATGGTATAGCAGAGTCTGTCTGTCGTCCCCCAGCCCCGCACCACTAGAGCCCATCGCCAGCGTGTAGATTGAGTCCTCAGTGCGTCGAGCCCACCTCGGGCGGAGCAGCTGGAGAAACCGCTCCTTGTCCGTCTTGTCGATATGGTACAGTTGGGATAATTGTGAGGCGATATAGTAGAGATTAAAATCAGGGAGAGCGGTACCCCCCAGGTCTGTGGGGTTTTTAAGCACCTGCCAAGCTAATTTGTGTCTGTTGTTTCCCCACACAAAAGGTTTGAGAAGGGCCTCAAGGGATTTAAAATGTTTCAGGGGTAAGTACATCGGGAAGTGTCAGAGAACATAGAGTATCTTGGGTAAGAGGACCATTTTAATGAGGTTCACCCGGCCCCAAACCCCCAGTGGTAGACTGGCTCAGCCTCATAGTTTGGATTTAACATGGGAAATTAGGGGACCTAGATTTAAATGTATATAATCCCCTGGTGTTCTGGATACGCATATCCCTAAGTATTTAATGGTACTGACTAGGGATGAGCTCGGTGTTCGACTCGAACATACGTTCGACTCGAACATCGGCTGTTCGAGCGTTTGGCGAACATCAAACGATTTGGGCCGTTCGCGCCAAATTCGAGTGACGCGAACGGCCCACAATACACTGCGCCATCGCAGTGCAATCCCGGCGCTGTGATTGGCCAAGCATGCACTGTGACCCCGCATGCTTGGCCAATCACAGCGCAGGCAGCTAGGAGAGCTAGGAGGCTAGGTTGCCTGTGGCCAATTATAGCTCAGGGGGTTTAGCACACGCCCCACACTATAAAAGGCCGCCAGTGCGGCGGCCTTGTGTAGTGTGTTCCGGCGCAGGGAAAGAGAAGGATAGGCAGGGACAGTGTGATATTCTTTGTGCTATTCTTGTGTGCAGGGAGAGAGAAGGATAGGCAGGGAGAGTGTCAGTGTCATATTCTTTGCTAAACCTTGTGTGCAGGGAGAGAGAAGGATAGGCAGGGAGAGTGTCAGTGTCATATTCTTTGATAAACCTTGTGTGCAGGGAGAGAGAAGGATAGGCAGGGGACAGTGTCAGTGTCATATTCTTTACTAAACCTTGTGTGCAGGGAGAGAGAAGGATAGGCAGCGAGAGTGTCAGTGTCATATTCTTTGATAAACCTTGTGTGCAGGGAGAGAGAAGGATAGGCAGGGGACAGTGTCAGTGTCATTGTTGCTAAGCCTCCTGCACAGTATACACCTGAAGCTAGCCCTTATTGCTGTGTTTTCCTGGTGTGTTACACTAACAGGCATTTGCAGCACTTACAGCAGGCGTAGTGTGATTCCTGCAAAATATACTCCTGAAGCTAGCCCGTATTGCTGTGTTTTCCTGGTGTGTTACACCAACAGGCATTTGCAGCACTTACAGCAGGCGTAGTGTGATTCCTGCAAAATATACTCCTGAAGCTAGGCCTTATTGCTGTGTTTTCCTAGTGTGTTACACTAACAGGCATTTGCAGCACTTACAGCAGGCGTAGTGTGATTCCTGCAAAATATACTCCTGAAGCTAGCCCGTATTGCTGTGTTTTCCTGGTGTGTTACACCAATAGGCATTTGCAGCACTTACAGCAGGCATAGTGTGATTCCTGCAAAATATACACCTGAAGCTAGGCCTTATTGCTGTGTTTTCCTAGTGTGTTACACCAACAGGCATTTGCAGCACTTACAGCAGGCGTAGTGTGATTCCTGCAAAATATACACCTGAAGCTAGCCTGTATTGCTGTGTTTTCCTGGTGTGTTAAACCAACAGGAATATGCAGCACTTACAGCAGGCGTAGTGTGATTCCTGCAAAATATACTCCTGAAGCTAGGCCTTATTGCTGTGTTTTCCTAGTGTGTTACACCAACAGGCATTTGCAGCACTTACAGCAGGCATAGTGTGATAACTGCAAAATATACTCCTGAAGCTAGCCCGTATTGCTGTGTTTTCCTGGTGTGTTACACCAACAGGCATTTGCAGCACTTACAGCGGGCGTAGTGTGCTTCCTGCAAAATATACACCTGAAGCTAGCCCGTATTGCTGTGTTTTCCTGGTGTGTTACACCAACAGGCATTTGCAGCACTTACAGCGGGCGTAGTGTGCTTCCTGCAAAATATACTCCTGAAGCTAGGCCTTATTGCTGGTTTTCCCATCTCCCTGTAGGCCATTAGAATGTCTGGAAGGCAAACAAGGAGAGGCAGACAGTCAGGAGCCAATAAAAGAGGGCAAGCAGGCTCTGTGTCTAGAGACAACAGTGCTGGTCGTGGACGCGATGCATCACCATCAGCACGTGGCCATGGGACACGCTTGTCCTTCTTTTCGGCAGCTGGACGTGTTGAGCCGCATCATGCCGAAGACTTGGTAGAGTGGATGATCAAGCCCTCCTCATCCTCCTCATTCTCTCTCACCCAGGCTCAGGGTACTGGCAAAGCAGCTGCCAAAGCGTCCTCTTCCCTGGTATCAATGTCATCATCAGTCACTCCTTCCCTAGACCCACCATGTCCTCCTGAGGAGTCCCCCGAACTGTTTGAGCACAGTGTTGGGTACATGCTCCAGGAGGATGCCCAGCGTTTCGAAGGGTCTGATGATGATACCCAGCTAGAGGAAGGCAGTAGCGTGAGAGCAGAGAGAGGGGATGCTCAAGAAGGACACCAATCTGGCAGTCATGTTCCAGCAGCTGCAGCATACTGCCAGATTGGCTCCAGTGATGAGGAGGGAGGGGATGATGAGGTCACTGACTCCACGTGGGTGCCTAATAGGAGAGAGGAGGAGGATGAAGAGGAGGCACATCTCCAACGAGGCAGGATGCCCTCGGGGGGCCGGCGTAAGGGCAGCACACCGACGGAATCACACCGCAGAGCTCCGCCTGTGCAGGGCGCTGCCTCTGCCCGTTATTCAAAAAGTTCTTTGGTGTGGGCCTTTTTTGAGTCGAGTGCATCAGATCGCACAGCTGCTGTTTGCAACATATGTCTCAAGCGTATATCGCGTGGCCAAAACATCAGCCGCTTGGGCACCACATGCTTGACCAGACATATGTTGACCTGCCATGCAGCTCGTTGGCAAGCCTACCTTAAAGACCCACACCAAAGAACAAAGCGGACCTCTCCTTGCACCGCATCAGCTGGGATCTCCAACCCCACTATACCTTCAGTCCTCTCTGAAACCTGCACTGAGAGGAATGAAGGTGTAGAATTAGGTGTGTCACAGCCAAGTACTTGCGGGCACTCTGCTAGCAGTACACCGACGTCCGATTCTAGCAGGCAAATTTCCCTGCCCCAGCTGCTGGACCGTCGAAAGAAGTTCACTCCCAGCCATCCACATGCCCAGCGGTTGAATGCTAGCTTGGCTGAATTGCTAGCGCTTCAACTGCTGCCTTTTCAGTTGGTAGACTCTGCCCCCTTCCGTGAGTTTGTGCAATGTGCGGTTCCTCAGTGGCAGGTTCCCAAACGCCACTTTTTCTCACGGAAGGCGATTCCGGCTCTCTACCGGCATGTGGAAGGCAATGTCTTGGCCTCGCTGGACAGGGCGGTCAGCGGTAAGGTGCATATTACCGCTGACTTATGGTCCAGCAGGCATGGACAGGGACGTTACCTTTCTTTCACGGCCCATTGGGTCACTCTTTTGGCAGCTGGGAAGGATGCAGGACAAGGTGCAGTAGTGTTGGAGGTTGTTCCGCCGCCACGCCTCCAAAATGCTACTACTGGTTGTGACACACCTCTCTCCTCCAACCCCTCCTCTTCTTCTTCCTCCATGGCCTCTTCATGTGCTTTGTCCTCGGAACCAGCGGTGCTCCCTAGGCATTCAAGGGGCTACGCAAGTACGCAGGCAAAAAGATGCCATGCCGTGCTTGCGCTGGTGTGTTTGGGGGACAGGAGCCACACTGGGGCAGAGGTTCTGTCTGCTCTGCAGGGGCAGGCCGAGAGGTGATTGATGCCACGCCAGCTTAAGCCAGGAATGGTGGTTTGCGACAATGGCACCAACCTCCTCTCCGCCCTCCGACAGGGACAACTGACCCATGTGCCCTGTGTGGCTCACGTCCTTAACCTGGTGGTGCAGCGGTTCTTGGGCAGGTACCCGGGCTTACAGGATGTCCTGAGGCAGGCCAGGAAAGTCTGTGTGCATTTCCGCAGATCTTATAATGCCAGTGCTCGCCTGGCTGAGCTTCAAAAGGAGTTGAACCTGCCCAAGAACCGCCTTATATGTGACATGCCCACCAGGTGGAACTCAACGTTGGCCATGCTGCAGCGGCTGCACACGCAGCAGAGGGCCATCAATGAGTACCTGTGCAACTACGGCACCAGGACAGGGTCAGGGGAGCTCGGGTTTTTTCACCACGCCAGTGGGGCATGATCAGGGATGCATGCACTGTCCTGGCACCATTTGAGGAGGCCACGAGGATGGTGAGCAGTGGCAGTGCATGCATCAGTGACACTGTACCTCTTGTCCACCTGTTGGAACATATGCTGCGTGGAATAATGGACAGGGCACTTGAGGCAGAACAGAGGCAGGAAGAGGAGGACTTCCTTGCCTCTCAAGGCCCCCTTTACCCAGACAGTGTTCCTTCTGTCCCACCCATCGCACAGGAAGAGGAAGAGGAGGAGGAGTATTGTGTCAGCATGGAGGTGGAGCCTGGCACTCAGCATCATCAGCAGCAGTCTTTTAGGGATGATTTACAGTCCCAAGAAACCCGTGGACTTGTACGTGGCTGGGAGGAGGTGGCTGCGGATCATGTCGTCCTTAGTGACCCAGAGGACTCCGGACCGAATGCCTCAGCTAACCTACGCTGCATGGCCTCCTTGATCCTGCAAAGTCTGCGGAAGGATCCTCGTATTCTTCGGATCAAGGAGAGGGACCATTACTGGCTGGCCACTCTCCTTGATCCACGGTACAAGGGTAAGGTTGTGGACCTTATCTTACCGTCGCAGAGGGAGCAGAGGATGAGACAACTCCGGGAGGCCTTGCAGAAAGGTCTGTGCAACGCGTTCCCAGAGACTGGGAGGTTACAAACTCCTGGTCCTGGACAACGAGTTGCTGAGGCTTCGGTCAGTCAAAGAAGGAGCGGTGGGTTAGGTGGCCGTCTGACCGATGTGTTCAGACAATTCTTTAGTCCGCAGTCCCAAGGTATGATCGGTTCCAGCAACCATCGCCAGCGTCTGATATACATGGTGCAGGAATACCTAGGGGCAAGGTCAGACTTGGACACCTTCCCCACCGAAAATCCTCTGGCTTACTGGGTCTTGAGGATGGATCACTGGCCAGAGCTTGCACAGTATGCAATTGAGCTACTGGCCTGTCCTGCATCCAGCGTTCTTTCAGAACGCACATTCAGTGCTGCTGGAGGATTTGTCACGGATCACAGGGTGCGCCTGTCCACCGACTCGGTTGATCGACTGACCTTCATAAAGATGAACCAGTCTTGGATCACCACCAGCTACCAAACACCTGAAGCTGATATAACAGACTAATTTATTTTCAAATGTCACATCCCTTCAAGACTGATGCTGATGCTGAGTGACTGTCCTGTTATGTTCACTGACTATCCTCCTCCTCCTCAATGATCCGATTGATGATGATAGCTTGGAAGAACATTTTTGTTTCTGGGTGCTGCCACCAGTGGCTAAGGCCCAATTTTTCAGCCCCTGTTTAACAGGGGCATGTAATTACAATTTTTTATGCAATGCTTTGCAGCAGGGCTCATTCCTGCACTCCAACTAGAGTATCTGGGTGAGGTTGCAGTGTCGTGGCACCAGCAACAGTGCCTAAGGCCCAATTTTTCAGCCCCTGTTTAACAGGGGCATGTAATTACAATTTTTTATGCAATGCTTTGCAGCAGGGCTCATTCCTGCACTCCAACTAGAGTATCTGGGAGAGGTTGCAGTGTCGTGGCACCAGCACCAGTGCCTAAGGCCCAATTTTTCAGCCCCTGTTTAACAGGGGCGTGTAATTAAAATTTTTGATGCAATACTTTGCAACAGGGCTCATTGCTGTGCTCCAAATGCAGTATCTGTGAGGGGTTGCAGTGTTGTGGCACCAGTGCCTAAGGCCCAATTTTTCTGCCCCTGTTTAACAGGGGCATGTAATTACAATTCTTGATCTAATAATTCACAGCAGGGCCCATTCCTGCGCCCACCAAGAGTAACTGTGAGGCCTTACAGTGTTGTGTCAACACCACCACCACCACCACCAAAGGCCCAATTTTTCAGCCCCTGTTCAACAGGGGCATGCAATTACAATTCTTGATCTAATAATTCACTGCAGGGCCCAGTCATGCGCCCACCAAGAGTAACTGTGAGGGCTTACAGTGTTGTGGCAACACCAACAACTAAGGGGCAAATTTCTGCAGAGTATATACGGCAGGCCCCTACTTTCAAACATCCAACTTACAAACGACTCCTCCTTGCAAACGGAAGGATACAACAGGAAGTGAGAGGAAATCTACCCCTAGGAAGGCAAATTCTCTCCTGTAGGAGTTAATATGGGAAAAAGTGTCTCCTCTCCACTGATGCTTTATCACCAATTCTTGTTTCAATAAAAACCCAAAATTTTCAAAAAACATTTGTCATTAGGACGGAAAGTGAGGTGAACTGTTCTGAACAGGGGCACAGACAGCAAAACAAATGTTACAGGGGTGATAACCCTTCCCTATGTTTTCCAAAAAGCTTAAAAATAGATTTTTTGGCTGGAGCTACACTTAAACAATGTACCTGTTCAAAATTACAAACAGATTCTACATAAGAACAAACCAACAGTCCCTGTCTTGTATGCACCGCCTGTATACGGCTGTTCAGAGTATATAGGGCCTTTTTTATTTTGTGTGCGGGGTTCCCCTTAATATCCATACAAGACCCAAAGGGGCTGGTAATGGGCTGGGGTGGGGGGGGGGGGTGATGGGGTAGCTATGCCATTTTTCTTAAAGATTTTCATCCATATTACCGGGACCAGACATTACATTAAAGCCGCAAGCAGTTTTAAATGGCTTTTTTTCCTTTAGAAATGTAATTTTGTGCAGGGACAGTCCTAAACACAGGAAACACGTGCCACTTCACAGGCATACTTTAGACACCCCCCAGGTACGATATTTAAAGGAATATTTTTTTTTCACTTTATGCATCATTAACCACTTCAATACTCTCACACTTTGAATGACAATTACTTAGTCATGCTACACTGTATCCAAACAAAATTTTTATCATTTTCTTCTCACAAATAGAGCTTTCTTTTGGTGGTATTTAATCGCCACTGGGTTTTTTATTTTTTGCGATATAAGCAAAAAAACAGCAATTTAAAAAAAAAAAAAACTTTTTTTTTGTTTCTATTGTAAAATTTTGCAAATAAGTAATTTTTCTTCATAAATTTGTGCCAAAATGTATACTGCTACATATCTTTGGTAAAATGAACCCAAATTAGTGTATATTATTTGGTCTTTGTGAAAGTTATAGAGTCTACAAACTATGGTGGCAATCACTGAAAATTTATCACATCTGATCACGCCTGATGTACTGAAGGGATATCTCATTTCTTGAGACACTAACAAGCGAGGAAAGTACAAATACCCCAAAAATTACCCCTTTTTGGAAAGTAGACAGTCCAAGGTATTTACTAAGAGGCGTGGTGAGTTTTTTGAAGTTGTATTTTTTTCCCACAATTCTTGGGAAAATTTAATTTTTTTTTTTTTTTTTACACAAACTGGTCATATTAACAGTTTTTTTTCTCTCACACAGCATATGCATAATTGCAACTACACCCCAAAATACATTCTGCTACTCCTCCTGAGTGTAGCGATACCACATGTGTGAGACTTTTACACAGCCTGGCCACATACAGAGGCCCAACATTGAAGTAGCACTTTCAGGCGTTCTACAAGCATAAATCGCACATATCCTTTCTCAACCACCTATTACACTTTTGAAGGCCCTGGAGCACCAGTACAATGGAATTTTCCACAAAATTACCCCATTTTGGAAAGCACACACCCCAACGTATAATCTATGAAGCATTATGAGTCTTTTGAACGGTTCATTTTTTTCCAGAAGGTTTTGGAAAATGTGGAGAAAAAATGAAAATGCATTTTTTTTACACAAAGTTGTCCATTTATAAGATATTTCTAACGCATAGCATATACATAGCAAAAATGACACCCCAAAATGCATTCTGCTACTCCTCCTGAGTATAGCGATACCACATGTGTGAGACTTTTACACAGCCTGGCCATATACAGAGGCCCAACATTGAAGTAGCACTTTCAGGCGTTCTACAAGCATAAATCGCACATATCCTTTCTCAACCACCTATTACACTTTTGAAGGCCCTGGAGCACCAGGACAATGGAATTTTCCACAAAATTACCCCATTTTGGAAAGCACACACCCCAACGTATAATCTATGAAGCATTAAGAGTCTTTTGAACGGTTCATTTTTTTCCAGAAGGTTTTGGAAAATGTGGAGAAAAAATGAAAATGCATTTTTTTTACACAAAGTTGTCCATTTATAAGATATTTCTAACGCATAGCATATACATAGCAAAAATGACACCCCAAAATGCATTCTGCTACTCCTCCTGAGTATAGCGATACCACATGTGTGAGACTTTTACACAGCCTGGCCATATACAGAGGCCCAACGTTGAAGTAGCACTTTCAGGCATTCTACAAGCATAAATCGCACATATCCTTTCTCAACCACCTATTACAATTTTGAAGGCCCTGGAGCACCAGGACAATAGAATTTTCCACAAAATGACCCCATTTTGGAAAGCACACACCCCAACGTATAATCTATGAAGCATTATGAGTCTTTTGAACGGTTCATTTTTTTCCAGAAGGTTTTGGAAAATGTGGAGAAAAAATGAAAATGCATTTTTTTTACACAAAGTTGTCCATTTATAAGATATTTCTAACGCATAGCATATACATAGCAAAAATAACACCCCAAAATGCATTCTGCTACTCCTCCTGAGTATAGCGATACCACATGTGTGAGACTTTTACACAGCCTGGCCATATACAGAGGCCCAACATTGAAGTAGCACTTTCAGGCGTTCTACAAGCATAAATCGCACATATCCTTTCTCAACCACCTATTACAATTTTGAAGGCCCTGGAGCACCAGGACAACAGAATTTTCCACAAAATGACCCCATTTTTGAAAGCACACACCCCAACGTATAATCTATGAGGCATTATGAGTCTTTTGAACGGTTCATTTTTTTCCAGAAGGTTTTGGAAAATGTGGAGAAAAAATTAAAATGCATTTTTTTTACACAAAGTTGTCAATTTATAAGATATTTCTAACACATAATATGTACATAGCAAAAATTACACCCCAAAATGCATTCTGCTACTCCTCCTGAGTATGGCGATACCACATGTTTGAGACTTTTACACAGCCTGGCCACATACAGAGGCCCAACATCCAAGTAGCACCTCCAGGCATTCTAGCAGCATTAATTGCACATATCATTTTCTGACTACCGATCACATTTTTGAAGGCCCTTCATATATCTAACACATAGCAGGTACATACCAAAGAACAAAAGATTACCTGTGGTTTTAGAAGTGCAGTGGTCCACAGAGGAGAGCATCGGTCCAGGCAGCAGGCAGGGATGAGGTCAGCGACAGCAAAAGCAATCATCCAGGCAGCAGGCAGGAATACTGTCCATAGTTCGCACAGGCAGAGATACTGTCAGCACAGCCAGAGCACAGCCAAAGCACAGGTCCAGGTAGCAGGCAGAGGTGTCCCGGCAGAAATGCTGTCCAAAGTCAGTAGAGGCAGCAGGCAGATATATGGTCAACACAGCCAAAGTATTGGTCCAAGCAGCAGGAAGAAACATGGTCCATAATGTCATGGGTCATTACAGGCAGTAATATGGTCAGCACAGCCAAATTATTGGTCCAGGCAGCAGGAAGGACCATCAAGCTTAGGGCCAGGGGGACAGGGGTAGAGGCTTCTCCCACCCAAATCGCTTTGAAGCCTCCGGGCAACCAGACCCTGTTCTTGGAGCACAGAAAACGAAAAACTGTTTTTCTCTACTCAGAACGCTATTCTGAAGCCCCTCACATATGTGAGACCCCTGTGTACTAAAAGTAGATGGCCAAAAGATCAGTCCAAGTGGCAGGCAAAAACATGGTCGATTAACAGGCCAAGGTCGGTACACGTGGAAGTCAGAAACGTGGTTTAAATCGGCAGGCAGAGGCATCGTCGGTAAACAGGCCAGGGTCAGTTAATTAACATGGAAGGTAGTTAGTAACATGGTAGCAGGCAAATAGGGAAGTGGCAGTCTGTTAATAATAAGGGGAACTAATGGATGTATGATAATTTTTGAAGCAATTTCCGATGCACAGGCCAGGTTGGGAGGGACAATCGGGACAATAATAGCTGGTGTCTCTTCTTACTCCTCCTCTGCTGCATACACGGCATTTCTTTTGGCGTCTTCTTCCAGATTCTGTGGGGGGGATGCTAAAGGGATAGTGTCGCTTGTGAAGCCGACTCACACTATCAGAGCGAATGCTTCCTGGGGCGGGATCTTGTTGGTAAATGAGGGCATCGATGATATCTTCGATATATTGGAGGTAGTGGAGTCGGTGATTTTGAGTTGCTTTTTGGTAGCAGACAAACGAATTAAAAAGGGCCATGTGAAACAGGTGAAACGCAACTTTTTTGTGCCAATAATGGGACTTTCTGGTTGATAAGTAGGGCTGTAGCATCTGGTCGTTTAAATCCACCCCCCCCCCATGTACAAATTGTAGTCGTGGACACATTCAGGCTTTACAATGGAGCCGCGTCTTCTTGGGATCTCCACCATGGTGTCATTGTGGATCGTAGAGAGGATGTGGACATCTTTCTTGTCCCTCCACTTCATGGCCAACACCTCCTCGTTCCTCATGGATGCCGATTCTCCAGGTCGCAATTTTTTTGTCAATAAATTTTGTGGGAATCCCTTCCAGTTTTTTTTGAAGGTACCGCAGGCCGGGGTTTGTTTACTGTAAAGGTGGCGAAAAAGGGGCAGGCTGGTATAATAATTGTCAACATATAAATGGTAACCTTTTCCGAACAGGGGGTATGCCAACTCCCAGACAATTTTCCCACTGGTTCCAATATATGTGGGGCAATCACGGGGCTGGAGCTGGGAGTCTTTGCCTTCGTAGATCCTGAATTTGCAGACGTATCCAGTGGCTCGATCACATAATTTATTTAATTTTAACCCATACCTGGCTCTCTTGCTTGGTATGTACTGCTTGAACTGCAGTCGGCCGGTGAAATGTACGAGGGACTCGTCCACACAAATTTTTTGGTCTGGGATGAAAACTTCTTCAAATCGCTGGGAAAAGGCATTGATTAGGGGGCGTATCTTGTACAATTTGTCGTAGTTGGGATGATCTCGGGGAGGGCACTGTGAATTGTCATTGAAGTGGAGAAAGCGCATAATCATGTCGTATCTTTTCCTGGACATGACAGCGGAATATATGGGCATGTGTTGGATGGGGCGTTTGGACCAATATGAATGGACTTCGTTCTTTTTTGTAAGCCCCATATTGAACATAAGGCCCAAAAATAATTTAAATTCCTCCAATGTTAGACGCCGCCACTGGAACATGCGGGCGTAGGAAGAATCGGGGTTGGCAGCAATAAATTGGGATGCATACAGATTCGCAGGGCCAATGTGGTGCCTATATTTAAAAAGGGAATTAAGTGTTTACCAAGTAACTATAGACCTGTTAGTTTAACTTCTATAGTTGGGAAAATACTGGAGAGATTAATAAAAGACCACATAGATGAGTTCTTGCTGGAAAAAAACTATTTAAGCAACAGACAGCATGGATTCATGAAAGACAGAAGTTGTCAAACAAACCTGATTTCTTTTTATGAAGAGGTAAGTAAGACCTTGGACAGAGGGGTGGCAGTGGACGTGGTATACTTGGATTTTGCAAAAGCGTTCGATACAGTTCCCCACACACGGCTCATGTGTAAGGTAAAGTCTACAGGATTGGAAATATCAGTTTGTAAATGGATAGAAAACTGGCTAAAAGACAGAATTCAGAGAGTAGTGGTTAATGATTCTTACTCTGAATGGTCCAAGGTTATCAGTGGTGTACCCCAAGGTTCAGTGCTGGGACCCTTACTTTTTAATATGTTTATAAATGATATTGGGTCTGAGATCAAAAGTAACATTTCTGTCTTTGCAGATGACACCAAGCTATGCAGTGGAATAACGTCCTTACAGGATGTCGCCAATTTACAAGCCGACCTCAATGCTCTGTCTAATTGGGCGACTATGTGGCAGATGAGGTTTAATGTTGATAAATGTAAAGTTATGCACTTGGGGGCTAATAATATGAATGCATCATACATACTAGGGGGAGTACAACTGGGGGGATCCGTAGTGGAGAAGGATCTGGGGGTTTTGGTAGATCATAAGCTCAATAATGGCATGCAATGCCAAGCTGCGGTTTCCAAAGCGAGCAAAGTCCTTTCTTGTATTAAGAGAGGTATGGTCTCCAGAGAGAGAGATATCATTTTGCCCCTGTTCAAATCATTAGTAAGACCTCATCTGGAATATGCAGTTCAGTTTTGGGCCCCAGTTCTCAAAAAGGATATTGGGGAACTGGAGAAAGTGCAGAGAAGGGCAACCAAACTGATAAGAGGCATGGAGGAGCTCAGCTATGAGGAGAGATTAGAGGAACTGAATTTATTCTCTCTTGAGAAGAGGAGATTAAGGGGGGATATGATCAACATGTACAAATATATAAGGGGTCCATATAGTGAACTTGGTGTTCAGTTATTCACTTTACGGTCAACACAAAGGACAAGGGGGCACTCTTTGCGTCTAGAGGAAAAGAGATTTCACCTCCAAATACGGAAAGGTTTTTTCACAGTAAGAGCTGTGAAAATGTGGAATAGACTCCCTGCAGAGGTGGTTCTGGCCAGCTCAGTAGATTGCTTTAAGAAGGGCCTGGATTCTTTCTTAAATGTACATAATATAACTGGGTACTGACATTTATAGGTAAAGTTGATCCAGGGAATATCCGATTGCCTCTCGGGGGATCAGGAAGGAATTTTTTCCCCTGCTGTAGCAAATTGGATAATGCTCTTCTGGGTTTTTTTGCCTTCCTCTGGATCAACTGTGGGTATAGAATTGGGTATATGGGATTGTACGATATATGTTTATTTTTATTTTTTTATTTTTATTTTTTACGGTTGAACTGGATGGACTTGTGTCTTTTTTCAACCTGACTAACTATGTAACTATGTAACTATGTTTGATCCACTATATTCTGCAGCAAATCTTGTGGGAAAAATAAACAAAAATAATCAAATTTAGAAAAATTTGTAGTGTCGGGCTGCACACCTGGCTGTGCGGTGAAAGGGGGGATGATAGCGGATCCTGAGTTGGCAGGCAACCATAAGGGGTTTGCCAGGGCATCGGGAAGGTAGGATTGGGGCTGGATTCTTTGGGTTGGGCGTGCATTTCCATTGCTTGTACTGGGCTCCTCTTCCTGGGGTATGGCGCTGCTGGTGGTGGGCAGTTCTCCTGATCTTGGTGCTGATCTTGGTGCTGATCTTGGTGCCGATCGCATTCTTTTGGGAGGGACGGTTTCCTCCGGGGACTCGGACTCTGAGCCACTATCCTCCACTGGCTCGTATTCCGAACCAGAATCGGATAATGGGAGCTCCCCGCTGCTCTCATCATCCGACATGGCAAGAATGGCATATGCCTCCTCAGGTGTGTAAACCCTTTGGGACATTATGGCAGTGCTTATTGGTGGGCCTGTGTAATGGTACTGCTGGTGGTAGTGGTGGCGGTCTGTGTGGTAGTACCGATGGAGGTATTAGTGGTGGGCCTGTGTGGTGGTACCGATGGCGGTACAGGTGGTGGTGGTACCGATGGCGGTACGGGTGGTGGTGGTGGCGGCGGTACCGATGGCGGTACAGGTGGCGGTACGGGTGGTGGTGGTAGCGATGGCGGTATGGGTGGTGGTGGTACCGATGGCGGTACAGGTGGTGGTGGTACCGATGGCGGTACAGGTGGTGGTGGTACGGGTGGTGATGGTACCGATGGCGGTACAGGTGGTGGTACAGGTGGTGGTGGCACTACCGACGGTGGTACGGGTGGTGGTACTGGTGGTGGTACCGATGGCGGCACTAGTGGTGATACTGGTAGCGGGCCTGTGTGGCAGTATAGATGCTGGGCCTGGTGGCGGTACTGGTGGTGGTACTGGTACCGATGGCGGTACTGGTAGCCTGTGTGGCGGTGCCAATGGCGGTACCGATGGAGGTGGGCCTGTGACAGATGATTGACAGGTGGGCTGATTGATTGACAGATGGGCTGATTGATTGATTGACAGATGGGTTGATTGATTGACAGATGGGGTGATTGATTGACAGGTGGGGTGATTGATTGACAGATGAGCTGATTGATTGACAGATGGGCTGATTGATTGACAGATGGGCTGATTGACAGATGGGCTGATTGACAGATGGGCTGATTGACAGATGGGCTGATTGACAGATGGGCTGATTGATGTGCTGGGCTGTGTGACAGGTCCTCTTTATGGGGGGGGGGCGTGTTGTGCACTGTAAACTTATGTAGACAAACTACACTGAGCTAACTTACTGATCTCTTCTCTCTCCTCACAGATCGGTGTGTGAGGAGAGAGCAGGGATCAGGTAGTAACTCCTGTGGAGTTTGTTTACATTTGTGACCGGCTGTGATTGGACACAGCCGGTCACGTGGTAAACAGCCAATTCATTGGCTGTTTACTCTGATCGGGGACGCGCTGTGTCCAAGGGACACTCGCCTTCCCCGATCCCCGCTCTGCAAGCCTGTGGCGGCGCGCACGGAGCGCGCCGCCGAGTTTGTTTTGACAGGTGATCGGCTGTGACTTTGACACAGCCGATCACATGGTAAACAGCCAATGAAATTGGCTGTTTACCGTGATCGGGGAAGCGCTGTGTCCGAGGGACACATGCCGTCCCCGATCACCGCGCTGCGCGCCCCCGCGGGCGCGCGCAAGGCAATATCCTGCAGGACGTCATATGACGTCCAGTATCGATATTGCAACCACTTCCCGGACGTCAATTCGCTATTGACTGGGCGGGAAGTGGTTAACCACTTAACGACCGCTCACTGTATATATACGTCGGCAGAATGGCACCGACAGGCACAATCACGTAGAGTGTACGTGATCGCCTTTGTACAGTTGGGGGGTCCAATCGGACCCCCCTTCTGTACAGTGAGCGGTCGGAATTCGTCTGGGAGCGATCCGAGATGGGGGGGCTACCGTTCGATTCCGGCCACCCCCCCCGCGATCGCTCCCGGCGAATGAGAATGCCCCCTCTGCCTGTGTAATGTAAACACAGGCAGAGGAAGCAGGAGGAAGTGATGTCATCTCTTGTGCGGTGCTCACATATACCGAGCGCCGTACAAGAGAAGACATCAAGGTTAGTGCACAAACACTACACTAACACCAGCACACATAGGCACATAAATCGCCCCCCCAGGCCCCCCCAGATCACCCGCAGTCACAGTGTCACTGATTGCAGTGACCATTTATTTACTGATCACTGCAATCAGTGACATTTGTGACTGTAAAAGTGTCACTACATTTAGTTTTAGGTCCAGTGTAGCCCCCTAACCCCCCCCTAATAAAGGTTTAACCCCCTTGATCACCCCCCAGATAACCCTTTCACTCCCTAGCACCGCCGTCGCTAAGCGATCATTTTTCTGATCGCTGTCTTAGCGTCGGTGATGCAGATCGGTAGCCAGTAATTTTTTTTAGGTTCGCCGCAGGTTTTTATAGCGTCGGGTACCCCCATAAATTATCTAATAAAGGTTTAACCCCCTTGATCGCCCCCCAGGTAACCCTTTCACCCCCTATCACCACTGACGCTAAGCGATCATTTTTCTGTTCGCTGTCTTAGCGTCGGTGATGCAGATCGGTAGCCAGTATTTTTTTTTAGGTTCGCCGCAGGTTTTTATAGCGTCGGGTACCCCCATAAATTATCTAATAAAGGTTTAACCCCCATGATCGCCCCCCAGGTAACCCTTTCACCCCCTATCACCACTGTCGCTAAGCAATCATTTTTCTGATCGCTGTCTTAGCGTCGGTGATGCAGATCGGTAGCCAGTAATTTTTTTTAGGTTCGCCGCAGGTTTTTATAGCGTCATGTACCCCCATAAATTATCTAATAAAGGTTTAACCCCCTTGATCGCCCCCCAGGTAACCCTTTCACCCCCTATCACCACTGTCGCTAAGCGATAATTTTTCTGATCGCTGTCTTAGCGTCGGTGATGCAGATCGGTAGCCAGTATTTTTTTTTTAGGTTCGCCGCAGGTTTTTATAGCGTCATGTACCCCCATAAATTATCTAATAAAGGTTTAACCCCCTTGATCGCCCCCCAGGTAACCCTTTCACCCCCTATCACCACTGTCGCTAAGCGATCATTTTTCTGATCGCTGTCTTAGCGTCGGTGATGCAGATCGGTAGCCAGTAATTTTTTTTAGGTTCGCCGCAGGTTTTTATAGCGTCAGGTACCCCCATAAATTATCTAATAAAGGTTTAACCCCCTTGATCGCCCCCCAGGTAACCCTTTCACCCCCTATCACCACTGTCGCTAAGCAATCATTTTTCTGATCGCTGTCTTAGCGTCGGTGATGCAGATCGGTAGCCAGTATTTTTTTTTTAGGTTCGCCGCAGGTTTATATAGCGTCAGGTACCCCCATAAATTATCTAATAAAGGTTTAACCCCCTTGATCGCCCCCCAGGTAACCCTTTCACCCCCTATCACCACTGTCGCTAAGCGATCATTTTTCTGATCGCTGTCTTAGCGTCGGTGATGCAGATCGGTAGCCAGTAATTTTTTTTAGGTTCGCCGCAGGTTTTTATAGCGTCAGGTACCCCCATAAATTATCTAATAAAGGTTTAACCCCCTTGATCGCCCCCCAGGTAACCCTTTCACCCCCTATCACCACTGTCGCTAAGCAATCATTTTTCTGATCGCTGTCTTAGCGTCGGTGATGCAGATCGGTAGCCAGTATTTTTTTTTTAGGTTCGCCGCAGGTTTATATAGCGTCAGGTACCCCCATAAATTATCTAATAAAGGTTTAACCCCCTTGATCGCCCCCCAGGTAACCCTTTCACCCCCTATCACCACTGTCGCTAAGCGATCATTTTTCTGATCGCTGTCTTAGCGTCGGTGATGCAGATCGGTAGCCAGTAATTTTTTTTAGGTTCGCCGCAGGTTTTTATAGCGTCAGGTACCCCCATAAATTATCTAATAAAGGTTTAACCCCCTTGATCGCCCCCCAGGTAACCCTTTCACCCCCTATCACCACTGTCGCTAAGCAATCATTTTTCTGATCGCTGTCTTAGCGTCGGTGATGCAGATCGGTAGCCAGTATTTTTTTTTTAGGTTCGCCGCAGGTTTATATAGCGTCAGGTACCCCCATAAATTATCTAATAAAGGTTTAACCCCCTTGATCGCCCCCCAGGTAACCCTTTCACCCCCTATCACCACTGTCGCTAAGCGATCATTTTTCTGATCGCTGTCTTAGCGTCGGTGATGCAGATCGGTAGCCAGTAATTTTTTTTAGGTTCGCCGCAGGTTTTTATAGCGTCAGCTACCCCCATATATTATCTAATAAAGGTTTTAACCCCCTAATTGCCCCTAGTTAACCCTTTCACCAGTGATCATCATATAAGTGTTACGGGTGACGCTGGTTAGTTAGTTTGCTTTTTATAGTGTCAGGGCACCCGCCGTATATATAACCCAATTAAGGTTTAACCCCCTGATGGCCCGGCGGGTGATATCAATTAGGTTTTAGCGTCAGAGAGGGTCTGCGTCACACCCCAGGCAGCGTCAGGTTAGTGCCAGTAACGCTAACACCCACGCGTGAAGCATACACCCTCCTTAGTGGTATAGTATCTGAACAGATCAATATCTGATCTGATCAGATCTATACTAGCGTCCCCAGCAGTTTAGGGTTCCCAAAAACGCAGTGTTAGCGGGATCAGCCCAGATACCTGCTAGCACCTGCGTTTTGCCCCTCCGTCCAGCCCAGGCCACCCAAGTGCAGTATCGATCGATCACTGTCACTTGCAAAACACAACACACATAACTGCAGCGTTCGCAGAGACAGGCCTGATCCCTGCGACTCCAGTGCTGTAGGAGGTGATTTCACCACCACAGTTAAAAAAAAAAGCAAATATGCCAAAGCATTAGGGCAGCAGGGGCGGAGGAGTGATTTTGCTCCTAATGCCGCATACATACGGTCGAAATTCCGACGGAGGCTTGCCCGTGGAAAAGTCCGACCATGTGTGTGCGGCATAACTTTTTTGCGGGAGGATGCCCCCATGCTTCGGCATATATAAATGGTGCATGTATGCCCATCATTAGAAGTGGGTGGATGAAGGGCGGTATTCTAATGGTGGGCATACCCACCCGATCAATCTCTTTTTTCGTTCAGCCAACTGGCTGCATGAAAAAAAAATATTACAATACATGTCCAACAAGGACCAGCAACGTACTGGTATGTTGCTGGACTTTGAATGGTTATACCAGATTGATGCCTGCAGGTTTAGGTATCATCTTGGTATCATTCTTTTCAGCCAGCGGCCGGCTTTCATGTAAAAGCAATCCTAGTGGCTAACTAGCCTCTGGACTGCTCTTACAAGCAGTGGGAGGGAATGTCCCCCCCACGGATATAAAAAGCGCCATTGGGAAATTGGGAAAGCATTTTATCACACCGATCTTGGTGTGGTCAGATGCTTTGAGGGCAGAGGAAAGATCTAGGGTCTAGACCCCAGTTTTTTCAAAAAAAGAGTACCTGTCACTACCTATTGCTATCATAGGGGATATTTACATTCCCTGAGATAACAATAAAAATGATAAAAAAAAAAAATCCTGAAGGCGGTGCTTGGTTTTCGGGGTCCCGTACGCGGCTAGGCTCCTACAAAGTCCCACACATGTGGTATCCCCGTACTCAGGAGAAGCAGCAAAATGTATTTTGGGGTGCAATTCCACATATAACCATGGCATGTGTGAGCAATATATCATTTAGTGACAACTTTTTGTAATTTTTTATTTTTTTTTGTCATTATTCAATCACTTGGGACAAAAAAAAATATTCAATGGGCTCAACAGGCCTCTCAGCAATTTCCTTGGGGTGTCTACTTTCTAAAATGGGGTCATTTGGGGGGGGTTTTGTGCTATTTTGGCATTTTATGGCCTTCAAAACTGTGATAGGTAGTGAGGAGTGAAATCAAAAATTTGCGCCCTTAGAAATCCTGAAGGCGGTGCTTGGTTTCCGGGGTCCCGTACGTGGCTAGGCTCCTAAAAAGTCCCACACATGTGGTATCCCCGTACTCAGGAGAAGCAGCAGAATGTATTTTGGCGTGCAATTCCACATATAACCATGGCATGTGTGAGCAATATATCATTTAGTGACAACTTTTTGTAATTTTTTTTTTTTTTTGTCATTATTCAATCACTTGGGACAAAAAAAAAAATATTCAATGGGCTCAACATGCCTCTCAGCAATTTCCTTGGGGTGTCTACTTTCCAAAATGGGGTCATTTGGGGGGGTTTTGTACTGCCCTGCCATTTTAGCACCTCAAGAAATGAGATAGGCAGTCATAAATTAAAAGCTGTGTAAATTCCAGAAAATGTACCCTAGTTTGTAGACGCTATAACTTTTGCGCAAACCAATAAATATACGCTTATTGACATTTTTTTTACTAAAGACATGTGGCTGAATACATTTTGGCCTAAATGTATGACTACAATTGAGTTTATTCGATTTTTCTTATAACAAAAAGTAGAAAATATCATTTTTTTTTCAAAATTTTCGGTCTTTTTCCGTTTATATCGCAAAAAATAAAAATCGCAGAGGCAATCAAATACCATTAAAAGAAAGCTCTATTTGTGGGAAGAAAAGGACGCAAATTTCGTTTGGGTACAACATTGCATGTCCGCACAATTTACAGTTAAAGCAGCGCAGTGCAAAATTCTGAATTCACCTCTGGTCCTTTAGCTACCAAATGGTCCGGGGCTTAAGTGGTTAAAATGACTGCTCCCGAAAAACGGCCGTTTTTAAAACTTATTTTTGCATTGATACATGTCCCCTGGTGCAGAACCCGGGTTCCCAAACCCTTTTTAGGACAATAACATGCATAATAGTCGTTATAATTAGCACTTTAGATTTCGAACGTTCGCATCCATTGTATTTAATAGGGTTCTAACGTTCGTGCGAACTTTCGGTCTGTTCGCGGGTTCTGGTGCGAACCGAACCCAGGGGTGTTCGGCTCATCCCTAGTACTGACTCGTTGTAATGGCAAACTGTCCTGAAATTCAGTCGGTGGGAAGCTGTCAAGAGGAAGAACTTGGGACTTACCCCAGTTGATTTTTCTGGAGAGCCGCGTGTAGAGAGGGGCCCGAGTCCGCCAGATATAACAGTGTGTCATCTGCATGCATGCTGATCTTTTCGGTCAGAGTGCCAGAACTCTGATCTCCGGGTTAGCTTGGATGGACATGGCTAAGGGTTCCGTGACCAAGGCGTATAGTAGTGGTGAAAGAGGGCAGCCCTGTCTCGTGCCTCTGCTAAGGTCAAACATTCGAGACAGCCAGCCATTGGCCACCACCTTGGCCGTGGGCGCCTGATACAGCAGTTGGACCCACTTGATGAACTGTGGTCCAAAGCCATATCCCTCCAACAGCTCCAGAGATACCCACACTCCACCGAATCAAACACTTTTGCCGTATCTAATGTCACCACCACCCGTGACCCAACTTCAGCGTGTGTAGCTTGTAGGTTTATGTACAGTTTGCGTAGATTAAAAGAAGTGTTGCGGCCCGGCATGAAGCCTGCCTGATCTGCGTGTATGAGGGACAGAATGACTTGGTTTAATCTAAGGGACAGCACCTTGGATAGTATTTTTATTTCAACTTGCAGTAGAGAAATGGGGCGGTAGGACTCGGGGTAGCCCGTGTCCTTCTCAGGTTTGGGGATAAAGGCCATCGTCGCTTCCCGCATAGAGGGGGGCAGGGTGAAGGTTTCAAATAGGTGATTAAATAGTATAAGCAGTTTGGGAGTTTGTAGTTCACTAAATTGGGAGTAAAATTCAACAGGGAGACCGTCGGAGCCCGGGGATTTGGATCTAGCAAAGCTGGCGATCGCAGTATCTATTTCTTTCGTGGTAAGGGGTGCCTCAAGTAAGTCTACCTGATCCTTCATCAGTTGGGGAAAGGTGATGCTGCAAAGGAAAGCAGTCTGTGAGTCTTATATAGGTCTGCAAAAAAGTCCCTGAACTTAGAGGTTACACTGCTTGGGTCTGTGATCTGTCTTCCCCCAGGACTGTGAAGGGTGATGACAACTGGGGGCCTGTCTTTGCTATGTACTAGGTATGCTAGGAGCTTGCCTGCCTTTTCCCCATATTCAAAGAGTTTCTGTTTAGTAAAAAAACTGAAAATTTATTACCAAATACTTACCGTAATTTTCCTTTCCTGATAGACTCCATGGCAGACTACGTGTGGGTTAACCCCTCCTCCTCTCCACAGCTATAGGACCCCTTACCCATAAATTTGAGCTCACCTCCACAGACAGGTGTTCCGTAACTAGCCGACTCACATTTCAACTCTCATATTTTTAATTCATGGGTGGGAACTCCGTCTGCCATGGAGTCTATCAGGAAAGGAAATTACGGTAAGTATTTGGTAATAAATTTTCCGTTTTTCTGACAGACTCCATGGCAGACTACGTGTGGGAAATAACTAGCCAAACCACACGGGAGGGTATGCTGAACAAAAATATATTTTAATCTTTCCCGTCAACTGACAGGATTTTTCGACCAAAATTAACAGAGGAAAGGGAAGCAGGCTCAATACTGTCACGAGGGTACTCACCGAGGCCGAGATGCTGAAAGCGGTTCTCCCTTGCGACTAAGCGCACTCCACCCCTGGTGGTGGAACAGAGGGTGAAGGGCACAAAGAGGCACGAGGTACAAGCAGGCTGGTAGGTCTGCGTGCGGATGATGTGGAGCTGGAAGCTGTGCAGTACTAGTAGACACTGGAGATACACAGCAAGTCCGTAATCTGGCCAGGGGTTTGAGCACAGGAGATAATAGCAAAGTCCGTAGGCAGGCTGGAGGTCAAGCACAGGAGACTGGTAGAGTAATTCGTAAGCAGGCCGAGGGTCAAACACTGGAGAAAGGTAGCAGAGGTACAAAAGACAAGCCAAGGGTCAGGTGCTAGAAGAGATCGGAGCAGGTCAGGGTCAATCCGGGTCACAACGGTAGTATCAAGGCAGGAAACACAAGCAAGGAACTAGGGAAGCTGAAAGATAAACCAGCAACTTAAACATGGATCCAGGCTGTCTTTTATAGGCAGCCAGGAAGTCATGTGATGTGTGCAGCTGACAGCTTCCACTGTCGACGTTGCTGCCATCTAGTGTTCAAAAGGAAGTATGCTGTGCTTCTTTATAATGTTTCACTGACAGTGCCCCCCCCCCCGAGGAGCGGCCTCTGGACGCCCAAACTGGACATTAATTCTGGGTGTTCCAACTGAAAAATTCGGATCAAGCGTGGGGCGTGTATGTTCCTTGAGGGTTCCCAAGAATTATTTTCAGGCGGGTACCCCTTCCACTTAATTAGGTATTGAAGTTGCCTACCCCTCTTCCTACAGTTTATTATAGCTTCCACCTCAAATTCGTTCTCTCCATCAATCTCGACTGGAGGAGGAGGAGGCTCTTCTCTTCCCAAAAAAGGACTAGGGACCACTGGTTTTAGCAGGGAGGCATGAAACACGGGATGTATCCTGTAAGAATCAGGAAGGGTCAACTCAAAAGCCACAGGATTTACCATTCTTTTGATCTTGAAAGGGCCGATGAACTTTGGTCCTAATTTTCGTGACGGGCAAGGGAGTCTAAGGTTGATGGCGGATAGCCAAACCTCATCTCCTACTTTGAAAGCCGGGTTAGCTTTTCTTCCTCGGTCAAAATGTTTTTTATAACTATCCTGAGCTTTTTGCATGGTTTCCTGGATCCTTTGGAAGTTGGATTGAATAGAAGTTATCCGATCTTGTACTGCGGGTACTGAGATTTCCGGGATGGTTTTAGGGAGGAAGGAAGGATGAAAACCACAGTTGGACCAAAAAAGAGTCTGGTTGGTGGCTGAGTGTATGGAATTATTGTAGGCAAATTCCGCATAGGGTAATAAAGAAGACCAAGAGCAAGAACAGAAACAACAAAGATATTGTTCTAGAGTTTGGTTTGTTCTCTCTGTTTGGCCATTACTCTGGGGGTGGTAAGCTGAAGAGACACAAACCTTGATTTCTAATGACTTACAGAGTTCCTTCCAAAATTTTGAGGTGAATTGTGCGCCTCTGTCGGAGACAATATTATCAGGTACCCCGTGGAGTCTCACCACTTCCTTAACGAATGTGTTGGCAGTGTCTAAGGCAGAGGGGATACCAATCATAGGTAGAAAATGCACCATCTTTGAGAGGCGGTCAACAATGACAAAAATGGTGGTAAAGCCGTCAGAGGGGGGCAGGTCCACGATAAAGTCCATAGAGACCTCCTTCCATGGTCTTTTCGGGATAGGTAAAGGTCTCAGTAGGCCGCAGGATTTGGCCCTTGCCCCCTTGTTCCGCTGGCAAGAAATACATGAAGAAACATAGCTCTCACAGTCTCGTCTCCAACCTGGCCACCAAAAAGAGCGAGAGACCTGTTCGGAGGTTTTTTGTACTCCGAAGTGACCTGCAAGCTTGTGATCGTGAAATGTCTTTAAGATCAAGGATCTTACTTCCAGGGGGACAAAATTTTTATTTTGAGCCCAGAACAGATTGCCCCGTTTCTCTAGAGAAGATATCTCTGGGTCGGTACAGTGGCTAGAGGCCTGTTCAATGGCAGTTCTTAGATCGGGCTGAGCAAGGAGAAGAAAATTCTGTGGAGAAAGGATGGTGTCAGGTTCAGTTGTCTGAGGAAATTCGGGGAACATCCGGGAGAGTGCGTCCACTTTACCATTCTTGGAACCAGGTCGGAAGGTGATATGAAAATTAAACCTGGAGAAAAAGAGCGCCCATCGGGCTTGTCATGGTCTGAGGCGTTTGGCAGTCCGGAGGTACTCCAGGTTTTTATGGTCTGTGAAAATCATGATAGCGTGGGACGCACCCTCCAGAAGATATCTCCATTCCTCCAAGGCAAATTTAATATCTAGCAATTCCCGGTCACCGACGTCATAATTTATTTCGGGGGAACTTATCTTCCGGGATGCAAAAGCCACTGGGTGAAGGAGAGCCTTGGGACCCTGTCTTTGGGACAAAATAGCTCCTGTAGCAGTCTCTGAGGCGTCAACTTCCAGCACGAAGGGCAAAGCCGGGTAAGGATGCTGTAAAATTGGTGCGGAGATGAATCTGAGTTTTAACTTGTCGAAGGCTTCCTGGGTTTCCTGGGACCATTGAAAGCGATTTTGCTGACGGGTCAACTGAGTGATGGGAGAGATGATGGATGAAAATCCCTTAATGAACCTCCGATAGAAGTTGGCAAAGCCTATGAACCTTTGCACCCCTTTTTTATCAGTAGGGGCC
The DNA here is from genome assembly GCA_029206835.1 of Rana muscosa. Classification (NCBI taxonomy): domain Eukaryota; kingdom Metazoa; phylum Chordata; class Amphibia; order Anura; family Ranidae; genus Rana; species Rana muscosa. Next base: position 550,543,960 of record CM055116.1, on the reverse strand, counting down.
GGCCACTCCTGGATAGCTTTAACTTTCTGTGGGTCCATAGCAACCCCTTCGGTGGAAATAATGAACCCCAGGAACTGGACAACAGTTTTCTCGAACTCACATTTCTCAGCTTTAAGGTAAAGTCCGTGGTTTCTGAGAATTGTGAGAACCTTTTTTACGTGAGTTTGGTGAAGTTCAATGGTGGCAGAAAAAAATAAGGATATCGTCCAAGTAGACAATTACAAAGTTGTCGAGATATTCACGAAAGACATCGTTCACCAGATGTTGAAAGGTTGCCGGGGCATTGCATAGCCCAAACGGCATCACCAAGTATTCAAAGTGACCGAACCTGGACCTGAAGGCGGTCTTCCACTCATCACCAGCACGAATCCGGATAAGATTGTAGGCACCCCGTAAGTCTAATTTGGAGAAGATGCGGGCGGTACGAAACCGCTGAAACAGTTCTGGGATAAGTGGGAGCGGGTACCGGTTCTTTATAGTTATTTTATTGAGCTCCCTGTAGTCTATGCAAGGTCTTAGGGAGCCGTCTTTCTTTTCGACGAAGAAGATACCGGCTCCAGCCGGTGAAGAGGACGGACGAATGAAGCCTTTTTCAAGATTCTCATCTATGTATACCCGAAGAGCTTCCAACTCGGTCTCGGACAATGGAAATATGCAACCGAAAGGGATTTCTGAGCCAGGTAGGATGTCAATGGGACAGTCGTAAGACCGATGAGGTGGCAAACAATCTGCTTTCATTTTATCAAAAATGTCTTTGAATTCGAGGTAAACGGGAGGGACATGCTGGAGATGGTCAGGTGCTGGTTGAACAGTTAGGCATGAGGCAGGAGCTGGAACGAAACAATGCTGGGAGCAGTAGGCAGAGGAGAAGGAAATCTCTTTATTAAGCCAGCTAATTTGAGGATCATGGGCTTGTAACCATGGAAGTCCCAAGATGACAGGGAACATGGGGGAGCAGATAATATCAAAACATAAGTGCTCCTGGTGGCCTGAGTCTGTGACAGTGAGAATGGGAACAGTTTCTTGTGTAACAGGTCCTGAGCAGGGTAAGGACCCATCGGCTAAGCGAACCAGGAGATTCTGTCTCTTGTTGAGGAGAGGAACATGTAGTTTCTGAGCCAATGATGCATCAAGGAAGCAGGTGCATGCGCCCGAATCGACTATGGCCAGTAGCCGAATTACCTCTCCCGCTACCCGTAGAGAGACAGGAAGGGTAACATGAGTTTGAGTAGGACCAGCAACTTGATAGTTCATAGCATAATGGTTGCGTGACTTTCTGGGTCTCACGGGGCAGTTACGTAAGTAATGTCCCGCTTCGCCGCAATACAGGCACAGGTTGCTTGGCGTCTCCGCTGTCTTTCATCGGGGGTGAGCGGAGCTCGGACCAAACCTAGCTGCATGGGTTCACTCTCAGGAGCAGAAACAACAGGAGGAGCCAGGAACGGAGGATGGAATGGAGAAGGCTTGGGTAGCATCCAGGTAGGTCGGGTGGACTGGAAACGCTCGGAGCGCCGCTCCCGCATGCGTCTGTCCAATTTAATGGTCAATTGAATTAAAGTTTCCAAAGTAGTAGGGGTCTCAACCCGGGCCAGTTCGTCTTTAAGGGCCTCGGAGAGACCCTGGCGGTACTGATATTTGAGGGCAGCCTCGTTCCATCCTGTATCAGCTGACCATTTACGGAAATCAACCGTATAGTCCTCCACTGGTCTCTTTCCTTGGGTCAGGGCATGTAAGGCGGACTCTGCTGTGGCTGTACGCTGAGGGTCATCATACAGTTGAGCCATGGATTCAAAGAAAGTGTCTATTGAGTTCAATATGGGGCTTCTCTGCTCCATGAGACCATGGGCCCAGGCTTGTGGTTCCTCAGATAATAAGGAGATAATGAACCCCACCTTGACAACTTCAGAAGAAAAAGTCCTGGGTTGGAGGGCCAAGTATAGGGAGCAGGCGTTCTTGAAAGCTCTGAATTTCTTTCGGTTGCCCGAAAATCGCTCAGGAATAGGAACCCGAGGTTCAGGAATGGCCATAATGACAGCAGGGTTGGACTGAGCTTGAGAAAAGGAGGTCCCAGGAGAAACTGCTGAAGCTGTGGTGGCTGAAGCGGGCGACCTGGATAGGTGCTGAAGACGTCCATCCATCTGGATATAACCCTCCTGCAATTTCTGGACTGCCTGCGTAATGGCTGTGACCTGCTGACACAGGGCCTCAAGAGGAGAACACGCTCTGTCGGCCTCGGACATTTTGGCTGGTTTATACTGTCACGAGGGTACTCACCGAGGCCGAGATGCTGAGAGCGGTTCTCCCTTGCGACTAAGCGCACTCCACCCCTGGTGGTGGAACAGAGGGTGAAGGGCACAAAGAGGTGCGAGGTACCTGCAGGCTGGTAGGTCTACGTGCAGATGATGTGGAGCTGGAAGCTGTGCAGTACTAGTAGACACTGGAGATACACAGCAAGTCCGTAATCTGGCCAGGGGTTTGAGCACAGGAGATAATAGCAAAGTCCGTAGGCAGGCTGGAGGTCAAGCACAGGAGACTGGTAGAGTAATCCGTAAGCAGGCCGAGGGTCAAACACTGGAGAAAGGTAGCAGAGGTACAAAAGACAAGCCAAGGGTCAGGTGCTGGAAGAGATCGGAGCAGGTCAGGGTCAATCCGGGTCACAACGGTAGTATCAAGGCAGGAAACACAAGCAAGGAACTAGGGAAGCTGAAAGATAAACCAGCAACTTAAACATGGATCCAGGCTGTCTTTTATAGGCAGCCAGGAAGTCATGTGATGTGTGCAGCTGACAGCTTCCACTGTCGACGTTGCTGCCATCTAGTGTTCAAAAGGAAGTATGCTGTGCTTCTTTATAATGTTTCACTGACAAATACAATAATGAGACATAAATGTATGAATAGAAGACCACGAGGCTGCCTTGCCTATCACTTCAGGAGCCACGTGTCGAGCTGCTGCCTATGAGGCTGACATGCCTCTGGTGGAATGAGCCGTCACCGCCTCTGGAGGAGCCAAGCCCTTTGCCCTGTAAGCCTGTTGAATAGATTGGACGATCCAGGCTGCTATTGTTCTGGAGGAAGCCCTCTTTCCTTTGTTGCTACCAGTGTGTAACAAGAACAGGTAGTTCGAGCTTCTAAAAGATGAAGTAGCTCGCAAGTATTCTTTCAGAGTCTCACCTACATCCAAGGGATGTACATCTGCTGATTCTGGAGAATCAAAAGTAGGAAGGACTATTTCTTGATTTTCGTGAAAAACTGATGTGACTTTTGGTTTTGACCCAAGCATGGGAATAAGGACCACTCGGTCCGGGAAGAAAGTCAAAAAAGGTTCTTGACAACCCAGGAAGCTTATTTCTGAAACCCTTTTGGCTGAAGTAATGGCCACTAGAAAGGCCAGTTTGATTGATAAGTCCTTAATAGAAAGATCTTTGTTGTTGAGTGCTGAAAGAGCATCAAGGACGAGTGGAAGATCCCATTTGGGGAATCTAGGTTTCCTCTGAGGCCTGATTCTCGATGCCCCCCGAAAGAACTGTTGAACCAGGGGATGAGTTGCCCATGACGTTCCTGAAAAAGCTGATAAGGCTGATACTTGTACCCTGAGGGAACTAATCGATAAAGGCAGATCCAAACCTGATTGGAGAAAACTCAAGATGTCTTGAACACTAGGATTTCTAGATGACTTTCCTGCAGAAGTCGTGAAGCTGACAAATCTGGCCCATATTCTATTGTAAGTTTTATTTATGTTAGACTTTCTGGAGCTCATAAGGGTAGAGATCACCCCAGAAGCACACCCAAGAGACTCTAGCCTTTCCCTCTCAAGAACCAGACCATCAGTCCCAGCATTTCTGGACAGGGGTGCAGGGTCGTCCCCTGAGAAAGAAGGTCCGGCCTGAGAGGAAGAGGCAGCGGGTCCCTGAAGCTCATTAGATTCAGGAGAGGAAACCAAGGTCTGCTCGGCCAGTATGGAGCCATTGTTATCACCTCGACTTTCTCCAACCGAAGCCGCTGTAGGAATTTTAGCATGATCGGAAGAGGAGGGAAGGCATATGCCCTGTTGAAGTCCCATTGACTCGTTAATGCATCTACTCCGAAGGCTTGACTGTACCGAGCTCGGGTGTAGTATCTGCCGATCTTGTAATTGCAGGGGGATGCAAACAGATCCACCTCTGGATCGAAATCCAACGATAGGATCCACTTGAAGGTTTGTGGATGCAGTGACCATTCGTTGTTGTCTAGCATGCTGCGTGACAGGAAGTCCGCTTGAATGTTCTGCTCCCCTGGAATGAAGACTGCTGTTAAGTTGAGCAGATTCCTCTGAGCCCAGGTCATGATAGGTTCGACCTCTTGGAGAAGGGTGGGGCTCAGAGTGCCCCCTTGTCTCTTCACATATGCCACAGCGGTGGTATTGTCCATTTTGAGTAGGACTGACTTCCCTTTCAGAAGGTGGGAGAAGGCTTAAAGGGCGCACCATGCCGTGCGCAGTTCCAGAATGTTCGAACCTGGAGAGTGGAGACGGGCATCCCATTTGCCCTGAGCCAGTTCTGCCCCACAATGTGCCCCCCAGCCCGCATTGCTGGCATCGGATGTAACAGTCACCCAATGGATGGGAGCAAGGGAGTGGCAAGTTGACAAGTTCTTGGTTTGAAGCCACCAGAGGAGACTTTTGCTCATTGACCGTGTTATCCGGATCCGCTGATTGAGATCGTCTGTCTTCCATTGCTGGAGGAATCCTGATTGAAAAGGACGAAGCCTCCACATCGCCCATTTGACCATGGGGGATGTGACCACCATCGTGCCGATTATCTTCAGGCACTGTGACGCCCTTAGGTGAGAGTAGTCTAGGGCTAAGGAGATTCTTCCCCGAATGATCAGTATTTTTTCTTCTGGAAGAGAGATGGTATTCTCTATGGTGTCGAACTGGGCTCCTAGATAGACTAAGCGCTGGGTCGGTTCTAGCTGACTCTTCTCCCGGTTTAGGAGCTATCCGAACTCCAACAGTGTAGAGATCACCTGATCTTTGTGGATCAGTAGTTGCTGCTTGTCTTGGGACAGTACTAGTAGATCGTCCAGATAATGATACAGACGCACACCCTGTACTCTGATAAGGGACACAACTGCTAACAGCACCTTGGAAAAGATTCTTGGAGAAGTCGTTAGCCCGAATGGAAGACAAATAAATTGTAAGTGCTCTTGTTCGACCTGGAACCGCAGATATTTGTGAAACATGAAAGTACGCGTCTTTTAGATCTATTGAGATCAACCAGTCGCCTGGTTGAACTATTTTTTGGATGGTTGAGAGTGACTCCATCTTGAACTTCTCCTGCTTTATGTACTTGTTCAGGAAAGTGAGATCTATGACTGGACGCCAAGAGCCGTTCTTCTTTAGTACTAGGAAGAGGGGGGATTATACCCCCTGGAATTCCTTGTCCTTTGGGACGGGCACCACTGCTCCTTGATCTTTCAGGACATTCACATATGAGAGAAGAACTTGTTGTTTTTCTTCTGACCGAGGTAGTGAGGTTTGCATTGGTCTGCATGGAGGGATCTTGGTGAAGGACCATGTGTGACCTGTTGAGACCGTCTTGATGGTCCAATAGTCTGAGATCGAGGCCACCCAGACGTGCCGGAAGAGGCGTAGGCGAGCCCCGACCCGCCTGGGCGGGCCCAATCTCAAAAAGACTTGGTTGGTTCACGCCCACCGGGCGTCTGTTTCTTGACAGACTTTTGAAAAGAAGATTGGCCTCTATTCCAATTCCAGCTTCTCCTAAAATCCCGTCAGGGCTTATAGAAGCGTGCCTCTCTCGAGTGCGCAGTACTGCGTCTCTGTTGAGGTTTTCTCTGGTTAAACTGGCGCCTGTCCTGGGGAAGAAAACCCGACTTTCCGTCTGTAGCCTTTGAAATGGCATTATCAAGTTTGTTCCCAAACAGTGAAGTCCCTTCAAAGGGAATTTTGCACCACGCCTGCTTGGAGGCTGGATCAGCAAGCCAGGGGCGTAACCACAGTGCTCGTTTGGCCGTGACCAAGGACAACATTGATCTGGCCAGTAAACGGATGAGGTCAATTGAAGCTTCCCCCAAGAAGGCGATTGCCATTTTAAGTTCTTGCACTGCTGAATTTTGAGCCAGTTCTTCCGAGACACCTTTTAGAACAGAGTCTACGTTTTCCACCCAGGCCTCCATTGCTTTGGAGGTTACTGCAAGGGCTAAAGCTGGTTTGCATGCCGTTCCGGCCAGGCTATATATTCTTTTGAGGTCCTGGTCGATCTTCCGATCCAGACCATCTTTTTTTTTCCAACTTATTTTTTATAGAATTTTCTAACACATACAACACATACAGCTTAAGCACCTACAGTCATAGTAAAAGAACATGTACAAATGAGAATTCAATTCGCAATGTGAACCCAGCGATATAATGCATAGTCATGAAAGGGTACAGCAGCACCGCCCAAATAAAATCTAGGAGGGCATCCAGTATGTTAAGACCCACTAGTCAATGAAAAAACATATCAGAGGTCATCGGAGGAAAAGGAAGGTAGAAGAGCAAGGCAAGACCCTGACACGATGACCTGGTTCACCCCCAACTCACTAGGCTGTTTCGGGCTCATCTAACCAATTGCGCCAGACCTTGTCATATTTCAGTGAGCAGCCCCGGTTGGCATAGGTATCTTTGTATAAAGGAAGGCTGCTGTTCACCAAGTGTTTCCATTGCGCCAAAGAGGGGGGGCAGGCTTTTTCCACCGCATAGCAATATTCTTTCGGGCATAGAAGAGCAGCAAGGTAATTAGCGTGCGTTTGGCAGAGGACGGTACAATGGTCTCAATGAGCCCCAAAAGGCACACCTCCATTGACAAAGGCACAGCGACTAAGGCAACTCTGTTAATCAAATCCAGCACCATTTCCCAATATTGCTGGACCCCTGAACACCGCCAGAAGATATGGGAGAAGTCGCCCGGTGAGGCGCCGCATCTCCAACACCCCGAGGAATGGGCAGGGTCCATCCTATGCAGTCTGTGTGGGGTGAAATAAGCTCTATGAACTATTTTGTACTGCACTAACCTGTCACGCATGGAGACTAAGGAGTTGAAGGGGAGGTCCCACACATCGTCCCAGTCATCCCTATCTAATGTGGGGATATCAGTCTGCCATTTATTCCAGAGTTTGTCCAGAGGTGGAAGAGACACAGAGATCAAGTACGAATAAAGATGTGAGGTGGGTTTGTCTTCACAGCTAAATCTAAGTGTCCTCTCCAGTTCTGACTGGGCCACGATGCACGAAGATTGCGGAAATTGCGCCGCTAATGCGTGGGACAGTTGCAGATATCTAAATAGGAAATGGTTGGGTAGGTTGTATTGGGAGGAAAGGTGCGAGAAGGGGAGTAGGGAGTTTTGAGATATTACGTGTGACACAAGTTTGATACCGTATTTTGTCCACGCGTAGGGGTCAGGGATCTTGTAACTGTGAGATAGACTAGGGTTCAGCCAGATAGGGGCATTGGGGGAGATTTCAGACTGTTTACATTTCTCAATGGCTAATCCTGTCCGCCATGCCCGCAGGGTGGTAAGCATAGAAGGGGTCAGAGGATACGGGGCACGAGGGCCCCTAAAAAGTAATAATTGAAGAGCTTCCAACGAACCGACCACTGTTGCTTCCAGCATAGTCGACGAGTTCGTTCTGTCCGGCTGTAGCCACCACGCCGCAGTCACCAACTGCGCGGAGAGGTAATACTTATGACAGTCCGGGAATGCCATGCCACCCTGCGTTCGTGGCCTCATTAAAGTCGTCAGTCTATACCTGGGAGAAGAGGGGCCCCATAAGAAGGAAGAAAAGATGCAGTTCAATTTTTTAAAAAAGGACTTGGGCACCCATTGTGGGGAGTGGCGGAAAAGATATGTCAGTTTGGGAATAATCTTCATTTTTATGAGATTAACTCGCCCCCATAATGACAGGGGCAGGTTACTCCAGGATTTGAGCTTCGTCTGGGACTCCAATAGTAACGGGGCTAGATTTAAAGATATATAGTCCGAGGCTGAACCAGAGACATGTACCCCCAAGTATGTAAAGGAGTCTACCCACAGGAGGGGGCTATCAGGAGGGGATGTGGATCTAGCCGCTGGATCAATTGGGAACAGGAGGGATTTAGACCAATTTACCCTAAGACCGGTGACCTCAGCAAAGTTGTCCAGAATATTTAGTGCTCCCTGCAGGGACGGGCCGGCATCATTTAGGAAGAGTAGCATGTCATCCGCGTACAGGGCTACCCTCTCCTCCAGCAACCCGAGTCGGAGACCCTTAATGTGCGGTGAGGTGCGAAGTGCCTCCGCCACCGGTTCGATAGCAAGGGCAAACAAAGCCGGAGAGAGAGGGCAGCCCTGCCTCGTTCCCCTGGTAAGCCCGAAGGGGACAGATAGTCCACCTCCCAAGCGCACCGAGGTAGTGGGGCATTTGTAGATCACTTGGAGCCACCTGATAAACAGCAGAGGAAACCCCATCCTGCGTAAAGTTTCCCACAAGAAGGGCCACTCGACCGTATCAAAGGCCTTTTCCACGTCCAGAGAGGCCACCGCTCGAGATCCCTTATTGAGGTGGTGAGCGTGTATGTTGGTGAACAGTCTTCTGAGATTCACATCCGTGGACCTACGGGGCATGAAACCCGTCTGGTCTGGGTCTATCACTGAGGGTAGCATGGGGTACAACCGAAGGGCCAGAAGCTTAGTCAGAATTTTGAAGTCAGAATTAAGCAATGCAATAGGACGATATGAAGCACAGGAAGTGGGGTCCTTGGGAGCCTTATATATCAGTGTCAAGTAGGCGTGGTACATTGAAACAGGCAGACCACCGTCTGCCAGGCATACAGTATATAGTTGTGCCAACAGGGGTGCTAAAAGTTCCACATGAGCCCTATAAAAGTCTATCGGAAGCCCATCCGGCCCCGGCGCCTTGCCGGGGGGGAAGGATCGGATAGCCTTTACGACCTCCGAGACCGTAAAAGGTTGGACCAAAATCTCTCTTTCGTGGTCAGAGAGCCAGCCAAGCGCCAACGGGTCTAACAGACCGTTCAGCGACTCCGGCTGAAACTCTGAGGACAGACCGGACGAGTATAACGTGCCATAAAAGGAGTTAAACGTCTGTAGGATATCAGAGGGGGAGGACACCGTCCCGCCCCCGGGGTCTGTAGGGTGGATACAAGGGTAAGGGGTTGGTCGTGTTGTGCCATCATGGCTAGCAGGCGGCCATTCCGGTCACCCTGTTCAAAGGCCCTCTGTTTACCTCTATATGATTCGAGTCGCATGACCTCAGCCAGGTGCAACTGCAGTTCCCTCTGAGCCGCCATCAGCAGGTCAAAGTGAACTGGGGTGGGGTCATTGCTATACGTAGCAGTGTGATCGTCAACAGCCTTCTGCAGCGCCAGCGTTGCAGCCGATTGTTGTTTTTTGATGCTAGCAATAGAAGAAATATACTGTCCCCTCGTGAAAGCTTTAAAGGCATCCCATACAATATCGGGAGAAGAGGAGTCTTTATTATTTTCCCAGAACTCAGACAGCAGGGGCGGCAGCTGGCCAGCAAGGTCAGGATGAGAGACCCATTGTGTGCCCAACCTCCAGAGCGCAGCGCTCTGGGAGGCCGGGGAACGAAGCACCACCACCAAGGGACTATGATCAGACAGCCCGCTAGGCAGATAGGATGTCTCCAAAACATCCGCTAACAGTGCAGGGTTGGGGAAGGCTAGGTCTATCCGCGACGCAGTCTTATAGGATGCCGAAATACATGAATAGGCCCTTGTGGTAGGGTGCTTCCACCTCCAGACCTCCACCAGCCCCACCGCCTGAGCCCAGGCAGAGAGGTCCATACACTGTTTCTTAGTCGGGGCAGGTCTATCTAGTTAAAGGCGATAAAATGGCATTAAAGTCACCCATCACCAGAACCTTCCCTGGGCAGAAAGGTGAAATTTTTTCTAGAACCTCATACAATAATGCGGATGAAAACGGGGGAGGGATGTATACATTAAGAACAATATATCTGACAGACCATAGCGTGAACACCACTATCACAAATTTCCCCTGGGGATCAGTACGGATCTCCTCAATAACACAGGGGAAATTCTTGTGGACAAGGACCGACACACCTCTGGCGTATGTAGAATATGTGGCATGTATCGCTCGCTGTATCCACGTTTTTTTGAGAGTCAAAATCTTGCTGCCCGTGAGGTGAGTCTCCTGAAGGAGAATAAGCTGGGGGGAGTGAGATTTCAAGTATTGGAATAAAAGGGCTCGCTTAAATTTGGAGTTAAGACCCCTGACATTCCAGGAGAGAACGGTGAAGGAGTCAGCTACTTGACTAGCCATTGGGTGATGGGGAAGAACAGTTGAGGAGATACTCTAAAGGGCGTGTACCGGTGCACCCCACGAGCAGCAAGATCCCGGTCACAGTGCGGAAAATGCTGACAGTACCTAAGCTTAACACAAAACAAAAACATACAAATAAGAAATATAAAACCATAAGAACAAGGGACGACTAAATCCCTAATCTAACTTCCCAGGCACGGTGCCTATCCTACTGTACCCCAGCCTACCTCCTAACAGGGGGGGGAGGTCTGGGAACAGTTTTGACCCAAAAGAAAAACTTTTATAAAGAGTGCTAGTGAACCCTTACACTGGGGGCCCTACACTTCTGGTAGTAGTTCTTCCACTCTGCCGACGGGCAGTGTCTCATCCGTCTCATAAGATCAAGGAGCAGAGGGACGTGGGATATCAATCCCAGAAACCTGTGTCCTCAAAGTCAGCGAAAAACAAAGTCAGTGCTTTATGAGGGAAAAAAACAAAAACAAGACAAAAAAAAAAAAAAAGAAACCCCAAAAGCAAAAACTGGGGCAATCTAAAACCTCGTGGGGGTCCCGTGTAAAGGTACATTTGAAGTAACTCCGGTGGTTGAAGAAAGTGTAGTAGGATAGAGCGAACAAGGATGTGGAAAATCCGTGCATCATAGGAGTCCGTGAGAAGATCCCTTCAATGCAATTTGGTCAGCCAGTCGTCAGCATCCGCTGGGTCATCAAAGAAGCGGACCGCCCCCTCATGTTGGACTCGTAAGCGGCTTGGGTAAAGCATGCCATACTTAATGTTCTTATCTCTAAGGCGTTTGCGGACATCGTTAAAGGTTTTTCTCTTTCTCTGCAAGTCCGCCGAAAAGTCAGGGAAGAGGAGGACAGAGGAGTTACAATATTTGAGCGTGGGATGTTGGCGGGCTTCCGACAGAATCTTGTCCCTGTCCCGATAGTTAAGGAAGCGGACTAAGAAAGGCCTGGGGGGTTTCCCCGGGGTGGCTCGGCCCATGGGCACCCGGTGGGCCCTCTCCACCACGTAAGTAGGGGGAACGTCGGTAAGGCCCAGGAGATTTTTAAAGAACTCCTCCGCAAATACAGCAGGATGATTTCCCTCTTCCCCCTCAGGCAGACCCAGGACTCTGACATTGTTGCGCCTCAGCCTGTTCTCGGCATCATCTGACTTTGCGACAAGGGACTGTACTGTGCGCTGCAGCTCGGCAATGGAGGCGGCATGGGAGGCCGTAAGATCTTCGGTGGTCGACACTCTGGACTCAGTTTCCGCCATTCTACCCCTCATTTTGTCAAGGTCGTTTCGTATGAGGTTACATTCTTCAGCGAGGTGGTCAATATGCACCAAAAGCGAGGTCCTACTCTGCTCGATCGCAGCGAGGATCACCGCTGTACCATCCTGAGCCAGTGGGGCTGGCCCCTCTGTCGGCGGAGCATCAATGGGATCCATTTCTAAGCCAGCCAGCAAGGCCCGAAGCCGACCCAGAAGTATGGGATCAGATTGTGGGGAAGATGGCAGTGGCAGCTGAAGTGGTACGTTGGTCTTTGTGGCTTTAGAGGACCTGTTCCCTTTTTTGGAGGAGGAGGACATCTGACAGTCCACCAGGGGGGGCCCACTATCCAGGAGATTTGTCTGCGTTCAGATGAGCACCCAGGAGGTAGGTAAGGGGCGACCCAGGCCACAGCAGGTGTCTCAGGAGAGTTTATGTCAGGTGCCGCCACCAGCCAGGCTCCCCTGCAGACACCAGGTAAAGACAGCCCTCCAGCAGGGCAGGCCGTCAGTGGTCACCAGCAGCCCCCCACCCCACAGCAGACAAATAGGTAAGAACAGGGTGGTAAGGATGTAAAGCTGGGACCAGAGCAGCAAGGCTGAGGCAGAGGGGTGGCGGGGGACCGGAGAAGTTGGGCTCCAGGGGTAATGCAGCTGACTCAATTTAAGCAGACTCAGTGCTACAGCACCCCAGGCCTTGGCAGGGATGACAGGGCGTTAGGAGGCAGGCGATCCGCGCTGTTGCGCTCGTCGATGGCGGCCGCGGTGCACTTCCGGCGGGGCAGCGATCCAGACCATCTTTAAATGAAACGGTGTCATCTAGCGGGAGGGTGACATGCTTCGCTAGGCGCATTACTGCTGCATCCACGAGGGGAGCATTCTCCAGATGCTTGACATCCTCTGATTTAAAGGGATACAGTCTAGAGGTTTTGCTTAGCATGGAAACCTTCTTATCTCCCTTGCTCCATTCTTCCTCAAACACTCCTTTCAGCTCCGAGGGAAGTGGGAAATTGGAGCGTTCTTTCCCCAGTTGCTTAAACAGTTTTCTTTGTTTTTCTGAGGGGGCAGTGGTATCCTCCAACTTCAAAGTTTCCTTCACTGCCTTGATCAGTGGAGAGACTAAGGCGTAGTCGAATCCCACCGTAGAATCATCTCCCTCCATCTCGTCTTGCGAGGAATAATGGGAGGAATCATGGGGCTGGAATTGGCCGGGATCCTCCTGGGCCTTGTCAGCCAAGGAGCCAGACAAGGTGGTGGACTGGCTCCTTGTGTGGGGGGCAACTATTTCTTTCATAGATTGCTGTACCACACGTTTCACAAGAGACTCAAGATTTTGTTTTTCGGTCTCTTTCTCACCAACCGCTCGGGCATAACATGGGTCGCATAGCGATTTGCCCTCCGGGATTCTGGTCTTGCATCCCCAACAGGCTCTGTGGTTAGAGCGATCATCGCGGTGGTGGTGGCGGTGACTAGAGGAGGAATTGGAACGTCTCCTATGTCTAGAGGGGGTATGTGAACGTCCCCTATGATGATGGGTCCTAGACGTAGTGTCGCGTCTGGACCTGGATGATGAGTGATGATGCGGCCTGGCAAGGTCCCTTTCTTGTGACTGATGAACTGAAGTTGCCGGGCTGTAAGAGATAATACAGACAGAGGGAGGGGGAGGGGAGGTGGGCAGGATGTAACCGTTAGCAACCACCAGAAGCATAAAAGACACCAACCCCCTACCCACTCCGCACATACCTTGTGCGGGAGGGCTGGCCACACGGCGGTGAAGATGAGTCCATTACGAGGGAGACACATGAGTACTACACTACCTAGACTAAGGATAAGCAAATCAATGCAAGAAAGCATAAGAAAAAGAAAAAGTTTTTTTTTTTTTTAAACTGTCCCTTTAAGAGACACTAAACATAAAAAGCATTACATTGCAAAGAGAAGTGCTTACCCCGTCCTAGCAGTCTTGAGGCTCCGGGAGGCTGCCGCTCTATGCCCACAGGTTATCCCACCTGTATAGGGCTCTTCAGCGGTTTAAATAAACCGCCGGAATGACGTCACGGCCGGTCCCGCTGCGCGCATGCGCCGAGGAGACCAGACCCACTGCGCCTGCGCGGCCCCTGACCCCTCCGCTGCAATGCGCATGCGCGAAAACCAAGCCTCGGTTTCACCGCGGCTTGGCGCATGCGCAGATGCGCGGCGGACCGGGAACCAGGAAGAGATATGGCGTCCTGGAACGCAGAAGCGTTCCACATGCCGCAACATAGAGGAAATGGAAAACAGGGGAAACAAACCACATACATAAACTTGTCTGCCATGAGAGAAGAAATGAATCAAAATCTTCAGACCTTGCCAGCCGAGGATTCCTGCGACATCCGATCCGGTACTCTGGGGCCACATCCCTTCCACCATAGGGGTATTTTCCAGCCCTGAAACCACTCGCCCGCTCATAGCTGGGCCCTGGGTGCACCACAGTAACAGTACCGATCAATCCAAGCAATCCACATCCTGGACATCGCACCGAATTGCATGATGAAGGTCCATGTGAGGAGGATAAAAAAGGAACACCTGTCTGTGGAGGTGAGCTCAAATTTATGGGTAAGGGGTCCTATAGCTGTGGAGAGGAGGCGGGGTTAACCCACACGTAGTCTGCCATGGAGTCTGTCAGGAAAGTGCTTTTGACGAGCCTTCGTAAACTGTAGTTGGGTTACCACTCTAGTCTGCATTTTAAACTGGGCCGCTGTTGCCAGAGTGGGATTGGCAGCGTATTCTCTTTCAGTAGAGTCTAGCTCCGTCACCACCCTGTCAAATGCACCAGCGGAGTCTGTTTTGATTTTATTTATGTGTGAGATTAGGGTAGTACGGGCGTACATTTTAAATGAATCCCAGACTGCAGCAACAGAGGCCGTGTGATAATTTTCCAAAAAATACTGCTTCCACTGAGCGATAAGCTCATCATCCTCTGGTAGCAGTGTGAGCCAGAACGGGTTTAGCCGCCATGGCCTCTGCGGCTTCTCAATAGGGATACTGAGGGTGGTCCAATATGGACTGTGGTCAGACAGTAACCTGGGGCAAAACGCAGTTTCCAGGATTCGTGGTGCCAGGGTGTGGGACACAAGAATAAAATCTATGCGGGACATGGAGTTGTGAGTAGGGGAGAAACAGGAGTAGGCTCGAGTATGTGGGAAGTTGTGTCTCCACGTGTCTACAAGGTGAAATGTGGAGATAAGTTTAGAGAATTTAGTCGCATCAGCACTAGTACCTGATGCCTGTGCCGTTTGTTGAAATCGTCTAACCATATTGCCGGTACTGTGGGGTTATGAGACATAAAGGTGAAGCCTTCCAGAACCACAGTTGCGCTAAAGGGACGAGGTATGTAAAAAGCCATGAGAAGGAACGTTTCACCGTATAACTTAGCATGGAGAAATACATACCGGCCGTTGGGGTCAGTGAGGAGCTCACACAGTTCAAAATGTACCGATTTGGTGATTAATACAGAAACACCCCTAGCGTGAGTCGTGTGGGTGGAGTGATACGCCCACCCAACCCAAGGATGGTGAAGGGCCATTTGGAGTCTGCCCTCGACATGCGTCTCAACCAGCACCACCACGTCTGCACGTTGCTTTTTAAGGAATTCAAGGGCAGCTGAGCGTTTAATTTTCTCGCGCAGGCCCCTTACAGTCCACGTGAGGAATTTTAAAGTTGCCATAGTGCTGTACATGGAACATAATCTCGCCTCAGTAAGACACCTATCCTAAGGTCTAGTGAAAAATATAGTATGTAACAGAACTGAAATACATTAAACACCGTATGAGGCATCCATTCAACATATATACATTCTTCCATGATCCGTTTCTGAGACACTGTATGCACACTTAAAGATTGGAAAAAATAAGATTTTTTATACTCACCGTAAAATCCTTTTCTCTGTCGTCCATGGACGGACACAGCTCCTTAAATCTTGACCATTGGGGTTATGTTCCTGTTCTATAGGAGAGGCTAGGGAGAACATGTTAGATATTTAATACGTGTTACTTTAACAGAGTTGAACAGCCCCGCCCAGGTGGTGGTCCCTCCGGACATAACCCTCCACCCTGCAGTCAGCAGCCTCTGTTCGTAAACAAGCAGTACAAACTAAAAAAGGAGGGGTGGGTGCTGTGTCCGTCCATGTACGACAGAGAAAAGGATTTTACGGTGAGTACAAAAAATCCTATTTTCTCTTTTCGTCCATGGGCGGACACAGCTCCTTAAAGCGGAGCTCCGCCGGAAAAAAAAAATATTAAAAGCCAGCAGCTACAGCTACAGCAGCTGCTGGCTTTTAATATATGGACACTTACCTGTCCTGGAGTCCAGCGACGTCCGCAGCAGAGGACGAGCGACCGCTCGTCGCTCTGCTGCTCCCTCCGCCATCCTCGCTGAGGGAACCAGGAAGTGAAGCCCTGCGGCTTCATGCCCGGTTCCCTACGGCGCATGCCTGAGTCGCGCTGCGCCGTTCTGATTGGTGCTCCTGTGTTCTGGGAGCCGAGTGTCTCCCAGAACACCAAGGGAAGTCTGCGGGAAGTGACGTAACTCCCGCAGATTCCCGGAGAGAGGACTCCCGGATGTGGGTGAAAATACCTGTCTTAGACAGGTATCTTCACCCCCCTCCCCCCTGAAAGGTGTCAATTGTGACACCGGAGGGGGGGGAGGAATCCGATCCGCAGAAGTGAAAAATTAGGGTGGAGCTCCACTTTAAATCTTGACCATTGGGACGTCCCAAAGCAGTGTCAAAAATCGAGGGATGGGCACAGCAATCAAAAAAAAAATTTCACCCCAAACAAGCAGAGCTCCTCAACGGAGGAGTTGCAACCTCAAACAGCCGCCTGCAAAACTTTGCGGCCGAAGCTAGCATCCGAAGATGCACTCACATCAACCTTGTAAAACTTGGAAAAAGTGTGAACGGACGACCAGGTCGCCGCCTTACACACCTGTGATACAGACGCTTGATGTCAGAAAGCCCAAGAGGCACCAATAGCCCTGGTCGAATGCGCCCTGACAGGAAAGGGAGGCGCCCGCCCCTTAAGGGCATAGGCCTGGATGACGGTCTGCCTGATCCACCGAGAAATGGTGGCCGACGAGACCGCCAGGCCCTTCTGCGGACCAGACACCGACACAAACCTGCGGTCTTTTTTCTCGTCTAGAATCTCGTCGGCCTGTTTCTCGAGGAGAAACCCGAGCGTGTGTACACTTACCTGTCGCCGTGGAAACCCGCGCATGCTCGAAATTACTTTGACGCATGCGCGGTAGCTTCCTAGGCATAGGCATAGGGTGTAGCAAGATGGCGGCGATGGCATCGAATGTGACGAGCGCACGCTCGTCGTAGTCAATGACGTCACTGCGTTCGTGCCATTCAAAAGAACGGCGGTTCTTTTGAATTGTACGTGTGTACACTCGGCCGGGACAAGTTTCTTGTCAAGATTCTCGCCAGGAAAAACAAAAAAATTTTCCTGACGAGAATCCCGGCCGTGTGTACGAGGCTTGAGTCTCTGAGACCACCTGTAGAGGCACAGCCTGATCGCCCGGAGTTTTTTATTTATATTTATCTGTATTTTAACTTATTGTAGTTCATCTTTCTTATTCTTCCCCTTGATTGGCTTATAGATTTGGCGGATGCCACGTATAGAAACAGGTCATTTGTTTTGTTTTGTTTTTGATGAAGTCCTGCTTTGGCCTCTAGTAGTAGGGTATACACCAAGATGGCGGCTGCGTCATCTGTTTAATTATGTGTGTACTTGTTTCCTCTTGAGCGTCATCATTGGGCGTCGGACGCCCTGCTGATGACACTCCTCCATCATTTCCGGGAGTGTGGAGCGCAGGGGGGGTGTTTGCGCTCCACACACGTCCCTGCACCGCTATTGGGCTATGGCTAGTGCCCAGCTAGCGACGCGGCTACACTATTTCCGGGAACGCCGAGCGCCGATGAGGTTCCCTGTGCTCTACGCGCGACCTTTGGTATTGGATCTTTGGATCCAATACAGTATTGTCCTATTTTCTTTTCCAGTCCTCTATGACCATCAACGATGGACGGCTTTATTTCTTTCCATATGCAGGTGGGTGGCGTGTCCACTCCATTTTATTCATTAATCTATTTAATCAATTAGTTGTTTCTATCTATCTTTAACAAATTAATCTATTTACAACTATGGAGCTGGTCCGCTCCTGCTATATAGCTAGATCTTACATTGGAGTCCCTGACTGACCCTGGTGGTGACTTTTCCAGCTGTTTATGCTGGTCCTTTGCTGCTGTCCCTGCTGCTGCCATACATCTGTCCATAAGTGTTTTTGTTTGTTTGCTTTGCCCACTTGGTATTTCACTTGTGGGAGGATTTAGCTGGACCATATATCGCCAATTGTCTATAATCATTGTCTGCCAATGATGTTTGTTTTATTTTATTTTGTTTATTCACTGGGGTTTTTTATTTATTTATTGTTGTTGTTATTATTGTGTTTCTCCACCTATGGGGCGTTGGCTCTTTGCCCTATGAGGGAGGAGCCACCGAGTTCCCGGGGGCTCCTCCCCCTCCACCCAATTAGTGGCCCACATGCACATGTCCCCATATAAAGGGTAGGTAGAGGTCTCAGCACTGTGTGGCTTTGATAAAGAAGTTTTACACTTCGAAACGCGTCAGCCGATAGTGCGCCCCATCACGGTCTCCTTGATCGGTCGAAGTGTGGTTTGGGTTCACATGCTGCAGCTTCCAAGGCACTGTTTGTACAATGCCAACTTTTGTACTAGTTTTGTGAGTACCTTTCTATTGCTTTCATTTTAAATAAATTATCCTAAACGATATCACACCAGGCTGGTGCGCCCTTGTCTTTTCTTTTTTTCATTTGCTACTAGGACACCCCTATCCACGAAGGGCAGCAAGGCCGGTGTTTTCGTTGTAGATCACTGAATGGTTGATGGTCATCTCGTGCGCAGGATTGTTTGTTGTTTTCTGCTACTTTAAAATTCCAGAACATTGATCGGCAGTTGGGATTCGGTCGGAGTCCAGCGGCCCTGGGCCGCCTGAATGCCCCAGACCCCCCCCCAACCGGTCAGACTGGCTCTCCGTCGTGATCACAGTCCAATGAAAGGGGAGGAACGACTTTCCGGACCGAAGAGCCGGGGATCTCAGCCACCAACTCAGAGAGGACCTGACAAGATGACTTATCTGAATCTGACGATCCAGAGACAATGGAGATTTGTTCCATTTGGAGAGAATCTCCTTCTGCAAGACCCGAGTGTGGAATTGGGCATATGGTACCACCTCGAAGGAGGTTCCATGAGGCCCAGGAATCACATGCAGAAACAGAGACGACCATTTGCAGGATGTCAATAACCTCACCGCAACTTCTCCAAGGGAAGAAAGACTCTGGCCTCCGAGGAGACCAGAATCAATACTTGATTGGGTCTCCTTTTGCATGAATTACTGCATTAATGCAGTGTGGCATGGAGGCGATCAGCCTGTGGCACTGCTGAGGTGTTATGGAAGCCCAGATTGCTTTGATGGCAGCCTACAGCTTGTCTGCATTGTTGGGTCTGGTGTCTCTCATCTTCCTCTTGACAATACCCCACAGATCCTCTATGGGGTTTAGATCAGGTGAGTTTGCTGGCCAACCAAGCACAGTGATACCATGATTATTGAACCAGGTATTGGTACTTTTGGCATTGTGGGCAGGTGCCAAGTCCTGCTTGAAAATGAAATCAGCATCTCCATAAAGCTGGTCAGCAGAGGGAAGCATTAAGTGCTCTAGAATGTCCTGGTAGAGGGCTGCGCTAACTTGATAAAACACAGTGGACCAACACCAGCAGATGACATGGCTTCCCAAATCATCACTGACTATGGAAACTTCACATTGGACCTCATGCAACTTGGATTCTGTGCCTCTTCACTCTTTCTCCAGACTTTGGACCTTTAATTTTAAAATGAAATGCAAAATTTACTTTCATCCGAAAGAGGACTTAGGAGTACTGAGCAACAGTCCAGTCCTTTTTCTCCTTAGCCCAGGTAAGACGCTGCTGATGTCTCTGGTTCAGGAGTGGCTTGACACAAGGAATGTGACAGTTGTAGCCCATGCCCTGGATACGTCTGTGTGTGGTGGCACTTGAAGCACTGACACCAGCCATAGTCCATTCCTTGTGAATCTCCCCCAAATTCTTAAATGGCCTTTGCTTCACAATCCTCTCAAGAATGCGGTTATCCCTGTTGCTTGTGCATCTTTTTCTACCACACTTTTTTTTCCGCTCAACTTTCCATTAATATGCTTGGATACAGCACTCTGTGAACAGCCAGCTTCTTTAGAAATTTTTTGTGACTTGCCCTCCTTGTGGAGGGTGTCAATAACTGTCTTCTGGACAACTGTCAAGTCAGCAGTCTTCCCCATGATTGTGTAACCTACTGGACCAGACTAAGAGACCATTTAAAGGCTCAGGAAAAGTGTCACCCTCCATTTGTGCAATAAGGACTCAGACCTGTGTGATAACCAATGCACCGGACCTCATTGTATCTGAGCTGGTGTCCTATTACTCTACTCTATATCAGTCTAAACAGACCTACTATGGAGATTCCATACAAGCCCATCTTAGGGATATTGAACTGCCCACTTTGTCTGATGCTGCCAAGAAACAGTTAGATGCCCCCCTTACTTGAAGGAGCTTCAAATGGTGAACTCAAAAGCCCCAGGTGAGAACGGCATTCCCATTGAAGTGTACAAACAGTATGCTGGCAATATGTTACCAAAGCTATTGACAGTGTTCAAAGAGGCTAATGAGTGCAAAAGTCTTCCTTTGTCCATGACCAAGGCCAATATAGTCCTGGTATTAAAACCATGCAAATACCCTTTGGATCCTGGCTCATATAGACCTATATCCCTTTTACAGAATGATGTAAAAATAATTCTTGTGTTACCTCTTTTTCCTCACCTTTCCTCATATCATTAGGAAAATCATAGGTAAGCATTGACATAAATTACAGAACGATGGAGTTTTGGGTCGCATGTTACCCCAAAAACTTGTGTCATTTCTAGAAGGGTTCCCTCTTTAAAAGATCGCCTTGCCCCCAATAATCTTGACCCCCATCGTAGACCAACCTTTTTACACAGTTTGGTGGGTTACCCTCATCACCCGTAGTACAGATCTGTCTGAATCACGGCACTGCAAGGTGTGCGGTCAGACACCTTTTCCCTGATCACAGCATCTACAGGAGCCTGCTTCAGGATCTTCCTGCCATTCCTTTGAGCCTGGTATCGTCTGGATTGGTAAATGGGCAGAAGCCCACCCTCTTTACACCCCAAGAGACACTGCATGCAGACACCTCTACTTTGTTTCTCTTGCTAAAGCCGGAATAAGGAGACACTTTACATTTGCAATTACAACATTGGATGCCATCATCCAGGAACTATACTGGGCCCTTGTTTAAGCTAGCTGAAGACACAGAACATCTGCAAGAGAAGGACTCTCCTGCTTCTCCCCCTCCCCCCCCCCAACTTGAGGGACGTTAGATACCATACCTGTCCATATTATTAAGGAACTCTTTTCAGAGACCAGAGTCTTTTATCTTGTGTATAATCTGTTGAAACATTTTTGAGTATCTGTGCTTAATTTAGGGTTGTGGCTTCAGAGGGAAAAAATGGAGTAGTCTGACATTAAACTGGTCGTTCTTCTTCCCTTTTCGTACCTGGGGTCATAGGCATGGGTGTCCGCTGAACTTTTTTCAGGGGGGGGGGGCATAATTTTAAGGTCACCCATGCTCGGTCCCTTTTTGACAATGTCATGAAGGGGAGGGGCTTAGTCATTACCGATAACGTGGCCAGCTGGCAGTGTGAAATAGCTCTTGAGGATAATTCCGCTTCACTCCATGTCCATATAAATATAGTGTTTCTCCAGGGGGGGCACTTGACCCCCCTTGCCCTATAGAGCGGACGCCCATGGCCATAGGCCTTAATCAGGTTACTGTTGCTGCTCTCTTTTCTATTGAAACTCTATGTTTATAATTTTCCTGTTTATTTGTGCTAAGAGTTTGACAATAACCTCATACCTCACACATCACTAACTTACTAACAGTGTCACACCACTTCCTCAAACTAAACTTGTCCAAAAACGAGTTCATAATATTTCCTCCCCCACCACTTCTCTGTCAAGAGCAATGGCACAACCATCCACCCATCCTCACATGCCAGGGTTTTAGGTGCGTCCCTTCCTAACCAATGAAACAACAAAGCTTCTGGTTCACTCCCTGGTTATCTCTCACCTTGACTACTGCAACTCCCTCCTCATTGGCTTACCTTTAAATAGGCTATCCCCCCTGCTACTGCCAGATTCATCCACCTTACAAACTGCTCAGGGTCTGCTACCCCTCTCTGCCAATCCCTCCATTGGCTGCCACTCACCCAACAAATTAAATTCAAAATACTAACAATAATGTAGCGCCCCCCCAATGTAGGGGGCGCTATGTTAAATTTAAGGGCAGTCTGAGCCAGTAATTGAGCTCAGACCAATTAAGTTCAGGTTGTTGTTCTGCTCGTGGTGTGATACTGCCCGGCAGTGTTATTCTCCTTTGCCTGCAGATGGCGATGTCCCCTTGGGTGTCCTCTCTCGGCAGCCGTGCAGTGGGTGTGGTCTACCCACTGTGCATGCTGGGAGAGGGTACAAAAGGGGCAGACGCCTTTTGGCGTGAGGCGATTCCATGGGGACCTTAGGGCTTACAGGGGGACCTCTGGTCCAGTGAGTGTGCCTTGTGGCCCGCATGGCACGAGGTGCGCTAGAGTGCTTAGGCCTTGGGCACCTTTAGCCCGATGCCCTGTTGCTGCATCGTAGGCCCAGCTCCGCTGACTAGGGCCTACGCTTCAGAGAAGATTCCCAGGCTGCCCGTTTGTAGGGGGCCCATCTTTAGGAAAGGAGTTCCAGGAGAAGAACAGTCCCAGCGGAGATAGCGACGGTACTGCTGTCTCGGGGAGAGGTTTGGAGGCCTACCTAAAGGGGAATTCATCATCTCTGACATCCGTGCTCCATCCCGGCTGCTAGGAATGCTCTCATAGGGACTATCAGGGTGAGCAATACCCACTCAGGCTTGAGTGGCGACGAGTGTAGATATTGGACTTAAGTGTTGCGTTCCTGAACCTTTCCCCACATCTTTCAACTCTTCTACTCTTGCTTTTCTTCAAGTTTAACTCAAAGTGCAGAAAAAGAATAAAGCCTTGCTGATTAGGTTTTACTCAATTATGGACATTGGCCTTATTCCAAGAAGTCGTGTGTGCCTAGACAACGGAGCTAAAGGATCCATTCGTGGGAGGTATTTTGCTGCAGACCCAAAGTAACAAAACCAGTAGATCCCATTAAAAAATCGGGGTCTGCGGGTGTGTGGCATACCGGGGGTAAGGGAGCTACAATAACTTACAAAGCTGTCCACAACTCGTCCCCCAGCTACATCACTAAGCTAGTCTCAAAATACCAACTAAATCATCCTCTTTATTCCTCCCAAGACCTCCTGCTCTCTAGCTCCCTTTTCTCCTCCTCCCATACTCGCCTCCAGGACTTCTTCCGAGCCTCTCCCATCCTTTGGAATTCCCTACCCCAATCTGTCCGACTATCTCCAACTGTATCCACTTTTATGCGATCGCTGAAAACTTTTCTCTTCAGGATTTGCCGTCACCTAACAACTGCACTTTTATTTTCTTCATCAGCTCATCCCCCACAGTATTACCTTTTGTATCACTTGACCCTCCCTCTTGTAAGCTATAATGAGCAGGGCTTTCTGATTCCTCCTGTATTGTAACTGTACTGTCTGCCCCAACGCTGTAAAGCGCTGAGCAAACTGTTGGCGCTATATAAATCCTGTATAATAATAATAATAATGATAAAAAATACTTGCCTATGTCACACCTTGTTGATTTAAAGTTCTCAAAAGGCAACTTCAACACATTTCCTATACAGAGCTCTTCTAATATCCCACAGAGTGTGTGCATACCTTATCCAAAGGCAAGGTCCATAAAGCAATTTCTTTTCCATCTAGGCAATAGTTCACATGATGTAATATAAGTCCCTAAGAGGCCATGATTGGCAGAAATCGATAAGGACAACAATCCATAAGGGTTAGCAGCTACAAGTCCATGGCGGTCTCCAGGCTCAAGATCCTCAGCAGGAACCCGACTGGGCTTCTATCAACCCCCTAAAAGGGTGTGATCTTCCAGCAGAGTATCCAGCTTACATTTTGGCAGTTGTCGCGAACAGGGGTCAGGCTCAAAGACCAGTTGCTATAGCAGTAGTGGAACTACCACTCACCAGCAGGATAGGTACACAGGCATTCACCCTGGTTAATGACTCGGGCTCATCTGAGGTGCGGATTCTAAGTATAACCAGTGTTCACCAGAGCTTCTTATGGTGGGGATGGATTTTTCTGCATATTAGTACCAGGTCACAGTCCTCGGGTTTTCCCCACCAGGAGGTGAGCAAGCTGGGGTCCAGTAGCGGATAAGCAGGTAAGGATTAAATAGAAGTGTAATCAGTAAAGAAACTAAAGGTCAGTAACATGTAGGTGCAAGTTGGGTTCAGGCAGAAGCATAGATGAGGAACAAGCTAAGGGTCGAAAACGAGTGGTAGCAAAATATGGACAGCAGCAGGAAAGACAGGAGCGAGATACTGGCTGGAAATTGCACAATAATCTGGCAAATAGGAAGTGCAGAGACATGGCTTAAATCAGGAAAATCATGGGAGGAGCAAAGAGTTCAGGGTTCAAGACAAAGGTCAAAACAGGATCATTCAAGGAATTGTCCTGTGAACTGTCTGGCATTCCAGGTAGCTCAGCAAGAAGAAACATTGCCTGACACAGCAGAGGTTCCGGGTTCAAATAAAGGCCCTCACAGTACTCCCCTCCTCCCAGGAAGTCCCCTGGATGTCTTAGGGCTGGGTTTGTTTGGAAACCTCTGGTGGAATTCTCTTGTTAATCTAGAGGCATGAACGCTCTACTCAGGCTCCCAAGAATTTTCTTCTGGCCCATATCCTTCCCATTGAACCAGATATTGTAATTTGTTCCTAAAGATCCTGGATTCAAAAATGTTCTCCACCACAAATTCTTCTTCACCCTGTACCTTAACAGGTGGAGGAGGTGGAAGAATTCTTCCAGAAAAAGGATTTTCACGCAATGGTTTGAATAGTGATATGTGAAAAACAGGGTGGGTCTTCATACTGTCCAGAAGTTTTAAGTGAAAGGTGACCAGATTAATTGAGCAGAAATATGGAAAGGTCCTACAAATTTTTGGCCCAGTTTAGCAGATGGAACATCAGCCTTCCAATTTTTGGTAAATAACCAAACTTTGCTACCCACATGAAATGTAGGAGAGGACATTTCGATGTCTGTCAGCAGCCTTCTTGTAACAGCCCTAAGCCTCCTTCAGAGTATAAATTTTTCCCGAATCTCCTGTAATGTAGTTAGTCTATTGATAACAGCAGGAACTGGAGTTGAGATAGGGAGATCAAGAATAAAAACTGGATGATACCAAGTGTTTAAGTAAAAAACACTTTGAGAAGTGGAGACATGTTTAGAATTGTTATAAGCAAACTCTGCCAAAGGACAAGCACGTTGGTCTCTATTCTTTTCCAGGTTCAATTTTATTATCTCGTATCGACCTGGATCGAAGGAATGGCAAGGCCGATCCCCTATCAAGGATGTTTTCTGAGCCTGTGCAAAAAGTGTACAATCCTACCTCAAAAGAACTTCCAAAACATCAAAGGTACTGCTCCAATGTTTGCTTGGTTCTCTTGGTCTGACCATTAGACTGAGGATGAAAAGGACAGGTTAATAGTTACACCTAATGCCGCGTACACACGACCGGTTTTCTCGTCGGAAAAAACTCAGATGGTTTTTCTGATGGTATTCCGCTCAAGCTTGACTTGCATACACACGGTCACACCAAATTCCGACCATCAAAAACGCGGTGACGTACAACACATACGACGCCACTATAAATGGAAATTCCATTCCAACGGCGCCACTCTTTGGGCTGCTTTTGCTAATCTCGTGTTAGTAAAAGTTTGGTGAGAGACGATTTGCGCTTTTCAGCCTTCGTGCTTTTCAGTCCGTTACAGCGTGATGAATGTGCTATCTCCATTACGAACGCTAGTTTTACCAGACCGAGCGCTCCCGTCTCGTACTTGCTTCAGAGCATGTGTGGTTTTTGGTGCATCAGAAAAGCATACAGACGATCGGATTTTCCAATAGAAGGTTCTCAATTTTTCCGACAGAAAAAATTCCTATCAAATTTTTGCTGGCGGAAATCCCGACAGCAAAGGTCTGATGGAGCATACACACGGTCGGAAATTACGATGAAAAGCTCACATCGGACTTTTGCTGTCAGAATTTCCGCTCGTGTGTACAGGGCATAAGGCTGCACAAAAGATTTTCCAAAATCTTGAGGTAAACTGCACTCCTCTGTCAGATACCACATCATCAGGAATTCCATGTAGTTTAAAGATTTCACAAACCATTAACTCTGCAGTTTGTTCAGCAGAAGGTACCTCCTTGACTGTTAAAAAAAGGTTTTAGTGAGACAATCGACGACTACCAAGATTGTGGTTGATTTACCTCCCTCACAAGAAATGACCACATATGCCTCGTACACACGACCGGTTTCCCCGACGAGAAAACTGCCATTTTTTAGATCGGTCGGGAAAACCGGTCGTGTGTATGCTCCATAGCAGTTTTCCCGACGAGAAAACTGCCCGCAAAAAAATTAGAACCTGCTCTATTTTTTCCCATTGTGTTTCCCGTCGGTCTTTTTCACGTCCCGAAAACCGCTCGTGTGTATGCTTTTCCGAGGGGAAAAAAAACACGCATGCTCAGAATCAAGTATGAGACAGGAGCGTAAAACTAGCGTTCGTAATGGAGATGGCACATTCGTCACGCTGTAACGGACTGAAAAGCATGAGGCTGAAAAGAGCGAATTGTCTCTTACCAAACTTTTACTAACACGAGATCAGCAAAAGCAGCCCAAAGGGTGGAGCCATTTGAATGTAACTTCCCCTTTATAGTGCCGTTGTACGTGTTGTACGTCACCGCGCTTTGGTCGAGCGTTTTTTTGCCTGAACGTGTGTATGCAAGGCAGGCTGGAGAGGAATCACGTCGGAAAAAACGTCGGTTTTTGGCATGTCACGAAAACCGGTCGTGTGTACGAGGCATAAGTTCATAGAAGTTTTTGGATTCAAGGTTAATGTTCTTAGGAGGATATTTTAGAAGTTGGTCATTCTCATACCCCTCTTTGAGGAGACTCAAGAATGTCTTGGAACTTGTTCTACTAAGTTCTTTTGAGGTAGGATTGTACATTCAGAGTCGCCTTCCTCGAGAGGGTCAGACAACATCCTTGAAAAGAGCATCGCCCTTGCCATCCCTGAATGCAGGTCTATATGAGATAATAAAATTGAACCTGGGAAAGAATAGAGACCAACGTGCTTGTCGAGAAGACAATCTCTTGGCAGAATGAATGAACTCCAAATTGTTATTATCAGTGAGAACAGTTACAAGATGGTTAGTCCCTTACAGCAGATGCCTCCATTCAGAAATGGCTTCCTTATTTGCCAGCAATTCTTTATTCCCAATGTCATAATTCCTTCGGCTGAAGACATTAAGCAAGAGAAATAAGCACAAGGATAAAGCTGCATCTTTTCTCCGCTTCGCTGAGAAAGGATAGCTCCCACGGCAGAGTCTGAAGCATCCACTGCCACGATAAAAAGTAGTTTAGGGTCGGGATGAACCAATACTGGTGCAGAAGTGAAAAAGTTTATTTAGCTTACTAAAAGCAGTCTGTGCCTCAGGTGACCACACAAAGGGAACCCCTTTCTTTGTCAGCTGTGTAATTGGTACTATCAACTTAGAGAAATTTCTTATGAATTTTCTGTAGAAGTTGGAAAACTCAACAAATCGTTGTATTTCCTTAACGTTTGTAGGGGCTGGCCAATTTACCACTGCTTTGATCTTCTCGGATCCGTGCTCACTCCTTCTGGAGAAATAATGTACCCCAAGAAAAGGGAATAATGGGAGGAGGGACTCGTAAGAGAACCTCCTTTTCTGATGCAATGGCGCCGATTTTGATCACCTGAAAACTCGAATTGGCGGCTAAGCACACCATGAGATGGGATCCGCCCTCCCCATACTATATAGATCCTCTCATGATGTGAGGGTGCTGAGGAGTTTCTTAATGCTGGCATAAGGGACCATTGTTATGGGATCCCTGCCTTATCTTACCACATTGTGTATAATATATATTCCACTCTACATGTGGCTATCGCACTGAACATCAGTTATTCTGGATATTAATATCAATTGACACTAGGAGCTTGGTCTCCCTAAAGAGCTGTATGAGGACTGTCCTATGCGACCAGAAGTTGGCAGCAGCTGACCATATGAAGGGCATGTCTTATGACTCCATTTATTTGTCTTTAGCCTCGTACACACGGCCGAGATTCTCGTTGAAAAAAACATGTCGTTTTTTTCGACGAGATTCTTGGACAAGAAACTTGTCCCGGCCGAGTGTACACACGCTTGTTTCAAAGAACCCGCGGTTCTTTGAATGGAGCGTACGCGGTGACGTCATCGACTACGACGAGCATGCGCTCGTCACATTCGATGCCGTCGCCGCCATCTTGGTATACCCTACGTATGCCTAGGAAGCTACCGCGCATGCGTCAAATTCATTTCGAACATGCGCGGGCTTCCGGGAGGACAGGTAAGTGTACACACACTCACTTTTCTCGTCGAGAAACATGCCGAGGAGAATCTCGACGAGAAAATAGAGAGCAGGTTCTCTATTTTCTCGTCGAGGTTTCTTGTCGGTTTTCTCGACGAGAAACCCGATAGCCGCGTACACACGACCGATTTACTCGGCAAGACCTCTCTGCCAGCAAGTTTCTTGCTGGTTCTTGCCGAGAAAATCGGTCGTGTGTACGAGGCCTTAGTATATAATTTTGAGTGTTTGCTGCGATACACTTTTCCTGAAGAAGCGGGCTATGCCCCGTGAAATGCAACTGCGTCGAAGATAAAGCAAGTCCCTCATCCCCTACTGCAGTAGGGTTGATGAGAAACAACACTAAGAAGAGCATCATACTGTTTTGTGATGTTTATGTTTGTGGTATATGTTTTATATTTTCCA
Organism: Rana muscosa; assembly: GCA_029206835.1. NCBI lineage: Eukaryota > Metazoa > Chordata > Amphibia > Anura > Ranidae > Rana > Rana muscosa. The sequence continues at coordinate 550,515,216 of CM055116.1, read as the reverse complement.
TGTTTTCATTAATTTTAACTTGTATAAATAAATACCTTTGTTACTTTTTTACTCCTTTGGTACCGTCATAGTCCTTCCAAATTAGTAGTTAGGGTTTTTTTGGTAATATACTGGATCCTGGTTCGTTCAAACATGCTTGCAATGCTCCTCCAGGTTATCAGAAAAGATGAGAATATCATCCAGATAGGCAATCACAAACTGGTCCAACAGATCTCCAAAAACATTCTGATGACCTTTTGGAAAGTTGCAAAAGGGTGTTGCAAAGGCAAAAAGCCATAACTAAGGACTTTAAAATGCCCATATCTGGTTCTAAAGGCAGTTTTCCATTCATCTCCTTGACGAATGCGGACACGGTTACATGCAAGTTTTATAAGGATTTTAGAAGAACTAAAGCCCTGTACACACGATCGGATAACCTATGGATTTTCGTCCAATGGATTTGACCATCGGAAATCCGATGAAACTGTTTTTCATCAGTCTTGGCCACACACCATCAGTTAAAAAATAGGATTTTTATAACAGCTTACCTGTAAAATCCTTTTCTTGGAGTACATCACGGGACACAGAGCGACATAGTCATTACTAATGGGTTATATAGATACCGTCAGGTGCTGGCACTGGCAACTTCCAAAACCGGAAGTACCCTCCCCTATATAAGCCCCTCCCATCCGGGAGCACCTCAGTTTTGTAGCAAAGCAATAAGTGTCCCCAAAGAGGGGCGGGAGCTCTGTGTCCCGTGATGTACTCCAAGAAAAGGATTTTACAGGTAAGCTGTTATAAAAATCCTATTTTCTTTCTCGTACATCACGGGACACAGAGCGACATAGTCATTACTAATGGGATGTCCTAAAGCAATGCCAAATGAGGGGGGGGATACACCATATATAAGCTGAGCGCTATCAGACATGAGGATCTTTTGCGGCCTGCAACACACTGCGCCCAAAGGCGACATCCTCCTGACTTCTAACGTCCACCTGGTAGAACCTAGTAAACGTGTGTACTGAAGACCATGTTGCGGCCTTACAGATTTGAGCCAGGGAGGCCTGGTGATGCACTGCCCATGAAGTTCCAACTGCTCTCGTGGAGTGCGCTCTAACTTTGAACGGAGGCGGTCTCCTTCTCAAGCCATAAGCTTGCATAATGACTTGTCGAATCCACTTGGCTAAAGTAGATTTTGACGCTGCCTGACCCTTTCTGGGGCCTTCCGGCAGTATAAACAAAGTATCCGTTCTGCGAATCTGAGCAGTGGCTTTTAGATAAGCTTTAACTGCTCTTACTACATCCAAAGAATGAAATAACTTTTCCTCTACCGAAGTAGGTTTGGGGAAAAAAGAAGGAAGAACCACATCTTGGTTCAAATGAAACCTCGATACCACCTTAGGAAGAAAGGCTGGATGAGGACGTAACACTACTCTGTCCTTATGGATAACCAGATATGGCTCCTTACAGGACATAGCTGCTAATTCCGACACTCTTTTAGCCGAACAAATGGCTACTAGAAAAATCAATTTCCTGGTGAGAAGCACCAAGGAAATATGCTGTAATGGTTCAAATGGTTGTTTCTGTAGAACTGACAGAACCAAGTTTAGATCCCATGGACATATGGGAATATTAACCGGAGGACTAATACGCATCACTCCTTGTATAAAGGCTTTGACTAGTGAATGCGAAGCCAAGGGCCTTTGAAAAAATATTGACAAGGCCGAAATCTGACCCTTGATAGTACTCAAGGCAAGCTTCCTATCTACAGCCCATTGTAGGAAGTCCAGAATCCTACCTATTACGTATTTACGTGGATGCCATTTTCTGGCCTCACACCAGGCGATGTACGCCTTCCAGATTCTATAGTAGATCTGCCTGGATACCGGTTTCCTGGCATTGATCATGGTAGACACCACAGCATTAGAGAGCCCTCTCTTTTTTAGAATGTGGGCTTCAATAGCCAGGCCGTCAAACCTAGGGCTGGTAAGGAAGGGTGGTATATCGGTCCCTGCGAAAGCAGGTCCGGACGATGTGGGAGGGTCCAAGGACTCCCCACAGACATTTTTACAATCTCCGCGTACCATGCTCTTCGGGGCCACGCTGGAGCCACCAGAATCACTGGTTTCTTTTCTACCCTGATTCTGCGGAGTAATCGAGGTAACAATTGTGGCGGTGGGAATGCATATATCAGCTTGAACTGATCCCAAGGGAACACTAGGGCATCCGAGCCGCAAGCTAGGGGATCCCTTGTCCAAGAGACAAACCTGTCCACTTTTGTGTTGAATCTGGATGCTAGCAGATCTACATCCGGTGTTCCCCACCGCTGACATATTGTCCGGAAAACCTCGGGATGAAGGGACCATTCCCCTGGGCATAATTGTTGGCGACTTAGAAAGTCCGCCTTCCAATTCTCCACTCCTGGAATGAATACCGCAGATATGGCTGGGACATATTTTTCTGCCCATCTCAGGATGTAATTTACTTCCCTTTGGGCTGCACGACTCCTGGTGCCCCCCTGATGATTGATATATGCCACTGCTGTGGCATTGTCTGATTGAATTCTGACAGGGGACCCTTGGAGTTTGGATGTCCATGCTACTAGGGCATACCGGGCTGCTCGTATCTCTAAGAGATTGATGGGCAGGGCCTTTTCTGCATCCGACCATCTGCCCTGGAGAGACTATTGCTCCAGTACTGCTCCCCAGCCTATAAGGCTGGCATCTGTAGTGACCACCTTCCAAGAAATCGGACTGAAGGATTTCCTTTTTTCCAGATTCTGGGGAACCAACCACCAACGGAGGCTCTTGCGAACGGAAGGGGACAAGGACATTGTAAGTCTAGGGCCTGAACTTTTTTGTTCCAGGCTGACAGTATGGCCCCTTGCAAATTCCTTGAATGGAATTGACCGTAGGGTACTGCTTCGAATGATGCCACCATTTTTCCCAGCAGCCTCATATACAGGCGTATGGACGGCTGGCTTTTTTGTACCCACTAAGTGGATCAAATCTTTCAAAGACAACACCTTTCCTCGAGGCAAGAATATTTTTCTCTGGCCTGAATCCAACCTTAGCCCCAAGTATTCCAGACTTTTGACTGGTTTTTAGGGCTGACTTGTCTCGGTTGATAATCCAACCGTGAGATTCCAGATACTTGATTGTCTTGTGAACGACCACGTCTAGTTTTTTCACTGAGTGGTCTATCAGCAATAAGTCATCCAGATATGCCATTATCATTACACCTTGTGTTCTTAGATTGGCCAATAAAGGGCCAGAATTTTTGTAAACACTCGTGGTGCTGTGGCCAAACCGAAGGGTAAGGCTCTGAACTGAAAATGGCGCCCTTCTACTGCAAAGCGTAGAAATTTTTGGTGTACTGGAAAGATGGGAATGTGCAAATAAGCATCTTTGATGTCGATCGCGGCTAACCAATCCTCCCCTTGTAGGGCAGTGGCCACCGATCGGATCGACTCCATCTGAAAGTCCTGATATACAGGAATTTGTATAGCCCTTTTAGAATTAATATGGGCCTCCCGTCCGCGTTTGCTTCGGGACTGTAAAAAGGTTTGAGTAAAACCCGAACCCTCATTCTTCCAGGGGAACCTCCATAATTACTCCTTGGAGCAATAGTTGTTCTAGTGCCAACAGGAGGGACTCTCTCTTCCGGGGATCCCTTGGCACGTTTGACCTCAAAAATGGGAAGGAGGAGAGTCTTTTAACTCCAAACTGTATCCCAAACCTACTGCGGAGAGCACCTATCTGTCTTGATCGTGTCCCGCCAGGTCTCTTGCGAACAACTGGAGTCCTCCCCCCACCCGACTGAGTGGGGGCTTCAATGAATTTAACTTTGGGGGAGGTTTTGTACCTCCCCTGACCCAGGGTTTCTCATTACCCTGCTACTGTCCCTGTTTTTTACCCCCGGGATTTGACCGAGGAGGCCGTCGGAACTGTTACACAGCCGATGGCCCAGGGACTGGAGAAGCAGGCCTCTCAAAGAGGGACCTCTAACTCTGTTTTTAAACGGCAAGAGCGTATTTTTACCGCTGGAAATTTTCTGGATATATTTGTCCAGGTTTTCCCTGAATAAGCGTTCACCATGAAACGGGACGCTAACCAGCCATTTTTTACAGGGAGCTTCAGCAGACCAGTTTTTGAGCCATAGGAGCCTACACATATGTACTATAGACAGCGTAAGGCGGGAGGCCTGATGGACTGAATCCTCTATGGCGTCAACCGCAAAGCCTAAGGCTCTAGGTTGATCAGCTAGGGCAAAGCCTGCTGATCTGTCAAGTCCCTCAAGACCTGTTTCAACTGATCCTTCACTGCTTAGCAGACCCCAATAGCTGCTACTGCTGGTTGTATCACCAAGCAGATTTTCATAAGAACTCCAATCTTTTATCTATTGGGTTCTTGAACATTTGGACATTATCCACTGGACATGTCAGTGATTTATACATACAAGAGATGGCTGCGTCCACTGTAGGGACCTTCCATTTTTTTTTTGATGAACTTATCCTCCATGGGATAGACCACCGGAAATCTCTTGGGGGAATAAATATTTTCTCAGGACGTTCCCAATCCTGGTAAATGAGCCCTTTCAGTAAAGGGTGAAGTGGAAAAGAACAAACAGTCTGGGGGCTTCCAGCGACCCCAACGAGGATACAGTAGTGGTTGATGGTTCCGCAAGGTGCATTTTTAACTGCTGATCGGACCATGTTTGTCAGAGACTGAACCCATAATCTTTCAGCTTGAGATGCTGAGAAAAGGTTCCCCCACTGTTGATTCCTCTATAACAGAATCAACCTCATCCTGATCCCCTTCAGGCAGGTCGATCCCTGTATGGGACTGTTGCTCTGCTAACAGGCACTCTGAAGGAGGAGACGGAGATCGGGCGTGCTTTCCCTGACAGGGAGGCAGCCTCTCTAATCCTCCCAGAGCTGAGGAAAAAACCTCCTCTGTTACATACACAGGAGCAGGTGAACTGAGGACAGCCACAGTACCAAGTACCCCTGCGGGGTCTCTACGGTCACTTACCTCTGAACTTCAGGGGAGACTGGTGCAGCAGAAGTATGCCCAAGATCCTCCGAGCCCGATGAGACCCCCTTCGCTTCCTGGAAGATTCAGTTCCGGAGCTTCTGGACGGCATATTCCTAAGCCTAAAGCTGAGGTATTCCAGCCGTAATACACCACTTTTACTGAGAATAGTCTAGCACAATTGCTGCTATATCACAGTTGGTGTCTACTAATGTGCCTTTCTAGGGGATGCCTGTATCAACCGCTTGCTGTATGCCTTTAAATGTTGCCAGCTCTGTCTCTGTACTTCATAGCCAGCTCACTACAATATTGTGGTTTTTTTAAACTGCTGGGACGCCCGCACATGCGCAGAAGTGCTGCGGCGCGCACAGAGCGTCATCCCCCAGGCTCCGCCCCCTTTCCTGGCTCACCTCTATATATAGAGGCGCGTGCACGCGCGCGGCCACGTGCGCCTTCGGCGCTAATTTCAAAATATGGTAACAAGGGACAGGAGCCAGGGCCCCTCTTTGCCGCAGGCCGGGGGATGGACGAGCACTGCAACATGGCAGAGGAAGCAGTTTCCTATAAGAGAACTCACCATCTGCCTGGACTTTGCTCTGCTGAGAAGAAGCTAGTCCACATGACAAGAAAACATTCCACAGCGGCCTCTAGTGGACAAACACAGGTACCGCAGTCTAATATATTAAATATATATAAAAAAAATTTTTTTTTTTTTTTTTTTTCTTGACCACCATTAAAAATTATTACATTTTTTTAGTAGTTACAGGCATGCACAGAATTTTGTGGGAATACCATTAGGTAACAGACAGAAAGACAAATTAGGCTTGGGGGTCCCCCAATAGAACCAAGTTCCTGGGGGCCCCCACTTACCTGTTCCCCGCCGCAGGACTTTGTTTGGTCCACAAAAGCCCAAACTTCACCTATCACGGCAGGCATTGTAATCAAACCTTCAGGGACCGGGTTCCCAAGGATTCCACTCCCCTGGACCTGTATAGCACCCTGCACAGAAAACATCTTGGTCGTGGGTATGACCAGAGCTCTGGATCCCAGGGTCCAGCTCTCCTAAGAGAAGCATTACAGGCAAAACCTTGCTCTTCTCTGCAAGGCCCGGGTACCGACCGTTTAGCTATGAAGCTTTTTTGGTCGGATCCGGAATAGCTTACTGAGGCCCAAAAGAACCTGTACGCAAGCTCAGTGAAAAACACATGTTTCTTCTTGGCCAACACCTTAGACACTGGCAAAAAACTGAGGTGCTCCCGGATGGGAGGGGCTTATATAGGGGAGGGTACTTCCGGTTTTGGAAGTTGCCAGTGCCAGCACCTGACGGTATCTATATAACCCATTAGTAATGACTATGTCGCTCTGTGTCCCGTGATGTACGAGAAAGAAAACCGACGGCAAGAAAACGACGGCACGTACAAAACGTACGACGCGCTATAAAAGGGCCGAACAAATCTAACGGCGCCACCCCTTGGGCTGCTTTTGCTGATTTCGTGTTACCGCGTGTTAGTAAAAGTTTGGTGAGAGCCGATTCGCGCTTTTCAGTCTCCGTGCTTTGCAGATCGTTTCCTGGTGTTCAGTTTGTGCTTGTGGGTTTGTATTTGTGATTCAGTGCGTGCAGTCAGGTCGTTACTGCCTTGCAGTGCCTTCTTGGCTGTTCGTTTACTGTTTTTCAGGTCGTTCTTCTCAGGCCTTGCTGTTCCACGGTGCGTTCTGTTTGAGTGCGTTCTGACCAGCCGACCGGTTTAAAACCATGTTTGAAGTGCGTTCTCGTTCTCGTGCTGGCTTTGGGCTTGGTGTTGCAGTTAACACTGTAACCCGAGTTCAGTCTGTGAACAGGGTGAGGAGGAGTTCATGGACTAAGAATTGGTTGCTCCAGCGGGACCAATTCTCTCATATGCCTCTGCTGCGGGAAATCCATGAGAATAATCCTGATGATTTCAGGAATTATCTCAGGATGACGGACCCCGTATTTCACCGTCTGTTGGATTTGCTGTCCCCCTATATAACGAGGCAGGACACTGTGATGCGCCAGGCCATCACTGCCGAGCAGAGGCTTATTGCCACGTTGAGATACCTGGCGACTGGGAGAAGCTTGCAGGACCTCAAGTTCTCAACAGGCATCTCCCCCCAGGCTCTCGGGATCATTATCCCTGAGACGTGTTCGGCCATCATTCAGGTCCTGCAGAAGGACTATATGAAGGTAATTTTGCTCCTTTAACCTCACAATTATATGTTTTGATTATTTTAGAATCTTCTTATTTTTTCCCTCCTAACCCAAATTTGCCTGTTTGTAATATCCTGGTAATGTCCCCATTTTCCCCATGCATGTTTTTACCTGTAAAGGCCTTTTTGGGCCCTACATGCCTATTTCCCTTCACTAACCTCTCCAGCATGCTATCGTGGGCGCAAACCCAGCTAGACTTCTATTTTCCTTTTCCTTTTTTTGGGGTCATTGCCCGCGTAGTTTGGCAACCCTCCCTCCCGCCCCCTAAAGATGTAAAAAAAAAGTTTTCAATCAAGCTCAGCAGAGTGGTAGAGCCTTTTTTGGATCCCCCACAATCACCTTAGCCCCCCCCTTAGATTATTTTAGAATGTCCACTCAGCGGGGGTGAGGCATCTGCTAAGTGGGCCTTTGTTTATTGGTAGGAAAAACTACCTTAAATAATTATGTTAGAATGATGTTGGTCAACAATGTTTTTGCGTGTAATCTGCTTGCACTGTAAACATAAACCGTACTAATGTCTTCTTTTTGTTTGACTCCACAGTTCCCTAGCACACCACAGGAATGGCTGACTGTGGCCTCCCAATTTGCCCAGCGATGGGATTTCCCCAACTGCAGAGGGGCAATTGATGGGAAGCACGTCCACATAGTGCCGCCACCCCGTTCGGGGTCATACTATTTTAACTATAAAGGTTTCAATAGTATTGTGTTAATGGCGGTGGTGTCAGCACGGTACGAGTTCCTATATGAGGACGTGGGGAAGAACGGCCGGATGTCCGATGGCGGAGCATTCGCAGAGATGGAGTTCGCTCACCGTCTGCAGGCTGGGGGTCTTGCACTGCCTCCAGATGCAGAGAACGTGGAAGGGCTACCGTTCGTTTTCATTGCGGATGAAGCTTTTGGACTAGGACCACACCTCATGCGGCCATTTCCCCAACGCACCCTCACCCCGGAGAGGAGGGTTTTTAATTACCGGCTGGCCAGAGCCCGGAGAGTTGTGGAGAATGCCTTCGGGATAATGGCCAGCCGGTTCCGCCTGTTCCAGACAGCTATAAATTTGGCGGATTATAAACTCAACAACATTGTCTACTGCTGCTGCTTGTTGCACAATTTTTTACGGAAATTCTCCACAAATTATGTGTCATCAGTTGGGCCTGAGGCCGGTCCCTCTGAACTGATAAATCTGACCGGCCTCAGCACTGCCCGTACTGGCCTGGCCCCCCAAAGTGCCTGTGAAGTACGTCAGAAATACGTAGAGTACTTCAAGGGTAGGGGGGCCATCGCAATGCCAGACCACATCTGACCTTTGATTTTACCTTTTTAAAATAAACAAAAATATTTGATTTACTACAAACTTGTGTTGTCATTCTTTTATTTGTGGTTTATGTGTCTCCCAGGTTCTAGTAGTGCCAAGTGTATTTGTCCTTAGTAAATAGCCTCCAATCTCAGAGGTAAAAACACTCTTTTTGCATCTTCAGAACTGCTATTGAGCATAGAAAGAACAAGGCACACCTTTTTTAGACTTCCCAAATGTTTTTATTGATTGCACCACAGTTTTGTTTTTTTTTCGAAATAATTTTTTTTTTTTTGTGCGGCTTTTTTTGCAGAAACATGCATGGGTCAAAAGCCACATTTTTTTTTCTGAAAAAGTAATAAAATAACACAGTGAAAAATACAAACAGGAGATGGGGTGATGTTACCCCTGATCCATCCCAAATGTGAAGAACCACACTTTCTTTTTGGGGCTCAAATGGGTATCTTCAACATGATCCCATGGCTAGGGTAAACATGTGCTATCTGCCATCATGGGGGATCAATGGACGTGCTTTGGGGGTGAAAACCCTTCCTCTCCCCTACTTGAGGAGGGAGGAAGAGGTTGCACCCCCAAAACAGGGACATAGATATCCTGTGACGGCAGATAGCACATGTTGAGTCTTCAGTGTGTGCATCCTCACATTTGGGCTGGTGGAAATCCCATCGAAAATTTCCGACGCATAACAAAACACACAAAAAGGGGGGGTTCACACTATTCTCCCCAAAATATCTATCATGTTTTTATATTTTTGCTCAATCACAATCATTCTCTTTCTCATAATGTCCATTTCGCTATTGCATTCCATGATTTCCTGAATGATTATTTTGGCGCTGGCACTCGAGAATGGAGGATTTGGACTTCCTGACACACCCCCACGTTCAGTCCCTAAAAAGAAACAAATATTTTTAAACTATGCAGGCCTACATCAGGATTTACTTTGAAGTTGTGGTGACAGACACTGACCTGTTGTGCTGATAAGCTCCACCTCTCCTTCCTCCACCTCCCCTTCCTCCACCTCCACTTTCTCCCCCTCCGCTTCCTGAACCTGCTGAACTTGGTCTGCTTTGGGATCTTCGGGGAGTTTCTGTGGTGTTGGGTTCCTCGTCTCCTGAGCATGGTGTCCTCCCACTCTCCTCTCCCCTATGGGAATAGCAAAAAAAATGTATCCTTTAGCACACAGACTTTTTAGGCCTGAAAATGGATTCTCAATGTTTTAAAGTGGGGTCCAATTGATATTTGGCCCTGAGTTTCAAGATGAACATATGAGATCTTGCAAACTCAACAAAGCAACATGTTATTTTGGAGGACACTCACAAATACACTTGGATAACCACCAAGGTATCCACTGGACCACCTGTGTGTGACACCGTTAAGAAATTTGGTCATGTGGCCCAGAGTATAGTATCTTGATGAAGAACAAAAAAGAGTACACAGCTGCTGGAGTGTCATCTCCTTTACCCAGAATACAGTTTATCCTTTCATTCACATTCTAAATTTCCTTACAACACATCATCTAGCCAACAATGTGTAGATAAACATTGTTGAAGTAAAATGAGGCATGCCCATATGTAGTTTACGTGGATATGTGCCAAACATGTTTGGGGGAAGAGCAGCAATTATTTTTTCCACACATTTAGCAAATAAGTGGACTCTCCACTTAACATAAAAGTTGAGATTTTAAAATGTGAAACCAGTCAAGCCAAGCACATGTTGCAAAACATGGAAGAATACATATTACAATGTGAAAGAACACAGTAAAATATACTTACTTTTTTCAATGCTTTTTATAAGCTTCCTATACTGCTCCGGCTCCCTGAGCTTCAGGTCTGACCACCTTTTACGGAGTTGTTCCTTGGATCTCCTGACCCCATATTTTTTATAGAGAGTCTTCGCCACTTTGTCCATAATTTGTGACTTCCGGAGATTAGGGGTGTCGTATGGGCCATGCTTGCCGTCGTAATCCTTCCTCCGCAGAATGTCCACCATCTCCGCCATCTCAGAAAAATACATATTAGTCGCCTTGTATATTTTTTTACTGGATCGGGACGTTTCCGCCTCCGGGCTTTCCTCGTCGGTAATTTCAACTAAAGAAGCCACCTGTGTCTGCGACATGTCGCCGTCTCACACTGTGCGCCGATCGTTAAGGGGCGGGGAAATGCTGAAAAAGTCTGTCATGGGCGGGCGACGAGGGCGGAGTTACACGCATGCGCAGGGTATAAAAAGGGGAAAGAAGTTATTAGGGATGGGCGGAGTAAGGACGACCGGAAGTGAACCAACGAAGTGAACTAAGGTAAGAAGGGAACTCGGGCCTGCAGTGGCCTATAATGGTTCATGACTGTAAAGGGCAATATTGTGATAAGTTGAGGAGAATCAATTCTGATCCTTTTCTTTTTTTTACTTTTTTTTTTACTTGCTGATCCAAAAAGATGCATAAACTACGAGAGCCGGAGGTGATGCTGACTTTTATTGAAAAATATAAGGAACAGCGCAACCTGTGGGAACTGAAACACCCTGCGTACCACAAGAGTGATGTACGTCGGGCAACTATTACCAAATTAGCAGAGGATATGAAGCCATGGATCCCAGATGCAGACTACACTATGATCAATAATAAAATCAACAACCTGCGTAATTCCGATAAAAAAAAATACAAGGAAGTGCGCCAGTCAAAGAGATCAGGAGCAGCAGCCGACGATGTAATAAAGCCCAAGCCGTGGTACTACAGACATCTTCAATTTCTGGATGACCAGATCGAGGCCAGGGAATCTATTTCCAGCCTTCCCTCAACCCTTCCTTCCACCCTTCCCTCCAGCGTTCCTTCCACCCTTCCTTCCACCCCTGCAGAGGCGGAGGAGGAGCCTCCCGAGCTAGAAGAGGCAGATCTTCGCATCTTCAGCCAGGTATAGTATTTTTGATCATAATTATTGTCCACTAAGTAATATTGTGTTGAACTGTTTGGATTAGCCATAAATGATATCATCCCCCCCCCCCCAAAAAAAAAAAAAAAAAACAGTAATGAGATCAAAATTGTGTGTGATAGATTCCCCAAATAATCCAATTTTTCATTTTATTTTAAAAACAGGATGAGGCAAGCCAGGAGGAAGAGGGTCAGGAGTGTGGCAGGCAGGAGGAGGCAAGGCCAAGTGGGACTCAGCAGGTCCCCAGGCCTAGTGGCAGCACCGTCTCCCAAGTGGCTCCCCTCCACGTCAGACCACCAAAACAACGGTGGATGACACAAGTGGAGGAGGAGTCACTAAAGATGATTCAGGAGGCTGCTACCATTATGAGGGCCCCCCTCAACCCTACGGAGGGCTTTAGCACCTATCTGGCGGATAAGTTGCTCAAAATGGAGGCGGGACAACGGGCCCTTTGTGAGCACCTCATCTATATGGCCATACACATGGGGGCGAGGGGGCTGCTGACTGATGCCACACATATCTCGCAGCAGGCCAATCCCTCTCCTCCTTCTCCTCCTCCTCCTGCCACATCACCACCCACAGTGGCCCAGCCTGCAAGGGTGCATGGACGGGGCCGTGGAGAGAACGCTGCAGAGAGGCGTGGAAGGAAGGCTACAGGGAAGAGCAGGAGTTGATTCCCTGGCCTCGAGCTGCTCATCCAGAAATTGAAGGTTGATGGAGTACCACAGCTTGGGATGATGTATGCCTTTGGCTGCTGCTCCTGATTTCATGCTGTTGTTGATTTTATTATTGATCATAGTCAGGTCTGCATTTGGGATCTAATGACTTGATATTCTCTGCTAATTTCTGAATAGTTGCCCTTCGGTTTTTTTTTTTTTTTTTCCGAAATAAAGGGAAATTTGATTTCAGCCAACATACATGCCTGATGTGTTTTTTTTTTGAAGTAGCAATAAGATTTCATAAATACAATGTGTAATTAATAACAAGGGACACCAACCTCCATGAGTAAAAAATTAAAAAAATATGTTGTTCGGAGAAATTGAAACACCAAAAAATGCACAACAAATTTAAAGACAAAAACCAAAAAAAAGGTGTAATTTGTGAGGTCGGCCTTGAAGAATTAAACAAATTATTCCTGAGATCACAAGAAAGAAGAAAGACATACGTTTCTCAGAACTCATGAGAAAGATCTGCTGCCGAAATGACATTTTAAAGACCGTTCTAAAGCAAAAAAACATGCGCTGCATTAAACGAAGCAATAACTTGCAGAATGACGAATGTGCTCTCTCAATTAGGAACGCTAGTTTTACCAGAACGAGCGCTCCCGTCTCCTAATTCAGTCTGAGCATGCGTGGGTTTTTTAACCGATGGACTTGCCCATAGACGATCGGAAATTACCATCGTTTTTTTATCCATCGGAAAATTTTAAAACAAGTTCTATTTTTTCCAACCGATGGAAAAAAGACCGATGGGTACCATACACGATCGGTTGGTCTGATGAAAACCATCCATCGGACGGTTTTCATCAGTCAAACTGATCATGTGTACGGGGCTTTAGTCTTACCAACATTTCAGAGCCCAAGGGGAATGGATAAGGTTTTTTTTTGTTTCAAAGTTTTTATTAGAAGTTTCACAGTATACATGTCAATAAACATACTTTTATACATCATAAATTACGTATCACAGTGTAATACATTCAAAATAGAAATTAAGATATATATGAAGGAATACACATCTAAGTACCTCAAAGAAAATATAAATTCTACCACGTCTGACAATTAGAATGTAATAATATAGCTACAACTTCCTAATATAGTTTTGTTTTTTTCCAAGAGAAAGGGAGGGAGGAGGAACAAAGGTAAATACAGGGAAGCATGGGATTAAACCTACGTAGAATAGTGAGATTGTGGTATTATAGTTACTTTTCCAGGTCAAGTTATTGTGAAGAGTTGGATAATGTATGGAATTCTGTAGAATTTGCAAAGTGGATCCAGCAGGCTCATTTTTCATGAAATTTTTTGGGGAATCTCTAGCTTGTTGAATCAAATCTTCCATTTCAGTGATTCTCCCGATCCTCTGAAACCATTTTGAGATACAGGGGGGTGAAGTGTCTTTCCAATGAACTGGTATACAGAGCTTAGCTGCAATGATGAGATGTAATACAATGGATCTTTTGTATAGGGAATGAGATAAGGAGGTGTGATGCAACAAATATTGAGCTGCTGTAAAATCTGGAGTATAAGTCGTAATATGGGAAATAAGGTGGTGTACTTCCTTCCAAAAGGGCTGTATACGGGGGCATTCCCACAAAATGTGAAGAAGCGTCCCATTGGAGGCTTCACAACGCCAACAAACAGATGGAACACTGGGGTTAAATTTATGAAACGTAATTGGTGTCCTGTACCACCTAGAGTATAATTTGAAACCATTTTCTTGTGTCAGAACATTCATGGATCCTTTATGAATGCATGTAAAGATGTGTTCCCAGTCCTCTTGAGAGAGATCCATATTAAGTTCCCTTTCCAATTTTAGGCAAGTTATATAATCTTTAGGATTAATTTTATCAAATAAAAGAGCATACATAGTCAAAATTATATGCCTTTGGGTGTCAGACTTAACACAAATGCTCTCAAAGGGAGTTTTATTTCTGTACCACATAGAAGGCGATTTGGAAGTAAGTAAGGAACGTTTAATCTTTTCGTAATCTAGGTAAGATATACCACTGTTGGGATATTTGAAAAGAAAATCATCAAAAGGAAGGAATTTCTCCTTATCAAAAAATAATTCTGCCCTTATTGAGGGAGTCGAAAAAGAACCAGGTGTGGGGACTATAGAAGTGTCCAGGAGGAAGTCCGGATTATGATTAATGGGGCTTATGGGTCCAGAAGAAGAGGAAATACTAAACTTGTTACAAAGTGATCTAAAGATTTGCAATGTGGGACCAGTAAGGGGATGAGTACCAATTTCACGTGGAATTTTGCGAGAGCTAATCCAAGGTAGATGGTGTGATGGAAATTTAGAGGTTGATCCTTCAAGTGCAATCCAGGCTTTAGTTTTGGTATGGATGGTATTATCCGGGTTAAATAGCAAGACCAATAATATTTCCGGATGTCAGGTAATCCAATGCCACCCATCAGTTTAGGAATCATTAATTTATCCCATTTTATTCTAGGTTGTTTAGAAGCCCAAATGAATTTAGAGCATAATTTCTTATACCTGGTAAAGAAAGAGGCAGGTAATTTGATCGGGATGGTTTGTAGGAGGTAAAGGAGTCTAGGGAGGATATTAATTTTTTACTATAGCCGCTCTCCCGAACCAAGAGAAGAAGCCCCTATCCCAGTTCAGAAGATCTTTTTGAATAGTTTTAGGTATTGGGAGGATTTTTTTTAGAATATAGATCCTGTAGTCTCAATGGTATTTGGATACCTAGGTAAGTAAGGGCGTGTTCTTCCCAACCAAAGGGGAAATTATGTTGGCATAGAGACACTGTATTGGCAGGAAGTGATATGTTTAGTGCTCTGGATTTTGCAAAATTAATTTGTAAATTAGAAATTAAATTAAAGGTTGAAAAATCTTTTAATAAATTTGGTTTCGTGATGATAGGATCAGTAAGAAAGAGTAAAATGTTGTCCCCGTACGCAGATAATTTGTGGTGTTTTTTCTTTATTTCAATTCCCTTAATGTCTGGATTATCTTGAATTCTGTTAAGAATAGGTTCCAAAGTAAGTATAAAGATAATAGGAGACAAGGGGCACCCCTGGCATGTTCCGTTTGACACGGAGAAGGCATCCGACAAGCACCCATTAATCTTGATTCTAGCAGTGGGTGAAGAATAGAGTGCAAGGATAAAGTGAAGCATACGATCTTTGAACCCCAGTGCTTTCAAAGCTTCTGTCATATAGTCCCATGCCACTCTGTCGAACGCCTTCTTCGCGTCGAGAGAGAGGAAGAAACCCGGCGTAGAGGATTTAATTAGCCAGTGATGGATGTTAATTGCTTTCAGGGTATTGTCCCTAGCCTCCCTCCCGGGAACAAATCCTACCTGATCCAAGGAAATTAATTTAGGGAGAAAAGGAAGTATTCGGTTTGCAAGGATTTTTGCGTACAGTTTCACATCAACATTAAGAAGATAAATGGGCCTATAATTGGAGACTAATGAAGTATCTTTACCAGGTTTCGGGATCATGGTGATATGTGCTTCAAGAAGATCTTTGTTACTTTGGGAAGAGGTAGGAATAGAATGAAATGTTTTCAAAAAATAGGGGAGGATAGTGTCCGTGAAAGATTTATAGTAACTAACAGACAGACCATCAGGACCAGGACATTTGCCTGTTTTCAGTTGTTTAAGGGCCTCAATTGATTTCTCCCAATTGATCGGTCTCTCCAGATTCTCAGCTTCTTCCTGGGTAATAGAATTTGGACTATATTGTGACAAAAAATTGGCGATCAAATCCTTTCTGTGTGTGGAGTGATTCGTAGGGACTTGTGTCGGTAGATTGTATAATTTGGAATAGAAATTTTGAAATTGTTTAGCAATGTCAGAGGAAGTGCAGATTTTATTACCCGAGAGATCTGAAATGGAGTGAATAGTCGTATCAGCCTTTGCAGCTTGAAGAGCTCTAGAAAGCAATTTACCTGACTTGTTGCCAAATTCATAAAAAAGTTTGCGTGTTAATGCAAATTTGCGTCTGGTCGTTTTTCCTAGTTCCTCAAGTAGGGATTCTCTAGCTTTTAGGAACTCTGTAAAAGTTTCTGTTGCTAAAGATTGTACGTTTACTTTCAAGAGAATGGATTTGGTCCGAAAGAGCAGCAATGTGGGCCTGTCTGGCTTTCTTCCGTTTTGTTGCAATAGAGATAAATTCACCTCTGATTACACATTTATGTGCTGACCAAAGGGTCAATGGATGAATGTTGGAGGATTCATTCTCTTGAAAATATTGAGTTAGGCACAAGTCTAAAGATTTTACATTTTCAGGATCATTAAGAAGGGAATTATCAACTCTCCAAATTGGAGATCTAGTGGGCATTGTTGAAAACGTTAGAGTGATCGAGATAGGATGGTGATCTGAGATAACCATGGGATCAATATAGGCTGTGACCAGAGAGTCAAGGTCCGCCTGAGTTAAAAAAAAAAAAAATCAATCCTCGATTACCTATTATGGGGTGGTGATAAAAAAGTGAAATCTTCAGTATTTGGGTGTAAAGTACGCCAGGTATCATGGAGAGTCAATCCCTTAAGTAAAGTTTTAACCGTTCAAAGAGCATTGTAGGGTAAGGTGGAAGAGCCTGAGGAAGTGTCAATCAAAGGGGTAAGGGCTAAGTTAAAATCTCCTCCAAGAATAAGCAAGCCGGATTGAAAGGTAATAAGAAGTTGAGTAATATTTCGAAAGAAGGGAATTTGTTGAGTATTGGGAACATAAATGTTAGCTAATTTGACAGGTTTTTTGTATAACGTACCCTTTATAAAGATGTAACGTCCATTACTGTCAATCAAAGTATCTTGGATTTGGATAGGGCAATTTTTTGAAATTAAGATAGAAACCCCCTTTAGATTCTGGGTTGGTAGCATGAAAAGTAGTGGGATACAGTTTACTGTGTAGATTCGGTACGTTATTTGCTTTAAAATGGGTCTCTTGAAGGAAGACTATGTTGGCCCTGGCCTTACGTAATAGTAGAAGCAACTTAGATCTTTTTTCGGGGACATTTAGTCCCTTGATATTCAAAGAATATAACTTGACCTGGGTAGGAGGATGTACGTTGTTCAAATGGGGCATGGTAAAGGGAGAAACACCAGCACTAAGAAGATATAAAGGTTATATCGTAACTATTAAAACAAAAGACAAGGAAGGTAGAGGAACGGGGGAAAAGCGGGAGGTATATACTTCCCACCAAAGAACCGAGAAGAAATGGGACCTGCCCTTTCTTCAATATTTATTGAAGACGGTAAGGTATAGAGGAAAGCTAGTGGACTACCACCCGAAGGAAGCAAAACACTATACTTTACCACTATGTGGGGGTTGGAAAAAACCTAGCCGGAGAGATGTAAAAGGGTGTCGTGACAACTCGCCGCTACAGAACAACATGGTTCCTATAAGGATAACAGAAGAGAGCATGCCAAGAGTTGAGTGTGGATGGGGTAGTGAAAAGAGCCAACAATGAAGCCTTACATAAAGTACATCTGTATAAACCTTTCAACTATGTCCACATTAGTGGAAGAGGGAATAGGTGTCAACAGTACCGAAAATCTGTGATCTAGAGGTTTGATTCAGCTGAACTAGCACACCTGTAATTAAACATCTATGGGAAACCTAAACCAAGTAGAAATCAATAAAAACATTTAAATAAATTAAACAATCACTATGTAAATTTCAAAATAGTCACATCAAAAATAATCAAAGAAAAACAAATAAACATTCCATCCTTCATATATATGTGAGTGGAGTGAGATGGTGTAGGGATTAACCTCTCCCCATAATAAACATTCGAACTGTGTAAGTATCAACCAGAAAAGTGATATTTCGAAGTGAGAAATTGCCCATCTGGCTAGTATGAAAATACTGAGCGACAATTCCCTTCTCCCCTTCTGAAAAAATCAAAAGCAAGGTCACTCCTTCTAATATATTCAAGTGACATCCTAGTGCCTCATAACGTTTCAAAACCATCATTAATCATATGGTTCAGCTACTTGGACGAAAATAAATAAAACTAAAATTGGAGCCTGTTGTCACATCTCCCAAGAAATAATATTCAGGAACGTAGAAAACTTCGAGGGAGATGGCAGATAATTCTATAATATAACAGGAGGAGGGAGAGAGTATGTGGTTTTAGAGGACCATTAAAAAGAAGGGAAAACTCTTGTATGCTGACTTAATAGCGAAGAGGCGACTAGTGGAGGAGGGAAGTGTGAACAATTAGTGATGAGAAAACTGCCATCTTCACCCAGCAGCTCTCAAAATGTTTGCTATTCTCACACCCAACACATGCCCATGCAGCCTAATGTTGAATAATTGAGGTGAATAACACGGCCAATAGAATATGTGAGAAGAGCAAAAAAAAAAAAACTTCCGAAAGAAATATAGAAATATGCCTCCTGTTATAGAAAAATCCACAGATGGATAATTATAAACAAACAATGTTCCCCTGCAGAATGTATTCAATGCTGTTTAAAAAAAAAAAGCATAGTAAACCATGTGTGCAATAGATCACAACCCTGAAGCCTCGTACACACGACGAGTTTCTCGTCAAAAAACGACAAGAAAACTGCAGAGAGAGCTTTCTTGCCGAGAAAACCGTTCGTGTGTATGGTTTTTCGTCAAGAAAACTGCTGTGAATCTCGACGAGAAAAATAGAAAACCTGCTCTCTTTTTTCTCGTCAGGATTCTCGATTTTCTCGTCGTTTTTCTCATCGGCCTGTTTTGCAACGAGAAAACCGTTCGTGTGTATGCTTTTCCAAGTCTTCAAAAAGCACGCATGCTCAGAATCAAGTATGAGACGGGAGCGCACCTTCTTGTAAAACTAGTGTTCGTAATGGAGATAGCACATTCGTCACGCTGTAACGTACTGAAAGCACGAAGACTGAAAAGCGCGAATCGTCTCTTCCCAAACTTTTACTTCACACGCGGTAATACGAGATCAGCAAAAGCAGCCCAAGGGGTGGCGCCATTGAAATCGATCTTCCCCTTTATACTGCCGTCGTACGTGCTGTATGTGACCGCGCTTTCCAACGACGAGATTTGGAATTGACTGTGTGTATGCAAGGAAAGCTTGACAAGAATCTTGTCAAGCTTGACAAGAATCTCGTCGAGAAAAACAACGGGTTTTTTACAACGAGAACCTCGGTCGTGTGTACGAGGCTTTAGTGTCGGTACCCATCAGGGGATCATTGCAGTATAAAGAAGTAAACAGAAGTTTCTTTTTCCCCTCTGTCATGCGGACCAAATGTCAAAGAGATATTTATGTTGACAGGGACCGACCTATGCAAAAGAAATAAAGACAAAAAACAGAACCAAAGAGAAAAAAAATAAAACAGAATAGCCTAAAGAGACCTCTAAGTATAACCAGTTACAATCAAAGACTGGTCATTACTTCTGCAGTATTCACGTCGGACCCGTCTTGAACGCGGAGAATCAGTCGGGCTTGATCCATTGTGGGATCCACGGGCTGCAGCATGAGATCTGTTCCCGGACGGGGAACGTCTTCTGCGATATCGGGTCACCTGGGCTTCCATAGGTTCCTCAGGTTGTTGATCTCTTCTTGTGGTTGTGTGGCGAAATTCAGCATACCAATTTGGGACGTCAATCTCCGAGATGCCCAAGGTGCCACAGAAAGTCTTGAGGTCTTCAGGTACCCTCAGCAGTGCCGTACGGCCTTGGTTGGTGGCTAAAAGGCCAAAGGGGAACTTCCACCTGTAATTTATGTCCTTATCACACAGTGCATCCAGCAATGGTTTTAGATCTCTTCTAGGTTGCAAGGTAATGCTGGAAAGGTCTTGACAGATGTGAATATCAGAGCCTCCATGGGAGATTTGGATTCTGTTTCTGGCCTTTCTAAGAATTTCCTCTTTTAATCTATAGTCCACAAGGCAACAAATTACATCCCTGGGAGGGTCTGTGGCTCTTCCCTTAGGCTTAAGAGCGCAATGGATATGCTCCATTTCTATAGCCGTCTGTAATGGTCTGTCCAATAGGTCATTGAATATGCCTGTAATGGTGGTATTGAGCTGGTCTGTATCCACCGCCTCAGGTAAACCCCTGACACGTAGGTTGTGGCGTCTTCCTCTATTGTCGAGATCTTCCACATGACGTTGGAGGTCTCTAAGTTGTAGTGTCTGGGTATCTACCTTGCGGGTCACTCGGCGGAGGACCGTGCCATGTTGCGCAGTAGTTTTCTCCACATCCTGTACCCTGTCAGTAATGGCGCGGATATCAATGCGCAATTCAGCTATAGCAGTTGACAGGGTGTCTTTAATGTCTGCCGCCACCGAGCAGAGGTCATACAGGCTGGGGTGTTGTTGTCTTTGAGCCGAATGTTCCCTTGGCTCAAGAGTGGAAATAGCTGGCTGCGTCTCTGACAGTGGTGGGGTCGAATCCTGAGGGGCCTTGTTGTGAGGCCGGCATGTTGCGCCTCTGAGACCGGGAAGTGCGAGGGGTGTAATGGCTTATACCGTTCGCTTGTCCACGTGGAGACCGGGAACGTGAGGCAGAGGAGTTCCGCGAAGCTGTCCCCATAGACTGTATGTGCGGTAATGGGCTCTCTGTCAGGCTGAGAGAAACTGCAGCGGCGGGAGATCCGAATTCAAGCGGCCATCTTCTAGCGAGGTCAGACCACGCCCCCCTGGATAAGGTTTTTTGATAGTGACCTTATTCAAGTCTCGGTAATCGATGCACAGACTCAAGTTGGAATCCTTTGAACAAAGAAAAGGGCTGTTCCTGCAGGAGATGTTGAGTGTCTGATAAAGTCCTTCTCTAAATTCTCATCAAGACAATCTCTGAGCACCAGGTTCTGACATTGAAAAGGCTGCTGAAGGGTATTTATGGCCCTGGGAGCAGCTCAATGGGACAAACATATGGCCGAACATATGGCCGATAAGGCGGTAAGTGATCAGCATTCTTCTTATCACAGACATCCCGGAACTCATGGTATTGTGGAGGCAAGTTGTCATGTGAATGGGTAGTTACCACATCAACTTGTGATACCTTGATCAGTATTGTGGAGGCAAGTTGTCATGTGAATGGGTAGTTACCACATCAACTTATGATACCTTGATCAGTGGAGAACTTGTTTTACGAGGTTCTCTACAATGTTCCTCGCAATGGGGGGATGCAAAATGTATAGTCCGTGCTTCCCAATTGATGGCGGGATTGTGAATAGAAAACCAAAGAATGCCCACGATGACAGGAAATTTGGGTGAGGCAATCAGCTGGAAGCTGATAGTCTCACAATGGTCAGCCTCAAATTGGAGTACCAGAGGAACATGGGTAACAGGTCCTGATGATAAAGTTGATTCATCAACAGTCTCCATACCAATAGGGGCAGATTTAGTTCTTGTTTGAATATTATTGCTTTGGAAGAACTCTGTGTCCATAAAGTTTATTTGTTCAGGCACTATAACATCAGTCGCAGCAATTGTTCTTTTAACTTTGTTGATACAATTAACTGCGTAATGCCCAGAGTCCCCACAATATAGACACAAGTTCTCAGAGTGTCTTCTCTCTTTCTCCTGGGTGTAAATGGATCTCTTAATAACATCAACCTGAATGGGTTCAGGAATAGGGATGAGCTCGGTGTTCGAGTCGAACATACGTTCGACTCGAACATCGGCTGTTCGATCGTTCGACGAAGATCGAACGATTTGGGCCGTTCGCGCCTAATTCGAGTGACGCGAACGGCCCACAATGCACTACGCCATCGCAGTGTCATCCAGGCGCTGTGATTGGCCAAGCATGCACTGTGACCCCGCATGCTTGGCCAATCACAGCGCCGGCAGCGAGGAGAGCAATGATTGGCCACAGGCAGGATGCCTGTGGCCAATTATTGCTGAGGGTGTTTAGTACACGCCCCACACTATAAAAGGCCGCCAGCACGGCGGCCTAGTGTAGTGTGTTCCGGAGCAGGGAAAGAGAAGCATAGGCAGGGACAGTGACATTTATTTTTTCTTGCTTAACCTGGATTCCTTTAGTTTAGGGAAAGAGAAGGATAGGTAGGGAGAGTGTCAGTGTGTTTTACTGTGCGAATCCTTGTTTCTAGGGACAGGGAAGGACAGTGAGGGAAATTCTCCTTGTGCTATAGTGTGCTAAAGCATTGATCATCAATCAGCTTTAAAAAAACATTTTTTCTAGGGACAGAAAACTATAGGTAGGAAGAGTGTCAGTTTCTTTCACTGTGATAATCCTTGTTTCTAGGGACAGGGAAGGACAGTGAGGCAAATTCTACTTGTGCTATAGTGTGCTAAAGCATTGATCATCAATCAGCTTTAAAAAAACATTTTTTCTAGGGACAGAAAACTATAGGTAGGAAGAGTGTCAGTTTCTTTCACTGTGATAATCCTTGTTTCTAGGGACAGGGAAGGACAGTGAGGCAAATTCTACTTGTGCTATAGTGTGCTAAAGCATTGATCATCAATCAGCTTTAAAAAAACATTTTTTCTAGGGACAGAAAACTATAGGTAGGAAGAGTGTCAGTTTCTTTCACTGTGATAATCCTTGTTTCTAGGGACAGGGAAGGACAGTGAGGCAAATTCTACTTGTGCTATAGTGTGCTAAAGCATTGATCATCAATCAGCTTTAAAAAAACATTTTTTCTAGGGACAGAAAACTATAGGTAGGAAGAGTGTCAGTTTCTTTCACTGTGATAATCCTTGTTTCTAGGGACAGGGAAGGACAGTGAGGCAAATTCTACTTGTGCTATAGTGTGCTAAAGCATTGATCATCAATCAGCTTTAAAAAAACATTTTTTCTAGGGACAGAAAACTATAGGTAGGAAGAGTGTCAGTTTCTTTCACTGTGATAATCCTTGTTTCTAGGGACAGGGAAGGACAGTGAGGCAAATTCTCCTTGTGCTATAGTGTGCTAAAGCATTGATCATCAATCAGCTTTAAAAAAACATTTTTTCTAGGGACAGAAAACTATAGGTAGGAAGAGTGTCAGTTTCTTTCACTGTGATAATCCTTGTTTCTAGGGACAGGGAAGGACAGTGAGGCAAATTCTACTTGTGCTATAGTGTGCTAAAGCATTGATCATCAATCAGCTTTAAAAAAACATTTTTTCTAGGGACAGAAAACTATAGGTAGGAAGAGTGTCAGTTTCTTTCACTGTGATAATCCTTGTTTCTAGGGACAGGGAAGGACAGTGAGGCAAATTCTACTTGTGCTATAGTGTGCTAAAGCATTGATCATCAATCAGCTTTAAAAAACATTTTTTCTAGGGACAGAAAACTATAGGTAGGAAGAGTGTCAGTTTCTTTCACTGTGATAATCCTTGTTTCTAGGGACAGGGAAGGACAGTGAGGCAAATTCTACTTGTGCTATAGTGTGCTAAAGCATTGATCATCAATCAGCTTTAAAAAAACATTTTTTCTAGGGACAGAAAACTATAGGTAGGAAGAGTGTCCGTTTCTTTCACTGTGATAATCCTTGTTTCTAGGGACAGGGAAGGACAGTGAGGCAAATTCTACTTGTGCTATAGTGTGCTAAAGCATTGATCATCAATCAGCTTTAAAAAAACATTTTTTCTAGGGACAGAAAACTATAGGTAGGAAGAGTGTCAGTTTCTTTCACTGTGATAATCCTTGTTTCTAGGGACAGGGAAGGACAGTGAGGCAAATTCTACTTGTGCTATAGTGTGCTAAAGCATTGATCATCAATCAGCTTTAAAAAAACAATTTTTCTAGGGACAGAAAACTATAGGTAGGAAGAGTGTCAGTTTCTTTCACTGTGATAATCCTTGTTTCTAGGGACAGGGAAGGACAGTGAGGCAAATTCTACTTGTGCTATAGTGTGCTAAAGCATTGATCATCAATCAGCTTTAAAAAAACATTTTTTCTAGGGACAGAAAACTAAAGGTTTGGAAGAGTGTCAGTTTCTTTCACTGTGATAATCCTTGTTTCTAGGGACAGGGAAGGACAGTGAGGCAAATTCTACTTGTGCTATAGTGTGCTAAAGCATTGATCATCAATCAGCTTTAAAAAAACATTTTTTCTAGGGACAGAAAACTATAGGTAGGAAGAGTGTCAGTTTCTTTCACTGTGATAATCCTTGTTTCTAGGGACAGGGAAGGACAGTGAGGCAAATTCTACTTGTGCTATAGTGTGCTAAAGCATTGATCATCAATCAGCTTTAAAAAAACATTTTTTCTAGGGACAGAAAACTATAGGTAGGAAGAGTGTCAGTTTCTTTCACTGTGATAATCCTTGTTTCTAGGGACAGGGAAGGACAGTGAGGCAAATTCTACTTGTGCTATAGTGTGCTAAAGCATTGATCATCAATCAGCTTTAAAAAAACATTTTTTCTAGGGACAGAAAACTATAGGTAGGAAGAGTGTCAGTTTCTTTCACTGTGATAATCCTTGTTTCTAGGGACAGGGAAGGACAGTGAGGCAAATTCTACTTGTGCTATAGTGTGCTAAAGCATTGATCATCAATCAGCTTTAAAAAAACATTTTTTCTAGGGACAGAAAACTATAGGTAGGAAGAGTGTCAGTTTCTTTCACTGTGATAATCCTTGTTTCTAGGGACAGGGAAGGACAGTGAGGCAAATTCTACTTGTGCTATAGTGTGCTAAAGCATTGATCATCAATCAGCTTTAAAAAAACATTTTTTCTAGGGACAGAAAACTATAGGTAGGAAGAGTGTCAGTTTCTTTCACTGTGATAATCCTTGTTTCTAGGGACAGGGAAGGACAGTGAGGCAAATTCTACTTGTGCTATAGTGTGCTAAAGCATTGATCATCAATCAGCTTTAAAAAAACATTTTTTCTAGGGACAGAAAACTATAGGTAGGAAGAGTGTCAGTTTCTTTCACTGTGATAATCCTTGTTTCTAGGGACAGGGAAGGACAGTGAGGCAAATTCTACTTGTGCTATAGTGTGCTAAAGCATTGATCATCAATCAGCTTTAAAAAAACATTTTTTCTAGGGACAGAAAACTATAGGTAGGAAGAGTGTCAGTTTCTTTCACTGTGATAATCCTTGTTTCTAGGGACAGGGAAGGACAGTGAGGGAAATTCTACTTGTGCTATAGTGTGCTAAAGCATTCCTCATCAACCATCTTTGAAATCCTTGTTTTTTGGACAGTCAGGGAAATTGTCGTTGTGCTATTCTGTGCAAAAGCAATCATCCTCAACCATATTTAGAAATCCTTAAGTAAAGGGACAGAGAAGGACACCTGAAGGTAGCCCTTATTGCTTTTTTCCCATCTCCCTGCAGGCCATCTATTAGAATGTCTGGAAGGCAAACAAGGAGAGGCAGACAGTCAGGAGGCAATAAAAGAGGGCAAGCAGGCTCTGTGTCTCGGGGCAACAGTGCTGGTCGTGGACGCGGTGCATTGTCATCAGCACATGGCCATGGGACACGCTTGTCCTTCTTTTCGGCAGCTGGACATGTTGAGCCACATCATGCCGAAGACTTGGTAGAGTGGATGACCAAGCCCTCCTCCTCCTCCTCATCCTCTCTCACCCAGGCTCAGGGTACTGGCAAAGCAGCTGCCAAAGCGTCCTCTTCCCTGGTATCAATGTCAGACTCATCATCAGTCACTCCTTCCCTAGACCCACCATGTCCTCCTCCTGAGGAGTCCCCCGAACTGTTTGAGCACAGTGTTGGGTACATGCTCCAGGAGGATGCCCAGCGTTTCGAAGGGTCTGATGATGAAACCCAGCTACAGGAAGGCAGTAGCGTGAGAGCAGACAGAGGGGATGCTCAAGAAGGACACCAATCTGGCAGTCATGTTCCAGCAGCTGCAGCATACTGCCAGATTGGCTCCAGTGATGAGGAGGGAGGGGATGATGAGGTCACTGACTCCACGTGGGTGCCTAATAGGAGAGAGGAGGAGGAGGAGGATGAGGAGGAGGCACATCTCCAACGAGGCAGGATGCCCTTTGGTGGCCAGCGTAAGGGCAGTACACCGACGGAATCACACCGCAGAGCTCCGCCTGTGCAGGGCGCTGCCTCTGCCCGTCATTCAAAAAGTTCTTTGGTGTGGGCCTTTTTTGAGGCTAGTGCATCAGATCGCACAGCTGCTGTTTGCAACATATGTCTCAAGCGTATATCGCGTGGCCAAAACATCAGCCGCTTGGGTACCACATGCCTGACCAGACATATGTTGACCTGCCATGCAGCTCGTTGGCAAGCCTACCTCAAAGACCCACACCAAAGAACAAAGCGGACCTCTCCTTGCACCGCATCAGCTGGGATCTCCAACCCCACTATAACTTCAGTCCTCTCTGAAACATGCACTGAGAGGAATGAAGGTGTAGAATTAGGTGTGTCACAGCCAAGTAGTTGCGGCCACTCTGCTAGCAGTACACCGACGTCCGATTCTAGCAGGCAAATTTCCCTGCCCCAGCTGCTGGACCGTCGAAAGAAGTTCACTCCCAGCCATCCACATGCCCAGCGGTTGAATGCTAGCTTGGCTAAATTGCTAGCGCTTCAACTGCTGCCTTTTCAGTTGGTAGACTCGGCCCCCTTCCGTGAGTTTGTGCAATGTGCGGTTCCTCAGTGGCAGGTTCCCAAACGCCACTTTTTCTCACGGAAGGCTATTCCGGCTCTCTACCGGCATGTGGAAGGCAATGTCTTGGCCTCGCTGGACAGGGCGGTCAGCGGTAAGGTGCATATTACCGCTGACTCATGGTCCAGCAGGCATGGACAGGGACGTTACCTTTCTTTCACGGCCCATTGGGTCACTCTTTTGGCAGCTGGGAAGGATGCAGGACAAGGTACAGTAGTGTTGGAGGTTGTTCCACCGCCACGCCTCCAAAATGCTACTACTGGTTGTGACACACCTCTCTCCTCCACCCCCTCCTCTTCTTCTTCCTCCATGGCCTCTTCCTGTGGTTTGTCCTCTGAACCAGCGGTGCTCCGTAGCCGTTCAAGGGGCTACGCAAGTACGCAGGCAAAAAGATGCCATGCCGTGCTTGCGCTGGTGTGTTTGGGGGACAGAAGCCACACTGGGGCAGAGGTCCTGTCTGCTCTGCAGGGCCAGGCCGAGAGGTGGTTGACGCCACGCCAGCTTAAGCCAGGAATGGTGGTTTGCGACAATGGCACCAACCTCCTCTCCGCCCTCCGACAGGGACAACTGACCCATGTGCCCTGTGTGGCTCACGTCCTTAACCTGGTGGTGCAGCGGTTCTTGGGCAGGTACCCGGGCTTACAGGATGTCCTGAGGCAGGCCAGGAAAGTCTGTGTGCATTTCCGCAGATCTTATAATGCCAGTGCTCGCCTGGCTGAGCTGCAAAAGGAGTTGAACCTGCCCAAGAACCGCCTTATATGTGACATGCCCACCAGGTGGAACTCAACGTTGGCCATGCTGCAGCGGCTGCACACGCAGCAGAGGGCCATCAATGAGTACCTGTGCGACTACGGCACCAGGACAGGGTCAGAGGAGCTTGGTTTTTTTTTCTCCACGCCAGTGGGGCATGATCAGGGATGCATGCACTGTCCTAGCACCATTTGAGGAGGCCACGAGGATGGTGAGCAGTGACAGTGCATGCATCAGTGACACTGTACCTCTTGTCCACCTGTTGGAGCACACGCTGCGTGGAATAATGGACAGGGCACTTGAGGCAGAACAGAGGCAGGAAGAGGAGGACTTCCTTGCCTCTCAAGGCCCCCTTTACCCAGACAGTGTTCCTTCTGTCCCACCCATCGCACAGGAAGAGGAGGAGGAGGAGGAGGAGGAGGATTGTGTCAGCATGGAGGTGGAGGCTGGCACTCAGCATCATCAGCAGCAGTCTTTTAGGGATGATTTACAGTCCCAAGAAACCAGTGGACTTGTACGTGGCTGGGAGGAGGTGGCTGCGGATCATGTCGTCCTTAGTGACCCAGAGGACTCCGGAGCGAATGCCTCAGCAAACCTACGCTGCATGGCCTCCCTGATCCTGCAAAGTCTGCGGAAGGATCCTCGTATTCTTCGGATCAAGGAGAGGGACCATTACTGGCTGGCCACTCTCCTTGATCCACGGTACAAGGGTAAGGTTGCGGACCTTATGTTACCGTCGCAGAGGGAGCAGAGGATGAGACAACTCCGGGAGGCCTTGCAGAAAGGTCTGTGCAACGCGTTCCCAGAGACTGGGAGGTTACAAACTCCTGGTCCTGGACAACGAGTTGCTGAGGCTTCGGCCAGTCAAAGAAGGAGCGGTGGGGAAGGTGGCCGTCTGACCGATGCGTTCAGACAATTCTTTAGTCCGCAGCCCCAAAGTATGATCGGTTCCAGCAACCATCGCCAGCGTCTGATAAACATGGTGCAGGAATATCTAGGGGCAAGGTCAGACTTGGACACCTTCCCCACCGAAAATCCTCTGGCTTACTGGGTCTTGAGGATGGATCACTGGCCAGAGCTTGCACAGTATGCAATTGAGCTACTGGCCTGTCCTGCATCCAGCGTTCTTTCGGAACGCACATTCAGTGCTGCTGGAGGATTTGTCACGGATCACAGGGTGCGCCTGTCCACCGACTCGGTTGATCGACTGACTTTCATCAAGATGAACCAGTCTTGGATCACCACCAGCTACCACACACCTGATGCTGATATAACAGACTAATTGATTTTAACATGTCACATCCCTTCAAGACTGATGCTGATGCTGAGTGCCTGTGCTGTTATGTTGACTGGCTATCCTCCTCCTCCGAGTCCTCAATGATACGATTGATGATGATAGCTTGGAAGATCATTTTTGTTTATGGGTGCCGCCACCAGTGGCTAAGGCCCAATTTTTCAGCCCCTGTTTTACAGGGGCGTGTAATTACAATTTTTTAGCAATAATTTGCCATAGGGCTCATTGCTGTGCTCCAAGTACAGTATCTGTGAGGGGTTGGAGTGTTGTGGCACCAGTGCCTAAGGCCCAATTTTTCAGCCCCTGTTTAACAGGGGCGTGTCATTACAATTTTTGAAGCAATACTTTGCAACAGGGCTCATTGCTGTGCTCCAAGTACAGTATCTGTGAGGGGTTGTAGTGTTGTGCCACCAGTGCCTAAGGCCCAATTTTTCAGCCCCTGTTCAACAGGGGCATGTAATTACAATTTTTGATCTAATAATTCACAGCAGGGCCCATTGCTGCACCCACCAAGAGTAACTCTGAGGGCTTACAGTGTTGTGGCAACGCCACCACCACCACCACCACGAAAGGCCCAATTTTTCACCCCCTGTTCAAAAGGGGCATGTAATTACAATTCTTGATCTAATAATTCACAGCAGGGCCCATTCCTGCACCCACCAAGAGTAACTCTGAGGGCTTACAGTGTTGTGGCAACACCACCACCACCACCACCACCACGAAAGGCCCAATTTTTCAGCCCCTGTTCAACAGGGGCATGCAATTACAATTCTTGATCTAATAATTCACAGCAGGGCCCATTCCTGCACCCACCAAGAGTAACTCTGAGGGCTTACAGTGTTGTGGCAACACCACCACCACTACCACCACCACGAAAGGCCCAATTTTTCAGCCCCTGTTCAACAGGGGCATGCAATTACAATTCTTGATCTAATAATTCACAGCAGGGCCCATTGCTGCACCCACCAAGAGTAACTGTCAGGGCTTACAGTGTTGTGGCACCAGCACCACCATCAAAGGCCCAATTTTTACTACCACTGATCAACAATTATATGTAATTAAAATTCCTGATATAATAGTTGACAGCAAGGCGTTCCAGCACCAACCAAGAGTAACTGTGAGTGCTTACAGTGTTGTGCCAACACCAACAACTAAGGGGCCTATTTCTGCAGAGTATATACGGAAGGTCCCTACTTTCAAACATCCAACTTACAAACGACTCCTACTTGCAAACGCAAGAAGACAACAGGAAGTGAGAGGAAATCTACCCCTTGGAAGGAAAATTCTCTCCTGTAAGAATTAATATGGGAGAAAGGTGTCTCCTCTGTACTGATGCTTTATCAGCAATCCTTGTTTCAAGAAAAACACCACATTTCAAAAACAGTTGTCATTGGGACGGAAAGTGAGGTGAAATGTTCTGAACAGGGGCACAGACAGCAAAACAAATGTTACAGGGGTGATAACCCTTACCTATGTTTTCCAAAAAGTTTAAAAATAGATTTTTGGGCTGGAGCTACACTTAAACAATGTACCTGTTCAAAATTACAAACAGATTCTACATAAGAACAAACCTACAGTCCCTGTCTTGTATGCACCGCCTGTATACGGCTGTTCAGAGTATATAGGGCCTTTTTTATTTTATGTGCGGGGTTCCCCTTAATATCCATACAAGACCCAAAGGGGCTGGTAATGGGCTGGGGTAGGGGGGGGGGGGTCATGGGGTAGCTATGCCATTTTTCTTAAAGATTTTCATCCATATTACCGGGACCAGACATTACATTAAAGCCGCAAGCAGTTTTAAATGGCTTTTTTTTTCCTTTAGAAGTGTCATTTTGTGCAGGGACAGTTCTAAACACGGGAAACACGTGGCACTTCACAGGCATACTTTAGACACCCCCCAGGTACGATATTTAAAGGAATATTTGACTTTTTTATTTTCACTTTATGCATCATTAAAATGACTGCTCCCGAAAAACGACCGTTTTTAAAACTTATTTTTGCATTGATACATGTCCCCTGGTGCAGAACCCGGGTTCCCAAACCCTTTTTAGGACAATAACATGCATAATAGTTGTTATAATTAGCACTTTAGAATTCGAACGTTCGCATCCATTGTATTTAATAGGGTTCTAATGTTCGTACGAACTTTCGGTCCGTTCGCGGGTTCTGGTGCGAACCGAACCCGGGGGTGTTCGGCTCATCACTATTCAGGAATGTTGAATCCCTCTAAACAAACTGACTAGCAGAGAAAGGCATGCCACCATTACATCCAGACATTCCCAGTCTCTCCTTCTTCCTTTCTGTAAGTCTCTGATCGATTCAGATACATAATTGGATGAAAACCTCAAGATCATTAGGAGTCTCCACTCTAGTGAGATCATCTTTTACCTGTTCAGAGACCTATTGGCAGAACTGACTCTCTTGCGCTGCTGGGTTCCAGGTTGTATCTGCGATTCAACATCTGAATTCTGCTGTGTACTCAGCAACAGAGCTCCTACCCTGTCGGCTGCCGCAAACTATGCAACTTTGCTTCAGCGGTAATGTAGAGGTTGGGCTCATCAAAAACCTGCTTCATCGTGGTCACAAAGGTCTCAAAATTATTCAGAGTGTCTTGTTCTATATATGAAGAGGCCCTGGCTAGAGCTTCCTCAGTCAGGAGGTTGATAACAAATGTTACCTTCCTTTTCTCAGAAGGAAATGCAGCAGGTTGCATTTGGAAATAAATGCGACATTGGTTAAGGAAACCTCTGTAATGGCGGCGGTCTCTATTGAACTTGAGTGGTAGAGGCATACATGCGTTAGCATCATCTCGGGAACTTAAAGTGGTTGTAAACCCACTAAAAAAAATCAACAACATGCAAGACAAAGACATAATGAGCTAGTATGCACAGCATACTAGCTCATTATGAATTACTTACCTTAGATCGAAGCCCTTGCAGTGGTCCTCGTACACTGCTCCGGCTGGCGACATCGCTCCCGGAGTTACTTCCGGGTATCGCTGCCTTTGGCGCTGTGATTGGCCGACGCCGCAATGACATCACTCCCGTGAATGCGCGCGGGAGCCGCCGGTAACGGCATACGAGCTGAAGCAACGGCACAATTGCTCCAGTGCGCATGTGCCAATGACTTTGGCACATGCTGATACGGGGGATATCGCCTAAACAGATTTAGGAGATATCTGGGGTAGCTACAGGTAAGCCTTATTATAGGCTTACCTGTAGTAAAAAGTGGTTGTAAAGGGTTTACAACCACTTTAAGTCTAGCAACCATCTCTGCAGAGCACAAATGTTGTCACGCACCTGGTGGAAGAATCTGACATGGAGAGGAAGGCCTCTCATACACCTCTGACTCGGGGCCCCTGATAGAGCAGACCGCTAGCTCTGGATGGACTCTCAGGAACAAACAGGGGAAGACCATCAGTAGACCGCAGCAGGAGTGCTGGATGGACATCAGTGAGCAGGAGACAGGAGCAGGCTGAGACCGTGAGTGGACCACAGTGGAGCAGGAGTGCAGGATGGACACCAGTGAGCAGGAGCAGGCTGAGACTGTCAGTGGACCACAGCGGAGCAGGAAGGCTGGATGGACACCAGTGAGCATGAGACAGGAGCAGGCTAAGACCATCAGTAGACCACAGCAGAGCAAGAGTGCCGGTTGGACACCGGTGGAATATTGGCAGATGCTCATGGCAGGCAGTCCAGCAGCAATGGAGACAGAAGCATAGTCAGGCAAACCAGGTCATACACAGGCAGATGGATCAGGTACAGATGCGTAGACAGGAGAAATGTCAGGATACAGACCGAGTCGGTAACAAATAAGTGGAGCAGCAGCAAGGGGAACAGGCAGAAGCATGGCCAGAGGCAAGCCTGGATCAATGCAGACAGAGTTCAGGAGTAGTCAAGACAAGCCGGGTCGATAACAGTAGTCAGATGCAGATTTACAGGTTGCAGGTATGCATAGTAAAGCTGTAGACAAGACAGCACTGAAGCATAGCACAGGCTCAGTTTAAATAGACCGTTTGATGCCAATATGAGCAACAGATGTGCGTG
This sequence comes from Rana muscosa, assembly GCA_029206835.1. Classification (NCBI taxonomy): domain Eukaryota; kingdom Metazoa; phylum Chordata; class Amphibia; order Anura; family Ranidae; genus Rana; species Rana muscosa. The sequence continues at coordinate 550,482,442 of CM055116.1, read as the reverse complement.
CGTGAGCAACAGATGTGCGCGCATGCACATGAATATATGCGCGTGCACAAGCACGTGCAAAATTCCTATTAGCAGGAACAGGCCGTCTAGAAGAGCCATTCTGTCTGCTGGAATGTTCTTCCTAACAGATGTCCTCCTGTTGCCCTTTTACCACACTTTCCAGTTTGGAAATTCTTTCTTGGTAGGTAACGCCAAAATCTTGAAGCTCTGCAATTTGCTGCCTAAAAAGATCCACAGCATTTACTATAGCTGCCTCCATGTTTTTACCAGATTATTCTGTCACGATCAAGGGTCAGGTTAAAGACCAGTAGCTATAGCCAGTGGCGTAACTAGAGACTTCAGGGCCCCGGTGCAAGAAATCATGAAGGCCCCCGAAAAGCCTGATTTTGATACTTAATTTTTTTACACTGTACGACAAAGTGGCAGCGGTGGTACTTGAGGGGTACTGGTTAAATTAGAAACACTCAAGTGCCTGTGGGCAGTACTTTGTGAAATAAAATAAAATGTATTATTATTATAATTTTTTCTTCACAAAGTACTGCCCACAGGTGTTTGAATATAGGGCAACTATACTATATGTTTTTTTTATCCTGATGCTTATTGCTGTGATGTTTAGAATATGTTGTTTGAACACCTGATTTAGCATTTAGTGCACTTGAGTGTTTCTAATTTAACCAGTAAGGGTTAATACCACCCGTTGAGGGGTGACACGAGTTTGGATCACTTTTCAGGTTAATTCCTAAACTCTTAGCAACCAAGTTTTGCTACACATCCCTTGTTGACTTGCCCCCAGGAAGAGCGACTCGATCATTGATTCGCTCTTCATAGGTGGCATGTAGCAACGGGTTTCACTTGACACAACAATTGAAGATGCCATTATCACTTTGGAAGGTTCACTATCAATTTGGATACAACCACCCTTGTGGAGGTGGATCTCACTTAATTAGCACTTAAGTATTTCTCTACCCACACCACCATTCAGGTGGAAGGCAGCGCCACACACCCCAACACCACATATTTTTAAAAAATTTCCACCACCACCTGTGCCTCTTACTGATCCCATCCCCCCACCACTGATCTCATCCCTATCCCCCCCATCACCTCTGTTGTAGAAGTAATGGGGGGGGATAGGGATGAGATCAGTGGTGGGTGGATGGGATCAGTAAGGAGGCACAGGTGGTGGTGGGAGAGGATGGCACCACCACTGCCACCTCCCTCCAGTACCACCGCTACAAGCCCCCGTCAAGTACCCCCGCTACCACCCCCCCTCAATTACCACAGCTACCACTCCCCCTCAAGTACCACCACTACAAGCCCCCCCTCAAGTACCACCGCTACAAACCCCCCTCAATTACCACCGCTACTAGCCCCCCCGCAAGTACCACCGCTACCACCCCCCCCCCTCAAGTACCACCGCCACCTACCCCCCCCTCAAGTACCACCGCTACCACCCCCCTTAAGTACCAGCGGTGGTTCTTGAGGGGGGTGGTAGTGGTGGTACTTGAGGGGGTGGCTGCGGGGGTAGTAGTGGTGCCATCCTCTCTTTGTTGTAGAAGTAATGGGGGGGGATAGGGATGAGATCAGTGGTGGGGGGGTGGGATCAGTAAGAGGCACAGGTGGTGGTGGGAGAGGATAGCACCATCACTGCCACCCCCCCTCAAGTGGTACTTGACGGTGGACGGCAGCGGTGGTACTTGAGGGTGGGCGGCAGCAGTGGTACTTGAGGGTGGGCGGCAGCGGTGGTACTTGAGGGTGGGCGGCAGCGGTGGTACTTGAGGGTGGGCGGCAGCGGTGGTGCCATCCTCTCCCACCAACACCTGTGCCTCTTACTGATCCCATCCCCCCACAAAGCCTCACACCTTTTAGCCCCGCCAACAACGAAACGCTCTTTGGATGCCCTCCTGCAAACCCAGGGACCATAAGTCAGTACCCACAGAATTAAGGTGCACCCCGTCACCCCGGAGGTACCGCCATGTGTCAACTTCCAGCTCCTGATGACGGACTACTAACCCCCCGTTGCGAGCCACGAACTTCCCAATCTCCTTGTTAGCCTTAACCCGGGCCCTGTTCAGCTTAGACACCGACCTGGCTTGACGCCAGGAGGTGCGAGCTATCATGTCTGACCATACCAGTACTATGTGGGGAAAAGCCATCTGCAACCTGAGCACATCGAACTTAACATCCCGAATGAGGTGTCTGCTTGACCGCACACCCAGGTCATTGCCGCCTGCATGTAGCACCAGAACATCAGGGGGCCTATCCCATCTGGCGGCCCTGTTAACTTCCGGGACCACCCTGCCCCATAGAAGCCCTGGCAAACCTATCCATCTGACGCTAACCTCTGACCTAGGAAAACCCAACTGACGGCCTTCGGGCCTAACGTCCGCCCTCTTAGCCCCCCAATGTACAAACGAGTGCCCTAAAATCCACATGAGACAAACACGATCTGAAAGAACAAAAAGACATATGCGCACACATAACACACCACACCTCAGTGACACCTAACAGCCAATAATAGGAAATGTGGGAAGAACACAAACAATTAGAAGAAGCCCCACACAGACACCCTCCCATTCCCTAAACCAGATGGGGGCGTACGTAAAGATTGAATCTATCCGACTCCCACCTGCCAATACGCTTGACCACCGCAGTATCCAAACCCCACCGGGCCGCCTCCGTGGCAGCCCCGATCCGAAAGGAATGAGAGGCAAAATTGCGATCGGCCAGTCCCGCTGCCGATAGGCAGCGTCGCATGACCGATACGAATTGAAAAGTAGACAGTGCCGAGCCATCGGCATGTACCAAAAAGGAACCCGCGCAGACAGGGGGGATATTCACGTAATCGGCCACCGGGCAGATGTCAGAGCCCGGGACCCGTAGCAACAACACTTGCGCCCCCTTACCCGCCTGATCCATTTTGGACCGCCGGATGAACAACCTGACCATGGGCCTTCCTTGACGAACTGACCAACTCCCCCACTCTGAGGGCTCCGTAAAAGGCCAGAGCAAAGGCCGCCTTGAACAGTAATGCCTCAAATTCGGATGTGCATACCACGGACGCCTGACAAAACAACGTCCGCAAAATCTCAAAGGTGATAGGTCGGCGGCCGTCCGGCCGCCGGGCCCCCTTTTGATAACCCCTCAGGGCCTGCTTCACCAAAAATTATTTGGTGTAATCCGGCATGCCCTTGAGCTTGAACCAAAAAGCCGAGCCGGACAACTTGTGTCGCATGGCTGAATTGGACGTCCCCTCCGCAAAACCCAAACAAACGTAATAAATAACCAGCTGACAAAAATCCCTACTGCCGCCCTCCGAACTTACCCGCCGTGTCAAAGCCTCCCACTCCCTCCAAACCTTAGAGTAGCAGGACAATGTTGACTCACTCAACGAGTTCCTAATCAAACCAGAGGCGATTCCAACGCAACCCGCCACAGATGAGGAGGACAAGGGGTTCCGTGTTGCTCCGCGCCCGGTGCCAACTCCCGAAACCTGTCCAACTGAAAACGGAAAAGGGCGTCAGCTACTGTATTCGCCACCCCAGGAATATGCACAGCGTATAAGAAAACATTGTGACGAAGACATGCTAGAACCAGGTGCTGCAACAGCCGGATGACCGGGGGGGAAGACCCAGACAGGGAGACTAACCTTTTTGTTGCTAAAAGCCGTACCCCAAAGCTCCAAGGCGACCACCACTGGGAAAAGTTCCAGCAGTGCCAGATTTTTAAGGAAGCCCGCCTCTCTCCACTCAACAGGCCAGCGCTCTGCACTCCACTGTCCCCCCCAAAAACGCGCCGTATCCAGTAGACCCGGCTGCATCCGTGAAGAGCTCAAGGTCATAATTGCTGACCGGCCCCTCCATCCAGATGGACCTACCATTAAAATCGTCTAAGAAAATCCGCCACACCCGCAAATCTGCCCTGTGTTCCTTGGTCAGCCGGATGAAATGCCTGGGGGAAGTGACCCCAGCCGTGGCGGCTGACAGCCTTCGGCAGAAAACTCTGCCCATCGGCATAATGCGGCAAGCAAAATTGAGCTTGCCCAGCAGTGACTGCAACTCACGCAACCTTATCTTGGATTTTTTCGCCGCCAAACTAATCTCCTCCTTCAACGCCCTCAACTTATCGTCAGGCAGACGACATTCCATTTCCCCCGAATCTATCTCAATACCTAAAAATTTTATCACCTCTGCAGGGCCTTCCGTCTTGTCGACTGCAAGAGGAACACCAAAACGCTCCATGATGTGCTGCACAGTTGCTAACAGCACACCTCACAACATAGACTCCAGGGGGCCGACGCAGAGAAAATCATCAAGGTAATGAATCACTGAGTTGACCCCCGCCACGTCCCGCACCACCCACTCCAAGAAGGAGCTAAATGCTTCAAACAATGAGCATGATATAGAGCAGCCCATAGGCAAGCAACGGTCAACGTAAAAAGCTCCCAACCACTTGCAACCCAACAGGTGGAAACTACGCGGGTGAACTGGTAGTAGGCGAAAAGCCGCCTCAATGTCCGTCTTGGCCATAAGGGCCCCCTTTCCGTAGCGCCGAACCCAAAACACAGCCGCATCAAAAGATGTATATGACACCGCACATGCCTCGGGGTCAATGGCATCATTGACTGAGCCACCCTTCGGAAACGAAAGATGGTGAATAAGCCGAAATTTATTGGGCTCCTTCTTTGGAACGACGCCTAACGTCGACACCACCAAATCTTCCAAGGGGGGGCACTGAAAAGGGCCCAGAGACACTTCCTTGGCCAGCTTTTCGGAAACCACGTCAGCGTGCAATCAAGGCGGACCTAAGGTTGTCCGCCGCGGGAGGAATATGCGTGAGGGAACAAGGTATCAAAAACCCATCTGTGAAACCCTCCCGCAACAACCTGGCCGCAGAACGATCCATATACCTATCTAGAAAGGGGGACATCCTGTCCACCCTCACCGGAGTCCGGCCTTTTTCCCGCAGTGTCGCCGGCATGGGATTTTCCGTCCTTAAAGCAACGGGAGAGGGCGTGAGCCCCCCCACAATGCGAGCACTCGTGTTTGTAACGGCAGCTGGTGCCGAACTTACAAGAGCCCTCATTGAACTGCCAGCACTGACCCCGTTTTCTTGTGGCCGATTGTCCAGGGGTGGTAGGACTCCCGGCCCCCGTTGTAAAAAACTACATTGACGCACGCGGGGAGGACATCAGTTTCATCCACAAACTGATGTACTTGTGATCCCACCGGAGTGCCGGGCGTATGACCTTGCGCTGACGAAATTGTTCGTCATACCGCAGCCTTGCCACGCCCCCATACACTCTCTGGGCCTCGCCAATGGAGTCCAAGTAACAGAACAGAGGGGAACAATTCTCAGGTTGTTTTTCACCGATAACACTTGCCAAAATGGCAAATGCTTGCAACCAGTTACTAAACGTACGGGGAATCAACCGATAACAACGCTTCTCCTCGTCTTCCTTCTTGGAATCCTCAGGCTTAACCCTGTCCTAGTAAAATTTTTCAAGGGGGAGCAACGTGAAAATCTCCACGTACTCTCCCCGCCAAATCTTCTCACGCACCTCTGCTTTAAGGTGAGCACCAAGAGGCCCCTCAAAGCACACGTAAACCTCACACTTGGCGGAATCCGCCAGGCGCACCAGGTCCGCGTTCTTACCCGCCTGTTTTTCCGCCCCTGGCGAGGGAGCGACACCCGCTGCCTTGTCCGCCACTGGTGGGGGCCCCACCACCGCGGCCCCTGGCACCGCCGTCTCAGAGGCGGCCCCCCCGACCACTCGCCCCTGACTGCTCGACCCCCAGGCCGACACCGGCGACGAGTCAGCCGGTGTGCCCGCATCAAACTTTTGTACTAACGACCGCAGCCCGACCAGCAGGTACAGCCGCAACATCCCCCGAAGGAACCGAAGTGGCCCCCCCAGAACCCATCGCGGGAACCCCAACACCCGTGGCCTGCCCCCCTACAGAAGACACACATGCAGAAGGAAGCAGAAAAGAAGAAGGAGATTTAAACAAGGACTTACCGGGCCGACCAGGACGAGATCCCGCCGCCGCCGATCCAGCATCCATCGTGGCCATCTGTTTCGGAACGATCTCCTCTGGCTCGCTGGAAAGTTCACCGTCTGAGCTGGACGAATCCTGGATGTCGCCGTCAGACTGGGCTGGGGATGACCCGCCCGCCGAAGGCCCCGGCTGTTCTTCCTCTGGACGTCGCCTCCTACCAGCAGGACTGCTGGACCCGGTCGTGGCGGTGTGCACCCTCTTTACCCCCCCCCACCGCCGGGAGGGGCCTTGCTTCCGACCACCGTTGCTGCGACCCTTGGACCCCGACTGGGCCCAGGTGTGCAGGGGTCACCGGCCGCAGTGGGGTACGTGCCCGGACCCGTAGCGCGACTCCTCCCCCACTGAGCTGCCAACGCCGGCGCAACACGCACCTGCGATGGCGCCGCTGTCTCGCCCGTCTTCATGCGATCCGGGACTGGGGCAGGGGAAGGACTGTGGCCCGTCCCGCAGGGCTCCGCCTCCGTCGGGGATTCCTCCCGGCTCCCGTACCCGCTCCCAGCATGGGAGGCCGTGCAGACAGGGCCTGAGGGTCCGCATCCGGGCTCCCATCTTGGCGCTGAGCCCTTGGTGAGTTGGAGGGACTGTAGCGCTCAGGCGGGTGAGACCGCCTGGCACGCTGCCCCCGCGAACGAGCGTTCCCCGTGACTGCCGCACCTCGAATGGCTGCAATCTGTGCCTGCAGCCAATTGGTCCCCATGGTAGCAGCCATGACCTGGAGCTGTTGAGCCAGGTCCCGGGAGTCCGCCATTTTAAGTGTGAGGAGAGAGCAGGCAGCGCGGTCAGCACACTAACGTTTCTCCTCCTCGTGTGCTGGCCGGAAGCTGCTGCGTGCCCTGTGACCCCCCCACACTGTCCAGCCTCCCAGCGCTAGCCGGCCAATCACGCCGCTCTCAACATTTCCATGGGGAAAAAATTAACCCCCACTAGCCCAGCTGCCTGGGCACCTTCTCATGTCGCCCTGCGCTTATTGCAGGGGCTGTCTTTTGCTGCGGGCTTACTGGAACAAGACTTTGAGAAATCCAAACAGCTCAAGCAAACACACACATTGCATGCTGAATAATCCCACATCTATACCTACATTTCATACACAATATACAGTTTCCATATGCATCATAAACTTGTAGTCAAAAGATACACAGAGACCCACCAACTCTGGTCTCCCCCGCCCCCATTCAAGCACATGGCTCAATGCAGCAGCCATCTTTAACAATGCAGCAGCAATGACTGGCTGCTCAATACATCGCACATAGGTCACTTTTCCAAACAGCCATCTCTACACAAGTTCAATCTCACTCATGGGGACACGTGTCCTGCATCAGACAAACAATCCAATCACACACAGTCTCCATTTCTTATTCAGTTACACTGTTACAGGCCGCAGATTCCCCACACAAACATCCAGGCACACCCAGGCACACGCAGGCATACCCACAAAGGCACACACGATCTAATTCACAGGCTTACGATCCATGACAAAATCACACACACACATACAATCTCTTCCAGCCAGCATCATTTCAAAAGGACGAAAAATTTGTTCTTTTACAAAGCATAGCCTCCCCACGCATCAGAACGTGCATCCATTCTCCCCTTCTGCTGATCCGTCGTGTCTCTAATAGTAACACATTTCGTCTCGATATAATGCATCTTAAGCTAAAATTCACTCACCTTCAGATAGATAGATAGATTGATGGATAGATAAACAGATATGCATATAGACAGATAGATATAGATAGATAGATAGATATGCAGATAGATATATAGGTAGACAGACATGCAGATAGATAGATAGATAGATAGATAGATAGATAGATAGACAGACAGACAGACAGACAGACAGACAGATAGACAGACAGATGGATAGATAAATAGACATGTACATAGATACATAGATAGACAGAAATGCAGATAGATAGATAGATAGATAGATAGATAGACATGTAGATAGATAGATAGATAGATAGATAGATAGATAGATAGATAGATAGATAGATAGATAGATAGAAAACCAGACATGTAGATAGATAAACAGACAGATAGATAGATAAACAGACAGATAGATAGATAAACAGACAGATAGATAGATAAACAGACAGATAGATAGATATTTATACAGATAGATAGATAAACAGACAGATAGATAGATAAACAGACATGTAGATAGATAAATAGATAGACAGTAGGGTGTACACAGGGTGGGCTTCTGCCCACTTAGCAATCCTGATGATACCAAGGCTCAAGGGAATAGGATGTCCCGGAACAGGCTCTTGAAGAATATGCAACCAGTGAAGGGTGCCTGGCCGTGTACCTAGCGACACTGGAATTCTGCTGTTATTGTACCAGTGACGATGAGAGTGACCCCACAGTCACTCGGCTGACAGGGAGCTGGCAATAGCGGAGCTGCTTGCTAACTCGCTGGAGACTCTCCATACTGACTAGGCTGCGGCGCCTGCTTGTATCCCCCGGAGTGGCCGGGTTCCTGCTCTCAGCTGAAGCCCGTGGTCCCAAGAGAGACTCCTCCCCGGACCAGGCTATTTATGTCCAGCATTCTTCTCTCTCTCCCAGCCGGCTGGAACTTGTAGTCTGCAGCAGTCTGGCTCTGCAAGTCCTGTCTCCTCGTGGGACATTCTGTAACAGGGGGGTTGTGGTTTCGGCATGAGGCAGTGAGGACGCTTCTCCTGTGAACTCTGGGGCTGGCACTCGTTATAACAGCCTTTATCGCATATAAATCGCAAACTACCTCTTATGGCCAGTATGGGCAAGAGAACGGGTAAGACCCTGCTTTAAAAAGAACACCTCCATGGGCTCCATCAATCGCTTCCTAGCCACGGAACCGGAGGACTTCACTGAGACAGATGGCCTAGGCCACTTGCCACGTGGTTCAGGCACTGGCTCCGCCTCCCGTCATAGACCTGATTCCAGGCGCCGGTCCCCAGTATCCTCTGTCGGCTCAGATGGAGATAGGAGCCCGCCCAGACTCCTATTTGTTGCAGAGCTAGTGAGCGGTCTCCCCACCAAGTCGGCACTGGCCTCTCTATGCTACTCGGCCTTAAGAGAGTCATTAAAAAGGAAGTCTCAGTGGTCCGATTCGATCTAGCACAAGTGCTGGAATGAATGGAGGAATCGGAGCAGCGCTTTGATAGCCTGCAGGTCATTAGAGACCTGCAGGCTACCACCCGCAATCTCTCCATATCCCACAGAATGGCTCTCTACAAAATTGAGGACCAGGAGAACCACAACAGGCGGAACAAAATACGGATCAGAGGCGACAAGGGGTGGTGAAGCAGAGGCAGCATTGGCTAGGGATGGACTGGCATCGATCCACGGCATCTTTAACAGTTTACAGGACAATCCGGCACATCACCCTTTGAAGCTGGACAGAGTTCACCAGGCTCTCCGACACGCAACGTGTCTTCAGACACCCCGAGGGATGTCATCTGCAGGGTCCATTGATTCGAAGAGAAGGAGCTCATCATGCAGAAGGCGAGGGAAGCTGCTCCCCTTGAATTTGATGGAGTCACCCTGTCTTTCTTCCCTGACCTGGCTAGGGAAATCCTGGACTGCCAGAGGGCACTTAAACCCCTAACAGATGAGCTGCGCTCTGCCTCTATCAGCTACCGATGGGGGTTCCCGGCTGCCCTCATAGCAAACAGAGATGGTAAAATGGCTATTCTCCGCTTCCCTGACGACTTAGACAAGTTCTGCATGGATCTCAGCATCAGGCCTCCGGAACTCCCTGGCTGGCAGGATGCCATCCATATACTTCCTAATACATCTGAAGTGCACTGGCAGAAAGTGTCGCGGAAACGCCACTCTGCCACACCGGGCTCTACACCACAATAGGGCTAACCCCCTGTACCCTAGATGTGTTTCCACCTCTGAATACCGCAAGCATCACCCTGATTGTTGTGTTTACTCCTGCTGTCTTTTCTGTTCAGTTGGACAATTTATTCACTGCTTTTTAGTGGCCTGGTTGTGCATTTTTACTGCTAATTGTAATATACACACTTTAGTGACTTTGCCTGCAACTATCATTTATTATTGCAGAATTGTTTTATGTTCAGTGCCGGCGCCGGAGCACTCAGATGGTGTATGCACTAGTTTGGCATGCACAGTCTGGGGCCCGGGGCTGCATTACCCATACCTCCCAACCGTCATGGACTTTCCCGCATTGACACCTTTGTCCCGCTATCCCGCCATAGAGGAAATTTTCCCGCATATTGCTATTGACTACAAGCTAAGTTCTTTCTCAGTAGGACCTGCAGCAGTGTGCACATCCAGTACAGCCAGGTATTGGCTAGCAGGTCAGCTGGATGCACACTGTGAAGCCTCAATGAGAGACTTCACCTGTCAAAACGGGAGTGTGATGTCGGGTATGGGCGGGACTGCTACCCAGACCCGCCCCTCTGTCAAACCAGTGAATAGGAAAGAGTCGGCATTCATATATTGCTGGCCAGGACAGAGTTGCAGAGGGTCAGGATCAGCTGTTTATTCCTCTCCCACAGGGTTTTTTCAGCCTTCATTAGCCCTGCACTCACAGGCAGCTCCCCACTTTCACTTAAACACAGAAGCCTGGCTTCTGCAGTTGAAAGTGAAAGTAACAACTTGGCTCCTTCAACAGCCTCTCTGCTCTGCACTGAAAGTCGAGACAAGTGAAAGGCTGACTGCAACATGTTCGAGGAGGGAAGAGGTGGGTGAGCTGCCCTCTAATCTTTACCTCCTTCCTGCTCCAGGAGCCGAAAATACCCAGTGCACTAGAAGGAGAAGGAAGCTGTGGCTTCACTGGATAGAAGACATCTACAGAAAGGTTCTACTTTTACAAAAGTGTGTGTGTATGTACTGTATGTATGTATGTATGTATGTATATGTATGTATGTGTGGTGTGTGTGTGTTATGTATGTATGTGTGTGTGTGTGGTGTGTGTGTGTGTTATGTATGTGTGTGTGTGTGTGGTGTGTATATGTATGTGGTATGTGTGTGTGTGTTATGGGTGTATATATGTGTGTGTGTGTGTGTGTATGTGTGTGGTGTGTGTGTGTTATGTATGTGTGTGGTGTGTGATGTGTGTGTGTGTGTGTTATGTATGTATGTGTGTGGTGTGTATATGCATGTGTGATGTGTGTGTGTGTGTTATGTATGTATGTGTGTGTGTGTTATGTATGTGTGTGGTGTGTATATGTATGTGTGTGGTGTGTATATGTATGTGTGTGTGTGGTGTGTGTATATGCATGTGTGTGGTATGTATGTGGTGTGTGTGTGTGTGTGTGGTGTGTATATGTATGTGTGTGTGTGGTGTGTGTATATGCGTGTGTGTGGTGTGTATATGCATGTGTGTGTTATGTATGTGTGTGCGGTGTGTGTATATGCATGTGTGTGGTATGTATGTGTGATGTGTGTGTGTGTTATGTATGTGTGTGGTGTGTGTGTGTGTGGTGTGTATATGTATGTGTGTGGTATGTATGTGTGATGTGTGTGTGTTTGTTATATGTGTTTGTAGGGAGGGGGGATGCAGAGGTTATAGTTGAGGAGAAGGGCAATAGTGGGATCTGGATGGATGACTGCACTCTGTACCTAGCGCGCTTGAACCCTTGCAGTCTGTACTTAACGCACTCCAGAACCATGCACTGTGCCTAACACTCTCCTGCACTCTGTACATAACACACGCCAAAACACTGCACTCTATATGTAACTGCAGAACCCTGCACCCTGTGCATAACACACTCCAGAACCCTGCACTCTGTATCTAGCCCTCTCCTGAACCTTGCACTCTGAGCGTAACACACTCCAGAACATATGAAAAAGGTACCTAGTGCTCTCCTGAGCCCTGCACTCTGTACATTGCGCACTCCTGAACCATGCACTCTATACATAACACTTTCCTGAATACTTCCACACTTTGTGTAACGCACACTTCCATAGTTTATGCAAAATCATTTGTAATGGAAGCTTTTTATTCTTATTTTTTTAAATGACTGTGCTGGGGTTTGTATGCGTCAGTGAGACTCTTTCTTTTTGCCGCAGTGCATGTAGCGCGCCGTCGGTCGCTTCCTCCCAAGTGTCCCTCATTCTGAAGTTCAAAAGTTGGGAGGTATGGCATTACCCCCCCCCCCACAGGGCACCGCATGGCCCTATTCCCCAGTGTGGTTGCCCTCACTAGGTACATATGCTTGGGGGTGTCAGGCCCTGCACTTGCCCTTTCTATGCACCGCAAGGCTTTGCGTGCATACTATGGACATGTATATATGTCAGTTAAAGTTTCTCAATTGACATTCTCTGTTCTTGTTCTATGCTATCTCGTTTCCTTTTTCTGCCCTTTTCTCTTTCCTGCTTTGCCGACTCTCTTCCCTTCTCTGCCTCACCCCCAGACACCTTGATTGTTTATTTGCCACGAGTCTCCCCGATGGTTCCAATGGCAATGACAAACCTGATTTCCCTCAATGTGAGGGGACTTTATGCCCTGGTAAGAGACATAACCTTTATAGAGAACTTAATTGCTTGCAGGGAGACATTGTTTTCTTGCAAGAAACTCTCCTTACTCACACTACCTCAGTCAAGCTATATTCACAACAGGCTCTACAGCCTCTCAGATGTTAATAAGGCAAATGGGGTGGCCATTGGATTCCAGAGGGGAACCTCCTTTACATTAGAAACTACTTTGAGCGATCCCTCTGGAAGATACCTATTCTTGAAAGGCAGCCTGGGTAACATGCCCTGCACTCTAGCAAATATTTACGCCCCCAACCATGCTCAAGCGGGTTTCTTAGCCGCCACTCTAACCAAATTGAAAGACTTTGCTCGCGGATGCATTCTCATGGCTGGGGACTTTAATACTCCCATGTAACCTACCGTGGACACCACTCAGGTTTGATCTAGCATCCCTCACAAAAACCTGGCTTTCATCCGCAAAAGACTCCATGATTCTCAACTCATGGATATTTGGAGAATGATGCATCCGCGAGAGGCGGACTACACACACTACTCACACCTCCATTGTTCCTACTCGAGGATAGATTTCTTTATAGACCATCACCACTTAGCATTGTCACTACACTCCCACATTGAAAGCTCGACGATCTCCGACCATGCCCCGATTAGTCTCAAATTTAAAATCCCATCCTTACCCTTAAAATCCACAAACTGGAAGTTGAATGATTCCCTTATCTCTGATGACATTGACAAAAAGCAGATTGGAGATGAACTCTGTCTCTATTTTAAGGACAATATAACCGCAAGTTTATCACCTGGTGTACTCTGGGAAGCTCATAAGGCGCATATACGTTGGAACCTCATAGAACCAAGTTCTAGGATTGAGAGAGAGAGAGAACACATTAACAATCACAGCTAATCAAGGACATAGGAGCCCTAGAGAAGAATCACAAACCCTTACACTCACTGTCACTCTACCACTCTCTGACTTTGAAGAGAGAAGAATTAAAAGCCCTCTTCCATTCTGAACGTAAATCCCAACTCTGCATAGTTTCCCAACACTTCTATGAATGGGGTAATAAGTCCAGTCGGCTCCTAGCTCGCTCATTACAGCAGAAAAAAATCAGCATCCTTTATAGCCAAAATCAAGACTAGGGATGAGCTTCGTGTTCGAGTCGAACATACGTTCGACTCGAACATTGGCTGTTCGATCGTTCGACGAAGATCGAACGATTTGGGCCGTTCGCGCCAAATTCGAGTGACGCGAACGGCCCACAATGCACTACGCCATCGCAGTGTCATCCAGGCGCTGTGATTGGCCAAGCATGCACTGTGACCCCGCATGCTTGGCCAATCACAGCGCCGGCAGCGAGGAGAGCAATGATTGGCCACAGGCAGGATGCCTGTGGCCAATTATTGCTGAGGGTGTTTAGTACACGCCCCACACTATAAAAGGCCGCCAGCACGGCGGCCTAGTGTAGTGTGTTCCGGAGCAGGGATAGAGTAGCATAGGCAGGGACAGTGACTGTTATTTCTTTCTTGCTTAACCTGGATTCCTTTAGTTTAGGGAAAGAGAAGGATAGGTAGGGAGAGTGTCAGTGTGTTTTGTGCTTCTGCTATAGTGTGCTTAAAAAAAACATTTATTCTAGGGACAGAAAACTCTAGGTAGGGACAGTGTCAGTTTCTTTCACTCTGCAAGTCCTTGTTTCCAGGGACCTGTAAGGACAGTGAGTTAATTGTCCTTGTGCTATATTGTGCTTAAAAAAAACATTTATTCTAGGGACAGAAAACTCTAGGTAGGGACAGTGTCAGTTTCTTTCACTCTGCAAGTCCTTGTTTCCAGGGACCTGTAAGGACAGTGAGTTAATTGTCCTTGTGCTATATTGTGATTAAAAAAAACATTTATTCTAGGGACAGAAAACTCTAGGTAGGGACAGTGTCAGTTTCTTTCACTCTGCAAGTCCTTGTTTCCAGGGACCTGTAAGGACAGTGAGTTAATTTTCCTTGTGCTATATTGTGATTAAAAAAAACATTTTTTCTAGGGACAGAAAACTGTAGGTAGGGAGAGTGTTTTTTTTCTTTCACTCTGCAAGTCCTTGTTTCCAGGGACCTGTAAGGACAGTGAGTTAATTGTCCTTGTGCTATATTGTGCTTAAAAAAAACATTTATTCTAGGGACAGAAAACTCTAGGTAGGGACAGTGTCAGTTTCTTTCACTCTGCAAGTCCTTGTTTCCAGGGACCTGTAAGGACAGTGAGTTAATTGTCCTTGTGCTATATTGTGATTAAAAAAAACATTTATTCTAGGGACAGAAAACTCTAGGTAGGGACAGTGTCAGTTTCTTTCACTCTGCAAGTCCTTGTTTCCAGGGACCTGTAAGGACAGTGAGTTAATTTTCCTTGTGCTATATTGTGATTAAAAAAAACATTTTTTCTAGGGACAGAAAACTGTAGGTAGGGAGAGTGTTTTTTTTCTTTCACTCTGCAAGTCCTTGTTTCCAGGGACCTGTAAGGACAGTGAGTTAATTGTCCTTGTGCTATATTGTGCTTAAAAAAAACATTTATTCTAGGGACAGAAAACTCTAGGTAGGGACAGTGTCAGTTTCTTTCACTCTGCAAGTCCTTGTTTCCAGGGACCTGTAAGGACAGTGAGTTAATTGTCCTTGTGCTATATTGTGATTAAAAAAAACATTTATTCTAGGGACAGAAAACTCTAGGTAGGGACAGTGTCAGTTTCTTTCACTCTGCAAGTCCTTGTTTCCAGGGACCTGTAAGGACAGTGAGTTAATTTTCCTTGTGCTATATTGTGATTAAAAAAAACATTTTTTCTAGGGACAGAAAACTGTAGGTAGGGAGAGTGTTTTTTTTCTTTCACTCTGCAAGTCCTTGTTTCCAGGGACCTGTAAGGACAGTGAGTTAATTGTCCTTGTGCTATATTGTGCTTAAAAAAAACATTTATTCTAGGGACAGAAAACTCTAGGTAGGGACAGTGTCAGTTTCTTTCACTCTGCAAGTCCTTGTTTCCAGGGACCTGTAAGGACAGTGAGTTAATTTTCATTGTGCTATATTGTGATTAAAAAAAACATTTATTCTAGGGACAGAAAACTCTAGGTAGGGACAGTGTCAGTTTCTTTCACTCTGCAAGTCCTTGTTTCCAGGGACCTGTAAGGACAGTGAGTTAATTTTCCTTGTGCTATATTGTGATTAAAAAAAACATTTATTCTAGGGACAGAAAACTCTAGGTAGGGACAGTGTCAGTTTCTTTCACTCTGCAAGTCCTTGTTTCCAGGGACCTGTAAGGACAGTGAGTTAATTGTCCTTGTGCTATATTGTGCTTAAAAAAAACATTTTTTCTAGGGACAGAAAACTCTAGGTAGGGAGAGTGTTTTTTTTTTTTCACTCTGCAAGTCCTTGTTTCCAGGGACCTGTAAGGACAGTGAGTTAATTGTCCTTGTGCTATATTGTGCTTAAAAAAAACATTTATTCTAGGGACAGAAAACTCTAGGTAGGGACAGTGTCAGTTTCTTTCACTCTGCAAGTCCTTGTTTCCAGGGACCTGTAAGGACAGTGAGTTAATTTTCCTTGTGCTATATTGTGATTAAAAAAAACATTTTTTCTAGGGACAGAAAACTGTAGGTAGGGAGAGTGTTTTTTTTCTTTCACTCTGCAAGTCCTTGTTTCCAGGGACCTGTAAGGACAGTGAGTTAATTGTCCTTGTGCTATATTGTGCTTAAAAAAAACATTTATTCTAGGGACAGAAAACTCTAGGTAGGGACAGTGTCAGTTTCTTTCACTCTGCAAGTCCTTGTTTCCAGGGACCTGTAAGGACAGTGAGTTAATTTTCCTTGTGCTATATTGTGATTAAAAAAAACATTTTTTCTAGGGACAGAAAACTGTAGGTAGGGAGAGTGTTTTTTTTCTTTCACTCTGCAAGTCCTTGTTTCCAGGGACCTGTAAGGACAGTGAGTTAATTTTCCTTGTGCTATATTGTGATTAAAAAAAACATTTTTTCTAGGGACAGAAAACTGTAGGTAGGGAGAGTGTTTTTTTTCTTTCACTCTGCAAGTCCTTGTTTCCAGGGACCTGTAAGGACAGTGAGTTAATTGTCCTTGTGCTATATTGTGCTTAAAAAAAACATTTATTCTAGGGACAGAAAACTCTAGGTAGGGACAGTGTCAGTTTCTTTCACTCTGCAAGTCCTTGTTTCCAGGGACCTGTAAGGACAGTGAGTTAATTTTCCTTGTGCTATATTGTGATTAAAAAAAACATTTTTTCTAGGGACAGAAAACTGTAGGTAGGGAGAGTGTTTTTTTTCTTTCACTCTGCAAGTCCTTGTTTCCAGGGACCTGTAAGGACAGTGAGTTAATTTTCCTTGTGCTATATTGTGATTAAAAAAAACATTTTTTCTAGGGACAGAAAACTGTAGGTAGGGAGAGTGTTTTTTTTCTTTCACTCTGCAAGTCCTTGTTTCCAGGGACCTGTAAGGACAGTGAGTTAATTGTCCTTGTGCTATATTGTGCTTAAAAAAAACATTTTTTCTAGGGACAGAAAACTGTAGGTAGGGAGAGTGTTTTTTTTTTTTTCACTCTGCAAGTCCTTGTTTCCAGGGACCTGTAAGGACAGTGAGTTAATTGTCCTTGTGCTATATTGTGCTTAAAAAAAACATTTATTCTAGGGACAGAAAACTCTAGGTAGGGACAGTGTCAGTTTCTTTCACTCTGCAAGTCCTTGTTTCCAGGGACCTGGAGAGACATTGAGTGAATTGTCCTTGTGCTATATTGTGATTAAAAAAAACATTTATTCTAGGGACAGAAAACTCTAGGTAGGGACAGTGTCAGTTTCTTTCACTGTGAAAGTCCTTGTTTCAAGGGACAGAGAAGGACACCTGAAGGTAGCCCTTATTGCTTTTTTCCCATCTCCCTGCAGGCCATCTATTAGAATGTCTGGAAGGCAAACAAGGAGAGGCAGACAGTCAGGAGGCAATAAAAGAGGGCAAGCAGGCTCTGTGTCTGGGGGCAACAGTGCTGGTCGTGGACGCGGTGCATTGTCATCAGCACATGGCCATGGGACACGCTTGTCCTTCTTTTCGGCAGCTGGACATGTTGAGCCACATCATGCCGAAGACTTGGTAGAGTGGATGACCAAGCCCTCCTCCTCCTCCTCATCCTCTCTCACCCAGGCTCAGGGTACTGGAAAAGCAGCTGCCAAAGCGTCGTCTTCCCTGGTATCAATGTCAGACAAATCATCAGTCACTCCTTCCCTAGACCCACCATGTCCTCCTCCTGAGGAGTCCCCCGAACTGTTTCAGCACAGTGTTGGGTACATGCTCCAGGAGGATGCCCAGCGTTTCGAAGGGTCTGATGATGAAACCCAGCTAGAGGAAGGCAGTAGCGTGAGAGCAGACAGAGGGGATGCTCAAGAAGGACACCAATCTGGCAGTCATGTTCCAGCAGCTGCAGCATACTGCCAGATTGGCTCCAGTGATGAGGAGGGAGGGGATGATGAGGTCAATGACTCCACGTGGGTGCCTAATAGGAGAGAGGAGGAGGAGGAGGATGAGGAGGAGGCACATCTCCAACGAGGCAGGATGCCCTTTGGTGGCCAGCGTAAGGGCAGTACACCGACGGAATCACACCGCAGAGCTCCGCCTGTGCAGGGCGCTGCCTCTGCCCGTCATTCAAAAAGTTCTTTGGTGTGGGCCTTTTTTGAGGCTAGTGCATCAGATCGCACAGCTGCTGTTTGCAACATATGTCTCAAGCGTATATCGCGTGGCCAAAACATCAGCCGCTTGGGTACCACATGCCTGACCAGACATATGTTGACCTGCCATGCAGCTCGTTGGCAAGCCTACCTCAAAGACCCACACCAAAGAACCAAGCGGACCTCTCCTTGCACCGCATCAGCTGGGATCTCCAACCCCACTATAACTTCAGTCCTCTCTGAAACATGCACTGAGAGGAATGAAGGTGTAGAATTAGGTGTGTCACAGCCAAGTACTTGCGCCCACTCTGCTAGCAGTACACCGACGTCCGATTCTAGCAGGCAAATTTCCCTGCCCCAGCTGCTGGACCGTCGAAAGAAGTTCACTCCCAGCCATCCACATGCCCAGCGGTTGAATGCTAGCTTGGCTAAATTGCTAGCGCTTCAACTGCTGCCTTTTCAGTTGGTAGACTCGGCCCCCTTCCGTGAGTTTGTGCAATGTGCGGTTCCTCAGTGGCAGGTTCCCAAACGCCACTTTTTCTCACGGAAGGCTATTCCGGCTCTCTACCGGCATGTGGAAGGCAATGTCTTGGCCTCGCTGGACAGGGCGGTCAGCGGTAAGGTGCATATTACCGCTGACTCATGGTCCAGCAGGCATGGACAGGGACGTTACCTTTCTTTCACGGCCCATTGGGTCACTCTTTTGGCAGCTGGGAAGGATTCAGGACAAGGTGCAGTAGTGTTGGAGGTTGTCCCACCGCCACGCCTCCAAAATGCTACTACTGGTTGTGACACACCTCTCTCCTCCACCCCCTCCTCTTCTTCTTCCTCCATGGCCTCTTCCTGTGGTTTGTCCTATGAACCAGCGGTGCTCCGTAGCCGTTCACGGGGCTACGCAAGTACGCAGGCAAAAAGATGCCATGCCGTGCTTGCGCTGGTGTGTTTGGGGGACAGAAGCCACACTGGGGCAGAGGTCCTGTCTGCTCTGCAGGGCCAGGCCGAGAGGTGGTTGACGCCACGCCAGCTTAAGCCAGGAATGGTGGTTTGCGACAATGGCACCAACCTCCTCTCCGCCCTCCGACAGGGACAACTGACCCATGTGCCCTGTGTGGCTCACGTCCTTAACCTGGTGGTGCAGCGCTTCTTGGGCAGGTACCCGGGCTTACAGGATGTCCTGAGGCAGGCCAGGAAAGTCTGTGTGCATTTCCGCAGATCTTATAATGCCAGTGCTCGCCTGGCTGAGCTGCAAAAGGAGTTGAACCTGCCCAAGAACCGCCTTATATGTGACATGCCCACCAGGTGGAACTCAACGTTGGCCATGCTGCAGCGGCTGCACACGCAGCAGAGGGCCATCAATGAGTACCTGTGCGACTACGGCACCAGGACAGGGTCAGGGGAGCTTGGTTTTTTTTCTCCACGCCAGTGGGGCATGATCAGGGATGCATGCACTGTCCTGGCACCATTTGAGGAGGCCACGAGGATGGTGAGCAGTGACAGTGCATGCATCAGTGACACTGTACCTCTTGTCCACCTGTTGGAGCACACGCTGCGTGGAATAATGGACAGGGCACTTGAGGCAGAACAGAGGCAGGAAGAGGAGGACTTCCTTGCCTCTCAAGGCCCCCTTTACCCAGACAGTGTTCCTTCTGTCCCACCCATCGCACAGGAAGAGGAGGAGGAGGAGGAGGAGGAGGAGGAGGAGGATTGTGTCAGCATGGAGGTGGAGGCTGGCACTCAGCATCATCAGCAGCAGTCTTTTAGGGATGATTTACAGTCCCAAGAAACCAGTGGACTTGTACGTGGCTGGGAGGAGGTGGCTGCGGATCATGTCGTCCTTAGTGACCCAGAGGACTCCGGAGCGAATGCCTCAGCAAACCTACGCTGCATGGCCTCCCTGATCCTGCAAAGTCTGCGGAAGGATCCTCGTATTCTTCGGATCAAGGAGAGGGACCATTACTGGCTGGCCACTCTCCTTGATCCACGGTACAAGGGTAAGGTTGCGGACCTTATGTTACCGTCGCAGAGGGAGCAGAGGATGAGACAACTCCGGGAGGCCTTGCAGAAAGGTCTGTGCAACGCGTTCCCAGAGACTGGGAGGTTGCAAACTCCTGGTCCTGGACAACGAGTTGCTGAGGCTTCGGCCAGTCAAAGAAGGAGCGGTGGGGAAGGTGGCCGTCTGACCGATGCGTTCAGACAATTCTTTAGTCCGCAGCCCCAAAGTATGATCGGTTCCAGCAACCATCGCCAGCGTCTGATAAACATGGTGCAGGAATATCTAGGGGCAAGGTCAGACTTGGACACCTTCCCCACCGAAAATCCTCTGGCTTACTGGGTCTTGAGGATGGATCACTGGCCAGAGCTTGCACAGTATGCAATTGAGCTACTGGCCTGTCCTGCATCCAGCGTTCTTTCGGAACGCACATTCAGTGCTGCTGGAGGATTTGTCACGGATCACAGGGTGCGCCTGTCCACCGACTCGGTTGATCGACTGACTTTCATCAAGATGAACCAGTCTTGGATCACCACCAGCTACCACACACCTGATGCTGATATAACAGACTAATTGATTTTAAAATGTCACATCCCTTCAAGACTGATGCTGATGCTGAGTGCCTGTGCTGTTATGTTGACTGGCTATCCTCCTCCTCCGAGTCCTCAATGATACGATTGATGATGATAGCTTGGAAGATCATTTTTGTTTATGGGTGCCGCCACCAGTGCCTAACGCCCAATTTTTCAGCCCCTGTTTAACAGGGGCGTGTAATTACAATTTTTGAAGCAATACTTTGCAACAGGGCTCATTGCTGTGCTCCAAGTACAGTATCTGTGAGGAGTTGCAGTGTTGTGCCACCAGTGCCTAAGGCCCAATTTTTCAGCCCCTGTTTAACAGGGGCGTGTCATTACAATTTTTGAAGCAATACTTTGCAACAGGGCTCATTGCTGTGCTCCAAGTACAGTATCTGTGAAGGGTTGCAGTGTTGTGCCACCAGTGCCTAAGGCCCAATTTTTCAGCCCCTGTTCAACAGGGGCATGTAATTACAATTCTTGATCTAATAATTCACAGCAGGGCCCATTGCTGCACCCACCAAGAGTAACTGTCAGGGCTTACAGTGTTGTGGCACCAGCACCACCATCAAAGGCCCAATTTTTACTACCACTGTTCAACAATTATATGTAATTAAAATTCCTGATATAATAGTTGACAGCAGGGCGTTCCAGCACCAACCAAGAGTAACTGTGAGTGCTTACAGTGTTGTGCCAACACCAACAACTAAGGGGCCTATTTCTGCAGAGTATATACGGCAGGTCCCTACTTTCAAACATCCAACTTACAAACGACTCCTACTTGCAAACGCAAGAAGACAACAGGAAGTGAGAGGAAATCTACCACTAGGAAGGAAAATTCTCTCCTGTAAGAATAAATATGGGAGAAAGGTGTCTCCTCTGTACTGATGCTTTATCAGCAATCCTTGTTTCAAGAAAAACACCACATTTCAAAAACAGTTGTCATTAGGACGGAAAGTGAGGTGAAATGTTCTGAACAGGGGCACAGACAGCAAAACAAATGTTACAGGGGTGATAACCCTTACCTATGTTTTCCAAAAAGTTTAAAAATAGATTTTTGGTCTGGAGCTACACTTCAACAATGTACCTGTTCAAAATTACAAACAGATTCTACATAAGAACAAACCTACAGTCCCTGTCTTGTATGCACCGCCTGTATACGGCTGTTCTGAGTATATAGGGCCTTTTTTATTTTATGTGCGGGGTTCCCCTTAATATCCATACAAGACCCAAAGGGGCTGGTAATGGGCTGGGGTAGGGGGGGGGTCATGGGGTAGCTATGCCATTTTTCTTAAAGATTTTCATCCATATTACCGGGACCAGACATTACATTAAAGCCGCAAGCAGTTTTAAATGGCTTTTTTTTCCTTTAGAAGTGTCATTTTGTGCAGGGACAGTTCTAAACACGGGAAACACGTGGCACTTCACAGGCATACTTTAGACACCCCCCAGGTACGATATTTAAAGGAATATTTGACTTTTTTTTTTTCACTTTATGCATCATTAAAATGACTGCTCCCGGAAAACGACCGTTTTTAAAACTTATTTTTGCATTGATACATGTCCCCTGGTGCAGAACCCGGGTTCCCAAACCCTTTTTAGGACAATAACATGCATAATAGTTTTTATAATTAGCACTTTAGAATTCGAACGTTCGCATCCATTGTATTTAATAGGGTTCTAATGTTCGTTCGAACTTTCGGTCCGTTCGCGGGTTCTGGTGCGAACCGAACCCGGGGGTGTTCGGCTCATCACTAATCAAGACAACCTCAGATACCCTGGTGCATGAAACTACGGCAATATCGAAAGAATTATGAACCTTCTACCAGAAACTCTATCATGTTCGCAATAATACAGCAGATTGGGAGACTAGGGAATCCCTCATTCAAGCATACCTTACACAAGCTAACCTATCGAAACTCCCTGCTCCTGCTTTGGAAGCTCTGGAAGGGGAATTCACTGCCTCGGAATTACGAGTGTCACTTAAGACCATGGCTAACGGTAAAGCACCGGGCCCTTATGGTCTAACGATAGCTTATTACTGCACCTTTGCGGACATAATACTTCGACTAACGTCCTATGCTAACTCCATTATTGCAGGCAGTGCCATCCAACCAGAGACTCTCCACGCTCACATGACTGTACTTTCTAAACCAGACAAAGATCCCAGCCTTTGTGGCAGTTATCGACCAATTTACTTAATAAATTTGGACGCCAAATTATACGCTAAAGTCATTGCGCTACGATTCATGCCCTTGGTTCCTCAATGAAAATCAAGGGACCAAACTGGATTCATTCCAGGTAGGGAGGCCTGTGACAATTCTCTAAGAACATTGTCCCTGATTTCTTACGTGCGTAGGTTCTCCCAGCCCACCCTTCTCTTATCTACAGATGCTGAGAAAGCGGGGAGTATCTGATGTCGACGTTATCCCACCGCCCGTCCATGCTAATGAGCACTTTACAGCTCCCCCACAGCACAGCTACGAATTAACAGTGATCCCTTCACCTTGCACAATGGCACTCGTCAGGGCTGCCCCTTTTCACCAATTCTCTTCGCCCTTTCCCTGGAACCATTCCTCTTGATGATACGGAACAACCCCAACTTTCACAGAATTAAAATAGGCTCCACGGAGCTTAAGTACGCAGTGTACGCAGATGACATACTATTTTATGTCCAGCAACCCCTTACCTCCCTTCCCAACCTGATGTTGGCCTTCAAAAAGTTTGGAGTCATCTCTAATTTTAAAATTAACCTATCCAAGTCGGAAATACTAAACATCTCAATCACGCATGAAACAGCAGAACATTTGAAACCATCCTTTACCTTTAGTTGGCAACCTCACTCACTGAAATACCTGGGAATATTCCTTACACCTAACCCGGCCTCTCTATTCTGTGTAGATTTCATCCCTTTACTGAATTCGATTAGAGTAGACCTCCATAAGTGGACCCAGCTGGTTCACTCTTGGTTGGGGAGAATTAGCATTATGAAGATGAACATCTTGCCCAGGCTGCTTTTCTTATTCCAAATGATCCCTTACAAGGTCCAAAACAAATAAAAAGAAAAGGAGGGCGAACCCACCTAGTGCATTACCAATGGCAAGGTTTATTCATAAAATATAATGATAAAATTCATACTCACAAACCAGCTTTAAAATACAGCTTTAAAAACCCTCGAACAGTTACACGCAATGTCTCTATGCGCCTTCAACCTGGACCAGATGACCGGAGGTACCAGACAGCATCGATCGCGACTTACGCGTTACGAGGGCGCACCCTCTTCCTCAGAGCCACAGCGATATAACTGGACCTCCCAGGACCCTCTATAAAAGACCACAGTCTGCCACACCCAGCACAGTGAGCTCCACCCACCTTGTCCGTCTATCGTGAAATACAAAGTACAGCCTGGCATAGGCCCTCCAAACGTCAAACTTCATAATCACTCTTTCCACACACATAATGTGATACCCCATTTGATGGCCAGGGAACTGTGGACCTATATCGTTACATAATCAGCCTTACAAGGTCGCCCTGGGGTTCTTCTCATTGTTACAATCTATAATATGCAAGTATGTATTGAATCGTAAGCACCCCCAAATTGCCAGAAAACTGCTCATTAAACCTAAAAGAGAAGGGGACCTAGCTTTACGGGATTTAAGAGTTACATCTTAGTCATCATATTGAATAGGATTTCGTACTGGAAATGCCAGAAGGAATCTAAACTATGGGTGCAACTAGAACTCGACCTGAGTGGTGTGGACCTGATCCCTCTGATCTGGATACCTAGTAAATTCCACAAACTATCCTTGTCTACTTCACCACTTACCAAGTCCTCTCTTGCGATTTGGGACTCGCTGTGTAAAACGCATAAGTGTCTTCTCAATTCTCCTATAATGCAACTAACGGGACATGACTATTTCCCTCTGGGAAACTTCGACCCTAAATTCAGTGACTGGATCTCCACGTCTCCAGTCCTACTGCACCAAGTGACAACGATCAATGGAACCTTACCTATATCCACACTTTTACCATCTCCAACAATCTCATTCATGGACCAGTGGAAATACCATCAGCTCTCCTGGTTTGTCAAATCTCTACCACAACCACTACGCCCCCCAGCCCACTTATTTCTAAGGGAGTAAGTGATATCTTCCATATGGTACATGTGATCTACCTCCATTAGCCATTGGCGTAATGTAGGGATGGTCTGTTGTTTCCAAAGTCTGGGAATAAGCGCCTTGGTCACATTCAAGAGGTGGGGTGTTATGGATGAGATATGGACTGGCTTAGTAAGCTCTCAGCTGGGCCCCCTATATTTCTCCAGTCCTTTAAGAGTTTCTCCCCCCCCCCCCATCCGGAGGTTGCCCCCCCCCCCCCATGGCTCTTCCCCACCCCCTTTTTTTTTTGGCTATGGTCCCCCCCTCTCGACAGAGCCCTCATGGATAGCACAAGTGAATAGAGACTCTATTTATTTAATCACTAAAACATCACTGTACAGGACACTTATTAAAGGTCGTCTCCCCCCTCTTTTTTTTGGGGGGGGGCCGTTGCTTAAGAATTACTTTTTTCGTTTTTTGGTTTATTACTGCACAATTACATTATATTCTTTTTCTTTTTCTTTTTTTTGTGTGGTGTGTTAGTATATATTTTTTTCCCTTTTTTTTTTTTTTTTTTATTATTCGTATTATCCTTTTTTTTTTTTCTTTTTTTTTTTTTTTTTTTACCATTTATCACTTCTCTTATTTTCTGAATTGATATAGTATCTAGAAGTAAAATAGAATGATATAAGAGGACACAGATCACCAATTCAATATGGGAAACAGGCACTAAGATGGAGAGAGGAAATTATTATATATAGAAAGTTTATTTTTGATATGTCTGTTTGAACCTCCCCAGAGCCGTCGGCTCGGACACTTATGGAGTATTATTTTTGGCACTGTTAGGTATATGGGGCAGAGGGAGGGAGGAATAGGCATATGCTAAATGTTATGTGCCAGGGAAGCAGAGAAGAGGGATACCCACTGCAATTCAATAGAGCCAGATACTAAAGGGTTGCCCTAGGCCACCCCTGGATACACGACGGAACAGAAGGATGTAGATAAGTTGTATGTAAAGCCTTTACTTTACTTTAACTTAAGATGTAAAGTAAAGTATAAAGTAAAAATTTGAAGATTAATAGAAGCTTTGGTATAGTGCATAACCATAGTATATCCGGACCTGAGGGGCACAGAAGGGAGGGGGTAAGGGATAGGGGAGGATATAGAGGTGAGGGTTATGGGAAGGATATAGGAGATAGGAGGTACGGGGAGGTGATAAGCGCCAGATTAAAGTCAGGATATACTAGGGGAGAAGCGAAAGGAAGAGAAAAGAGAAGATAGAAGGGAGAAAGAAAGTGTACCCAGGGGAAAGAGATCTAGTTACAGACATAACAAGGAAAGAGGGGTTGTAAGAGGGTAAAAAAGAGAATATTGAGAAAATAACCCGAGAAGTGACTAGGAGAGATGGAACTTAGAATATGCATGGTAAAGAGAGGACCCTGGGATGTGTGATGGGGGGGGGGGCTGGGAGGGAGGGGAGGGGAAGGGGAAATTGAGATGGAGATAGACCGGGGGGAGGGAAGACAATAAAGGGGAGAGAGGTAACGGCTGGTATAGAGAAAGGAGGAGGGTAGTAAGGAAGAATTGTGTTTAGGGAATACATTTCTGTCCCCACCTTCTTCTTAAAGTTTATGAGCCTATTTAGGAAAGCTGCAATATATGAAATGATAAGGTTGATAATGAGAATGTTGATGATGATAACTCTGAGATGTAAAAATATAGTCAGGCGGGTGGAGAGCAAGATGGAGCTTATTAGCCCATTCGGACCAATCCCCCAATTAGGTTTGCACCCACGGAAGCCATAGGTTAATGGTTCAGTAATGGGTGTGTTCCCTTAGGGGTTTAGAGGGGGAAGGGTATGGTATAGGGGAGGGAAAGGGGGGGTAGGGGAGGGAAAAGGGGGTGGTCTTTTCCTTTTCTTTCTTTTTTTTTTGTTGTCCCCCTAAGCCCAGGTTCACACTGGGCTGCGGGAGTGAAGCCGTGCGAGTTTAGCTGAACTCGCACAATTTCACTCCTGCCTGTCAGTCCCGATTTCGGCCGCGATTACAGAGACATCTGTGCAGGTTTCTGCACAGATGTCAATGTAAATCGCGGCCCGAAATTGCAAAAAGTAGTACAGAAACTACTTTTTGAAATTGGTGCAGCGCCGCAGATGCGGCGTCGCACCGATTGGGACGGTGCCATTGCCCGCAATTTGTGGCAAATATCGCCGATTTGACATGCGATTTGACATGTCAAATCGCATGTCAAATCGCACCAGTGTGAACCAGGGCTAAAAGAGATGGAGGGAATAAAAGTTACCCCCCTAAACGCCAAAGGAGTTAATATTCCAGAGAAACGCAGGATGCTACTGAATGACCTGAGGCGTTTGGGGACAGACGTAGCATATGTGCAGGAAACACATTTTAGAGCAGGGGGAATTCCACTACTCCAGAATAGATTCTTTCCATGCGTGTACCCTGCATCGAATCAGCGGGCAAAATGTAAGGGATATTATTGATCTCTAACCGAGTTTCCTGGTCCTTAGCAGATAAACGTCTGGATCCAAATGGTAGATATCTCTTTCTTAAGGATTGTATCGGAGGGGCCAAAGTGACGCTGGCCACACTATATGCACCAAACGTGCACCAAGATTCATTTACGAAGAAAGTCCTTTCGGAGTTAATGGAATTTGCGGAAGGTAAATTGATCCTCGGCGGAGACTTTAATATCTCCCTAGACCCCAGAATAGACGCTTCATCAGGGACATCATCGACCCCAGGGGGTACCAGAAGGGGTATAAAGTGGAAGATGCACGAGCTACAGTTAGTAGACGTCTGGAGGATCCTACATGCAGAAGAAAGGGATTATACCTTCTTCTCTAATCCCCACCAAGTGTACTCCCGTATAGACCTATTCTTGATACCCCATTATTTGCTATCTTCAGTGACAGAAACGACTATTGGGAATATAACATGGTCGGACCATGCTTCGGTCAGCTTGTGCTTCTCCCTGTCCAACACGGTTCTCTCCCAGGAGAGACGTTGGCGATTAAACGAGAGTTTGCGTCAGAACCCTGAAGTCAGGGAAGATGTAGCTAAAGAGATGACAGCATACTTTCAAGTAAATGATACCCCGGGGAGTGAACTGTGTATGGTCTGGGAGGCACACAAAACTGTGATCAGAGGGACCCTGATTAAACATGGATCAATACTGAAGAAGAAGCGAGAGAAACAGATCAGGGAATTATTAGAGGAAATTCAAGCTCTGGAATTTCAGCTTAAAAAGACACAACTACCCTCCGTTGGGAGGGATCTCGGCCAATTGAGAAGACAGGTTACAGCCATCTTGCGTTTTAAAGCTAAAGCAACAATACAACAAGGCAAGAAGGCAAACTATGAATTGGGAGATAAATGTAGTAGACTGTTAGCGGGAAAATTAAAGAAAAAAATATGTCAACATACATACCTCAAATAAAAGGGAAGGAGGGACAATTAATACAAACACCAAAGGAGATAGCTCAGACATTCGGAGAATACTATTCTTCTCTATACAATTTGGTACAAACACCTGCCCCATTGTCTGCTATAGAGGACTATCTCTCTTCAGCAGGTCTTACCAGACATCCATCTTCAGCCCGCCGTAACCTAGAGACCCCTATTTCCACGGAGGAATCAAATGCAATACTAAAAACGGTCAAATCCGGAAAGGCCCCAGGCCCAGACGGCTTTACCATAAGATACTACAAAGAATTCTCCACATTATTAAGTGGTCAGATGACAAAGGTCTTTAATGCAGTAGGCCAGACTTCCGCACTACCCCCGTGTGACAGGAGGGTCACTTTGGACACAGGGTGAGCCAGGAAATAATGGACATTAAGAAATATATCTTGGGCTACCTAAAATGGGTCTGTAATATTTATCCACCATATCCCCAAGGATATCTGTAAAGGACTATTTACTGTTTCTGAACTCAACGGGTTAATTGAGAGATACTGAGGTGTTCAGCCTCAATCACCTGTCTAGTGTAATGCTAATGAATTCCAGCTTCTAGAAGACCTGTTCATTGTTTGTGGTGATGTGGATTGGGGAAATTAAGCCTGTCCTTGTGTGTATTGTAAAATATCAGACAGTCTGGTGACTATAAAGGTCATGCATAGTCATTCAAACATAAAGGGGATTATTAGAACCTGTTGTCTCCTAGCAGACGTCAAAATAATGTGTGGAGTCTTGTAATGTGTGGGTGGAGCTGGGCCATTGTTCATGTTAAACTACTGTGTATTAGATGTGTATAAAAGTTACAATGTTTCTCAATAAAAGTCATTCGATCTTGGGAAGATACAGAGCGTGTGTCTCGTTCTTCCAGAAGGATTAATTCCTATGGGAAAGGGTCGCCTGGCTGTGGAAGATTGGTAGCGAGTGGGTGTCCAGGAGAGGGGACAGCAGAAACTGCATTTAACCCCTTTCGTATTTGGGGTGCCGTTACACCCCGGATGCACTTTTAGCTCACATCACGGTAATCTCAAAAGAAGGGAAGGACCCGGCAGAGTGCCCCAGTTATAGGCCGATTTCATTATTGAACACAGACTTAAAACTCTTTACTAAAGTATTAGCCTCCCGTCTTCAACCATGGCTTTTGCATTTGGTGGACTTAGACCAGGTAGGATTCATCCCCACATGGGAAGCGAGGGATAATACGATAAAAGTCCTTAACCTGGTCCATCATGCCAATGAGACAAATATCCCCTGTGTTTTCCTGAATACTGATGCTGAGAAAGCATTCGATCGAGTAAACTGGCATTTTCTTTTTGAAGTACTGAGACATGTGGGTCAGGGGGAACGCATGATCAGATGGATCACTAGCGTTTACACCACCCCACATGCCACAGTGAGAGTGAATGGACTTTTCTCGAAATACTTTAAGATAGCAAATGGTACACGTCAGGGAAGCCCTCTCTCACCCTTACTCTTTGCCCCTTCGCTAGAACCCCTACTGAACAGTATCCGTCAAAACCCGGACATTCAGGGAGTACGGGTGGGAGAGTGCATCCACAAAGTTTCGGCATATGCAGATGATTTGCTATTTTCCATGTCTAATCCACACGTCTCGCTCCCCAATCTTGTGAGAGAGTTTGATAAATATGGAACTTTATCAAATTTAAAAATAAATCATACTAAATCCAAAGCAATGAGTGTGGCAGCGCCTATCTCGCTGCGCAATACCATACAACAAAATTTTGGCTTTAGGTGGGGGCCAGCACTAAAGTACTTGGGTACATACATACTATCAAAGGTAAAGGATACCTTCAAGATACATTTTCCACCATTATACAGTATAACTCAATAAGATCACTCTTAGACAAATGGCACCACGGACTACATTCGTGGTTTGGCCGTAGTAACATAGTCAAGATGAGTATTTTACCGAAAATCTTGTATTTGTTTCAGGCATTACCGATTACCGGTACTATCCCCGCAGCCTTCCTTCGCCAATAATGTACCCTTCTTATGAAATTTATATGGGCAGGGAAACGACCAAGGATTAAGAGAGACCTCATGATGACACCCAAGTGCTTTGGTGGGATGGCTGTCCCAGGTATAGTTAAATACGATCAAGCAGTACATCTAGCAAGGTTGGTGGATTGGTGTAGACATACCGATTTCAAACGATAGATAGACATGGAACAACAGCTTATTACCGATCTCCCTTAAGAAACACCCTACAATAGGACCGACTTTGCGAATCACTGCTAGGATATGCCGAAACTTGAAATTTTCCTCAAGACAATCAACTTTGTTCCCCATTTTGGGAAACCCTAGTTTTACACCAGGTATGGAGGCAGGAACATTTAAAAATCTTAAAGAGAAAGGCCTATACCAGGTGTCACATTTCCTTCAGTCCGAAACTTGGCCGACCATCAACTTGCTGATGCAACCGGGGGGGCCCTTTGAAATAAATTTTTGGCAGGCGCTCCAAGTAAGCCATTTCTTGAAATCCCTGGGGTTACCAATACATTTCCAACGTCAATTAACTGCATTTGAATCATACTGTGAAGATAAGGAACCACTCTCCCGGGTGGTTTCTAAGATGTACCGTATTACTAAATATACCCTCGGAGGATTTTGAGATGCCGGGCATTAGCAAGTGGAAAAGAGATTTGGATAGGACCTTTACCATTTGGCCCTAAATTCCTCAGTCTGTACACAGACCCAGGAATCCAATTATAAACTTTTGACGCAATGGTATTATACACCGGTACGGCTCCATAAATTCTCTATGGAAACCTCGGATTGCTGCTGGAGATGTGGGGAGGAGCGAGGGACACTGTTACACATATTTTGGTCCTGTAAAAAAATTTGACAATATTGGTTAGAGATTCAGAGAATCTCACAAAAATTTACAGAATTTTGGATACCAGATGACCCTGCCTTCCTACTGCTCCATTGCACACAGATCCCGGTGCAGACTTATAAAAGGTTGGTGCTGTGTCATATGATCAACGCAGCTAAAGCCGGGGTCACTCTGCATTGGAGAGATCCCAGACCACCCTCAATTGCAGAGTGGCCTAATAGGGTAACATAGGGCTTAATAGGGCAAGAGAGACGGGGGCCACGGAGGACTTGGTCCTCCCAGCCCAAAATAAGAAAGAACAGTACAACCAAATGTGGACAAGATGGAGTTTATTTATGTATTCGGAGGAGGGGAAGAGAATGCTAGAGGGAGCACCTGAGGAGTGAGGGGTGCCCAATAGGAGTTATGTACCTGCACATAAGGAAAAACAGAAACCGAATCCCTCCATCTCTTCTGTAGTTGGGGGAGGATGGGGTGGGGTTTTTTTCCCTTATTTTGGGTGGGGGGTTGGAGGGGGGAACATTTTTCTTTGAAGAAGAGGGGAAGGTAAAGAGGAAGGGAAGGGGAAATAAAAAGGGGGGAAAAATAGAGAAGAAGAAAAGAGATGCCATCGATTAATATTTTAAGGCCTTAGGAACATGGTAACGATGAAAGAGGGAAATATATGTAAACAAAAATGAATATATAGGTATAACTATTGTGGATTGTTATGTTGACCTAAATGTTCTAATGATGGAAGAAAATGTAAATGTATATATACTTGATGGATTTTAATTGTTATAACGAGCCTGTTGATGTCTCCTTTTTTGATAAAATAAAATATTAAAATATGAAAAAAATAAATAAATCCAAACTATCCAAGAAGATATGGTCCTGTTGGTTTGCCTTTAAATTTTCTGCCACATATGCGGAAATCATATCCCAAACGGTGTAAGCAGATGACTAGTTACTGTACAACTTGCATAAAGAAGCCCGTGAGGGCAGTGTGTGTGGGACTTTGAAGGTGCTCAATGAGAGTATAACCAAATGAATGAAATAAATGCAAAGAAATATTTTAAATAAAAGTGTCTATATTTAATACATGATATACATGGTATAAAAATAATGGGAAAAGAAAATACAACGCAGTGTACTCGTTCCCTGTACGTCACATATGTTATCCGTCCTACATGTTTCGCATAAATTATGCTTCTTCAGGGACGCACATGGACTTTGATTTATCTAAAATAGACATAAACATTTAGAAAAAGCGAAAAGAGAAATGTAGAAAATATATATATACATTTGTTACATCATTGTATTTGTCGCCAAAACAGGCTAATAATCATAAGATATACTGAGAAGCTTAAAGAACATGCGTTTAATACCTCCAAGTTTCTATGGATCCTCAGAACAAAGGAGTGTCACCTGTCATGAAACAGGGGACACCCGGATGTGAAGCAGGCAAGGCTCTCTCAACCCATGCACCACAACCCCGCGTATGCACAGGAAAAACACACAAGGTCCCTAATGGGAAACAAAGGGGCAAATGTTGGAAAAGTACAACCTAAACGTACAGAATAAGGAGAATTAATCATTAATAAATATCTAATATACCATGGTCAGTGTTCGACCTTGTATAGGACATGCAAAATAAATAATAAGTAAGTATGTGTGCTTACTGTTTGAAAAAGGATAGATCGTGTAGCCTGGGAGCTTATAAAGACGTAGGGCAGCAGATAGGAGAACTGGTGATTATGCAGAATACTGATTGAATCTGTAAGGACAATATTGTATAAATATATCCATATGTCTGCTGGATCTACACTAGTATACATAAAGAACATATATGTATCATTGAACATATATTATATATATAATAAAGCAAGGATGGTACCTGTGATTGACTGCACCTAGGTATGATGTGTAGCCACCATAGTGTGTTCTAAGAAAAGGACACACATTGACACCATCGAGCAAAATCTGGCCTTATCAGCTCTAAATAAAAAAAGTATACATAGTATTAAAATCAGAAGAAAAGAAGCTCACCTTGCATACATGCAAGATATGAGTTAGTTTAGTGCAAGTAAAGTGTGCCAGGCTTACCTACAGCTGTCTCAGCGGCGATTATGCTCCCAGGACCAACTACACAGCAGCCATGATGGCTGCGTCTGGCCTTGTATAACCCATAGAATGATGTTAACTCGACGCCCCATGATGACGTATAGACGTCAGCGGCGTGACTGCGGGCGCGCGGAGATGACGTTTCGGTGGATAATACCATTGAATATGCAGCCAACAACGCGCATTCGCTGGATCCCGACGCACAGGGTGAATGCCATCCCTGCCTCGTAACTAAGCAACGATGGCGACGCCAATGTGCGCCGAAGAGCGCATGCGCACATCGTATGGCCGGAATACGTCCATCGGGGGGTCGGACAGTCATACCATCCATACCTTCGCATGGATTCAACACAGAGGTGTTGATGACTGCCCCCGAGCGCCCGCATGGGACCCTGTGGTTGCTCGCATTGGCGGGGGGGTGGGTGGCACATAGGAAGAAGAGACATGCTGTATAATGTAATGTATGTGTGCCCCAAATTACGCACGCACTGACACCATGTGTCAAAGTGGCACGCAAATGGGCACACATTCATGTGAATGTATAATTGTATGGATGTTTGAGTATACATACCGTACCGTGATGGAAAGGCATGTTGGTGTGAGGAAGTCCACAGAACCGGAGGCATAGACTGCATGTCTAAACAAAGAATATACAATATCGTAACAAGGCTTAATAGCAAACAATATTTATATACTGTGGAGGGTCAACGCCAAATTGACAATCCTGCGGTATACAAAAATATAAAAATAAAGAACACATTGAACACATATGATTTATATTCACCTCCAATACATTTTACAGTATTTTTAATTTATTGAAAGCACATTTATATGGTAATTACATACAGACCACCAACGGTCCGGGTATGTGTCCGGGCCGGTGGGTGTCTATGGGCATGTAGATGGAAAAAGCCCACATGTAGGGCTGAGCAGGCTAACTGGTATATCAATCCCCATGGTGAGGGAAATTGGGCAGGGGGTAAGGGGTATGGAGAGAAGAGAAAGTTAGAAGGTAAATAGCCCAATATTAAAGAATGAAAAGGATCCAAGTCTAATGCAATATGTAGTAAATATTTTACTTACAAAAATGGTTTGTAACTGATATTTTCATTCAAGCCTGGGTGTTTAATGGCCTGAAGGCGATAAATCCATTTGGCTTCGACCTGGAGCAGGCGACGATCGGCGTCGCCGCCCCTCTCATTAAGAGAGATATGCTCCAAGGCGAAGAAACCTAACATTTTGAGGTTATGATTGTGGAACAAGCCCATGTGTCGGCTAATGGGGGTCTCCATCAATTTTTTGGAGATAGCCGACACATGGTCTCGTATCCTACAAAAAAAATGCCTTTTGGTTTTTCCTACATAAAATGCCCCACAGGGGCATTTCATGAGGTATATGACCCCGATTGTTTGGCATGTGATTCTGTTTTTGGGTGCCCATGTGTCTCCATTGGGTAAATTTATGTCACATCCTGTCAAGATATAACGGCAGTAGTTGCATTTCCCACAGGGGTGGGTACCCAGTCTAGTGGGTTTAGGATCAGTGTTCGACGCGTAATGACTGGACACTGTTTTATCTTTGATCGATTGAGCGCGTTTAAAAGTTATCTCGGGAAAAATGTTAATGTACTTGCTGATCTTTTCATCGGATGTCAGCAAGTACCAAAACTTGTTATATATTTTCCTAATTGAGGCGTGTTGTCTATTATATCTTGTGATGATCCTAGTTGACTCTAGTTTTTTATTGTCTTTGGTTTTATAGATTAAAGCATTTCTATCTAGAACTCTGACTCTATTGAAGGCTTTCCGTAAGCATGTTTTTGTATAGCCCCTGGCTCTGAGACGTTGATACAGTTGATTGGATTCATGTTTAAAGTCTCCTTCAAGAGAGCAATTCCTTCTTAGTCTGAGATACTGGCTAAAAGGAATGCTCTTAATGAGTGGTTTGGGGTGTGAACTTGTAGCATGTAATAGAGTATTGCCCGCGGTGGGCTTCCTGTATAGTGTAGAGCATAGATTGCCCTTATCATCTACAAAAAGTTTAGAGATACTGATATCACCTACAACGGGGGTAAATTCTATCTCCACTGTAGCAGCACCTCTTAGTATACCAACATCGGTTGATTCTGGTTCTCCAGGAATCAGTGGGACGCAGAACCTACGCTCTGCGCCAATTTTCTCCACTGACAAAAAGACCTCTATGACAACACCACGTACACCACAAGTATCAAAATAATCAGTCCCGACCTCTATGACAATGAAGGCCGGGACGAACTCGATATTGTCAATCTATCAACATTTCCCCTATCAAAGGATCAAGAGACCGTTTTACGTCTGGGACTAACATTTTGCCCCGATGGAGAAGCGGATAAATTTGAATTAGTTAAAGATCTACATCTTTTTGCCAGACGCCTTATGTATAAGGTGCTGTATGACAATAAACAAGACACAACCATACCGATTGTAAACGATAATTCAATACTCAAAGATGTGACTCTCCAGGAACTCCAAGCCCTTCAAGACCTCATGGACTTGTGGGATGAAAATAACCCAGAAGAGGAGGGATGGACCTATCAGGTACCGGGAGTGGTCCCAGGAGCCTTGATACAGTCTAGATTTAATAAACCTGTTTATGTCATTCCCAAAACATACAAACCAAAATCACGCTCATTCCCAGTCCTGCAGGGCAATCCCAATATTTGGGCATTTGTCCTGCAGGTCACGAAGGAAATCGAAGCAACCAACTGGAAGTCAGGTCCTCCCTCCAATCTAAGTCCCAATTTGAAAGTTGCCCTCAACACCATCCGCAATAATGACAATATGGTAATTAAGCCATCAGACAAAGGAGGCAACATAGTGGTCATGAATAGACAAGGCTATGAAAAGATGTGCTACGATATAATACAGAATAGAGAATGGTACAGGCCTGTGCCTTCTTCTTATGTATCTCAAAGTATCAAAAAATACAAAGAAATACTGTGTCGGGCACATACTACAGGAGTTATTGACGATAATACTCATAAATTCCTTAACATTGAGAATCCACTCACATCGACCTTTTATGCACTACCCAAGGTGCATAAAGGTATCATGCCACCCCCAGGACGCCCCATCATTTCTAGCTGTGGTTCATTAACAGAAAATGTTAATAGGATTATAGACGAGTATCTGTACCCACACGTTCGGAGTTTATTCTTTTACGTAAAAGACACTATAGAACTATTAAAAACAACTGATGGCCTGTCAATACCCAAAAACGCTTGGCTTGTATCCATTGATATAGAAGCACTATACAATTCCATCCCTCACTCCTTAGGAGTACAAGTAGTGCGGAGTTTTCTCAGTGAACGTGACAAAGATTGTCGTAAATACAACAACTTTATAGTAGAAATGCTAGATTTCATCCTTACCCATAATATCCTTTTGTTTAAACGCTCCCACTACCTCCAGATTCAGGGGGTGGCTATGGGGGCGGGCTGTGCCCCCTCCTATGCCAACCTCTACCTGGGGGGGTGGGAGCGTGATCTTTTTTCAAGTGATAAAAATGATACCCATCTTACCAACATACTCAGTTGGCATCGTTATATCGACGATGTCCTCATGATATGGGCAGGACCAAAGGAAGATCTTATACAGTTTATGAATGCTTTACAGAACAACATGTACAACTTGAAATTTACGTACAACTATAGCCAAGAGAGAATTACATTCTTAGATGTTAAACTTTTTGTAGATGATAAGGGCAATCTATGCTCTACACTATACAGGAAGCCCA
This sequence comes from Rana muscosa, assembly GCA_029206835.1. NCBI lineage: Eukaryota > Metazoa > Chordata > Amphibia > Anura > Ranidae > Rana > Rana muscosa. Next base: position 550,445,393 of record CM055116.1, on the reverse strand, counting down.
CCGCGGGCAATACTCTATTACATGCTACAAGTTCACACCCCAAACCACTCATTAAGAGCATTCTTTTTAGCCAGTATCTCAGACTAAGAAGGAATTGCTCTCTTGAAGGAGACTTTAAACATGAATCCAATCAACTGTATCAACGTCTCAGAGCCAGGGGCTATACAAAAACATGCTTACGGAAAGCCTTCAATAGAGTCAGAGTTCTAGATAGAAATGCTTTAATCTATAAAACCAAAGACAATAAAAAACTAGAGTCAACTAGGATCATCACAAGATATAATAGACAACACGCCTCAATTAGGAAAATATATAACAAGTTTTGGTACTTGCTGACATCCGATGAAAAGATCAGCAAGTACATTAACATTTTTCCCGAGATAACTTTTAAACGCGCTCAATCGATCAAAGATAAAACAGTGTCCAGTCATTACGCGTCGAACACTGATCCTAAACCCACTAGACTGGGTACCCACCCCTGTGGGAAATGCAACTACTGCCGTTATATCTTGACAGGATGCGACATAAATTTACCCAATGGAGACACATGGGCACCCAAAAACAGAATCACATGCCAAACAATCGGGGTCATATACCTCATGAAATGCCCCTGTGGGGCATTTTATGTAGGAAAAACCAAAAGGCATTTTTTTTGTAGGATACGAGACCATGTGTCGGCTATCTCCAAAAAATTGATGGAGACCCCCATTAGCCGACACATGGGCTTGTTCCACAATCATAACCTCAAAATGTTAGGTTTCTTCGCCTTGGAGCATATCTCTCTTAATGAGAGGGGCGGCGACGCCGATCGTCGCCTGCTCCAGGTCGAAGCCAAATGGATTTATCGCCTTCAGGCCATTAAACACCCAGGCTTGAATGAAAATATCAGTTACAAACCATTTTTGTAAGTAAAATATTTACTACATATTGCATTAGACTTGGATCCTTTTCATTCTTTAATATTGGGCTATTTACCTTCTAACTTTCTCTTCTCTCCATACCCCTTACCCCCTGCCCAATTTCCCTCACCATGGGGATTGATATACCAGTTAGCCTGCTCAGCCCTACATGTGGGCTTTTTCCATCTACATGCCCATAGACACCCACCGGCCCGGACACATACCCGGACCGTTGGTGGTCTGTATGTAATTACCATATAAATGTGCTTTCAATAAATTAAAAATACTGTAAAATGTATTGGAGGTGAATATAAATCATATGTGTTCAATGTGTTCTTTATTTTTATATTTTTGTATACCGCAGGATTGTCAATTTGGCGTTGACCCTCCACAGTATATAAATATTGTTTGCTATTAAGCCTTGTTACGATATTGTATATTCTTTGTTTAGACATGCAGTCTATGCCTCCGGTTCTGTGGACTTCCTCACACCAACATGCCTTTCCATCACGGTACGGTATGTATACTCAAACATCCATACAATTATACATTCACATGAATGTGTGCCCATTTGCGTGCCACTTTGACACATGGTGTCAGTGCGTGCGTAATTTGGGGCACACATACATTACATTATACAGCATGTCTCTTCTTCCTATGTGCCACCCACCCCCCCGCCAATGCGAGCAACCACAGGGTCCCATGCGGGCGCTCGGGGGCAGTCATCAACACCTCTGTGTTGAATCCATGCGAAGGTATGGATGGTATGACTGTCCGACCCCCCGATGGACGTATTCCGGCCATACGATGTGCGCATGCGCTCTTCGGTGCACATTGGCGTCGCCATCGTTGCTTAGTTACGAGGCAGGGATGGCATTCGCCCTGTGCGTCGGGATCCAGCGCATGCGCGTTGTTGGCTGCATATTCGATGGTATTATCCACCGAAACGTCATCTCCGCGCGCCCGCAGTCACGCCGCTGACGTCTATACGTCATCATGGGGCGTCGAGTTAACATCATTCTATGGGTTATACAAGGCCAGACGCAGCCATCATGGCTGCTGTGTAGTTGGTCCTGGGAGCATAATCGCCGCTGAGACAGCTGTAGGTAAGCCTGGCACACTTTACTTGCACTAAACTAACTCATATCTTGCATGTATGCAAAGTTAGCTTCTTTTCTTCTGATTTTAATACTATGTATACTTTTTTTATTTAGAGCTGATAAGGCCAGATTTTGCTCGATGGTGTCAATGTGTGTCCTTTTCTTAGAACACACTATGGTGGCTACACATCATACCTAGGTGCAGTCAATCACAGGTACCATCCTTGCTTTATTATATATATATGTTCAATGATACATATATGTTCTTTATGTATACTAGTGTAGATCCAGCAGACATATGGATATATTTATACAATATTGTCCTTACAGATTCAATCAGTATTCTGCATAATCACCAGTTCTCCTATCTGCTGCCCTACGTCTTTATAAGCTCCCAGGCTACACGATCTATCCTTTTTCAAACAGTAAGCACACATACTTACTTATTATTTATTTTGCATGTCCTATACAAGGTCGAACACTGACCATGGTATATTAGATATTTATTAATGATTAATTCTCCTTATTCTGTACGTTTAGGTTGTACTTTTCCAACATTTGCCCCTTTGTTTCCCATTAGGGACCTTGTGTGTTTTTCCTGCGCATACGCGGGGTTGTGGTGCATGGGTTGAGAGAGCCTTGCCTGCTTCACATCCGGGTGGCCCCTGTTTCACGAAAGGTGACACTCCTTTGTTCTGAGGATCCATAGAAACTTGGAGGTATTAAACGCATGTTCTTTAAGCTTCTCAGTATATCTTATGATTATTAGCCTGTTTTGGCGACAAATCCAATGATGTAACAAATGTATATATATAGGAAGGCTAGTATGCTAGCCTGAAATTATGGGAGTTGATCGTATCCCCGCTCGCCGTCGCAGGTAGGACCGGCCGTTACCATTCGTACGAATCGTAGCGCCGGTACACGTTTTCTGCTTTTACAAGTCACACGGTTTATAACCCTGTGTTTTCTGTCTGCATCGTATGTTTACCGGCTAGTCCAGTTGTCTTTCGAACCCTGTCGCACCCACGTTACCACCGGTAACGGCCCGCCTAGACACTACGTCTCACAGAGCTGTTGTACGAATTACTCGCAGCTCGCTAGTTTCTTACCTCAAGTCGCACATCCGATACCCAGTCGTCGGACTGGTATCCAACACTGCACTTCCTTATCCCTAGTCACTGATGCCCTACACCTCCTACGATACTCTCCCTTCACCTTACTGATGCCCCACACCTCCTACTCACACCATACACCAAACAGTCCGGTCCGGCTCTGGTCGCTAACAATCGGCACTACAGGCCGGACCCTCGGCAATCACAAGCACCTTCAACTTCGAAACACCGAACAGCCGTCCGAGTCCAGCCGTATCTCCGGCGCTACGATTCGGACCCGGCAATTCAAATCCCCGCCTTGCACCCGTTATCAGCCCGAATACAGGCACAGCATCGGCTTAGAGATTCGGATCTCTGGCATCCACAGTCGCACCACCGGCTCATCGGCTCGGATCTACAAACATCAAACTTCTAAACCATCCGAATTCAGTCGTAGCATCGGCTCAAACTTTCGGACCTATGGCATTCTCAAGCGTTCCGAGTCCAGTCGCATCACCGGCTCAATCGACTCGGATCTCTAGCAACAAACCCTCCTGACCGATCCGAACCCAGTCGTAGCATCGGCTCAAAGGTTCGGATCCTCCGCTAACATGACCGATCTGGGCACAGTCGCACCAGCGGCTCATCGGCTCGGATCTACAAACATCAAACTCTGTACTGATCCGAATTCAGTTGTAGCCTCGGCTCAAATTTTTGGATCCATGGCATTTACAATCGATCGAGCACAGTCGCATCACCGGCTCTGATCTGCAGCAGTAAACTTCTTTAACCGATCCGAATCCAGTCGTAACGTCGGCTCGTAGATTCGGATCCTTGGCAAACACAATCGATCCGAGTCCAGTCGCATCACCGGCTCAAATGACTCGGATCCCTAGCAACTAGCACTCTCCAACCGACCCGACCCTTCCAACCGATCCGAACCCAGTCGTAGCAGCGGCTCAAACATTTCAGATCGTCTGCAATACAAAGTGCCAGGTCGCTACCAGTCGCATCAGCGTCACGATCACGTACGAACCATTCCCCAAACCTCACGCTGTACCAAAAAAAAAAAAAAATAAGGGAAAAACAAATTAATAAATGAATAAAAAAAATAAAAATAAAAAAAATATAAAATTAAAATAAACATAAAATAAATATATAGGAAGAATTAAATAAAAAATTTCTGCATTTACATACACAACTTACTCCAACTATTCCAGCTCCCTCACGGACGGTTATTCCTACATACTCACAATTCACAAACTTTCCTTCCTTCGCCTTCTCAGTAAGGCTGTGTTCCTCGCAATCGCTGCGAGCATTCGACAAGTGGTTCGAACATCGGCCACTCATCATCTCCAGTAGCAACACGGCTACTCACCGTTTTCTCTGTCCCTTTCCCCATGCAGGTCAGTTTGAGTTCAAGTTGGTCCACCCTGCACCAGGTTTGGACAGTATTCCCCTCAGGATACAAAAAAAAAAAAAAACAGGGGGAAGTATCTTAGGGCTCACATCTTCACCAGGGAGCCAGCTACTGCTCCAAAACAGCTCTCTGCATCCCCCTCACCAAAAAAAATAAAATAAAAAAGAGTATTTCCATGTCACCTTACTACAGGTCCCCGGTCGACCCACTTTTGGACCCCAACTGAGACGTCACTACTAGGGTACAGGACAGATGCGTAAATGCAAGGCCCCTCCTTGCTTCTCTTCGCACTCTTTCACGACATATCTGTCTTCACATACACAATTCGACCGCTCACCAGGCGCTAGCAACTGCCACATACTTCTACGCACTACACTCTGTTTTCGAAGAGCGATCCGAGATCCTTCACCACGCAGACAAGGTCGCCAACATCCACCTTGCTGGCAGTGCAGGAGGTGGCAGACCGACCACACGTCAATGAACTACAGATCGAAACATTCCTACTTAGTATACCAGACTTTCAGCTACCCGCCCCAGTACGCCCTGGGGGCTCTGGTTCATCAGTCTGTGCCAAGCACAGACGGCACCCGAGCTATCGGTTACCTAGCCAGTCACCTCCTGGCTCACCTTGGTTGCCAGGCACTCTTTTGAGTTTTCTAAATTACACTCAACAAGCGCTCGTACGCAAACTAAACTGTCCCCTACGCCTATCGCTCCTTGTCCTGTCCTCCCTGCTTTCCTTCTTTCTCCCCGTTTTCTAAATCCTTCTATCCCCTCTGAAACTCGCAATCTCATTCTAAACATATGCATTCCCCTCCTTTTTAGCCGACGCCATGTCGCGAGCCGACAGCGAAGTCTTCGCCTCGGCCTCGTCGTCACCCTTCGCGGGTCCAGCGGCCGGCGCTACACAGTCCCCTAGAACTCGGACCATCCCTCAAGTTCCGCTGCAGTCGATACCCTCCGCATTTACCCAGCTACACGCCTTGGTGACTACACTGGCAACCGCAGTCACCGACGTCCAGGCTAGAATAGGGGCCCTGGAAACACGATCAGCCGTGCCCCTATCAGCCCCAGTCTTCACCGTCGTTACCAAACCCCCCACTGTAGGTACGCCCGACGCTTGCACCCTTTTCCTTCGCACCTTGTCCCAGCGGGCATCAGGAAGGACATCCTAAGCGGCTAGGACGTGAACCTAGTGTCCCTACGCATGTCGGTACAGGTCATAACAGGGAACAAGTCACGTGCCTTGGGGAACGTCTCAGTCATCCTAATGGCCTAGGACCCCAGGCTCGCTCGCAAACTCGAAAGCGACAAAGTTTGTGGTAGCCTCTGGAAGCCTTAGAGATGTAACTAGTCCTCCCAGTCAGACTAGGACGTCCAGTTCGAGCAGCGGGGGCGCAGCCGTCTCCAGCAACTTAATTTCAAGGGTTGCTTTTACCCCCACCGCAAACTTCTGCACATCTGCCTCCTGTACCAGAAGGCTCTCCCTAGTAATACCTGCGGCGTCAAGCAGCAGAGTCCAGCTTGACTAGACCACGTGCACTTCGGGCGGCTCGACTTTTCTCTCCTCACATCCAACTCCCTCTCTAGCAGCCTTTCTAGTGCAGGGGGCACTACAGGGTTCCACACCGGACTCATTATACTGCCCGACTCATTCTAAAACATACCCAGTCAAACTCCTGCATACCCTCAGAGGAGTTCTCCTGAAGGTTTAGTATTCTTGTGAGATCTAGAAAATCCAAGAGAGGTCTTCTAAAAACCTCGACGTGCCCGTAACCGAGAAGAAAGTAGAAAGACCGGCACAGTTCATCTCCTTCCTGGAAATCATTCTAGACAAACGCGCCATGCAGATAGGTAGACCCTTGTTTATCCCATCAGCATCCTTTTCGTCACCACAGATAATCACGGACGTAGCAGCTCCCACAAGCTTCGGTGCAATTTTTGGCCATCATTGGTTTCAGGACCGCGACCATCTGAGATACTCACAATTCCGCCTTTAGTCAGTCCTCCTCTCTATTTCAGATATACCCCATAGTCGCAGCGACTCAAGTATGGGGCAGCCCCGGGCAGGACAGACCGCCACGTTCGCCACAGACAACCAGGCTACAGCCACAGTCATTAACAAGGCAGGTCAATAAATTGTTGTCCATCATGTCCATCCCACGCAGGCTGTTGCTACTTTCCCTACAACATCAGCTCAGTAGCCTCCGTGTCCACATCCCTGGTCAATGCAACACCTCGGCCGACACGCTATCCTGCTTAACCATGCCACATCCTTTCACAGAAGCCCGGAGCCGACTCGACCATGTCCGGCATCCCACATTAGTCGCAACCAACTCTGGAATCAGATAGCACCTCCATGGTGCTACCTCCCTCATCAATGCATCCTGATCTGCCAACACAATACAGGTGGCGGCAACCACACTCTAGTACCAAACGCTTACCAGTGACCAGCGCCATACTCCGGGACATGTCTGCTATCCTTTCACGTTCTCCCTTCGGTCTATGGCCCAGCCTGTAATTCAAGCAGCCATTTACCTATCCTTTTACGATCTTACGGCCCGGCGAATTACTGTCACCAGCCCTAAATGCCAAGTACTACCCAGGCACCACCCGACTCGCCACCAAAGTCATTTCATCCTACACCCGACGGTATCGGAAACGCTACAACCCGGTCCCGGAGTAGACAGCAAACTTTTCCAGACACACAACGCCATGGCCGTTCTAGTGTAAACTGGTAAACTCTGCTGTCTGACCCGTCAGAGGACAGCCCTCTACTACCTTTCCCAACCGAACCCCTAAGCGGGAACCAGTTCATCAGCCACGTCAGAACACTCCTGAGCATCTCGGGCCTCGACCCAGGATGTTACTCAGGACTTGCTTTCGCATTAGAGCAGCTCCAGCAACATCACAAAACAGAGTCCCAGTCCACGCAATAAGGAAGATGGGCAGGTGGAAATCCTTGTGTGTCGCCCGATACGTTCCTGATCCTCAGTCAGAAATATCATGAGCCTTTAACAGTCTCGCTCGATAGTGGTTTACCTGACATAATAGAACAATTCTTTCCTAACCTTGTGTGACTTTTTGGCCCCTTCTTTGGCATACCGTACAACAGGCCAGGCCCACACTTCAGGTCTTATTTGTGTTGTTAGTCTTGTGATGTGTTTATGTGATCCATATCTCTTCAGACAGAGGGCTCCGACCATAAATAGAAAGGCTAGTATGCTAGCCTGAAATTATGGGAGGAGTTCGAGGGGTACTTATACAGACCATCCACGAGGGTCAGTGTCGGCTCTAGTGCGCGGTACCCACCCACCCATATCCCCCTTTTCTAGGGCACTCCTCTACAACCAATTCTCAACAGAATTATCTATTACTTCTATCCAGGTATGGCCCCTTCTTTGGCATACCGTACAACAGGCCAGGCCCACACTTCAGGTCTTATTTGTGTTGTTAGTCTTGTGACGTGTTTATGTGATCCATATCTCTTCAGACAGAGGGCTCCGACCATAAATATTTTCTACATTTCTCTTTTCGCTTTTTCTAAATGTTTATGTCTATTTTAGATAAATCAAAGTCCATGTGCGTCCCTGAAGAAGCATAATTTATGCGAAACATGTAGGACGGATAACATATGTGACGTACAGGGAACGAGTACACTGCGTTGTATTTTCTTTTCCCATTGTTTTTATACCATGTATATCATGTATTAAATGTAGACACTTTTATTTAAAATATTTCTTTGCATTTATTTCATTCATTTGGTTATACTCTCATTGAGCACCTTCAAAGTCCCACACACACTGCCCTCACGGGCTTCTTTATGCAATTCGATATCGGGACCTAGGTGCCATTGAGCAACAATTTTTTCCAATAATAGTGTTTGCCCTGTATGTTCTCTATATAGTTACTGTACAAGTTAGTGTCTTACTGAGGCAGGATAACCTACCCACCTCCCCCCATCCCTCCCCCCTCTCTTCTAACTCACTTTCTCTTATCTTTTTCTAGCTATCTCTTCCTACTCCCTCTTTCTGTTCTATACAGTTTTCTATTTTGTTGCCCTCATAATGTGGTACGTTATGCTCCTTTATGGCAATTGTTTTTGCATTTTGTACTCTACGAAAGCAATGAGTCGCGCTGGTCTATGCTTAATGACTGGCCCTTAGTACCCAGTGTCGCCAAGTGCACGCATACTGCTCCCACGAGTTATTCCTACTCCATGTAGAGATCTGTGTTTATTGAATTTGCCTACTGGGGAAATGTACCCGTATTTCATTGTAAACTGTTTCATACTTTTCAATAAAAATGTATTATACAGAAAAAATCTAACACCAGATGCAGTGAGCCTGTTTCCCTCTACTTGTCATGGATATGCAGTAATGTTTGTCTGCCATCTTACCTTCCTCTTCATGTGTTCACCTCAAGCCTCGTACACACAACCGAGTTTCTCGTCGTAAAAAACACGTCGTTTTTTTCGACGAGATTCTTGTTAACCTTGTCGATTTTCTCGTCAAGCTTTCCATGCGTACACACTGACATTTCCCAATTTCCTCATTGTTCTTCTCGGTCACGTCCAGCACGTACGACGGCACTATAAAGGGGAAGATCTTTTTTCTTGGCGCCACCCCTTGGGCTGCTTTTGCTGATCTCGTGTTACCGCGTGTGAAGTAAAAGTTTGGGAAGAGACGATTCGCGCTTTTCAGTCTTCGTACTTTTCAGATCGTTTTCTGCCGTTCAGTTTGTGCTTGTGGGTTCGTATCTTGACTTTCAGGGCGTCTAGGCAGGTCGTATCTGTTTTACAGTGCGTTCTTGCCTGTTCGTTTCTGTTTTTCAGTTCGTTATTCATAGGCCTTGCTGTTCTAAAGTGCGTTCTGTTCTGTACGTTCTGATAAGACGACCGTTTCCTAGCCATGTCGCCTGGACGTTCTCGTCGTCGAGTTCGTGCTGTGCGTGCGCTTGGTGTTGGTCGGCTTGTTTTGGACCAAGACCAGCCCATGAAAGGTGTGAGGAGGAGTTCATGGACCAAGAATTGGTTGCTCCAGCGGGACCAATTCTGCCACATGCCTCTGCTGCGGGAGATCGTCGAGAATAATCCTGAGGACTACAGGAATTTTCTGCGGATGTCTGACCCCGTTTTTCAGGAACTGTTGGCTTTGGTGTCCCCCTATATTACCAGGAAGGACACCGTTATGCGGGAAGCCATCAGTGCTGAGCAGAGGCTCATCGCCACGTTACGTTATCTGGCGACAGGGAGAAGTCTTCAGGACTTGAAGTTCACGACAGGCATCTCCCCCCAGGCTCTGGGCCTCATAATCCCAGACACCTGTTCTGCCATTATACAAGTCCTGCAGGAGGACTGTATTAGGGTAAGTTTTCTCCATTAACATCACATTTTATGTATTCCATGTATGCTAATGTATGGAATTTCTTTCATCCTTCCCTAATTACCATGATTGTAATATGCTGAGAATGTCCCCTTTGTCCTCATGCATGCTGGAAGCTTTAGATTGCCCCTTTTTTCTCCTCCATGCATATTTCCCTTCACTAACCTTTCCAGCAGGGGCGCCTGTTGCTCCAAATGTTTGGGGGTTCAAACCCCAATTTAGGAAATAAACTTCCTCCTTTTTTGCTCTGGTGCCTATTAAACGCCCCCATTTGTTCCCTCCAATGCAGCCATTTTGTTCCCTCTAATGCAGCCATTTTGTCCCCTCCAATGCAGCCAGTTCCCCCCCAGCCCTGCACTTACCTTCTTGTGGTCAGCGCCATCCTTCTTCTGTCCTTGATGTCTTCTCCTTCCCTTGATGTTGCATCAGCCAATCATGTTACCATTAAACAGACTTGGTGAACATGATTGGCAGAGCAGCCTGTCAGTGTTTACCCAAGGAATGCCCCCCCCCCTGCATCCCCTATTTAACTTTTCTGCAGCCAATTACATCCCTCAGGCTGTAATGTGCAAGACAATTTTCCTTACTGTTTCTGATATGCAATTTTAAGCCCATAAATGCCGCAGTTCTTCATATGTCGGTCGCTTAACAGGGGGCCATCCACCTGAATAGTGGGCGGCATAGACAATACATAGGTTAATGCAAGGCATGAACCTATGTATTGTTCTGAGTGACGGGCACAGGAGAGAGGGGGCAGTGCTCCAGCGCCCACTCTGGACGCACCGCCACTGCAATGCTATCCTGTGGCCAAACACATCTACCCCCCCCTCCCCATTATAATTTATTAATGGACCATCATAGGGGGTGATGAATATGATACATGAGCCTTCCATTATACTTATTTAAAACACCTTAATAAACGTAGTCTTTGCTTGATGTTGGCCTCTAATGTATTTTCTTAGAATATACTTGTAATGTTTGATTTGTGTATTCTAATATTTTTTCATCTTGTTTGACTCCACAGCTTCCTTCCACGCCACAGGAATGGCAGACTGTGGCATCGGAGTTTGCCACGCGGTGGGACTTCCCCAACTGCGGTGGTGCTATAGACGGGAAGCATGTCCGCATCGTGCCGCCACCCCGTTCTGGGTCCTACTACTTCAATTACAAAGGGTTTCATAGCATTGTGCTGATGGCAGTGGTGTCAGCACGGTATGAATTCCTCTATGTTGATGTAGGGAAGAATGGCCGGATGTCCGATGGGGGATCCTTCATCCAGACGGAGTTTGCCCTCCGTCTCCAGAGTGACGACCTTGCACTGCCACCAGATGCAGGGAATGTTGAAGGACTCCCCTTTGTTTTTTTGGCTGATGAAGCCTTCGGGCTCATACCACATCTTATGAGGCCATTTCCTCAGAGGACCCTGACCCCAGAGAAGAGGGTGTTCAATTACCGGCTGGCCAGGGGCCGAAGAGTCGTTGAAAATGCCTTTGGCATAATGGCCAGCCGGTTCCGCCTTTTTATGACTCCCATCCACTTGGCGGACTACAAAATAAACTATGTAGTGTTATGCTGCTGTGTGCTACACAATTTTCTTTGGCGCAAATCTAATTCATATATGGCCTCAGTTTTGCCTGAGGCTGGACTTTCCCCTGATAATCCCCTGCCGGGCCTGGAATCTGCCCGTGCTGGCTTGCCCCCCCAAAATGCCCGTGAGGTTCGGGACAAATACATGGACTATTTCACGGGTAGGGGGGCAATTCCTATGCCAGGCTATGTCTAAAGATTCCTGGAGAACGATCCAAATAAAAATCTTGTTTAAACTTCTAACTTTTGTTGGTTTCCTGTCTCCTAGTTTGTCTTAGTGCATTTGTAGTGCCAAGTGTATTTTCCTTTAGTAAATACCAACCATTTCACTATGTAACCTTTAAAAATGTACCAAATAAGGTTAGAGCATATTAGAAAAAGAAGCTACACGTTGTTTGTGTTCAAATCTTTTACTATGTGCAAATTCACCCACCTTTTTTTTGTTTTTTAACATTTTTTGTTTGCCTGGCCACAAACCGGCAATTGTTTTCTTAGGAAAACACAAAAACAACAGTTGCATTCCAAATATTACAAAATTGGATACCTCGGAGCAATCTGAGACATTCACTTACACAAACTATATGTCTCTATGTGCCCGTCCTAATATGGGGTCCTGCCACCCCTTGCCCAGCCAAAAATTGAATATGCACACAATTGGGATTATTTTCCTATAGGGATTTTAGACTCCTGATCCCTATTGTCAACATGTGCTATCTGCCATCAGGGGTGATCAATGGACGTGTTTTGGGGGTGGAACCCCTTCCTCAGTTCACCTACTTTAGATACGAGGAAGGGGTTGCACCCCCAAAAGACGTACATGGATATCCCCTGATGGCAGATAGCACATGTTGACACACTGTGTGCAGATTCAATTTTTGGCTGGTTTGATTGTCAAAAAGTTTTTTAAAAGTTGAAGAATAAACATGAACAAAAGGGGGTTGGGATGCCTTATTGAATTCTCCCCAAAACATCGAGAATGTCTTTAAATGTTTGATCCATCACATGAATTCTTTCTTTAATTTTGTCCAGTTCCGTGCTACATTCCATCACTTGCTGGATGAGGCGGAGGGCACTGTCAGCAGAGAAACCTGTACTATCCTTCACCCCAACATTCACATCCCCTAAAAACAAAATAAAAAGGTATTATAACTTTGCAGGCCTACCTCTCTTACCTGAAGCTGTGGTGTCAGATACTGACCTGTTGTGGTGACCAGTTCCACAACGTCATCCACCTCTCCTTCCTGCACTTCTCCTTCCTCCACCTCAACTTCCTCTACATCCTTCGTTTGTGGGTCTTTGGGAGTTTGGGGTTGTTGTGAAGCTGTGGGGTTCTTGTGCTCCCTGGAGTGTCCTCCTCCCTGTCTTCTCTCCCCTATGAGAATCAAACAAAAGGTAGAGTTATCACACAGAAAATCTCTATGTAAAAAAAAAAAACAGGCTAAATTGCTTGGAAGTGGGGTACAAGTGTGTGTTTGGGCGGAAGTTAAAGATGAATGCATTATTTCTGACCAAGAATATGCTTAGTATTCACCTTTGTCTGTCATTTTTTAGACATGTAGGCAACACAAAAATTCTCTGATGCACCTGTGTGGGACACCCAAAAAAGGCGGGTCTGGTGGCCCACACTATAGTGCTCCAAAGTACAGATGTGGAAGCAGCTGCTGAGTGTACTCTCCTTTACACTGACAAAAGTTTGCATTTCATTCTCTTTACAAACACATCATCTAGCCTAAAACTTTGTGCCCCAAATTTCACAAAAAAAGGCAGATGTCTAATTACTTTTGTGGCTGTAAAATAAGCTAAAACAGCGGATAGTGGCCGAACGAAGTGTCTGTAACGTAACGAACGATTACTGTGCCCAACCAAGTTCAAAATATAACATTTTGTAAGGGAGTCCAATAAGATAAAAAAAAAAAAAACAGCAACATGTCAGTTTAGAAAAGGATTAATAGCAGAAAAGTGTACATTTTACTTACTTTTTGCGAGCATTCTCTTAATGCTCCTTAACTGCTCTGGCTCCCTCAGTTTGAGGTCTGACCACCTCTTTCTGAGCTGCTCATTTGAGCGTTTCACCCCGAAATTCGTCTTCAGACTCTTCACGACTTTAGTGAGGATTTTGGCCTTCCTTCTATTTGGTTTGCTATACGGCCCATGCTTTGCGTCATAATCAGACTTGAGCAAGATGTCCACCATCTCCGCCATCTCGGCAAAAGACATATTCGATGCCTTGAATCTCCTCCTTGATCGTGACGTTTCCTCGGTCTCCGGGCTTGTCTCCTCCTCGTTAGTTGCGGAATTATCAGACACCTGCTGTAACTCCGCCATATCTGTCTGCGCGCCGAAAGAGAAGGGGCGGGGAAAAGATGTTAGTTAGAACGTCATGGGCGGGCGACGTGTGCGGAGCGACGTGTTCGTATTTTGACGCATGCGTGGTGTGTATATAGCAAACACACATGTGACTATAGTACGTTCGGTGTGCGGAGAGAGGAGTTCAAGTGACAGACGTGCGAACGAAGGTATGTGATTTTGAGACTGTGCCAAATTGTTGGCCTATACTGTTTTGAGAATGTTGTAGGATATATATGGTGACTACGATGTTAAGGAGGTTAGACTGTTTGCCTCACATTAGTTATATATTATTTCTTAAACTTGCAGATACAATATGAATGTCTTTATTAGCGACAAAGAGTTCCTGGCGGAATTTATTGACCGGGTAAGGGAGCTGCCCGCTCTGTGGGAGACGAAAAACCCCATCCATAAAAAAAGAGGGGTGAGAAAAGCAGCGCTGGAGAAGCTGCTCCCATTTGTGCAGACCAAGGTGCCCACAGCCACAGCAAAACAAGTGGACACTAAAATTGGGAGCTTGAGAGGCACCTACAGGACTGAACGCTCTAAGGTCCTGGCTTCTCAGAGGTCAGGAGCAGCAGCAGGTGATGTGTATGTCCCGATTTTGTGGTACTACAGCAGGATGTCCTTCCTGGATGACCACATTGAGGCAAGGCCATCACTCTCCACTCTTCACCCCAGACTTCCCTGCAGCCAACCTGAGCCTTCCCTGGAGCAAGAGGAGGCAGCCATCCTGGATGATCCTGATTTGGCCATCTGGAGCCAGGTATAGTATTAAATGAAAATGTATTGTGATAAAATTAATGTTTGACAAATATGTCAAGATGAGAAACATACAATATTTTGGGTTCCACAAGTGAAATCAAGATCTCTAGACATTAGTCTGCACTTAATTGGGTGTTAAATAGTCAATCTGATGTAGGTGTAAATTTTAAAAAATGGATTTACATTCTAATTGCTTCAATCATGTTTATAAAGTTTGATGCAAAGATTAAACCAACATATTAAACTATGTCCCTTTTTCATACACAGGATGAAATCAGCCAGGAGGAGGGTCTGGAAACTGTCAGGCAGGAGGAGGAAGGGCCCAGTGGCAGCCAGGAGGAGGAAGGGCCCACTGTGAGCCAGGAGGAGGCAGGGCCCAGTGGCAGCCAGGAGGTGGCAGGGCCCAGTGGCAGCCAGGAGGTGGCAGGGCAAAGGAGAAGCACCAGATCCCAGGTGCCTCCCATCTGGCTTCCCAAAAGAGGCAGGAGGGACAGGACCACCAGTGAGGCAGCAATGGCCCTTATTAAAGAGGCCCATGCCACCCTCAAAGAGCCCACATCCCCTGAAGAGGCCATTGCCGGCCTAGTGGAGGCAAAGTTCAAGGTGATGAGCATGGAGCAACGCCTCCTATGCGAGCCCCTGCTCATCACCTTGCTCAACAAGGGGGTGATGGAAAAAATTACCCCCAATACCGCCATTTGTGAGGTGGCACAACTGTCCCAACCTCAACCTCCTCCTCCACCTCCACATTCTTCTTCTGCCCCACCCCCTTCTCCTCCACCTCCACCTTGTTCTTCTGCGCCACCCCCTTCTCCTCCACCTCCACCTTGTTCTTCTGCGCCACCCCCTTCTCCTCCACCTCCTCCTCCTCCTGACAGGAGTACCCCTCCAGTGGCCCAGCCTCCAGCCAAACGAAGAAGGAAGGCTGCAGGGAAGGCTTCAGGAAAGGTTGCAGGGGAAGGTTGCCAGGAAGACGAGGAAGTGATGGCCTTGCTTCATTGTGGTCGGACAGAAGGCATCCTGTTGTAGTACCACACACTTGGGACATATATATCACCTGCTGCTGTTCCTGACCTCTGGGAGGCCAGCATCAGATTGTGCTCAGAAATGTTGGCCTTCTCAAGCTCCCAATTTTAGTGTCCACACAGGGTTGCTGTGTGCTCTGGGGTCCCTGGGATGCACAAATGGCAGCAGCTTCTCCAGCGCTGCCTTCTCTTTATTTTAGTTCAAACATGAATAAATGTTATTTTTCTTTAAGTTCATACTTGACTATGTGTATTTGTAAAAATGTAAAATCTAGCTTTGGAGTAAGCAGATACATTTGACTGACAAAAAAAGGGACAGATAACAACCCCCCAAAAAAATAACTAAATCGTATTTACCAAAAAAGGGTGTAAAATTTACATAATATATATTAAAAGATTCTATGGGAGATCACTACCAAAACACTGCGAAATTACAATTAACATCAGTTAGAAAAATATCAAATTTTTAAATATTCCTAAAAACTTGCACAATATAATACACATAAATCTTCTTAAGAGCAGCATGAAAAAGGTTAAAAAAAGATAGTCATAACTCTGTGTGAATATCAGCAGCAAAAGAAGTTCATTCGTTTGGATTAATGTAACATTCTAACGAAGATTTCAATGCACAACATTTAAACGATGCAAAAATTTGGAGCGTGACGAATGTGCTATCTCCACTACGAAAGCTTGTTTTACCAGAAGATGCGCTCCCGTCTCATAGTTGCTTGTGAGCATGCGCGCTTTTGGAAGAGTCGTAAAAGCATACACACGAACCATTTTCTCGTCACAAAACAGGCCGACGAGAAACACGACGAGGAAATCTGGAATCCTGACGAGAAAATAGAGAGCAGGTTCTCTATTCTCTCGTCGAGATTCACGGCAATTTTCTCGTCGTAAAACCATACACACGAACGTTTTTCTCGACAAAAAAGCTCACGCGGCACTTTTCTTGCCGGTTTTGGACGAGAAACTCGGTCGTGTGTACGAGGCTTGAGAGGCCAGACACTCTCACCTGGCTGCTTTAATAATCTCTCCTCCCAGTATGGCTCTACCCCAGGCCCTATCCGAGAACTCTATATTAACCTGTGCACTGCAAGTCTGCCTTGCTGATCAACGCTGTTTGTTAAGCATTGTGTGTTTGGGTTCCTGCTTGCCGTTAGCTACGTTTATCTCTGTGTACCGATCTTGGCTTGTTCTCAACTATCCCTGTCTCCTCGTGACCTTGACTTTTGGCGTGTCCTTTATTTATCCTTGTCTGCTTGTCGCCCTGACCTTGGCTTATCCCCTCACTATCTCTTGTATCCTGAGCTGCTGCTTCCCCTCTATACTCTATACCCTACGGAGCGTGAGCTAGGGGACTCTGGGGGCCGCAACCTGGATCCAGTTGCAGCTTAGTCCATCCTCACTACTAGAGGCTCTGGTGAACACCTGCTGGATCTTAGACTCCGCGCCCTGGGGAATCTTGGGCTCTAGCTCCCTGTGGGATCCCTGTTTGTGCTCCAGTGGATCTGCCTTCCATAACCACCCAGTGTTCCATCCGCAGCAGTCAGCCATAAGGTTCACTACCTTGTGGTGCACTCCTGAACCCAACGGTGTGCATCTGTCATCTAGCCTCAGGTGACCTGACAGTTTGATCAGCCATGGACCCGGCTGACGTGCCGCTTCCCGCAGATGATCCATTGCAGGGCATAGTCCGCAGACTTGAGACCCAGGAATCAAATCAGACTCAGGTGATGCGATTCCTCCAGGATCTGGCTTCCCACTTCGAGCAGCTCCAGGCCTCCTTGGGAACCCTGAATCAGCAACCTCAAATACAACCAGCAGCTGCACCTATCGCTCCAGTCGCAGCCACACACTCACTACAACTGCCAGCTCCGTTCCGTTTCTCTGGGGACTCCAAGGCCTGCAGTAGTGATGAGCCGAACACCCCCGGGTTCGGTTCGCACCAGAACCCGCGAACGGACCGAAAGTTCGAACGAACATTAGAACCCTATTAAATACAATGGATGCGAACGTTCGAATTCTAAAGTGCTAATTATAACAACTATTATGCATGTTATTGTCCTAAAAAGGGTTTGGGAACCCGGGTTCTGCACCAGGGGACATGTATCAATGCAAAAAGAAGTTTTAAAAACGGTCGTTTTTCGGGAGCAGTCATTTTAATGATGCATAAAGTGAAAAAAAAAAAGTCAAATATTCCTTTAAATATGGTACCTGGGGGGTGTCTAAAGTATGCCTGTGAAGTGCCACGTGTTTCCCGTGTTTAGAACTGTCCCTGCACAAAATGACACTTCTAAAGGAAAAAAAAGCCATTTAAAACTGCTTGCGGCTTTAATGTAATGTCTGGTCCCGGTAATATGGATGAAAATCTTTAAGAAAAATGGCATAGCTACCCCATGACCCCCCCCCCTACCCCAGCCCATTACCAGCCCCTTTGGGTCTTGTATGGATATTAAGGGGAACCCCGCACATAAAATAAAAAAGGCCCTATATACTCTGAACAGCCGTATACAGGCGGTGCATACAAGACAGGGACTGTATGTTTGTTCTTATGTAGAATGTGTTTGTAATTTTGAACAGGTACATTGTTTAAGTGTAGCTCCAGCCCAAAAATCTATTTTTAAACTTTTTGGAAAACATAGGTAAGGGTTATCACCCCTGTAACATTTGTTTTGCTGTCTGTGCCCCTGTTCAGAACATTTCACCTCACTTTCCGTCCCAATGACAACTGTTTTTGAAATGTGGTGTTTTTCTTGAAACAAGGATTGCTGATAAAGCATCAGTACAGAGGAGACACCTTTCTCCCATATTAATTCTTACAGGAGAGAATTTTCCTTCCTAGGGGTAGATTTCCTCTCACTTCCTGTTGTCTTCTTGCGTTTGCAAGTAGGAGTCGTTTGTAAGTTGGATGTTTGAAAGTAGGGACCTGCCGTATATAATCTGCAGAAATAGGCCCCTTAGTTGGTGTTGGCACAACACTGTAAGCACTCACAGTTACTCTTGGTTGGTGCTGGAACGCCCTGCTGTCAACTATTATATCAGGAATTTTAATTACATATAATTGTTGAACAGTGGTAGTAAAAATTGGGGCTTTGATGGTGGTGCTGGTGCCACAACACTGTAAGCCCTGACAGTTACTCTTGGTGGGTGCAGCAATGGGCCCTGCTGTGAATTATTAGATCAAGAATTGTAATTACATGCCCCTTTTGAACAGGGGCTGAAAAATTGGGCCTTTCGTGGTGGTGGTGGTGGTGGCGTTGCCACAAGACTGTAAGCCCTCAGAGTTACTCTTGGTGGGTGCAGCAATGGACCCTGCTGTGAATTATTAGATCAAGAATTGTAATTGCATGCCCCTGTTGAACAGGGGCTGAAAAATTGGGCCTTAGGCACTGGTGGCACAACACTACAACCCCTCACAGATACTGTACTTGGAGCACAGCAATGAGCCCTGTTGCAAAGTATTGCTTCAAAAATTGTAATGACACGCCCCTGTTAAACAGGGGCTGAAAAATTGGGCCTTAGGCACTGGTGCCACAACACTCCAACCCCTCACAGATACTGTACTTGGAGCACAGCAATGAGCCCTATGGCAAATTATTGCTAAAAAAATTGTAATTACACGCCCCTGTAAAACAGGGGCTGAAAAATTGGGCCTTAGCCACTGGTGGCGGCACCCATAAACAAAAATGATCTTCCAAGCTATCATCATCAATCGTATCATTGAGGACTCGGAGGAGGAGGATAGCCAGTCAACATAACAGCACAGGCACTCAGCATCAGCATCAGTCTTGAAGGGATGTGACATGTTAAAATCAATTAGTCTGTTATATCAGCATCAGGTGTGTGGTAGCTGGTGGTGATCCAAGACTGGTTCATCTTGATGAAAGTCAGTCGATCAACCGAGTCGGTGGACAGGCGCACCCTGTGATCCGTGACAAATCCTCCAGCAGCACTGAATGTGCGTTCCGAAAGAACGCTGGATGCAGGACAGGCCAGTAGCTCAATTGCATACTGTGCAAGCTCTGGCCAGTGATCCATCCTCAAGACCCAGTAAGCCAGAGGATTTTCGGTGGGGAAGGTGTCCAAGTCTGACCTTGCCCCTAGATATTCCTGCACCATGTTTATCAGACGCTGGCGATGGTTGCTGGAACCGATCATACTTTGGGGCTGCGGACTAAAGAATTGTCTGAACGCATCGGTCAGACGGCCACCTTCCCCACCGCTCCTTCTTTGACTGGCCGAAGCCTCAGCAACTCGTTGTCCAGGACCAGGAGTTTGTAACCTCCCAGTCTCTGGGAACGCGTTGCACAGACCTTTCTGCAAGGCCTCCCGGAGTTGTCTCATCCTCTGCTCCCTCTGCGACGGTAACATAAGGTCCGCAACCTTACCCTTGTACCGTGGATCAAGGAGAGTGGCCAGCCAGTAATGGTCCCTCTCCTTGATCCGAAGAATACGAGGATCCTTCCGCAGACTTTGCAGGATCAGGGAGGCCATGCAGCGTAGGTTTGCTGAGGCATTCGCTCCGGAGTCCTCTGGGTCACTAAGGACGACATGATCCGCAGCCACCTCCTCCCAGCCACGTACAAGTCCACTGGTTTCTTGGGACTGTAAATCATCCCTAAAAGACTGCTGCTGATGATGCTGAGTGCCAGCCTCCACCTCCATGCTGACACAATCCTCCTCCTCCTCCTCCTCCTCCTCCTCCTCCTCTTCCTGTGCGATGGGTGGGACAGAAGGAACACTGTCTGGGTAAAGGGGGCCTTGAGAGGCAAGGAAGTCCTCCTCTTCCTGCCTCTGTTCTGACTCAAGTGCCCTGTCCATTATTCCACGCAGCGTGTGCTCCAACAGGTGGACAAGAGGTACAGTGTCACTGATGCATGCACTGTCACTGCTCACCATCCTCATGGCCTCCTCAAATGGTGCCAGGACAGTGCATGCATCCCTGATCATGCCCCACTGGCGTGGAGAAAAAAAACCAAGCTCCCCTGACCCTGTCCTGGTGCCGTAGTCGCACAGGTACTCATTGATGGCCCTCTGCTGCGTGTGCAGCCGCTGCAGCATGGCCAACGTTGAGTTCCACCTGGTGGGCATGTCACATATAAGGCGGTTCTTGGGCAGGTTCAACTCCTTTTGCAGCTCAGCCAGGCGAGCACTGGCATTATAAGATCTGCGGAAATGCACACAGACTTTCCTGGCCTGCCTCAGGACATCCTGTAAGCCCGGGTACCTGCCCAAGAACCGCTGCACCACCAGGTTAAGGACGTGAGCCACACAGGGCACATGGGTCAGTTGTCCCTGTCGGAGGGCGGAGAGGAGGTTGGTGCCATTGTCGCAAACCACCATTCCTGGCTTAAGCTGGCGTGGCGTCAACCACCTCTCGGCCTGGCCCTGCAGAGCAGACAGGACCTCTGCCCCAGTGTGGCTTCTGTCCCCCAAACACACCAGCGCAAGCACGGCATGGCATCTTTTTGCCTGCGTACTTGCGTAGCCCCGTGAACGGCTACGGAGCACCGCTGGTTCATAGGACAAACCACAGGAAGAGGCCATGGAGGAAGAAGAAGAGGAGGGGGTGGAGGAGAGAGGTGTGTCACAACCAGTAGTAGCATTTTGGAGGCGTGGCGGTGGGACAACCTCCAACACTACTGCACCTTGTCCTGCATCCTTCCCAGCTGCCAAAAGAGTGACCCAATGGGCCGTGAAAGAAAGGTAACGTCCCTGTCCATGCCTGCTGGACCATGAGTCAGCGGTAATATGCACCTTACCGCTGACCGCCCTGTCCAGCGAGGCCAAGACATTGCCTTCCACATGCCGGTAGAGAGCCGGAATAGCCTTCCGTGAGAAAAAGTGGCGTTTGGGAACCTGCCACTGAGGAACCGCACATTGCACAAACTCACGGAAGGGGGCCGAGTCTACCAACTGAAAAGGCAGCAGTTGAAGCGCTAGCAATTTAGCCAAGCTAGCATTCAACCGCTGGGCATGTGGATGGCTGGGAGTGAACTTCTTTCGACGGTCCAGCAGCTGGGGCAGGGAAATTTGCCTGCTAGAATCGGACGTCGGTGTACTGCTAGCAGAGTGGCCGCAAGTACTTGGCTGTGACACACCTAATTCTACACCTTCATTCCTCTCAGTGCATGTTTCAGAGAGGACTGAAGTTATAGTGGGGTTGGAGATCCCAGCTGATGCGGTGCAAGGAGAGGTCCGCTTTGTTCTTTGGTGTGGGTCTTTGAGGTAGGCTTGCCAACGAGCTGCATGGCAGGTCAACATATGTCTGGTCAGGCATGTGGTACCCAAGCGGCTGATGTTTTGGCCACGCGATATACGCTTGAGACATATGTTGCAAACAGCAGCTGTGCGATCTGATGCACTAGCCTCAAAAAAGGCCCACACCAAAGAACTTTTTGAATGACGGGCAGAGGCAGCGCCCTGCACAGGCGGAGCTCTGCGGTGTGATTCCGTCGGTGTACTGCCCTTACGCTGGCCACCAAAGGGCATCCTGCCTCGTTGGAGATGTGCCTCCTCCTCATCCTCCTCCTCCTCCTCTCTCCTATTAGGCACCCACGTGGAGTCAGTGACCTCATCATCACCTCCCTCCTCATCACTGGAGCCAATCTGGCAGTATGCTGCAGCTGCTGGAACATGACTGCCAGATTGGTGTCCTTCTTGAGCATCCCCTCTGTCTGCTCTCACGCTACTGCCTTCCTCTAGCTGGGTTTCATCATCAGACCCTTCGAAACGCTGGGCATCCTCCTGGAGCATGTACCCAACACTGTGCTGAAACAGTTCGGGGGACTCCTCAGGAGGAGGACATGGTGGGTCTAGGGAAGGAGTGACTGATGATGAGTCTGACATTGATACCAGGGAAGAGGACGCTTTGGCAGCTGCTTTTCCAGTACCCTGAGCCTGGGTGAGAGAGGATGAGGAGGAGGAGGAGGGCTTGGTCATCCACTCTACCAAGTCTTCGGCATGATGTGGCTCAACATGTCCAGCTGCCGAAAAGAAGGACAAGCGTGTCCCATGGCCATGTGCTGATGACAATGCACCGCGTCCACGACCAGCACTGTTGCCCCCAGACACAGAGCCTGCTTGCCCTCTTTTATTGCCTCCTGACTGTCTGCCTCTCCTTGTTTGCCTTCCAGACATTCTAATAGATGGCCTGCAGGGAGATGGGGAAAAAGCAATAAGGGCTACCTTCAGGTGTCCTTCCCTGTCCCTTGAAACAAGGACTTGCACAGTGAAAGAAACTGACACTCTCCCTACCTACAGTTTTCTGTCCCTAGAAAAAATGTTTTTTTTAAGCACAATTTAGCACAAGGAGAATTCACTCACTGTCCTTCCAGGTCCCTGGAAACAAGGACTTTCACAGTGAAAGAAACTGACACTCTCCCTACCTACAGTTTTCTGTCCCTAGAAAAAATGTTTTTTTTAAGCACAATTTAGCACAAGGAGAATTCACTCACTGTCCTTCCAGGTCCCTGGAAACAAGGACTTTGACAGTGAAAGAAACTGACACTCTCCCTACCTACAGTTTTCTGTCCCTAGAAAAAATGTTTTTTTTAAGCACAATATAGCACAAGGAGAATTCACTCACTGTCCTTCCAGGTCCCTGGAAACAAGGACTTTGACAGTGAAAGAAACTGACACTCTCCCTACCTACAGTTTTCTGTCCCTAGAAAAAATGTTTTTTTTAAGCACAATATAGCACAAGGAGAATTCACTCACTGTCCTTCCAGGTCCCTGGAAACAAGGACTTTCACAGTGAAAGAAACTGACACTCTCCCTACCTACAGTTTTCTGTCCCTAGAAAAAATGTTTTTTTTAAGCACAATTTAGCACAAGGAGAATTCACTCACTGTCCTTCCAGGTCCCTGGAAACAAGGACTTTGACAGTGAAAGAAACTGACACTCTCCCTACCTACAGTTTTCTGTCCCTAGAAAAAATGTTTTTTTTAAGCACAATTTAGCACAAGGAGAATTCACTCACTGTCCTTCCAGGTCCCTGGAAACAAGGACTTTGACAGTGAAAGAAACTGACACTCTCCCTACCTACAGTTTTCTGTCCCTAGAAAAAATGTTTTTTTTAAGCACAATTTAGCACAAGGAGAATTCACTCACTGTCCTTCCAGGTCCCTGGAAACAAGGACTTTGACAGTGAAATAAACTGACACTCTCCCTACCTACAGTTTTCTGTCCCTAGAAAAAATGTTTTTTTTAAGCACAATTTAGCACAAGGAGAATTCACTCACTGTCCTTCCAGGTCCCTGGAAACAAGGACTTTGACAGTGAAAGAAACTGACACTCTCCCTACCTACAGTTTTCTGTCCCTAGAAAAAATGTTTTTTTTAAGCACAATTTAGCACAAGGAGAATTCACTCACTGTCCTTCCAGGTCCCTGGAAACAAGGACTTTGACAGTGAAAGAAACTGACACTCTCCCTACCTACAGTTTTCTGTCCCTAGAAAAAATGTTTTTTTTAAGCACAATTTAGCACAAGGAGAATTCACTCACTGTCCTTCCAGGTCCCTGGAAACAAGGACTTTGACAGTGAAAGAAACTGACACTCTCCCTACCTACAGTTTTCTGTCCCTAGAAAAAATGTTTTTTTTAAGCACAATTTAGCACAAGGAGAATTCACTCACTGTCCTTCCAGGTCCCTGGAAACAAGGACTTTCACAGTGAAAGAAACTGACACTCTCCCTACCTACAGTTTTCTGTCCCTAGAAAAAATGTTTTTTTTAAGCACAATTTAGCACAAGGAGAATTCACTCACTGTCCTTCCAGGTCCCTGGAAACAAGGACTTTGACAGTGAAAGAAACTGACACTCTCCCTACCTACAGTTTTCTGTCCCTAGAAAAAATGTTTTTTTTAAGCACAATTTAGCACAAGGAGAATTCACTCACTGTCCTTCCAGGTCCCTGGAAACAAGGACTTTGACAGTGAAATAAACTGACACTCTCCCTACCTACAGTTTTCTGTCCCTAGAAAAAATGTTTTTTTTAAGCACAATTTAGCACAAGGAGAATTCACTCACTGTCCTTCCAGGTCCCTGGAAACAAGGACTTTGACAGTGAAAGAAACTGACACTCTCCCTACCTACAGTTTTCTGTCCCTAGAAAAAATGTTTTTTTTAAGCACAATTTAGCACAAGGAGAATTCACTCACTGTCCTTCCAGGTCCCTGGAAACAAGGACTTTGACAGTGAAAGAAACTGACACTCTCCCTACCTACAGTTTTCTGTCCCTAGAAAAAATGTTTTTTTTAAGCACAATTTAGCACAAGGAGAATTCACTCACTGTCCTTCCAGGTCCCTGGAAACAAGGACTTTGACAGTGAAAGAAACTGACACTCTCCCTACCTACAGTTTTCTGTCCCTAGAAAAAATGTTTTTTTTAAGCACAATTTAGCACAAGGAGAATTCACTCACTGTCCTTCCAGGTCCCTGGAAACAAGGACTTTCACAGTGAAAGAAACTGACACTCTCCCTACCTACAGTTTTCTGTCCCTAGAAAAAATGTTTTTTTTAAGCACAATTTAGCACAAGGAGAATTCACTCACTGTCCTTCCAGGTCCCTGGAAACAAGGACTTTCACAGTGAAAGAAACTGACACTCTCCCTACCTACAGTTTTCTGTCCCTAGAAAAAATGTTTTTTTTAAGCACAATTTAGCACAAGGAGAATTCACTCACTGTCCTTCCAGGTCCCTGGAAACAAGGACTTTCACAGTGAAAGAAACTGACACTCTCCCTACCTACAGTTTTCTGTCCCTAGAAAAAATGTTTTTTTTAAGCACAATTTAGCACAAGGAGAATTCACTCACTGTCCTTCCAGGTCCCTGGAAACAAGGACTTTGACAGTGAAAGAAACTGACACTCTCCCTACCTACAGTTTTCTGTCCCTAGAAAAAATGTTTTTTTTAAGCACAATATAGCACAAGGAGAATTCACTCACTGTCCTTCCAGGTCCCTGGAAACAAGGACTTTCACAGTGAAAGAAACTGACACTCTCCCTACCTACAGTTTTCTGTCCCTAGAAAAAATGTTTTTTTTAAGCACAATTTAGCACAAGGAGAATTCACTCACTGTCCTTCCAGGTCCCTGGAAACAAGGACTTTGACAGTGAAAGAAACTGACACTCTCCCTACCTACAGTTTTCTGTCCCTAGAAAAAATGTTTTTTTTAAGCACAATTTAGCACAAGGAGAATTCACTCACTGTCCTTCCAGGTCCCTGGAAACAAGGACTTTGACAGTGAAAGAAACTGACACTCTCCCTACCTACAGTTTTCTGTCCCTAGAAAAAATGTTTTTTTTAAGCACAATTTAGCACAAGGAGAATTCACTCACTGTCCTTCCAGGTCCCTGGAAACAAGGACTTTGACAGTGAAAGAAACTGACACTCTCCCTACCTACAGTTTTCTGTCCCTAGAAAAAATGTTTTTTTTAAGCACAATTTAGCACAAGGAGAATTCACTCACTGTCCTTCCAGGTCCCTGGAAACAAGGACTTTCACAGTGAAAGAAACTGACACTCTCCCTACCTACAGTTTTCTGTCCCTAGAAAAAATGTTTTTTTTAAGCACAATTTAGCACAAGGAGAATTCACTCACTGTCCTTCCAGGTCCCTGGAAACAAGGACTTTCACAGTGAAAGAAACTGACACTCTCCCTACCTACAGTTTTCTGTCCCTAGAAAAAATGTTTTTTTTAAGCACAATTTAGCACAAGGAGAATTCACTCACTGTCCTTCCAGGTCCCTGGAAACAAGGACTTTCACAGTGAAAGAAACTGACACTCTCCCTACCTACAGTTTTCTGTCCCTAGAAAAAATGTTTTTTTTAAGCACAATTTAGCACAAGGAGAATTCACTCACTGTCCTTCCAGGTCCCTGGAAACAAGGACTTTCACAGTGAAAGAAACTGACACTCTCCCTACCTACAGTTTTCTGTCCCTAGAAAAAATGTTTTTTTTAAGCACAATATAGCACAAGCACAAAACACACTGACACTCTCCCTACCTATCCTTCTCTTTCCCTAAACTAAAGGAATCCAGGTTAAGCAAGAAAGAAATAAAAGTCACTGTCCCTGCCTATGCTGCTCTATCCCTGCTCCGGAACACACTACACTAGGCCGCCGTGCTGGCGGCCTTTTATAGTGTGGGGCGTGTACTAAACACCCTCAGCAATAATTGGCCACAGGCATCCTGCCTGTGGCCAATCATTGCTCTCCTCGCTGCCAGCGCTGTGATTGGCCAAGCATGCGGGGTCACAGTGCATGCTTGGCCAATCACAGCGCCTGGATGACACTGCGATGGCGTAGTGCATTGTGGGCCGTTCGCGTCACTCGAATTTGGCGCGAACGGCCCAAATCGTTCGATCTTCGTCGAACGATCGAACAGCCGATGTTCGAGTCGAACGTATGTTCGACTCGAACACGAAGCTCATCCCTAGCCTGCAGGAGGTTTCTCAGCCAATGCACTATTCATTTTTAGCTTAAGCCTCAAAACTTCCTTGACTATTGTATAACAGATGTACCTTCTTTTAACTTAACGCCTCGTAATCCCAACCTTAACCCCCTTACCTAAGTAAACGAGACCACACTGGAGTTGGAGAAACATAGGCCATAATAGCCTTATTTATTAAAACTAATATTTCAATTAACAATAAACATAAACATCTGTTATGAAAACCCATCAGTCAACTACTAGTGTCGATCTTTGCAGGAACCTCGATTACCATCTGTGTAAACTCTTGCACTGCGGTACCACTCAAATCTGTTAATAGGCCTCAAGCCGACATGCTGGCTCAGAGACAACCATGCCCGCAGTGCCCCCGTTACCAATGCTTCCAGCTAAACCTCCGTTAACTGGAAGCCCACCATCAGGACCCATACCAACGACAGGTCCTGAACTCTTCTTCCCGAGGTATCATCCTTTCCCTGCAAAGACCAGACACCCACCTCTGCCACAACTTCCGCTCTGACAATGGGAACAAAAAGAAATTAAACATACCTACACTCCTAGCCACATCATTAGGGGAGGGTGGGCGGGAACTTTCACCCCAGCTGTGTTGCCCGGAGGAGGAGTCCCAGCCTTTTTATCTGACCTCTGCCCCCTCCCACTCCAACTCAGCCAATCCAGACTTCCCTATTAAAGTACCTTGTTTCCCCAGTCATGCCAGCCCTCCGCCTATGTACTTTCTTTACTTTGCTCCGGGCTTTTCTTGACTATTGTATAACAGATGTACCTTCTTTTAACTTAACCCCTCGTAATCCCAACCTTAACCCCCTTACCTAAGTAAACGAGACCACACTGGAGTTGGAGAAACATAGGCCGTAGCAGCCTTATTTATTAAAACTAATATTTCAATTAACAATAAACATAAACATCTGTTATGAAAACCCATCAGTCAACTACTAGTGTCGATCTTTGCAGGAACCTCGATTACCATCTGTTTTAACTCTTGCACTGCGGTACCTCTCAAATCTGTTAATAGGCCTCAAGCCGACATGCTGGCTCAGAGACAACCATGCCCGCAGTGCCTCCGTTACCAATACTTCCAGCTAAACCTCCGTTAACTGGAAGCCCACCATCAGGACCCATACCAATGACAGGTCCTGAACTCTTCTTCCCGAGGTATCATCCTTCCCCTGCAAAGACCAGACACCCGCCACAGCACCCAATTGAAAATCACCTTTACAATTGGGTGCCCCTCCACACCCTAAGAGCCCTTTGGATGCCATCCTGTATCCCCAACGCCCACATGTCCATACTCACATCATTCAGGTGCACCCCATCACCCTAAAGGTATCGCCATGTATCCCCCTCCAACTCCATATGCCTAATCACCAACCCCCCATTTTTCATCACAAACCTAGCCACATCTCGATTGATCTTCCTCCGGGCCCTATTAATACCCTCCAAAGACCTAGCCATCCTCCATGATGTCCGAGCCACCATGTCGGAATGCCATGCGAAGACGAAGAATATCAAACTTGATATCCTTCGTCACATCCAACATAGATCTGGCTCCCAGATCATTGCCACCTACGTGCAAAACTATAACGTCAGGCGGCCGGTCAAGACGTGCAAAGCGATGCAGCCCTGGGACCATTCTACTCCATAACATTCCCGGCACTCCCAGCCAGCGAACACAGGCTTCCTGCCTCGGAAACCCCAATTGCCGACCTTCCGGCCTAACATCCGCCCTTTTCGCCCCCCAGAACACATATGAATGGCCCAATATCCAGACCAGAGGCGGCTCTGCACCTGAAAGAAAAGAACAAGCATACCACCGTAACCAACAGCAAACCCAACCAGCAGATAACCCCCCACACATATGCAAAACCACGACCTCCCGTCCCTTGTAACTCACACCCCCACTAATAGCTGAGGACGTATGTAAAGGCGAAATCTGCTGGACTCCCACCGACCAATGCGCTTTACCGATTCCGAATCCAACCCCCCACCGAGCCGCCTCTGTAGCAGCCCCTATCCTGAAAGAGTGCGACGCAAACTCTCTGTCATCCAAGCCCAGAACCCTCAAACATTTCCTAAACACAGACACAAATTGAAATTTAGATAACGGGGACCCGTCGGCATGGATCAAAAAGACCCCTCTGCTACCGGTCGTACCCCTAAAAACCCTTGCACGGCCCCCACTGGACACAGCGGGGAGCCTGCCAATGAGAAAACCTGCATAGTCTTACCCTTCCCCCCTTGATCCGTCTTGGACCTATGCAACCACAAGGATACACTATCCTCCTGGCATCGCACATCCGAACCCCAAATACCCCCATGCACCTTTTTGGAAGGGCTGACTAGCTCGCTGATCCTAAAAGCCCCAAAAAATGCTAACGAAAAAGCTGCCCTGAACAAGGAAACCTTGTATACCGAGGCACAGACCTCCGATAACCGAGCCAAAATTCCTTGAAGAACCTCAAACGACAACGGTCGCCTGGTGTCCTATAACCCTTAAGCGCCTGGCGCACCCAAAAATCCTTCGTAAAAGTCAGGGCCACCCTGCCACTTAAACAAAAAAAGCCAACCCGCCATCTTCTTACCCAACACTGATACGGACACCCCATCCTCCATCTGCCTGGAGATAAAATACAGCAACAACAACCTTACGTCAGGCCCTGTCGTATCCACACCCGTCATGCGACCCAAAGCCACCCATTCCTGCCATACCTTGTTATATGCCACCCACGTCGTCTCACTCACCGACCTTCTGATCCATCCGGAGACTACTCCAACGCAATCCTCCACAGCCAGTCGGGACAAGGCGCCCCCAGTTGCTCCGCTTCCGGCGCCAACTCTCGGAACCTGTCCCACTGAAAGCGAGACAAAGCGTCAGCAATGACGTTCTCCACCCCAGGAAGGTGTACCGCATAAATAAAAACATTCAGCTGCAGGCATCTCAGCACCAAATGCCACAGCAGCCTAACTACCGGAGGTGATGAGACCGACATCCTGTTGATCACCTGCACCACCCCCAGGTTGTCACCGTGGAAACGCACCTTCAGATCCCTGAAAGCATCGCCCCACAATTCAACCGCCAAGACCACCGGAAACAGTTCCAGCAGCACCAGGTTTTTTGTGAATCCAGCCTCCACCCAACTCTTTGGCCACGGGCCGGCACTCCACCTGCCTTGGAAAAATGCTCCAAAACCAGTTGATTCGGCCGCGTCGGTAAAGAGTTCCATGTCGAAATTAATGACCGGGCCAGACATCCACAACGCCCTGCCATTAAAAGACTCCAAAAATGTAAGCCACACTTGAAGATCCTCCCTGTGCGCCCTCACCAGCCGCACAAAATGCTTCGGTGACCGCACCCCAGCCGTACTTGCCGACAGCCGTCGGCAAAATACCCTGCCCATCGGTAAGATGCGACATGCAAAATTAAGTTTTCCCAGCAAGGACTGCAACGCCCTAAGCTGAACCTTCCGCAAACCCAACATACCCCTGATCTGGTCCTGCAGCGCCACCAATTTGTCCTCCGGCAAACGGCACTCCATTGAGTCCGAATCCAGGGTGATCCCTAAGAACGTAATGACCGTACTTGGTCCTTCCGTTTTTTCGGGCGACAAAGGAACCCCGAAGCGTTCAGCGATGTGTTCCAGCGTTGCCAGGAGCACTGCACATATCTTGGAGGAAGCTGGGCCCATGCAGAGGAAGTCATCCAAATAGTGTGTGATCAAACTTATACCCGACACATCCCTGACCACCCATTCTAGAAAGGAACTAAACTTCTCAAACAGTGCGCATGAGATGGAGCATCCCATCGGCAAGCATTGATCCACATAGAAATCCCCGTTCCATGTGCACCCTAACAAACGGAAACTATCGGGGTGTACCGGCAGCAGTCGGAACACCGCCTCCACATCAGATTTTGTCATCAACGCCCCCTGGCCATAATGACGTACCCAGACCACAGCCGCATCAAATGACGTATAACTCACCGTGCAAGCGTCAGGGTCGATAGCATCATTGACCGACCCCCCTTTCGGAAAAGAAAGGTGGTGAATGAGCCGGAACTTTTTAGGCTCCTTTTTAGGCACCACCCCCAGTGGGGACACCACCAAATCTGCAAACGGGGCAAACGCCAAATGGCCACACATGCGACCCAACGCAACTTCCTTACGTAGTTTCTCCGAAACCACCTCAGGGTGTTGCAAAGCTGAGCGCAAGTTCCGAGCAACCGGCGGAACCACCCCCAAAGCACATGGAATCTCAAACCCCTCAGTAAAACCCTTCTCTAACAACCGTGCGGCTTGTCTATCCGGATACCTACCGAGAAACGGCCGCATCCTTGCCACCATCACCGGCGTCCTCCCTCTTGTTCGCAGACTCTCCAGATTGACCCTTGCCTTGCTTAAAACATCTGGACAGGGTATGGGAACCCCCACAGCCTGAACACTCGTGCTTGTATCGGCACGTCCCTCCAAACCTGCAGGACCCCGTATTGTATTGCCAGCAGACCCCTTTTGCCTTACCGCCCGGTTGTCCAGGGGACGACGATCCACTGGCCCCTCCTTGAAAAAACTGATTCGGGGCCCTCGCCGAAGTCATCAGCCGCATTCACAGACTAATGTCTTTGTGGTCCCACCTCAACTCTGGCCGAACCGCCATCCTCTGTCTGAACTGTTTGTCATACCTCAACCAGGCCGTGCCCCATACACCCTATAGGCCTCCCCCACAGCTTCCTGATAGCAAAAGAGACCCGAATAATGTTCAGGCTTCTTTTCCCTAATCACGCTGGCCATAATGGCAAAGGCCTGCAGCCAATTCATAAACGTCCGCGGAATCAGTCGATACCTACGTTTTTCCTCATCCTCCTTCTTGGACTCGTCCGGCTTGACCCTGTTCAAATCGAACTTTTCCAACAGAAGCAGCGAGAAAATCTCAATGTACTCACCCTTCCAAATCTTGTCCCGAACTTCGGACTTCAGGTGCGCCCCTAGTGGCCCCTCGAAACAGATGTAGACCTCGCACTTAGCCGCATCCGCCAACCTAACCAGGTCCTGCCTGCCCGCATCCCCTTTGCCACCTGCCGCCTGTGGCGTGCCATCCGCAATTGCTGTCTGCACCGCTGCCACCGTAACCGCTGGCACCGCAGCAGCCACCACCTGCACCACGTCCCCTCTTGCCGGAGGGACCCACGCAGCAACCGGGCTGGAGGCGGCAACGTCCAGGTTCTCAAACTTACCCACAAGCTCCTTAACCCCTGCCAAAAACCCCATCAATCCAGCATCCATCCCCCCAACAGACCCCTGTACCAAGCCGGCCCTAGCAACCTCCCCATGGGGAACCCCCTGCCCCACAGCCACTGCACTGCCCCCGGCCAGACCACCTCTATCCAACATCACACCCGACGGCCCTGTAGAAAGTAAATGTGAAACTGACTTACCGGGCTGCCCAGGAAGTGACCCACCAGCCGAACGTCCTGTCTCCACGGCCGCCGAACGTCTCTGTGGCACGCCGTCGTCCTCCGAATCCGCAAGTTCACCCTCCGACCGCTGCTCCAACAGGTCCTCTTCTGCAGATGAAGGCCCACCAGGGGAAGGATCCCTGGCTGCCGCGGGTCCTGGCGTCATCCGGCTCCGCCCACCAGACCCGTTCACCGACTTCTTCGCCGCCTTTCCACCGGGGCTAGGTCCAGCCCTGACATCCCCTGCCTTGCCGTCGTCTGCACCCCACCGTGCCTCCACCCCAGGTGCCTGGTCGCCGGCCACGGTGGTAGGCCCGACCACCGTCCTCTCCGATCTCCTCCGCTGAGGCGCCGACCCTGGTGATGTCACATGGGGGGCGGGTCCCGCAATGTCAGACTCCAACCGCTGCGCGGCCACTCCGGAGCTCCCGGAATGGCCGCCCGGCGAGCTCCGTCCATGATGGGGATTACTTCCGGTACCCCCCTTCGCGGGCATAGCTGTACGCTTCGCGGGGGGGCCCGAAGGGGCCCGCGGGTGGGGACTCCCAGAGTGACACTGAGCTCGGGGGGTGGGTTTGGGGGAGAAGCGCTCCGGCGGCCTGGATCGCCGAGCTCGCACCGAATCCCTTCCCCTTGTACCTTCACTCGTCGCCGGTACCACCAGCATTGGCCCCAAGGTCTCCTGGAGCCAATCTGGGCCTCGTGTCGCCGCCTCAGCCCGCAGCTGGGCCAGTAGATTCTGCACATGGGACATGGTTCCCTACCTGAGAACTTTCACCCCCGCTGTGTTGCCCGGAGGAGGAGTCCCAGCCTTTTTATCTGACCTCTGCCCCCTCCCACTCCAATCCAGACTTCCCTATTAGTCTGGCTGGCATGACTGTTTCCCCAGTCATGCCAGCCCTCCGCCTATGTACTTTCTTTACTTTGCTCTGGGCTTTTCTGTCTGATCAGGCAAATGTAGCCTATATCATTTCCCTCCTTTCCGGTGAAGCTTTAGCCTGGGCGGCCCCCCTGTGGGAGAAGAATGATCCGGTGGTTTCCAGCCTGTCCGACTTCTTGAAGCTCTTTTGTAAAATCTTCAAGGAGTCGGCTCTGGTTTTTTCACTGGCTAGTGCTCTTTTACGTCATCGCCAAGAATCTTGTTCAGTGGGACAATATGCTCCTCAGTTCCGTATCCTCACAGCTGAATTGAGCTGGAACAATGAGGCCCTGGTCGCTACCTTTTTACATGGCCTCTCTGACCGAGTGAAAGACGAATTAGTGGGAAGAGTCATCCCCGCCGGTCTGGACGATGTAATTTCCTTGTGCAATCAGATCGACATTAATTTTCAGGAGAGGTCCCTAGAAAAAAGACGCCAGCACTCCCTGGGCCCTAGCCAGTCTGAGCTCCCCTCCCTTCGTCCCGTGGAGCATCTTCTGCCTGCTGAGGAACCTATCCCGCTGGGCCGGACCAGACCAACTCCCGAAGAACGTGCTAGGCGCAGAACTCTGGGCTTGTTTCTCTATTGTGGGGGCAAGAGTCATTTTCGTGACTCCTGCTCGCTTTCGCTCAGGAAACGCTCGGGTCTAATACATTTGGAAGGTGGAGTATTGGACCCAGAAACATCACCTTCTCGTCTTCTTCTTCCAGTGTTCCTTCATGTAGGCACTTCTCCTCAATCGACCCTTGCATATCTGGATTCCGGGGCTGCCGGCAATTTTATGGACTGGAGAACTGCTTCTGCTATGAAACTTACCCTTTCACCCCTCACTACGCCATTGGTAGTCTCGGCAATTGATGGCACTGTCCTCCCAGGGGGTCCTATTCGCTTCCAGATGCTACCTATTAGGATGTCGGTAGGGATTCTCCACCAGGAGTGGATATCCTTTCTCATTCTACCCAAGGCCTCTACCCCCATTGTATTGGGCCTTCCTTGGCTACAGCTCCACTCTCCCCATGTGGACTGGGTCTCTGGGCAGATCCTGGCTTGGGGCCCCTCATGTTTCTCGTCATGTCTTCTCAAGGTGGCCCCCAAGGAGAGACTTCCGGTTGCTACCACATCTGTATCTTCTGATCTTCCCGCATACAGCGATTACCGGGATGTGTTCTGTAAGAAATCAGCTGAGGTGCTTCCTCCCCACAGGTCTTTTGACTGTGCTATTGACCTTGTCTCCGGAGCAACTCTGCCCAGGGATCGTACCTCTGTCCATCCCAGAGACCCAGGCCATGTCTGAGTATGTCGCAGAGAATCTAGAGAGAGGTTTCATCTGGAAATCCTCATCGCCTGCAGGAGCAGGCTTCTTTTTTGTTGCTAAAAAGGATGGTACCTTGAGACCCTGCATCGATTATCGAGGTTTAAACGCGTTACTATCAAATATTGATACCCCTTACCCTTAATATCTGAGCTATTCGATAGGTTGAAGGGTACCTCCATTTTCACCAAGTTGGATCTCAGAGGCGCGTACAATCTCATTCGAATACGGGAGGGTGACGAATGGAAGACTGCATTTAACACTAGAGACGGGCATTACGACTACCTAGTTATGCCTTTTGGTTTGTGTAATGCCCCAGCTGTGTTTCAAAACTTTGTCAATTAAATCTTCAGGGATCTGCTGTACCAGTTTGTTGTCATCTATCTGGATGACATTCTTATCTTTTCTGAAAATCTGCTCATCCACAGAAACCATGTCTGTACTGTACTTCAGCGCCTTATGCCGCGTACACACGGCCGTTTTTCCCGTCGAAAAAAACGACATTTTTCCCATTCGACGAGAAAAACGATAGTCTGTGGGCTTTCTGTCGTTTTTTTCGACGAGAAAAACGGCATTAAAAACGACGAGAAAAATTAGAACATGTTCTAATTTTTCTCGTCGTTTTGTTCGACATGTTTTCCTATAGGGAAACACTGCCGCGGAGCCCACACACGGTCGTTTTTTTCAACCAAAAAAAAAATGACATTTAAAACGGCCGTGTGTGGGGGGAACAAGCTGTTCCTCGTTTTTAACGTCGATTTTCTCGACGGTGTTTTCACCGTCGAAAAAATCGATCGTGTGTACGCGGCATAAGAGAGAATAATCTCTATGCCAAGCTGGAGAAATGTTCCTTTGAATGTTCTGAGGTTCTGTTTCTGGGATGCTTTGTCTCAAGTTTGGGTCTTCGTATGGATCCTGGGAAGGTCTTGGCCATTACCAACTGGGCCTCTTCCTGCTAGCCTCAAGGCCACACAGCGCTTTCTTGGCTTCACAAATTATTATAGGCAATTCATAAGGAATTATGCCGCGTACACACGGCCATTTTTCTCGTCGAAAAAAATGAAATTTTTTCCATTCGACGAGAAAAACGATAGTCTGTGGGCTTTCTGTGTTTTTTTTCGACGAGAAAAACGGCATTAAAAACGACGAGAAAAATTAGAACATGTTCTAATTTTTCTCGTCGTTTTTTTCGACATGTTTTCCGCGGCAGTGTTTCCCATAGGGAAACACTGCCGCGGAGCCCACAGACGGTAGTTTTTCTCGTCAGGAGAAAAAATGACGTGAAAAACAACCGTGTGTGGGGAACAAGCTGTTCCCCCGTTTTAAATGACATTATTCACGGCGGTTTTTTAACCGCCGTGAGTAATGATCGTGTGTACGCGGCATTACTCTTCCATTGCCGCGCCTATTATGGCTTTGACCAAGAAGGGAGCGAATGCCAAAGACTGGCCTCCCGAAGCTGTCTCTGCGTTTCACTACCTGAAACAGGCCTTTGTTTCTGGACCTCTCTTGAGGAGACCAAATCCTGGGGATGCATTTTTTATTGAAGTGGATGCTTCTTCAATGGGGGTGGGAGCTGTGCTTTCCTCAATTCTTTGAGAAGAGATGTCAACCATGTTCGTTCTTCTCCAAAAAATTCTCTCAGGCAGAGAGAAATTATGCCATCGGTGATCGGGAACTTCTCGCAATTAAATTGGCGTTAGAGGAGTGGCGTCATCTCTTGGAGGGTTTCCCTCACTCCATAACGATCTTCACTGATCACAAGAATTTACAGTACCTACAGAATGCTAAACGTCTGAATCCCAGACAGGCCAGGTGGAGTCTCTTTTTTTCCCGTTTTAATTTCACGATTACGTACAAACCTGGTTCCTGCAACGGTCGGGCTGATGCGCTCTCTAGGTCTTTTGACACTTTGGATGAGGAGTCCACCCCTGAACCTGAGCCGATCATTCCAACCTCATGCATTGTTGCCCATTCTACCACCCTGGAGTCAAAAATTCCTCCTGGTAAGACCTTTGTCCCCACTGAGCTAAGAGCTAAGATCCTTAGTTGGGGACATGATTCCAAGGTGGCAGGTCATGCTGGATTCCTCCGATCCTTCTTACTCATCAGTCGTCATTACTGGTGGCCTAATCTCCGCTCGGATGTCAAAGACTACGTCAAGGCTTGTCATGTTTGTGCTCACTCTAAATCCTCCACACAAGCTCCTGCTGGTCTCCTCATGCCCTTGCCCATTCCTAGGGAGCCCTGGGCTCAAATTGCCATGGATTTTATCACCGATCTCCCACTGTCTGAGAATAATACGCTCATTTGGGTGGTAGTCGATCGGTTCTCCAAGATGGCTCATTTTGTTCCTCTTCCTGGCCTTCCTTCTGCTCCTGCCTTGGTTCCCATTTTTATTCGAGAAATTTTCCGCCTCCATGGGGTTACTTCTCATATTATTTCCGACAGGGGTGTTCAATTTACGTCTCGTTTTTGGAGAGCCTTTTGCAAATCCCTCAATATTGTCTTGGATTTTACCTCTTCTCACCATCCTCAATCCAATGGACAGACTGAGAGGGTTAATCAGGAGTTAGAGGTCTTTCTTCGCACCTAGTCTCTGCTCATCATGACGATTGGTCCTCTCTACTCCCGTGGGCAGAATTCTCTCATAACAATCATGTAAATACCAGTTCGCAGAAGACACCCTTTTTCACAGTTTATGGAAAACACCCTCAACTTCCTCTTCCAATGACCTGTTCTCCAGATATTCCAGCTTTGGCTTTGGTTCAGGAGTCTTTCAATTCTATCTGGGGTGACGTTCATCATTCCCTCCGGGCAGCTGCTGACAAATTCAAAGGCTTTGCCGACCGCCGCAGGCATAAACCGCCTTCTCTTCAGCTAGGGGACAAAGTCTGGCTCTCCATCAGGAACATCAAGCTCCGAATTCCTTCTCTGAAGTTTGCTCCAAGATTCATTTGTCCATATACTATAATTACTAAACTGAATCTGATTTGTTTCAAACTCCAGATTCCCAAAAGCCTCAAAATCGCTAACTCCTTCCATGTTGCCCTTCTGAAGCCTTTAGTCCTCAATAAGTTCTCTCGTCCTCTCCCTACCGTGGCGCCGGTCTCTGAGGATAATCAGGAGTACGAGATCAGTCAAATTCTGGATTCCCGACTCTGTAGAAGCATTCTTCAGTACCTCGTTCATTGGAAATGGTTTGGTCCTGAGGAGAGGTCTTGGATCACTGCATCTGAGGTCTTTTCCCCTCGTCTGTTAAAGAAGTTTCATCTGAAGTTCCCCTCTAAACCCGGACCCAGGCGGGTAAGGGGGAGGCCTCGTAAGAGGGAGGATACTGTCATGGATATGCAGTAATGTTTGTCTGCCATCTTACCTTCCTCTTTATGTGTTCACCTTAGAGGCCAGACACACTCACCTGGCTGCTTTTATAATCTCTCCTCCCAGCATGGCTCTACCCCAGGCCCTATCAGAGGAATCTATATTAACCTGTGCACTGCAAGTCTGCCTTACTGATCAACATTGTTTGTTAAGCATTGTGTGTTTGGGTTCCTGCTTGCCGCGTGCTACGTTTATCTCTGTGTACCGATCTTGGCTTGTTCTCGACTATCCCTGTCTGCTTGTGACCTTGACCTTTGGTGTGTCCTTTGTTTATCCTTGTCCGCTTGTCGCCCTGACCTTGGCTTATCCCCTCACTATCTCTTGTATCCTGAGCTGCTTTTTCCTCTCTATCCTCTGTACCCTACGGAGCGTGAGCTAGGGGACTCTGGGGGCCGCGACCTGGATCCAGTTGCAGCTTAGTCCATCCTCTCCACTAGAGGCTCTGGTGAACACCTGCTGGATCTTAGACTCCGCGCCCTGGGGAATCTTGGGCTCTTGCTCTCCGTGGGATCCCTGTTTGTGCTTCAGTGGATCTGCCTTCCATAACCACCCAGTGTTTCATCCGCAGCAGTCAGCCATAGGGTTCACTACCTTGTGGTGCACTCCTGACCCCAACGGTATGCATCTGTCATCTGGCCTCAGGTGACCTGACACTACTGCTCAGCCTGGCTACTGACTGTGTCATCATCTCCTGAATGTAGAGAAAGCAGAGACCACAGCTGAGAGCAAGAGATCATGGATATGTGGTCTCTGCTTTCTCTACATTCAGGAGATGATGACACAGTCAGTAGCCAGGCTGAGCAGTAGAGGGAAACAGTCTCACTGCAGCTGGTGAAACAGAATGTCCCACGATGACACTATTTTACAGCACCTTAGTTGTGAAATACAGTAATAAAAATGCACTACTATATATTTTAAGCTACTATTTAACGTGACTCTGTCACAAAAATAAAAGTGTTACTGGCAGGAAAACCAGACCAGAGGCAGCTGGCTTTTGGCATACCTCCCAACTTTTTGAGATAGAAATGAGGGACACCTATCAGCAAAAATATGTAGGCATATGACACACCCCCTGTCACGCCCCCTTAAAGGAGAATTGTACACAAAAAGCAAGATTGGTTAAACCCACAAGTACTTTTTTACCACTACTATTCCTTTATATTTTCTTTTGGAATTTACGAATGCAGCAATTTAGAAATCAGATGAAAGGTTTAGGGCTGGAAAACACTTTTTGATAGATAAAATGTGCATTTTATATAAATCTATATAGATCAGACCAAAATGAGGGACAAATGAGGAGGAATGAGGGACAGAGGGACATTGCTCCAAATCACGGACAGTCCCTCAAAATCAGGGACAGTTGGGAGCTATGTTTTTGTTTATTTTTAAATCATACTGATGGCTCCCACATATCACTCAGTTGGAGAAGTTTCAAATGTGATTCATTTGCCAACTAAGGGAGGACAGCAGACGCTTGCTAATGTACCATAAGAGCACTATATGTGATAATATGGACATCCCTCCCTGGGAGTTTTCCAGTTGTATTTGCACTTGACGCTTACCATATAAGCCACCACTTCACTCTCATTTCAAGCTGGATACATAAGGACTGATCCCACATAGGATACCCTTATGTCTTCATCATATGCTACTAAACACATGCAGTGGCCCATTGCATCACCCTCAGCTGGGTAGATCTCACATCATGGTCGAAACAGTGTTGGTCACACAGGGGCGACATTGTCAACATGTGGTTTGTATATTTTTACTTATCCAGAAGGTCTCTTGATGGACTTTGTATAACCTTTGATTCTAACTAGCTCTGCAATATAATTCACTATAGAATCCCTTTGTAAGGAATTTTCTACAACATTCAGCCAGGAGCTATAAATTATCATCTTATAATCAGGGGAGGCACTTGTACATAATTATTGATTTTGTTGACACATATTGTACCCCCCCATTGGGGCACATTTATTCAAATATATATGTGCTAAAACAAATGTTTTTGTCCCCCTTTTTCTTTTGGGAGAGGAGGTTGTTTATACAACTTCCCTGCAGGTGCCATGGTTGTGTTTATTTTTAATTAGGGATGAGCTTCGTGTTCGAGTCGAACCCAAGTTCGACTCGAACATCGGCTGTTCGATCGTTCGACGAAGATCGAACATTATGGGCCGTTCGCCTTAAATTCGAGTGGCGTGTCACGGCCCATAATTCACTGCGGCATCGCAGTGCATTGCTGGCTGATGATTGGCCAAGCATTCACTATGACCCGCATGCTTTGGCCAATCACAGCGCAGAAAAAACGGAGAGGCATAATTGGCCAAAGCCAGGGTGGCTTTGGCCAATTATGGCTCAGGGGGTTTAGTACACGCCCCACACTATATAAGGCCGGCGGCCTGGTGTAGTGTGTTGGAGTTGTGAAACGAGAGAGTTTACAGAGACAGACAGTGTCATTTATATTGAGTTAGATAGAGCAGGCAGGCGAGTCAGTTAGCTGCAGTTACAGTGTGTAGAGGATATATATGCATCCTAGGTGTTGTGTATATATATATTGTGAGGGGGTTAGCTCGGCAGCGGGTGTGTGTGACCCCCGGGATGGGCTCCCCACACAAAACAGGCCCAGCAAACGGAGGTTGTGGTTTTCAAAATCAAAAAGGTGCGGTTTATTTTCTATTTACAGTGACAAAACACAGCAAAGCAAAAGAAACATAACCAAAATAAATCCTGGTCAAGTTGACCTCTGACTAAACATACAGGTTTCCTAACTAACAACTGGGATCAGCCTAGTGCTGTCCTAGTCCCTAAGTCCCTGGTTTTAAATGTCCAAGCAAATAGCCACACAGGCTTTTTCTCACCGCACAGGGGTTCACTCTCCCTAGACAGTCCACACAGGTCTGGTTCCAGGCATGAGCTAACATCTAATGAAGCTGGGAGTTCTTATAGAGGCCTAAATGAGCTGACAAGCTTCAGCTGGTCTCATCAACTCCCTGTCTGCACGACGCCCAGCCCTCTCCCTAGAGGTATGAGTCATCCATGAGCCCACTAGCCTTATACAACTCTCCACCTAGTTGTATAAGTCGGCGTAAAGCCTGAATCTGGGCGAAATATATCTACCCCCCTGGATGCAACCAAG
This sequence comes from Rana muscosa, assembly GCA_029206835.1. Lineage (NCBI taxonomy): Eukaryota > Metazoa > Chordata > Amphibia > Anura > Ranidae > Rana > Rana muscosa. Next base: position 550,404,107 of record CM055116.1, on the reverse strand, counting down.
TGACTTTACCTTCCTGCTGTCACAATATGTATACACTGTATTCAGTTTAGCCAGATCTGTTCCTGGTTTTCTCTATACTGTGACAGGCAGGCAGGTGATTGTGCTAGCTGCAGACAGTCAGTGTTTCACTTAGTGTACTGTGTGCTTTGCATAGCGTTCACCTAAAGCTTACCTGAATACAGTTAATGAGTGACTAATAGTGGTGTTCTCATAATTAAACCACAGGCAGAGAGCTGCAAGTATTTTCAGTGTACTGTGTCCCTCTCTGCACAGTTTTCACCTAAAACTAACTGCTGCTGCTGCTTTTCCCATACTAATACCACAGCAGGCAGTTGATTCTAATAGCTGCATTATCAGTACAGACAAATATATATATATATTGTGACAGCAGGAAGGTAAAGTCACCTGGTTGCATCCAGGGGGGTAGATATATTTCGCCCAGATTCAGGCTTTACGCCGACTTATACAACTAGGTGGAGAGTTGTATAAGCCCAGCTAAGGCTAGTGGGCTCATGGATGACTCATATGTCTAGGGAGAGTGTGGGGCGTCGTGCAGACAGGGAGTTGATGAGACCAGCTGAAGCTTGTCAGCTCATTTAGGCCTCTATAAGAACTCCCAGCTTCATTAGATGTTAGCTCATGCCTGGAACCAGACCTGTGTGGACTGTCTAGGGAGAGTGAACCCCTGTGCGGTGAGACAAAGCCTGTGTGGCTATTTGCTTGGACATTTAAAACCAGGGACTTAGGGACTAGGACAGCACTAGGCTGATCCCAGTTGTTAGTTAGGAAACCTGTATGTTTAGTCAGAGGTCAAGTTGACCAGGATTTATTTTGTTTATGTTTCTTTTGGCTTTGCTGTGTTTTGTCACTGTAAATAGAAAATAAACCGCACCTTTTTTGATTTTGAAAACCACAACCTCCGTTTGCTGGGCCTGTTTTTGTGTGGGGAGCCCATCCCGGGGGTCACACACACCCGCTGCCGAGCTAACCCCCTCACAGTTGGTGGAGAACCAGTGGCAGTTTTTTTTTAAGCCAGCATGGAGGAGATACTGAAACAGCTGGCTCTAGCAAATGCCAATCAACAGCAGACAAATGCAGGTTTGCAAAGGAGCCTTGCAGCCCAGCAGCAAGCTCATCAACAGAGCCTTGCAGCCCAGCAGCAAGCTCACCAACAGAGTCTGGAAGCTCAGCAACAAGCCCAGCAGCAATCTGAGGCCCGCTTCATAGACCTGTTACAGAAGCAAGAGCAGAGACTACAACAAATGGAAGCAGTAATGCAGCAACGTCCGCAGACCAGTGAGGAAAGCCGTCCCACTAATACCGCGTCCTTTGGGGTGAGTCGTTTATTGACAAAAATGACTGGAGAGGATGATCCAGAGGTATTTTTGACCACATTTGAAAGGACTGCTGAAAGAGAAAAGTGGCCTGAGGAGCAGTGGGCTGGACTGGTGGCTCCTCTGTTAACTGGTGAATCACAGAAGGCTTACTATGACCTAGAGCCTGACCAAGCAAAAGACTATGTGATGCTAAAAGCTGAGATATTGGCAAGGCTGGGTGTCACCCAGGCTGTCCGGGCTCAGCGTGTGCATAACTGGACTTTCCAGCTTGGAAAACCCCCCAGGTCTCAAATGTATGATCTCATTCACCTGAGCAGAAAGTGGCTACAGCCAGAGACTTTGTCCGCACCAAAGATTGTGGAACGTGTTGTAATGGATCGGTTTTTGAGAGCTCTTCCTACTGCCATCCAAAAGTGGGTAAGCCATGGAGACCCAGAGACGGCCGATGGTCTTGTGGATCGTGTGGAGAAATACTTGGCTACAGAGAACCTGACGGCCTCTTCCAGAGACACTCGGACTTTCCACCCAAAGACCAGACCATCCCCAGGGGCGGATAAGAGGATTCCAAGGGGTAAGGGTGGAGAGAGTGAGAGGGTGGGAGCTCTACCCCAAGTTTGGCGAGAACAGCCTGGGAAATCAGCGGCTCAAGAGGCGGCAAGAAGGATCGTTTGCTACCGCTGCCGGCAAGCGGGACATATTGCAGCCAATTGCCCGGTTGTGGAGGAACCCATGCAGTGTGACTTTCTGACGGGCAGACGTCAGTCGCTGTGTGCGACAGTCGCATGCACTGCCATTCGAGGAACTGAGAAACATTTATGCAAAATGTGTGTTAATGGTAGAAATGTTGTGGTATTGCTGGATTCAGGTAGCCTTGTGACCCTGATAAAGGCTGAGTTAGTTAAAACAGAGGTCTCTGGGAATAGCAAGGTAGCTGTTATTTGTGTGCATGGGGACACCCGAGAGTATCCAGTGACTACAGTGTGTTTCGAGACCCCCAAAGGTACCCTCTCTCATCCAGTGGGCTTAGTATCTCAGTTACCGTATGACGCCATTGTGGGAAGGGATTTTCCGAAGTTCTGGGAACTGTGGGATGATCCTGAGCCCCCCACTGGTGCCCCTATGTACCAGGAATGTGATAGCCAGAACTCCCCTGAGAGTGGTGAGGACTCTCCGGAATTTCCCTTATCAGTATTGGCAGGGGAGACTCAAGAAACTGGAGAGGAGCCCACCTCCTCAGACGAAAACCTACCGTCTGTGGAGTTTTCTGATCTTGAGGTTCACAGGGAAAACTTTGCCACAGAACAGTTGAAAGACCCCGCCCTAATAAAGGCACGGGAAAACGTAGTGAAAATAGATGGCGAGTTAGTGAACCCAGATAATACCTGCACTTACCCATACTTCAGCGTAGAGAAGGACCTACTGTATCGGGTGGCAAAAAGGGCAGAAGAAACCGTTGAGCAGCTTGTGGTGCCCAAACCTTACAGGAAGTTGGTGTTGGAGTTGGCCCATGGGCACATTCTTGGAGGTCATCTGGGGACAGAGAAAACCCGAGAGAGGGTATTACAGAGATTTTATTGGCCGGGGGTGATGAAGGACATAGAAAATTATTGTTCCTCCTGCCCTGTGTGTCAGAGGTCGGCCCCGATGCCACATTTCCGTAGCCCGCTGGTCCCTCTACCCATCATTGAGGTCCCGTTTGAGAGGATCGCCATGGATTTGGTAGGTCCTATAATCAAGTCCGCTAGGGGGCACCAGTACATATTAGTTATAATGGACTATGCCACCCGTTATCCAGAAGCGATCCCTCTCCGAAATACCTTGGCCAAAACCATAGCCAAAGAGCTATCTCTTGTGTTTAGCCGGGTGGGTATTTGTAAAGAACTGCTTACGGACCAAGGTACACCCTTTATGTCCCGGGTTATGAAGGAGCTGTGTAAATTGTTCAAAGTGACGCAATTACGTACATCTGTGTATCACCCCCAAACCGATGGGCTGGTTGAAAGATTCAACAAAACCCTAAAACAAATGTTGAAGAAAGTGGTGGATAGAGATGGAAAGGATTGGGACTGTCTACTTCCTTATCTGATGTTTGCTATTAGGGAGGTGCCCCAATCCTCTACGGGATTCTCCCCCTTTGAGTTACTGTATGGGAGACACCCAAGAGGGCTGTTGGATATTGCCAAGGAAACTTGGGAAAGTGAGAGTTCTCCCCACAGGAGTGTGATTGAGCATGTCGCCCTGATGCAAGACCGAATTGCACAGGTAATGCCCATCGTGAAGGAACATTTGGCCCAAGCGCAGTTAGCACAGCAGAGAGTGTACAACCGTGGAGCCAAGACCCGTACCTTTTCCCCGGGGGATAGGATACTGGTACTTGTCCCTACGGTTGAAAGTAAATTCCTTGCCAAATGGCAAGGCCCCTACGAGATAATGGAAAAAGTGAGCAAAGTGAATTACAAGGTCAGACAACCAGGAAGGCGAAAGCCCGAACAGATCTATCACGTTAATCTGTTGAAAGCCTGGAGGGATAGAGAGTCCCTAGTCGCAGACACTTGGTCACCAGCTCAAACTGGTTGCGTGATTCCTGAGGTTGGAATAGCAGCCACCTTGTCACAACCCCAACAACAGGAGGTTAAGGAGTTTGTGCTTCGCAACAAGGAGGTATTCTCTGAGCTGCCGGGACAAACATTTGGGGTAGAGCATGACATCATTACCCCGCCCGGTGAAAGGGTGAAGTTAAAACCCTATCGGATCCCAGAGGCCCGACGGGAGGCAATACGGGAGGAAGTACAGAAAATGCTGAACTTAGGGGTGATAGAGGAGTCCCAAAGTGATTGGTCTAGTCCCATTGTGTTGGTGCCTAAACCGGATGGGAGCTGGCGATTTTGTAACGATTTTCGTCAGTTGAACAAAGTTACAAAATTTGACACCTACCCCATGCCACGTATAGATGAGTTGATCGACCGGCTGGGAACAGACCGATACATGACGACTCTTGACCTCACAAAAGGGTATTGGCAAATCCCCCTGGCCAAATTGGCCAAAGAGAAAACCGCATTTGTAACCCCAGACGGGGCGTTCCAATATAAAAGAATGCCGTTCGGGTTACAGAATGCGCCGGCCACATTCCAGCGGAAAATGGACCAGATGCTGAGGCCCCATCGGAAGTATGCTGCGGCTTACCTGGATGACGTAATTGTCCATAGCACGGATTGGGCCTCACATCTGCCAAAAGTGCAAGCAGTCCTGGACTCTGTTCGGGAAGCGGGGTTTACGGCTAACCCCAAGAAGTGTACCATTGGGCAGGAGGAGGCCAAATATCTTGGGTACACCATTGGGAGGGGAGTAATAAAACCCCAACTCAACAAAGTCGAGGCCATCCAGAGTTGGCCACGTCCCAACAGCAAGAAGCAGGTACGAGCCTTTCTGGGAATCGCTGGGTATTATCGGCGGTTCATTCCCCACTTTGCTTCTAAGGCTGTGCCCCTAACCAACCTAACGAAGGGGAAAGGGTCGGTCATGATTAAATGGACCCCCGAGGCTGAGGCAGCATTCCAATTCTTGAAACAAGCCTTATGTAGCCAGCCAGTGTTGTACTCACCCGACTTCTCTAAAGACTTTGTCGTACAAAGTGATGCGTCAGATGTGGGGTTAGGAGCAGTATTGTCCCAGGTCTGGAACGGGGAAGAGCACCCAGTCATTTACCTCAGCAGGAAGTTGAAGTCCCATGAGGTAAATTACGCCACCGTTGAAAAGGAGTGTTTAGCGGTGAAGTGGGCTCTAGATTCCCTTCGGTACTACCTGCTAGGTAGGCACTTTGACATGGTTACGGATCACGCTCCGTTAAAGTGGATGGCTCAAAACAAGGAAACAAATAGAAGAGTGAATAGGTGGTTCCTGGCCCTCCAGGAATTCAACTTCACAGTAAAGCATCGCCCTGGCGTTCAAATGGGGAATGTGGATGCTTTGTCTCGAGTACATGAATGCCTGATTGCTGGTGTTCCAACCCCGAGGTTAAAACAAGAGGGGGGGGTATGTGACAGCAGGAAGGTAAAGTCACCTGGTTGCATCCAGGGGGGTAGATATATTTCGCCCAGATTCAGGCTTTACGCCGACTTATACAACTAGGTGGAGAGTTGTATAAGCCCAGCTAAGGCTAGTGGGCTCATGGATGACTCATATGTCTAGGGAGAGTGTGGGGCGTCGTGCAGACAGGGAGTTGATGAGACCAGCTGAAGCTTGTCAGCTCATTTAGGCCTCTATAAGAACTCCCAGCTTCATTAGATGTTAGCTCATGCCTGGAACCAGACCTGTGTGGACTGTCTAGGGAGAGTGAACCCCTGTGCGGTGAGACAAAGCCTGTGTGGCTATTTGCTTGGACATTTAAAACCAGGGACTTAGGGACTAGGACAGCACTAGGCTGATCCCAGTTGTTAGTTAGGAAACCTGTATGTTTAGTCAGAGGTCAAGTTGACCAGGATTTATTTTGTTTATGTTTCTTTTGGCTTTGCTGTGTTTTGTCACTGTAAATAGAAAATAAACCGCACCTTTTTTGATTTTGAAAACCACAACCTCCGTTTGCTGGGCCTGTTTTTGTGTGGGGAGCCCATCCCGGGGGTCACACACACCCGCTGCCGAGCTAACCCCCTCACAGTTGGTGGAGAACCAGTGGCAGTTTTTTTTTAAGCCAGCATGGAGGAGATACTGAAACAGCTGGCTCTAGCAAATGCCAATCAACAGCAGACAAATGCAGGTTTGCAAAGGAGCCTTGCAGCCCAGCAGCAAGCTCATCAACAGAGCCTTGCAGCCCAGCAGCAAGCTCACCAACAGAGTCTGGAAGCTCAGCAACAAGCCCAGCAGCAATCTGAGGCCCGCTTCATAGACCTGTTACAGAAGCAAGAGCAGAGACTACAACAAATGGAAGCAGTAATGCAGCAACGTCCGCAGACCAGTGAGGAAAGCCGTCCCACTAATACCGCGTCCTTTGGGGTGAGTCGTTTATTGACAAAAATGACTGGAGAGGATGATCCAGAGGTATTTTTGACCACATTTGAAAGGACTGCTGAAAGAGAAAAGTGGCCTGAGGAGCAGTGGGCTGGACTGGTGGCTCCTCTGTTAACTGGTGAATCACAGAAGGCTTACTATGACCTAGAGCCTGACCAAGCAAAAGACTATGTGATGCTAAAAGCTGAGATATTGGCAAGGCTGGGTGTCACCCAGGCTGTCCGGGCTCAGCGTGTGCATAACTGGACTTTCCAGCTTGGAAAACCCCCCAGGTCTCAAATGTATGATCTCATTCACCTGAGCAGAAAGTGGCTACAGCCAGAGACTTTGTCCGCACCAAAGATTGTGGAACGTGTTGTAATGGATCGGTTTTTGAGAGCTCTTCCTACTGCCATCCAAAAGTGGGTAAGCCATGGAGACCCAGAGACGGCCGATGGTCTTGTGGATCGTGTGGAGAAATACTTGGCTACAGAGAACCTGACGGCCTCTTCCAGAGACACTCGGACTTTCCACCCTAAGACCAGACCATCCCCAGGGGCGGATAAGAGGATTCCAAGGGGTAAGGGTGGAGAGAGTGAGAGGGTGGGAGCTCTACCCCAAGTTTGGCGAGAACAGCCTGGGAAATCAGCGGCTCAAGAGGCGGCAAGAAGGATCGTTTGCTACCGCTGCCGGCAAGCGGGACATATTGCAGCCAATTGCCCGGTTGTGGAGGAACCCATGCAGTGTGACTTTCTGACGGGCAGACGTCAGTCGCTGTGTGCGACAGTCGCATGCACTGCCATTCGAGGAACTGAGAAACATTTATGCAAAATGTGTGTTAATGGTAGAAATGTTGTGGTATTGCTGGATTCAGGTAGCCTTGTGACCCTGATAAAGGCTGAGTTAGTTAAAACAGAGGTCTCTGGGAATAGCAAGGTAGCTGTTATTTGTGTGCATGGGGACACCCGAGAGTATCCAGTGACTACAGTGTGTTTCGAGACCCCCAAAGGTACCCTCTCTCATCCAGTGGGCTTAGTATCTCAGTTACCGTATGACGCCATTGTGGGAAGGGATTTTCCGAAGTTCTGGGAACTGTGGGATGATCCTGAGCCCCCCACTGGTGCCCCTATGTACCAGGAATGTGATAGCCAGAACTCCCCTGAGAGTGGTGAGGACTCTCCGGAATTTCCCTTATCAGTATTGGCAGGGGAGACTCAAGAAACTGGAGAGGAGCCCACCTCCTCAGACGAAAACCTACCGTCTGTGGAGTTTTCTGATCTTGAGGTTCACAGGGAAAACTTTGCCACAGAACAGTTGAAAGACCCCGCCCTAATAAAGGCACGGGAAAACGTAGTGAAAATAGATGGCGAGTTAGTGAACCCAGATAATACCTGCACTTACCCATACTTCAGCGTAGAGAAGGACCTACTGTATCGGGTGGCAAAAAGGGCAGAAGAAACCGTTGAGCAGCTTGTGGTGCCCAAACCTTACAGGAAGTTGGTGTTGGAGTTGGCCCATGGGCACATTCTTGGAGGTCATCTGGGGACAGAGAAAACCCGAGAGAGGGTATTACAGAGATTTTATTGGCCGGGGGTGATGAAGGACATAGAAAATTATTGTTCCTCCTGCCCTGTGTGTCAGAGGTCGGCCCCGATGCCACATTTCCGTAGCCCGCTGGTCCCTCTACCCATCATTGAGGTCCCGTTTGAGAGGATCGCCATGGATTTGGTAGGTCCTATAATCAAGTCCGCTAGGGGGCACCAGTACATATTAGTTATAATGGACTATGCCACCCGTTATCCAGAAGCGATCCCTCTCCGAAATACCTTGGCCAAAACCATAGCCAAAGAGCCATCTCTTGTGTTTAGCCGGGTGGGTATTTGTAAAGAACTGCTTACGGACCAAGGTACACCCTTTATGTCCCGGGTTATGAAGGAGCTGTGTAAATTGTTCAAAGTGACGCAATTACGTACATCTGTGTATCACCCCCAAACCGATGGGCTGGTTGAAAGATTCAACAAAACCCTAAAACAAATGTTGAAGAAAGTGGTGGATAGAGATGGAAAGGATTGGGACTGTCTACTTCCTTATCTGATGTTTGCTATTAGGGAGGTGCCCCAATCCTCTACGGGATTCTCCCCCTTTGAGTTACTGTATGGGAGACACCCAAGAGGGCTGTTGGATATTGCCAAGGAAACTTGGGAAAGTGAGAGTTCTCCCCACAGGAGTGTGATTGAGCATGTCGCCCTGATGCAAGACCGAATTGCACAGGTAATGCCCATCGTGAAGGAACATTTGGCCCAAGCGCAGTTAGCACAGCAGAGAGTGTACAACCGTGGAGCCAAGACCCGTACCTTTTCCCCGGGGGATAGGATACTGGTACTTGTCCCTACGGTTGAAAGTAAATTCCTTGCCAAATGGCAAGGCCCCTACGAGATAATGGAAAAAGTGAGCGAAGTGAATTACAAGGTCAGACAACCAGGAAGGCGAAAGCCCGAACAGATCTATCACGTTAATCTGTTGAAAGCCTGGAGGGATAGAGAGTCCCTAGTCGCAGACACTTGGTCACCAGCTCAAACTGGTTGCGTGATTCCTGAGGTTGGAATAGCAGCCACCTTGTCACAACCCCAACAACAGGAGGTTAAGGAGTTTGTGCTTCGCAACAAGGAGGTATTCTCTGAGCTGCCGGGACAAACATTTGGGGTAGAGCATGACATCATTACCCCGCCCGGTGAAAGGGTGAAGTTAAAACCCTATCGGATCCCAGAGGCCCGACGGGAGGCAATACGGGAGGAAGTACAGAAAATGCTGAACTTAGGGGTGATAGAGGAGTCCCAAAGTGATTGGTCTAGTCCCATTGTGTTGGTGCCTAAACCGGATGGGAGCTGGCGATTTTGTAACGATTTTCGTCAGTTGAACAAAGTTACAAAATTTGACACCTACCCCATGCCACGTATAGATGAGTTGATCGACCGGCTGGGAACAGACCGATACATGACGACTCTTGACCTCACAAAAGGGTATTGGCAAATCCCCCTGGCCAAATTGGCCAAAGAGAAAACCGCATTTGTAACCCCAGACGGGGCGTTCCAATATAAAAGAATGCCGTTCGGGTTACAGAATGCGCCGGCCACATTCCAGCGGAAAATGGACCAGATGCTGAGGCCCCATCGGAAGTATGCTGCGGCTTACCTGGATGACGTAATTGTCCATAGCACGGATTGGGCCTCACATCTGCCAAAAGTGCAAGCAGTCCTGGACTCTGTTCGGGAAGCGGGGTTTACGGCTAACCCCAAGAAGTGTACCATTGGGCAGGAGGAGGCCAAATATCTTGGGTACACCATTGGGAGGGGAGTAATAAAACCCCAACTCAACAAAGTCGAGGCCATCCAGAGTTGGCCACGTCCCAACAGCAAGAAGCAGGTACGAGCCTTTCTGGGAATCGCTGGGTATTATCGGCGGTTCATTCCCCACTTTGCTTCTAAGGCTGTGCCCCTAACCAACCTAACGAAGGGGAAAGGGTCGGTCATGATTAAATGGACCCCCGAGGCTGAGGCAGCATTCCAATTCTTGAAACAAGCCTTATGTAGCCAGCCAGTGTTGTACTCACCCGACTTCTCTAAAGACTTTGTCGTACAAAGTGATGCGTCAGATGTGGGGTTAGGAGCAGTATTGTCCCAGGTCTGGAACGGGGAAGAGCACCCAGTCATTTACCTCAGCAGGAAGTTGAAGTCCCATGAGGTAAATTACGCCACCGTTGAAAAGGAGTGTTTAGCGGTGAAGTGGGCTCTAGATTCCCTTCGGTACTACCTGCTAGGTAGGCACTTTGACATGGTTACGGATCACGCTCCGTTAAAGTGGATGGCTCAAAACAAGGAAACAAATAGAAGAGTGAATAGGTGGTTCCTGGCCCTCCAGGAATTCAACTTCACAGTAAAGCATCGCCCTGGCGTTCAAATGGGGAATGTGGATGCTTTGTCTCGAGTACATGAATGCCTGATTGCTGGCGTTCCAACCCCGAGGTTAAAACAAGAGGGGGGGGGTATGTGACAGCAGGAAGGTAAAGTCACCTGGTTGCATCCAGGGGGGTAGATATATTTCGCCCAGATTCAGGCTTTACGCCGACTTATACAACTAGGTGGAGAGTTGTATAAGCCCAGCTAAGGCTAGTGGGCTCATGGATGACTCATATGTCTAGGGAGAGTGTGGGGCGTCGTGCAGACAGGGAGTTGATGAGACCAGCTGAAGCTTGTCAGCTCATTTAGGCCTCTATAAGAACTCCCAGCTTCATTAGATGTTAGCTCATGCCTGGAACCAGACCTGTGTGGACTGTCTAGGGAGAGTGAACCCCTGTGCGGTGAGACAAAGCCTGTGTGGCTATTTGCTTGGACATTTAAAACCAGGGACTTAGGGACTAGGACAGCACTAGGCTGATCCCAGTTGTTAGTTAGGAAACCTGTATGTTTAGTCAGAGGTCAAGTTGACCAGGATTTATTTTGTTTATGTTTCTTTTGGCTTTGCTGTGTTTTGTCACTGTAAATAGAAAATAAACCACACCTTTTTTGATTTTGAAAACCACAACCTCCGTTTGCTGGGCCTGTTTTTGTGTGGGGAGCCCATCCCGGGGGTCACACACACCCGCTGCCGAGCTAACCCCCTCACAATATATATATATATATATATACATCCCACCTTTGTGCAGATACATCTCACTGCAGGCCATTAGTATGTCTGGAAGGCAAACAAGGAGAGGCAGACAGTCGCGAGGCAATAAAAGAGGGAAAGCAGGCTGTGTCTAGAGGCAACAGTGCTGCTGGTCGTGGACACGGTGCATCCTCATCAGCACGTTGCCATGGGACACGCTTGTCCTTTTTTTTAGCAGCTGGCCATGTTGAGCCGCAACATGCCCAAGACTTGGTAGAGTGGATGACCAAGCCATCCTCCTCCTCCTCATCCCCTCTCACCCAGGCTCGGGGTACTTTGTCTGGCAAAGCAGCTGCCAAAGCGGCCTCTTCCCTCAGCTCAATGGCTTCAGTCACTCCTTCCCTAGCCCCACCATGTCCTCCTGAGGAGTACCCCGAACTGTTTGACCACAGTGTTGGGTACATGCTCCAGGAGGATGCCCAGCGTTTTGAAGGCTCCGATGATGGAACCCAGCTGGAGGAAGGCAGTAACGTGAGCTCAGAGAGAGGGGGTAGTAACGTGAGCCCAGAGAGAGGGGATGCCGCTCAAAAGACAGCTATCTGGCAGTCATGTTCCCCCAGCTGCAGCATACTGCCAGATTGGCTCCAGTGATGAGGAGGGAGGGGATGATGAGGTCACTGACTCCACGTGGGTGCCTGATAGGAGAGAGGAGGAGGAGGAGGCACATCTCCAATGAGGCAGGATGGCCTCCAGGGGCCAGCTTAAGGGCAGCACACCGACCACATCACACCGCAGAGCTCCGCATGTGCAGGGCACTGCTGTCTCTGCGCGTTATTCCAAAAGTTCTTTGGTGTGGGCCTTTTTTCAGACGTGTGCAGCGGATCGCACCGTTGCCATTTGCAACATATGTCTAAAGCGTATCTCGCGTGGCCAAAACATCAGCTGCTTGGGTACCACGTGCTTGACCAGACATATGTCGACCTGCCATGCAGTCCATTGACAAGCGTAGCTAAAAGACCCACACCAAAGAACAAAGCAGACCTCTCCTTGCTCCTCATCAGCTGGGATCTCCAACCCCACTATACCTTCGGTCCTCTCTGAAACCTGCACTGAGAGGAATGAAGGTGTAGAATTCAGTGTGTCACAGCCAAGTACGGACAATCTGCTATCGGTACACCGACGTCCAATTGTACCAGGCAAATTTCCCTGCCCCAGCTGCTGCACCGCCGAAGGAAGTTCGCTCCCAGCCATCCACATGCCCTGCGGTTGAATGAGAGCTTGGCTAAATTGCTAGCACTTCAACTGCTGCCTTTTCAGTTGGTAGACTCTGCCCCCTTCCGTGAGTTTGTTGAATGTGCGGTTCCTCAGTGGCAGGTTCCCAAACGCCACTTTTCTCACGGAAGGCGATTCCGGCTCTCTACCCGCATGTGGAAGGAAATGTCTTGGCCTCGCTGGACAGGGCGGTCAGCGGTAAGGTGCATATTACCGCTGACTCATGGTCCAGCAGGCATGAACAGGGACGTTACCTATCTTTCACGGCGCATTGGGTGACTCTGCTGGCAGCAGTAGTGTTGGAGGTTGTTCCGCCACCACGCCTCCAAAATGTTACTACTGGTGATTCTGACACACCTCTCTCCTCCACCCCCTCCTCTTCTTCTTCCTCCATGGCCTCTACCTGTGCTTTGTCCTCAGAACCAGCAGTGCTCCATAGGCATTCAAGGGGCTACGCAAATGCGCAGGCAAAAAGATGCCATGCGGTGCTTGAGCTGGTGTGCTTGGGGGACAGGAGCCACACTGGGGCAGAGATTCTGTCAGCTCTGCAGGGGCAGGCTCAGAGGTGGTTGACGCCACTCCAGCTTAAGCCAGGAAAGGTGGTTTCCGACAATGGCACCAACCTCCTCTCTGCCCTCCGACAGGGACAACTGACCCATGTGCCCTGTTTGGCTCACGTCCTTAACTTGGTGGTGCAGCGGTTCTTGGGCAGGTACCCGGGCTTACAGGATGTCCTGAAGCAGGCCAGGAAACTCTGTGGGCATTTCCGCCGGTCATATAATGCCAGTGCTCTGCTGGCTGACCTGCAAAAGGATTACAACCTGCCCAAGAACTGCCTAATCTGTGATATGCCCACCAGGTGGAACTCTACGTTGGCCATGCTGCAGCGACTGCACACGCAGCAGAGGGCCATCAATGAGTATATGTTGCAATATGTCACCAGGACAGTGTCAGGGGAGCTTGGATTTTTTTCCCCACGCCAGTGGGCCATGATCAGGGATGCATGCACTGTCCTGGCACCATTTGAGGAGGCCACAGGAATGGTGAGCAGTGACAATGCATTCATCAGTGATACTGTCCCTCTTGTCCACCTGTTGGAGCACACACTGCGTGGAATAATGGACTTGGCACTTGAGGCAGAACAAAGGCAGTAAGAGGAGGACTTCTTTACCTCTCAAGGCCCCCTTTATCCAGACAGTGTTCCTGCTGGCCCGGCTATCACACAGGAAGAGGACGAGGGGGAGGAGGAGGAGGAGGAGGATTATTGTGTCAGCATGGAGGTGGAGCCTAGCACTCAGCATCAGCAGCAGTCTTCAAGGGATCAATTACAGTCCCAAGACACCCATGGACTTGTAAGTGGCTGGGAGGAGGTGGCTGCGGATCATGTCATCCTCAGTGACCCAGAGGACTCTGCACCGAATGCCTCAGCAAACCTACGCTGCTTGGCCTACCTGATCCTGCAAAGCCTGCGCAAGGATCCTCGTATTCGTGCAATCATGGAGAGGGATCATTACTGGCTGGCAACCCTCCTTGATCCACGTTACAAGGGTAAGGTTGCAGATCTTATCTTGCCGTCGCAGAGGGAGCAGAGGATGAAGCATCTTCGGGAGGCCTTGCAGAAAGGTCTGTGCAACGCGTTCCCAGAGACTGGGAGGTTACAAATTCCTGGTCCTGGACAACGTGTTGCTGAGGCTCCGGTCAGCCAAAGAAGGAGCGGTGGAGAAGGTGGCCGTCTGACCGATGCGTTCAGACAATTTTTTAGTACGCAGCCCCAAGGTATGAGAGGTTCCAGCAACCATTGTCAGCGTCTGGTTTACATGGTTCAGGAATACCTAGGGGCAAGATCAGACTTGGACACCTTTCCCACCGAAAATCCTCTGGGTTACTGGGTCTTGAGGATGGATCACTGGCCAGAGCTTGCACAGTATGCAATTGAGCTACTGGCCTGTCCTGCATCCAGCGTTCTTTCGGAACGCACATTCAGTGCTTCTGGAGGCTTTGTAACCGATCACCGGGTGCGCCTGTCCACTGACTCGGTCGATCGACTGACCTTCATAAAAATGAATCAGTCATGGATCACCACCAGCTACCAAGCACCTGATGCTGATATAACCGAATAATTTTTGGGGAAATGTCAGATCCCTTCAAGACTGCCTATCCTGATGCTGAGTGACTATCCTGTTATGCTGAGTGACTATCCTCTTCCTCCTCAATAATCATGCCGATAGCTTGAAAGAAAATTTTTGGTTCTGGGCACCGCCACCAGTGGCTAAGGCCCAATTTTTGAGCCCCTGTTTAACAAGGGCGTGTATTTAAAATTTTTGATGCAATGCTTTGCAGCATGGCTCATTGCTGTGCTCCAACTACAGTATCTGTGAGGGGTTGCAGTGTTGTGGCACCAGCACCAGTGTTTAAGGCACAATTTTTTAGCCCCTGTTTAACAGGGGCGTGTAAATATAATTTTTGATGCAATACTTTGCAGCAGGGCTCATTGCTGCGCTCCAAGTACTCTATCTGTGAGGGGTTGCAGTGTTGTGGCACCAGCACCAGTGCCTAAGGCCCAATTTTTCTGCCCCTGTTTAACAGGGGCGTGTAATTACAATTTTTGATGCAATACTTTGCAACAGGGCTCATTGCTGCACTCCAAGTACAGTATCTGTGAGGGGTTGCAGTGTTGTGGCACCAGTGCCTAATTCCCAATTTTTCTGCCCCTGCTCAACAGGGGCATGTAATTCCAATCCTTGATCTAATAATTCACAGCAGGGCCCATTCCTGCGCCCACCAAGAGTAACTGTGAGGGCTTACAGTGTTGTGGCAACACCACCACCACCACCACCAACAAAGCCCAATTTTTCTGCCCCTGTTCAACAGGGGCATGTAATTACAATTCCTGATCTAATATTTCACAGCTGGGCCCATTCCTGCGCCCACCAAGAGTAACTGTGAGGACTTACAGTGTTGTGGCAACACCACCACCACCACCACCACCACCAAAGGCCCAATTTTTCTGCCCCTGTTCAACAGGGGCATGTAATTACAATTCTTGATCTAATATTTCACAGCTGGGCCCATTCCTGCACCCACCAAGAGTAACTGTGAGGACTTATAGTGTTGTGGCACCAGCACCACCACCACCACCAAAGGCCCAATTTTTCCTACCACTGTTCAACAATGTCATGTAATTACAATTCTTGATATAATTGTTCACAGCAGGGTGTTCCAGCGCCCACCAAGAGTAACTGTGTGCAGGGAAATTCTCTCCTGTAGGAGTTAAAATGGGAAAGAGGTGTCTCCTCTCCACTGATGCTTTATCACCAATCCTTGTTTCAATAAAAAAAACAAATTTTCAAAAAACATTTGTCATTGGGATGGAAAGTGAGGTGAAATGTTCTGAACAGGTGCACAGACAGCAAAACAAATGTTACAGGGGTGATAACCCTTCCCTATGTTTTCCAAAAAGCTTAAAAATAGATTTTTTGGCTGGAGCTACACTTAAAAAATGTAACTGTTCCAAATTACAAACAAATTCTACTTAAGAACAAACCTACAGTCCCTGTCTTGTTTGCACCGCCTGTATACTGCTGTTCAGAGTATATAGGGCCTTTTTTTAAATTTGGGTGCGGGGTTCCCCTCAATATCTATACAAGACCCAAAGGGGCTGCAATGCATGAATCTATCTATGGTGATAGAGAGGTGGCAGGAGAGAAGGGGCGGCGCCCATGTGCCCCTTATGGATGCACCGCCACTAGGGTGACCACATCTCCAAACTGCCATTCAGGGACACCCCCCCCCCAAACATGTCTTAAATTGCGCTAAATATGGGCTTAAAGGGGGTGTTGTTAAAGAGAGTCTGAGATGACTTGTATAGTGCAGAATGTGGTAATGTTAAATAGGGAATGCAGAGTGTATGGTGGTGAGTGGTATGTACAGGAGAGGAGTGCGGAGTGTATGGCGGGGGGGTAATATGTACAGGAGAGGAGTGCGGAGTGTATGGTGGGGGGTAATATGTACAGGAGAGGAGTGCAAAATGTATGGCGGGGGGTAATATGTACAGGAGAGGAGTGTGGAGTGTATGGCGGGGGGGTAATATGTACAGGAGAGGAGTGCGGAGTGTATGGTGGGGGGTAATATGTACAGGAGAGGAGTGCGGAGTGTATGGCGGGGGGGGTAATATGTACAGGAGAGGAGTGCGGAGTGTATGGCGGGGGGGGGGGGTAATATGTACAGGAGAGGAGTGTGGAGTGTGTGGCGGGGGGTAATATGTACAGGAGAGGAGTGTGGAGTGTATGGCGGGGGGTAGAGAGAGGAGGAAGAGGAGTGCAATACCACCTCCTGATAGTCTGTCAGCCACTGCTATACCACTTTGGTGGTCGGGCACTCCGAAGGATGTAAGGGGGCACTCTGGAGGAAGTAAAGGGGCACTCTGGAGGCACTAAGGGGGCACCCTAGAGGTTGTAAGGGGGCACTCTGGAGGAAGTAAAGGGGCTCTCTGGAGGCACTAAGGGGGCACCCTAGAGGTTGTAAGGGGGATGTAAGGGGGCACTCTGGCGGTACTAACTTAGTCAGAGCCCCCTTACATCCTCCAGGGTGCCCCCTTAGTGCCTCCTTACATCCTTTGGAGTGCACCTTACATTCTCCTCTAGAGTGCCCCCTTACATTCTCCTCCAGAGTGCCACCTTACATCCCCCTCCAGAGTGCCACCTTACATCCCCCTCCAGAGTGCCACCTTACATCCCCCTCCAGAGTGCCCCCTTACATCCCCCTACAGAGTGCCCCCTTAGTACTACTGTACTAAGGGGCCCTCTGGAGAAAGTAAAGGGGCACTCTGGAGAAAGTAAGGGGAGGAAGTAAGGGAGCACTCTGGAGGCACACAGATAGTACCTCCAGAGTGCCCCCTGCAGAGAGTCCTGAGGAGTGATGGCCATTAATCCATGCCAGGTGAATGTTAGGAAAAGCAGAGCACACCACCCACCTCATGGCTGCCCTATTCCACTACTGCTTGCTCACTCCCTGCCACAGCCCTGTAGAGCCTGCAAAGTGGTCAGAGGGGCCACAGAGTAGTCAGAGGGGCAGTGGGATGGACAGGGGGACAGTGGGATGCACACGGAGACAGTGAGATGGACAGAGGGACCGTGGGATGGACAGGGGGACCGTAGGATGGACAGGGGGACCGTGGGATGGACAGGGGGGGACACGGAGGAAGAACGGAGGGGGACAGCAGAACGGAGGGGGACACGGAGGGGGACAGCAGAACGGAGGGGGACACGGAGGAAGAACAAAGGGGGACAGCAGAACAGAGGGGGACAGCAGAATGGAGGGGGACACAGAGGAAGAACTGAGGGGGACAGCAGAACGGAGGGGGACACGGAGGAAGAACGGAGGGGGACAGCAGAACGGAGGGGGACATGGAGGAAGAACGGAGGGGGACAGCAGAACGGAGGAGGACAGCAGAACGGAGGGGGACACGGAGGAAGAACGGAGGGGGACAGCAACAGCAGAACAGAGGGGGACACGGAGGGGGACAGCAGAACGGAGGGGGACACAGAGGAAGAACAGAGGGGGAGGGGACAGCAGAACAGAGGGGGACACTGAGGAAAACCAGAGGGGGACAGCGGCAGAATGGAGGGGGACAGCAGCAGAACGGAGGGGGGGGCAGCAGCAGCAGAACGGAGGGGGACAGCAGCAGAACGGAGGGGGACAGCAGCAGAACGGAGGGGGACAAAGTGTGAGTGTAACACAGACAGTACAGTGAGTACACTAGCCTGTCCTGAAAGTCAGACTGGCTGCTGGCACTGACTGCAGGCGGCAAACTTGTGGACCTCGACGTGAGCGGGAGGAGCAGGAGCCTGGCTGGAGGAGGACTCGGACGAGGCTCAGGCTGGCTGGCTGGCTGCACAGGAGAGTGGCTCTGTCTGGTCACTGGCGTCAGGTCAGCCGCATCACTCACTCTCTGTGCTAGCTCTGGAGTCTCTGGACTGGCTGGTCTGGTGGCTGCGGACAGTGCGGAGGCGCGCGCACTGCTCTCAAACTCAGCCGTAGTGTGCGGGCGCCGGGCGGGTGCACACTGCACTCACTGCCCACACTGACTGACAGGCCTCAGCTGACGTCACTGGTTGCTAGATGCGGCCCCTAGCCTAGAAACCAGACTGGTGGCAGCCTATGACGAGCCTATGTGTCATCATCGTGTGTGTGAGTTTTAATAAGGTGGCGGCGGCGGACAGCGGGGTCGGCGGAGTCGACTAGAGTGGTCTGGACCTGGTCACAGTTTTTTTTTCATTCCGGGACGTCTGTATTGTCCCGGAATGAAGCTGCCGGGACACGGGACAAAAACCACACACATTGGCAAACACGTGTGAGTTTTAATAAGGTGGCGGCGGCGGACAGCGGGGTCGGCGGAGTCGACTAGAGTGGTCTGGACCTGGTCACAGTTTTTTTTTCATTCCGGGACGTCTGTATTGTCCCGGAATGAAGCTGCCGGGACACGGGACAAAAACCACACACATTGGCAAACATGGGGTGCTTTTGGTGTGGCGCAATATAAAAAAAGAGTCGGGATCTTCTTTCCCTGCATTTCTGTGGGTAGGGAAGCCCATTGAAATGAATGGGCTGCCCTACACACAGCACACATCCACACAGATGTGAACCAAGGGCTTATTTCACACGGCAGGTTGGAGGGGCGTAAAAACCACATGGTTGAGCTGTTTTTACCACCCCCAACTTCTCCCCCTTTAGCTGCAGAGGCAGCAGCTGCGGGTGTACACATGCTATGGCTGCAGCTGGAGGTATACCCAGGGTGAATGGGACTGCACTGCAACTACCCCACAACTGTGTGCATTGCACGGTTGCGGTGTAGTGATGCTGCATTTACAGACTTAAAACAGGTGGTGAGGAGGGAACATATTGCCTCTTTACCGCCTGTCAAATGCCTCTGCAAAGCGATCTGAGAAATGATTGCTTTTCAGAGGAGCAGCAGTCCATGCTGCTATCACAAACAAGCCCTACAAACGCAGTTCTGATGCTACAGGAATAGGGGGGTCAGGATTAAAAGTAACATACATACACACACACACACAAACACATGTACAAACACACACATACAGACACATGTATATATGCACACATACAAACACAAACACGTGTACACACACATACAAACACATGTACAAACACACACACACACATATATATATACAGACATATGTACACACAATTACAGACACACATGTACACATACACACAAAGTACACACATACAGACATGTTCACACACGTACACAAATACAGACACATGTACACACACATGTACACATGCACACAAACACAGACAATCACATGTACACACAGACACCTGAACAGACACATGCACATGTAGACACACATACATGTACGCATAGACATAAACAAACACACATGTACACACACACACACACGTGTACACACACACATGTACACACATACATGCAAACATGTTCCTGACACACAGACAAATGCTCTGCTCTTTAAGGGTGCCATTAATTCTTAATGGTACCTCACACATTGGCAAACAGAGTGCTTTTGGTGCGGCACAATTTTTAAAAAAATGTCGGGGTCTTCTTTCCCTGCATTTCTGAGGGTAGGGAAGCCCGTTCAAATTAATGGGGTGTCCTAGACACAGCACGCATCCACACAGATGTGAACCAAGGGCTTGTTGGAGGGGTGTAAAACCACATGGTTGAGCTTTTTTTACCACACCCGACTTCTACCCCTTTAGCACAGAGGCAGCAGCTGGGGAAGTATACATGCTGAGGCAGCATCTGGGGGTGTAGACATGCTGCGGCTGCAGCTGGAGGTATACCCAGGGTGAATGGGGCTGAACTGCAACTACCCTGCAACTGTGTGCATTGCATCTCCAGGAATAGGTATTTTCCAGGTCAGTAGGACTAGCGTATACTCGGACTATTCCATCTCTCACAAGGTCTAACAGTGAAAAATTCACGCTAAACTCTCTGGCTTTTCACATTGCCTGATGCAATTGTGGATCATGGGTTAACACTCCCATAGCCACTGCTTCCTTACCTGACAAAACAACACTGTCCGCCCCTTCATCCCATAAGCGTAGGAGCCAACTCAATAGGGGCTCCCCAGACCTTTGTTTGTATTGTTTTGCCAGCTCATGGAGTTCAGTTTGTGTAAACTCCCGTACTTCTTCAATTTCAACATCTCTGGGGTTGCGATAATGCACCTCCCCATCTGCCATATCCTCTCTATCATGTTGCCGTTTCCTATGCTTAGTAATGAGAGGTCTGGCATACTTTTTCTTTCCCACTAGCAGATCATCATCTGAAATATCAAACTCTATCTCCTCATCCTCACTATCATTTGAGGAGAGCACATCCTCACAATCCCAATTTTGGGATGTGACAATGGCACGTACCCTGGCTTTACTAACAGGTTTAGGCCCCTTCCTTTTCCTTAAGGCATTAATTGATTTGGTCATGAGGGCTGCACACCGCTCTTGCAAATCATCAGCCCGACTAGCGGTTGAACGTACACACTCTGAAGCAACTGCTAGCTGGTCTTTTAATACCTTAACTTCTGCCTCTGCCTTCTCCCTTCTATGTGATTCAGTATAGAGAGCATGGAGGAAGTACCAACCCACTGTGGACACTGTCTTCTTCTCTTTCTTACTTAAATCCAACCCCTTAAGGCTAAAATCTATAAAATGATCTGAGACTTTATCACCCCAAGTCAGCTTCAAGGGAGAAGCATACTTCACAAATTCTTTAGCAAGAGGCTCCCACTCATTATTTCTGGCCCAGATAGGTAAGCTGCACACTTTCTTCTGGTCACCAGAACCCTCTGCAGCCTTGCTTTTCCTAAACAGCTTACGCAGCATTTTACCTAGCACAAGCTACACAACACACTACAGAAAAACAAGTCTGCTTCAATTGAATTATAGCACAGATCCCGGACGAGCCCCCAAATGTTTTGCTTGCGTCTATCTAGCAAGGTTACTCTGTGGTATAACAAGGAAGCTGAGACTTCTGCAGTGTGTAAATGTGCTTTTACTATACAAAGATGCTGTACATACAAAACTATTACAATCTTAGGAATACAATACAAGACTGACAGATATCTATAACAAGCAAAATGCCTAGAAAATAGAACAGCCTATGGTCTATAACTACAAATACATTTAAGTTACTTATCTTCCGTTACGGTATGTTCGTGATCTCCATTGGCAACGATTCTTCTTGGAGACCAGGTTCTATTCTTCTATCATGAGTGGCTTCTTCTGATCTTACAGCAACATGATGTGTGTGTGTCCTAGCTTATGCCTGCTTTTATGTGTCCGGCTGAGTTACCAAACAACAGAAAACATACCTGATTACTGTAGCTGTAGAAACAATGGACTGTTGAATACAACAATGCTATCTACCTATTGTCTACTCAAACCAAACCTGTCAGTAATCTAACAGTCATTCTTTCAGTTTGAGAGCTGAAAGAAATCTCAAACAAGTAATGTCTTACTTGTTTACTGTAGCTATAGAGACAAATAGCCTGCTGAATACAACAATGGTATCTAACCCCATTGTATTAAAACAGCATTTGTTTGAGAAATCTACTCAAACCAAAAAAGACGACAGTAATCTGACCAATTCACTATTGTAAAATTGTCCCATGTATCCTATGTCTGATTAACCATTTAAGCCCCGGACCATTTCGGGCCATTAGGACCAAGCCTGTTTTTGGGATTCGGCACTGCGCTGTTTTAACTGTAAATTGTGCGGACATGCAATGTTGTACCCAAATGAAATTTGCGTCCTTTTCTTCCCACAAATAGAGCTTTCTTTTAATGGTATTTGATTGCCTCTGCGATTTTTATTTTTTGCGATATAAACAGAAAAAGACCGAAAATTTTGAAAAAAAATGATATTTTCTACTTTTTGTTATAAGAAAAATCGAATAAACTCAATTTTAGTCATACATTTAGGCCAAAATGTATTCAGCCACATGTCTTTAGTAAAAAAAATGTCAATAAGCGTATATTTATTGGTTTGCGCAAAAGTTATAGCGTTTACAAACTAGGGTACATTTTCTGAAATTTACACAGCTTTAAATTTATGACTGCCTATCTCATTTCTTGAGGTGCTAAAATGGCAGGGCAGTACAAAACCCCCCCAAATGACCCCATTTTGGAAAGTAGACACCCCAAGGAAATTGCTGAGAGGCATGTTGAGCCCATTGAATATTTTTTTTTTCGTCCCAAGTGATTGAATAATGACAAAAAAAAAAAAAAATTACAAAAAGTTGTCACTAAATGATATATTGCTCACACATGCCATGGTTATATGTGGAATTGCACCCCAAAATACATTCTGCTGCTTCTCCTGAGTACGGGGATACCACATGTGTGGGACTTTTTAGGAGCCTAGCCACGTACGGGACCCCGGAAACCAAGCACCGCCTTCAGGATTTCTAAGGGCGCAAATTTTTGATTTCACTCCTCACTACCTATCACAGTTTCGAAGGCCATAAAATGCCAAAATAGCACAAAACCCCCCCAAATGACCCCATTTTGGAAAGTAGACACCCCAAGCTATTTACTGAGAGGCATGTTCAGTCCATGGAATATTTTATATTTTGCCACAAGTTGCGGGAATATGACAAACTTTTTTTTTTTTTGCACAAAGTTGTCACTAAATGATATATTGCTCACACATGCCATGGGCATATGTGAAATTACACCCCAAAATACATTCTGCTGCTTCTCCTGAGTACGGGGATACCACATGTGTGGGACTTTTTGGGAGCCTAGCCGCGTACGGGACCCCAAAAACCAAGCACCGCCTTCAAGGTTTCTAAGGGCATAAATTTTTGATTTCACTCCTCACTACCTATCACAGTTTTGAAGGCCATAAAATGCCAAGATGGCACAAAACCCCCCCAAATGACCCCATTTTGGAAAGTAGACACCCCAAGCTATTTGCTGAGAGGCATGTTGACCCCATTGAATATTTTTTTTTTTGTCCCAAATGATTGAATAATGACAAAAAGAAAAAAAAAAAAATGTACAAAAAGTTGTCACTAAATGATATATTGCTCACACATGCCATGGTTATATGTGGAATTGCACCCCAAAATACATTCTGCTGCTTTTCCTGAGTACGGGGATACCACATGTGTGGGACTTTTTGGGAGCCTAGCCGCGTACAGGGCCCCAAAAACCAAGCACCGCCTTCAGGATTTCTAAGGGCGTAAATTTTTGATTTCACTCCTCACTACCTATCACAGTTTTGAAGGCCATAAAATGCCAAAATAGCACAAAACCCCCCCAAATTACCCCATTTTGGAAAGTAGACACCCCAAGCTATTTGCTGAGAGGCATGTTGAGTCCATGGAATATTTTATATTTTGCCACAGGTTGCGGGAATATGACAAACTGTTTTTTTTTTGCACAAAGTTGTCACTAAATGATATATTGCTCACACATGCCATGGGCATATGTGAAATTACACCCCGAAATACATTCTGCTGCTTCTCCTGAGTACGGGGATACCACATGTGTGGGACTTTTTGGGAGCCTAGCCGCGTACGGGACCCCAAAAACCAAGCACCGCCTTCAAGGTTTCTAAGGGCATAAATTTTTGATTTCGCTCCTCACTACCTATCACAGTTTTGAAGGCCATAAAATGCCAAGATGGCACAAAACCCCCCCAAATGACCCCATTTTGGAAAGTAGACACCCCAAGCTATTTGCTGAGAGGCATGTTGAGCCCATTGAATATTTTTTTTTTGTCCCAAATGATTGAATAATGACAAAAAGAAAAAAAAAAAATGTACAAAAAGTTGTCACTAAATGATATATTGCTCACACATGCCATGGTTATATGTGAAATTACACCCCAAAATACATTCTGCTGCTTCTCCTGAGTACAGGGATACCACATGTGTGGGACTTTTTGGGAGCCTAGCCGCGTACGGGACCCCAAAAACCAAGCACCGCCTTCAAGGTTTCTAAGGGCATAAATTTTTGATTTCACTCCTCACTACCTATCACAGTTTTGAAGGCCATAAAATGTCAAAATAGCCCAAAACCCCCACAAATGACCCCATTTTGGAAAGTAGACACCCCAAGCTATTTGCTGAGAGGCATGGTGAGTATTTTACAGCTCTCATTTGTTTTTGAAAATTAAGAAAGACATTTTTTTTTCTTTTTTTTTTTCTTTTTTTACATTTTCAAAACTTTGTGACAAAATGCGAGATCTGCAAAATACTCAACATACCTCTCAGCAAATAGCTTGGGGTGTCTACTTTCCAAAATGGGGTCATTTGGGGGGGTTTTGTGCCATCTGGGCATTCCATGGCCTCCGAAACTGTGATAGGCAGTGAGGAGTGAAATCAAAAATTTACACCCATAGAAATCCTGAAGGCGGTGCTTGGTTTTTGGGGTCCCGTACGCGACTAGGCTCCCAAAAAGTCCCACACATGTGGTATCCCCGTACTCAGGAGAAGCAACAGAATGTATTTTGGGGTGTAATTCCACATATGCCCATGGCATGTTTGAGCAATATATAATTTAGTGACAACTTTTTGTACATTTTTTTTTTTTTGGTCATTATTCAATCACTTGGGACAAAAAAAAAAAATATTCAATGGGCTCAACATGCTTCTCAGCAAATAGCTTGAGGTGTCTACTTTACAAAATGGGGTCATTTGGGGGGGTTTTGAACTGTCCTGGCATTTTATGCACAACATTAGGAAGCTTATGTCACACATCATCCACTCTTCTAACCACTTGAAGACAAAGCCCTTTCTGACACTTTTTGTTTACATGAAAGAAAATTTTTTTTTGCAAGAAAATTATGTTGAACCCCCAAACATTATATATTTTTTTAAAGCAAAGGCCCTACAGATTAAAATAGTGGGTGTTGCATTTTTTTTTTCCACACAGTATTTGCGCAGCGATTTTTCAAACGCATTTTTTGGGGGAAAAACACACTTTTTTTATTTTTAATGCACTAAAAAACACTATAATGCCCAAATGTTTGATGAAATAAAAAAGATGATCATAGGCCGAGTACATGGATACCAAACACGACATGCTTTAAAATTGCGCACAAACGCGCAGCGGCGACAAAACTACATTCATTTTTAAAAGCATTTAAAAGCCTTTACAGGTTACCACGTTAGATTTACAGAGGAGGTCTACTGCTAAAATGACTGCCCTCGATCTGACCTTCGCGGTGATACCTCACATGCATGATGCAATTGCTGTTTACATATGACGCTAGACCGACGCTTGCGTTCGCCTTTGCGCAATAGCAGGGGGGGACAGCGGTGCTTTTTTTTTATTTTTTATTATTTATTTGGCTTTTTTATTTTATTTTTAAACTGTGCCTTCCATATTTTATTTTTTTACCATTTTTATCGTTATCTCAGGGAATGTAAATATCCCCTATGATAGCAATAGGTAGTGACAGGTACTCTTTTTTTGAAAAAAATTGGGGGGTTAGACCCTAGATCTTTCCTCTGCCCTCAAAGCATCTGACCACACCAAGATCGGTGTGATAAAATGCTTTCCCAATTTCCCAATGGCGCTTTTTATATCCGGGGGGGGGGGACATTCCCTCCCACTGCTTGTAAAAGCAGTCTAGAGGCTAATTATCTGCTAGAATTGCTTTTACATGAAAGCCGGCTGCTGGCTGAAAAGAATGATACCAAGATGATACCTAAACCCGCAGGCATCATTCTGGTATAAACATTCAAAGTCCAGCAACATACCAGTACGTTGCTGGTCCTTGTTGGACATGTATTGTAATCTTTTTTTTCATACAGCCTATTGGCTGAACGAAAAAAAGAGATTGATTGGTGGGTATGCCCACCATTAGAATACCTCCCTTCATCCACCCACTTCTAATGATGGGCATATATGCCGAAGCATGGGGGCATCCTCCCGCAAAAAAGTTATGCCGCGTACACACGGTCAAGCCTTCGTCGGAATTTCGACCGTATGTACGCGGCATAAAAGGTTATGCCGCGTACACACGGTCGGACTTTTCCACGGATAAGCCTCCGTTGGAATTTCGACCGTATATACGCGGCATTAGGAGCAAAATCGCTCCTCCGCCCCTGCTGCCCCCATGCTTCGGCATATATGCTCTTTTTTTTAACTGTGGTGGTGAAATCACCTCCTACAGCGTTGGAGTCACGGCTTTATGTATCGTGGGAGCAAACGCTGTTGCTGTCAAGATAAATAGATCCGCGCTGCAACTGAATGGCGTACCTGCTAAGCAAATGGTGGTTAACATTAAAACAAAGTAACATTACAGTACAACAGTAAGACCTTACCATGCCATACCTGCAAAGCAAATACCAAAACAAAACCTAGTAAAAAATAAAAAAATGTTTTAACGCAACCTGTGCCTAAAATATATATATGCCGAAGCATGGGGGCATCCTCCCGCAAAAAAGTTATGCCGCGTACACACGGTCGGAATTTCGACCGTATGTACGCGGCATTAGGAGCAAAATCGCTCCTCCGCCCCTGCTGCCCCCATGCTTCGGCATATATGCTCTTTTTTTTAACTGTGGTGGTGAAATCACCTCCTACAGCGTTGGAGTCACGGCTTTATGTATCGTGGGAGCAAACGCTGTTGCTGTCAAGATAAATAGATCCGCGCTGCAACTGAATGGCGTACCTGCTAAGCAAATGGTGGTTAACATTAAAACAAAGTAACATTACAGTACAACAGTAAGACCTTACCATGCCATACCTGCAAAGCAAATACCAAAACAAAACCTAGTAAAAAATAAAAAAATGTTTTAACGCAACCTGTGCCTAAAATATATATATGCCGAAGCATGGGGGCATCCTCCCGCAAAAAAGTTATGCCGCGTACACACGGTCGGAATTTCGACCGTATGTACGCGGCATTAGGAGCAAAATCGCTCCTCCGCCCCTGCTGCCCCCATGCTTCGGCATATATGCTCTTTTTTTTAACTGTGGTGGTGAAATCACCTCCTACAGCGTTGGAGTCACGGCTTTATGTATCGTGGGAGCAAACGCTGTTGCTGTCAAGATAAATAGATCCGCGCTGCAACTGGATGGCGTACCTGCTAAGCAAATGGTGGTTAACATTAAAACAAAGTAACATTACAGTACAACAGTAAGACCTTACCATGCCATACCTGCAAAGCAAATACCAAAACAAAACCTAGTAAAAAATAAAAAAATGTTTTAACGCAACCTGTGCCTAAAATATATATATGCCGAAGCATGGGGGCATCCTCCCGCAAAAAAGTTATGCCGCGTACACACGGTCGGAATTTCGACCGTATGTACGCGGCATTAGGAGCAAAATCGCTCCTCCGCCCCTGCTGCCCCCATGCTTCGGCATATATGCTCTTTTTTTTAACTGTGGTGGTGAAATCACCTCCTACAGCACTGGAGTCACGGCTTTATGTATCGTGGGAGCAAACGCTGTTGCTGTCAAGATAAATAATTCCGCGCTGCAGTTGAATGGCGCACCTGAAAACAAAAAATTACATACCTGAAAAGCAAGCATGATAAAACATTGCAGAATAGAATACAGTAAAAAAGAGCAGAACAATAGAGAGAAAATAGAGAGAGAGAGAACAATAAAACGACAACTATTTTTGGTTTTTTTATTTTATATTTTTTTTGTGTTTTGTTTTTTACGTTTTTTTTTCTTTTTTACACTTTTTTTTGTAACTTTACAACTGTAATGGTTCGGGTCTCTCAAAATGTAATGGCATCTTGGGAGACCCTGTGTAAGTGTGTCCTAGTCTGTGAAATGCTGTACCCTACGCTAAAACTTCACTTTTGAGTGGTAGCGTTCAAAACATTCACCTTGGCAAAGACCAGGCTTGTCAGGACAGAGTGGACAAAAACTACGGGTGTCACGCCTAAATCCGCGCTTGCTACAGACACGACATCTTTTTTGGGGGTGGCTTTGGGTAGGGGTACTCGGGAGGACATACGAATAATGCCTCTCATGCAGCCGGCTTACTGCATTTGGTTGGGGATGGTGAGGTGCAGAACCGCCTGGATACAGGAGTTCTGTGACTATCTCATTCTGGAATTTTAGAAGAGATAACGTCCCGCCTGAAGCTCTGTATAGCACATGAGCGTTCAGCAAAGCCAATTGGAATAATGATAGAGACACTTTTTTGTACCAGCGTCTCGCCTTACGGTCAATTAGATACGGCGCCATCAACTGGTCGTTGAGGTCCACCCCTCCCATATTTTGGTTATATTCGTGGACACAGAGGGGTTTCTCCACAACACCAGTCGCCGTACGAATTTGGACTGTCGTGTCTGCATGAAGGGAGGTAAGAAGGAAAACATTCTTATTGTCCCTCCACTTCATAGCGAGCAAGTTATTACACTTCAAGCAGGCTCTCTCCCCCAGCCTAAGACGGGCATCTACAAGCCGCTGGGGAAAGCCCCGGCGATTAGGTCGCACGGTGCCACATGCTCCAATCCTATGATCAAACAAGTGACTAAACAGTGGCACGCTCGTGTAATAATTGTCCACATACAAGTGGTACCCCTTTCCGAATAAGGGTGACACCAAGTTCCACACTATCTTGCCAGCGCTCCCTATGTAATCCGGGCAGTTGACCGACTCAATCTGACTGTCTTTTCCCTCATAAACCGTAAAGTTCACTACATAGCCTGTTGCCCTGTCACAGAACTTGTAGAGCTTGACCCCGTATCTGGCACGCTTGCTGGGAAGGTACTGCTTGAAAGACAAGCGGCCAGAAAATTTAATCAGGGACTCATCAACGCAGACAACTTGATCGGGAGTAAACAAGGCTGCAAAACGTTCGTTGAAGTGGTTTATGAGGGGCCGAATTTTATAGAGCCGGTCGTATTCAGGGTCCCCACGTGGACGACAAAGTTCATTGTCGTTGAAGTGCATGAACCGCAAAATCTGCTCGTATCGTGCCCTGGACATGGAGGCAGAGAACACGGGCATGTGGTCAATTGGGTGCGTGGACCAATAAGCACGCAATGACGGAAATTTATGTGTGCCCATGTTGAGGGAAAGGCCCAGAAAGGTCTTAAATTCGGAAACCGTAATTGGTTTCCAATTTCTGGCAATTTTAGGCAACTGGGGGTTAGCGGCGATAAATTGACCAGCATATAAATTACTCTGGTCCACAATAGATCTATAGAGATCTTCCGTGAAAAACAGCGAATAAAAATCGATTGGCATAAAATCAGCTGTTTCCACCTGAATACCGGGTTGGGCAGTGAATGGGGGAAGTACGGGTTCTGCAGAAGTGGTGGGGACCCAATCAGGATAGGCGAATTCTGCAGGAAGGGCAGTATGGGCACGACGGGCCTGCCTTTGTCTTCTTGGTGGCAGCGGGACACTACTTGTGCTTGCCACCTCGCCAGCTTGAACTGCACTTATGGGACTCGCCACGTCACCAAGTGTTACTGCAGTGCTGGATGTACGTCCAGGCTGTACTAGGCCGCTGGTGCTTGCCAGTTCACCAGAAGGAATAGCGGCGCTAGTACTACTCTGCTCCATGATACGAGAGACCTGCGGTTCTTGCTCCTCAACAACCTCAGAAGATCGGGATCGGGTACGCCTGACCTTAGCAGGGACCTCAACTTCGTCGTCAGAGCTATCTGACGTGGGGCCGCTGACGTCACTGTCTTCTACGGGAAGATATTCTGAGCCTGAATCTGACAGATACGTGACCTCCTCTTCACTATCTGTCATGCTCAGAATCTCGTAGGCCTCTTTACTAGTGTACCTTCGACTTGCCATTTTGGGCTCTAAATTTAGGGGTACACTAGTAAGATTCACAGGAAAAAAAGCACCTGACTGTCGTCAGCAAATATATCAAACGCTACAAAAAAACTGTTAGCGATCGCAGGGATCAGGCCTGTCTCTGCGAACGCTGCAGTTATGTGTGTTGTGTTTGGTAAGTGACAGTGATCGATCGATACTGCACTTGGGTGGGCTGGGCTGGGCTGGGCGGAGGGGCTAAACGCAGGTACTAGCAGGTATCTGGGCTGATCCCGCTAACACTGCGTTTTTGGGAACCCTAAACCGCTGGGGATGCTAGTATAGATCTGATCAGATACTATACCACTAAGGGGGGTGTATGCTTTGCGCGTGGGTGTTAGCGTTACTGGCACTAACCTAACACTGCCTGGGGCGACGCAGACCCTCTCTGGCGCTAAAACTTAATTGATCTCACCCGCCGGGCGATCAGGGGGGTTAAACCTTTATTGGGTTATATACGGCGGGTGCCCTGATGCTATAAAAAGCAAACTAATCAACCAGCGTCACCCGTAACCTTTATATGGTGATCACTGGTGAAAGGGTTAACTAGGGGCAATCAGGGGGTTAAAACCTTTATTAGGTTAAATATGGGGGTACCTGACACCAATAAAAACCTGCGGCGAACCTAAAAAAAAAATAACTGCCTATCTAAAACACCAGCGACACGAATACAGCGATCGGAAAAACAATCGCTTAGTGACGCTGAAGTTAGGGGGTGAAAGGGTTACCTGGGGGGTGATCAAGGGGTTAAACCTTTATTAGGGGGGGTTAGGGGGCTACCCTGGACCTAAAGGGGCCTAATCCTAACTGCCTTGCAACTTTTTACAATCACAGATGACACTAAATGCAGTGATCAGTAAAATAAATGATCACTGCAATCAGTGACACTGTGATTGGGGGCTTTGGGGTGACCTGGGGGGTGATCTGGGGGTGACTGGGGGGTGATTTGTGTGCCTATGTGTACCTACGTGTCAGTGGACTGTTGGAGCACTAACCTCTGTCTTCACTCCTCGGCGCCGGGAACGAAAAGACCGCGGCGAGGGAGATGACATCACTTCTTCCAGCCTGTGTTTACATCACATGGCGGAGGAAGCAATTTCATTGGCCGGGAGCGATTGCGAGGGGGGGGGGGCGGAATCGAGCGGCCGCCCCCTCATGCCTGATCGCTCCCGAACACTTAACGGCCGCTCACTGCAGTGAAGGGGGGTCCGGATGGACCCCCCAACTGCACAAAGGCGATCACGTAGATCTACGTGATTCTGCCTGTCCGTGCCATTCTGCCGACGTAAATCGGCGGTGGGCGGTCGTTAAGTGGTTAATATAATAAAAAATCATATTTTTAACAAACGCAACACAGTGCAAGATGCACTTGGCTGCACTGGAGCAAAGGAAAAAGGAAAGCAAGCCATCACTTACTGCAAAGAGTGAGCAGATGGGTGCGGTTGCTCGTGGTAACAAAGCAGAAATCTCTACAGCTGACTTCAGACGGGCTATGTTGCCTTCTGAACATGTGGAAGACTTTTTGGATGAATTTACGATGATTGCTTCCGCCCAAGGATGGCCCAAAAGTCGCTGGGTTGAGTTGGTGCAATATTTTCTGATGGAGGAGTACCAAGAGGTGTACCGTGGGATGTATCATAACCGAGATGACTATGACATTTTCCTAGGAGCAATCCAATCTAGAGAGCGCTGGAAAAGATCAGAGGGGAGAAGTGGTCAGCCCAGAGAAGAGGGCACCGTATCCAGCATCCTGCAAGGGGTATGACCAGGTGGTGGGTCTGCTGTTACCCCTGGCAACAGGAAATTTGTTTGGCCTGCAGGAGATGTTGGAAAATCCAAGAAGGATGCAATGTTACCCTGTGTCCATGAGGGGGCATCTGCTTGTGAAAGCACAGCAAAGAAGGGACAACGCCTTCAACTGAAGCTTGCAACTTCTACTAAAGAGAATGGTAAGACTGTTCCTGTTAAAATCATGGGAAAGACTGATGCCGTGTACACACGACCGTTTTTAATGACGAGAAAAATGAAATTTTTTTAAATGGTCATTAAAAATGATCGTGTGTGGGCTTCAGAGCATTTTTCACGACGTGAAAAACGGGCATGAAAAATTGGAACATGCTCTAATTTTTCACGTAATTTTTTACATCGTCGTTTTTCTCGTCATGAAAAACTGCCGTGTGTGGGCTTTAACGACGTGAAAAAAATGCACATGCTCAGAATCAAGTATGAGACGGGAGTGCTCGTTCTGGTAAAACTAGCATTCGTAATGGAGATAGAACATTCGTCACGCTGTAACGGACTGAAAAGCACGAGGCTGAAAAGCGCGAATCGTCTCTCAATAAACTTTACTAACATGAAGGGTGGCGCCATCCGAATGGAACTTCCCCTTTATAGTGCCGTCGTACGTGTTGTATGTCACCGCGCTTTACTCGAACATTTTTTTCCATGATAGTGTGTAGGCAAGGCAGGCTTGAGAAGAATCACGTCGAGAAAAATTCACGTTTTTTTCAATGACATTAAAAACGGTCGTGTGTACACGGCATTACAGTGTGGTTGCTCACACTGAAGTGGAAGTGATCCCAGAGGGGAGATCCACTGTTGGTGTAGAAAAGGACTTGCCTCGCTGCAGTGCCCTGTCCAGTAGGGAGGCAAGTGTAAAAACTGAAAATGGTAGTGTGAAATGTATTGAGAAGTATGATCATACTAGTTTTGAATTGTCTAATGCTGATAATGTGATGCTTAATGAGGTAGGGGTGATCGCTAAGCAGGATATGCGATTCCCCTTAGCAACAGTATATAAGGCTGCAGAGGTGTCCTTAGAAACCTCCAGGGAGCTCTGTGTGTTGGAGCCAGAGGTTGCCTGGGACAACTGTGGTGCCGCTCTGATGGATAAGAGGGTACTGGACCTTGATGATGAGAAAAATGGTAAAACTCAAATGTTTGAAATTACTTGTAGGGATAATGGGTTACTGCGATCTGTCACTGCTGACAGTAAAAGTCCTCATGGGTTTAATGAAGCGCCACCCGAGCAAAGTGGTCAAGTTATGTATTTGCAGCCTGCTGTGTTTAAAAATGTTATGCCACAAGTGCATTTAAACAAAAGCGATATGTGCAAAGTGTCTGCTGTGGAGCCACTCTGTCCTGTGTCTCCTTTGGCAGTTGGATTAGTACTGTATAGTACCTCTGATGGGAGCACAGAGAAAGTAGACTGGGACAGATTGGCAACAAGTTTGTTGGCTTTATTGAAAGAAGGCTCAGTGGGTAACAGTGGAGTGGACACAATTTCTGCTATGCTAAATGGAGAGGCTGCAGGGCCGGTAGACTAAGGCGTGTTGTCTTTTGCAGAAGTTAACCCTCTCCAGTTGGAAGGATCTGAAAAGGGCGCATACATAGCAGAGGTTTTGTCCACAGCAAAAGTGATGAGTAATGTGGAGCGTCAGGTTGATGGGGTAATGGATAGCGATTTGGAGGGGCTCAGTGTTGCAGAAAGTGAGAGGATGAGTGTGACACATGCGATTTGTGCTCAGGGGGAGCCGCAAGTTTTGTCAATTGCCTCTGAGGTAGAGGTCTCTTTAAGTGTCTCGGCCTCTCACGCCTTAGCAAATCAGCCCCTCCACGTCGTTGGTAAAGGAAAAGTTCCTAGAGTTCTGTGTTTAGATGCGGCATGTCTAGAAATAACTGAGATGTTGTTGGAATTGGTGAAAATCTTTCCAATGTACACCTGCATGTATCCACAGCAGAGGGGAGACCTGGTACTGCGTAGTACTAATCGGTGGACTCAGGTGTTACAGGCGATGTTAAGCAATGTTGCTAAAAATTGCTTACTACACTGTTGGTTACTTTTGTGGAAAGTTGCCTCACAGTTCTCTGCGAGAGTGCTTCCAGCGGCAGTTGTGTGCAGAAGGCGCACAGGGGAAGTGCTAGAGGTATCAGAAATAATAGACATAGTGGAAGTCTCTCTCTGTATGCTGGTGTGAATGGGTGCATTCCTGCTGGTGCGGTCCGAGGTGCGGCTGAACAGTGGTTGGTACATGGCGCGTGTACTGTCTCACCCGCTAGACCTCATGTAAAGGAAGGGACGTGGCAGTAGTGGGAATTCGGTCCATCACTTGCAGAGAGGTGCAGTTTGAGGTACCCGGAGACAATTTGACAGGAAATAACAGTGATGGTATCTGTAATAAAAAAGTGTATGAGAAGCACTGTAGAGCACTGTTGGACAGCTTGGAGGTATTGGTTGAGGTACCAATGGACACAGAAATGTTTAAAGGGATTGGTGTGGAAAAATGTGGCTAAAAATGTGCGTTGGTGGGACAATTGCTATTGGAGTGTTGGACAACAGGGGGTGATGTGAAACTGCGGGACTGTCCCATAGGGAGTAACTGCTTGCCTATAGGTGGTTCCTCCATAGACACTGTCCTAGCAAACAAGGGGACAAGAGGTCCCAATGACAATATTGAGTTGAATGGTGGAACATTGCTATTGAGGTTAAACAGAAGGATATGGTGTTGCTCTCAGATGGTTTGGTTGCCAAGGGTAACCACACAGGGGTTAGTGAACCTGAGAACCAAATGTGGTTGGTTAATGTTGCGTTAGGTAGTGAGAGTGGTCTGTTCCTGACAGATTTCGTAGAAGAGGGTTCCTAACAGTCCCGGGAGAGTAGGTCTGTGGGAGAAAAAAGGAGAATCCCGAGGCTAGAAGTTAGAAGGGATAGAAAGATTAGTGGGAGCCCACGGTTCAGGAAGAAGTGCTGGTGGAAGCACACCCAGAAGAAGATGTGGGTGGAGTGCCCCTTTAGAGAAAAGGCTGGGCAGATTAGGACTCTTGCTGCTGATAGTTGGCACAGAGGCGACAAGGTGAAGTGCTGGTGGAAACATACCCGGAAAAATAAATGGGCCTACGCAGCTAATGGCTGGCACAGAGGTGTCCCATTCATGGTGACAGGTCTATGTGTTCCTCCCTCCGGTTTGAAACAGGGGGGGAGGATATGTGGCGGTGGGACCCTGTGCGACCTTAAAGAGTGTTGGTTTACGCCAGATTTTGTAGAAAAAGACATGCTGATTGCACAGCTGTGTGTTGGGCTATTTAGTTCTGAACTGACTATGGCTCAGGGCTCCGCCCAACAGACAGGAAGTCTGTGCCTGGGGAGTCAGGTGGACTCCCATCCCTTTGAGAGGAGTCAGACGCTGCATGGGTGCAGCCAAAGTATGCATGTCTGCAGGAGGCAGATGCCATTGATGATTGAGCAACAAGGTGCTGATCAGGAGTAAGCTAGGAGAGAGCTTAACTCTAGGAAACTCTGTTTATTCTGAGGAGCAGACCTAAGGCCTAGGCTAAAGGCCTGAAACAGCCGGAGGGCAAGAATGAAAGCCAGGAGGCTAAAGTTTTGAGTATGAAAGATACAATAATGGTGGAACCCCCCTGTGAGGGCTACTGATGTATTTGTTAACTTTTTGTGCTTTTAAATAAAAGTGGGCTACCAGGCCCTTAAAAATTCAGTTCTGGACTGGCGTACTCACTAAAAAACGCACCTACCGCTGGAGTCTACAATCCTACAACATGTAAACACATGGCCTAGGTAAAGCGAAATGTCAGTATAACCTTAGAACAAAACACGTTGCCAAAAAGTATTGGCAGAAGGTGGAAACAGCCGCAGAATGATCTTGCAGGTGTATCAGGTCCAGGGGGTTGATTAGGCTAGATAGAGCGTCATACCATGCCATATGAATCTGCCGATTCAAAGTGCATGCATAATGACAATAAATAAAGATAACCAGGTGGCCAATAGGGTGTATATATATATATGATTAATGCTGAGCTAACTTACCTTGTCATTTAATGCCCAAGCAGCGAGCACTTAGTAGATGTCCATTTGAATCCACAGCAGTGTTCCTTTAAAAGGAGACCACACATATACAGATTGTGTATCGTGTTTGCAATCTCCAAAAATGGGGTGGAATAAAGTAAGTACTAACCAGTCGCCCTAGGAATAGTCAGAGAGACACAGAAATGTCCATCCGTGTTGCAGCAGCGTTGAAAAGTTGTGTTTTCATCTTGTCTGCAGGGGGCTCCCGCATCCGCCGGGGCAGACCCACTCTTTTATGGATTGCAGTCTGGTTTGCCGCATCTGGTAAGGGTTAAGATAGCTCTGGGGAGAAGATGCCACATTTTTGACCATTTTATATTCTTGATTATTCAATGTGATGCTTTATTACTCGTGTTTATATTATGATTCATTTGACACCCTTTTCTTCTATTTTTGTAGTCTTATACACTGTCTCTGTTCATATTATACAATACAAGCTCCTGAAGAAGCGGTGAATACCCGCGAAACATGTCGAGCACATTAATGAAAAGGGTGAACTGATATTGTCGTCTTTCTCAGCTCTATTCCCTTTTTCTTTGATTGATTAGACAGAGATATAACTTTTAAGAAATATATGTTTTAATGTGTCTATGTTAATAAAAACTGACTTTCCTCATGCACTCATACATATACACAAACACACACACATATATATATATATATATATATATATATATATATATAAATATAATATAATATAATATGTATATACACACACATGTGTATACAAACACATGTACAAACACACACATATACAGACACATGTACACACAAAGTACACACATACAGACACATGTACACAAATACAGATACATGTACACACACACACATGTACACACACGCTTGCATGCACACACACATGTACACGTATGCATACATACACACATACGTACACACACACACACGTACACACACACACGTAAAACATTCTAGTACAGTACCTTTCCTCATTCAGATGGGTACTGCACTGTAGGGGGAAGCAGTGAGCACAGCACACTCCCCCTCCCTTTACTTTCACTTTGCTGAGGCTGATGGAGCTTTCTCACAGTGCCGATGTTCATTTCGGCAGGGGATCGGGAGATCAGGCTCATCTGACAGCCCTTCTCTCCCATGATCGCGCATCACACCTGAGGACCTCTGGCTGCACACCTGGTTGAGAAAGGTTTGTCTAGATAGTTGTGTTTAATAAAGCTTATTTCTATATTTCTATAAATGTGTCAGATCACTGGGTTCTGTTACACGTATCTATAGATACAAAATACAGAGTGTATAATTGAGGTTGAGCTCAGTCAGGCATTTATGCTTCATTTTTTTCAAATGGAGATAACCAAACTGGGAAGAAATTAAATTATGCACTATATACAGAGTAACACGACTTTTATTATGTCATCAAAAGACATTTAAAATAATTTAAAATTACATTAATTGTGCATGGCTGACATATACATTTACATTACATCCAGTGGTTTGGATCCAATTGGAACTTATTAACTTGTATGTCTGTCGTGGCAAAATTGGTTGTTTGCAGAGCACACAGCCATTTTGCCTTGTGCTAAATAAGCACACTTCGTCTTAATGCTTCTTAAACTAAATTTCACTCACCATTCATTTGATTCCCATTCGTTCAAATCAAGAGACATCATCACCAGACTGTTAGGTTCATCTCGGCATCAACTGCCTGCCGTCGCCCTCAAAGGCTCTTTTATTAAACTCCCAGCCGGAAGTGATGTCACAACATGTGACCTCCTCCATAGGAAGTGAGCTCACAGGGTGTGAGCACCACCCAACAGATGACCATATAAGGATATGTTAAATACAGCTAATACAATACAATACATGAAGAAACAATCACAGACATGTATACATTCAAATAGACTAGCAGTGATGTGCACTGCTTCCAATGACGGGAACCATATGAAAACTATGGCTCAATGGGCCACAATTGTCGTATAGTTATGCTATAGTTCTTGTGGACGCAGATCTGTCCGCTCTGAGCCATTTAATGCCAATGCCAAGAAGTGGCCAGTCCCTTAGTGAGGCATAAAACAAACGTCCCTAAAAGAGCAAAACATTGCTGTGTCCACAGGAAGATTTTCACGCCACCGGTCTTCCACCAACGTCTGTATGTGCGAATACGCTCACATGAGCGCATTACAGCAAAACCGACACTGGGGGACATCTGACAACATACATTAGTAACATTTTCCACAACAATGTCCACCCTACATTTATTTAAAAAAAATGCAAAGCTTATAACATTCTAATTACATCTAGAAATTCTGGTGTATTACTTGTTTGTCATTATGTTATTTTTTTAAAACAGCAAGCCTCCACCCTACCACAAAATGGTCATAATACTGGAACTTGTGGAGAATTAGTGTTGACTGAAGATGAAAGGAAACTTCTTTCAAAGGAAGGAGTAGTATTGCCTACCCAGCTTCCACTGACAAAGGTAATGTTAAAAGCCTCAACATATTCAAATTTCTTTAAACATTAATGAATAACATAGAGCTTATATTCACCAAAAATGGTCATCTATTAACAATTTACAGGTATAGCTTTACACACCAAGCAAAAATTCCTTGTACTTTGCATTCATCTATTATATGACATCCATACCTGCTTACTGTTAATCAGCAGAGCAGTTAACATTAGAAAATAAAGTAATAACTAAAATCTGCTCTGCCAGCAGGATGCTTGATCCATTCAATTTATTTAGTTTGACAAATTTATTTACATTTTTCTTCATGCTCATGGCTTTTATTGTACATCAATACTAGCCTACATGTCTGGCTTGCCAGGCTGGTATCTTAAGGCCTCATGCCCACGGACGTTTTGACAGCCGCATTTTTGAGCATTTTTTACAGCTTAAAAACGCCTGTCCATGTTATTGTATACATTTTTCGACCTTATTTTTTTCGAAAAAGAAAAAAAAACGCCGGAGCTCAAAAACGCTGCGGCGGCGTTTTTGCACGTTTTTGTGCGGTTTTTAACGCTTAGTTTTTTTATGCCTAACCCCGGCGCCGCGGAACGCACTGGTCCTGTTTTTTTTTTACAGCTTAAAAACGCCTATGCTATTTGCAGCTCAAAAACGCCTAGGTGGGCATGAAGCTATAGACTACATGGACAGGCGTTTTTAAGCTGTAAAAAACGCTCAAAAACGCGGCTGTAAAAACGTCCGTGGGCATGAGGCCTAAAAGTGGAATTTTTCTTTATTTGATGAAAAGAGTAACCAAAGAAATAACCCCGGAAGATTATGCACTACAAACAAATCAGCCCAAATCTGGTAAGATCTTGAATCCTATTCATAGGTTTTTCTAGTTTGACCATATAGTAGCAGGTATGGCTGTTCATTTCAACAATCTGGATAATGTTTGCTCATCACTTTCAAATGTTTTATAATATTTCTACAGTGCCTGCATACACTACTAATGTAGTTGACTATCAGATATGATTCAACCAATAATGGCCTGATTTGCCAATATAGATTATTGGTATTGTTTTTCTTTTCAATACATTTTTATTCAAAGAAATTTCAAGATACAAGAGTACAAACATTATACAAATGTGGAAGGATGGGTGAGCCCTCAAGCAAGGTCATGGACCAGCATGTCTCAGTCAAGTGACATATAAACAGCAGATGAACCACTCCTGACAGGCAGGCCCTGCCTAATAAAACAGTAGCTTTCCAAGGGTGTAAAGCTCAGTTAATACCCAATTACATCAATTAGAATACACTGTGACTACACAAATGTGTTCTATTAAAGAACAACTCAGTTATTATCCCTGCTGTACTGAAAAATGGGGTGCCATAGTGTCATGCAATGTTCCCAATACCACAAGGTGCTGTGCCTTACAGTACATCCCAATATGTGTTAGGACACCATGGCCCGCACATTGGCATACATACAATTTTTTTTAGAATCAAAACAAAAAGAAAAAAAAAAAGGGGGAAAGTAAAGGGGAAAAAGAAAGAGAGAAAAAAATTAAAAGGACAGAGATGGGTCCCCTCGACCCAGACCCCCAACCCCCAAGCTATCCCAATTGCTGGGATCTCATCCAACAGATCGGTAAAAAGCACAGTTTTGGTTTTCTTGGGTATATTCATCACTGTAACTAAGTAGATAAGATTGAATATTCTGATCCAAATCGCTGCACTGTCGGACAGGACCACCAGACATGAAATATATTGCCTTCCTGCCCACATCCTCAAACAGAGGGGCAAGGTTCCAGGATAGATTTTTGCCAGCCTCGGCAGAACAAGATACCAACAGGACAACACCTTATAATTTGCCTCCACTAGAGAGGTATGGAGTATTCCCCTGTGCACCATGGCCGACCAATGTATACATTACTCTTCCTCTATAACCTCGCCTAGGTCCGACTCCCAGGCCTTCCGGTAAGAAAATGTATTGCTTTGGCTTGTAAATAAAACATATAGCTCTGAAATCCCTCCTTGCATCCCGGGACTGTACATTAGTTTATGATCAAACTAATTCCTAGTGGAGAAATCCAGCTGGTCCCTACTTAATGTCTGCAAATAATGAGTAACTTGACACAAGTGGAAAATCTCTGGGGAGGTCATGCTTTCCAATAAAGGCCTTTATTGACCCACCAAGCAAACTGTTGGGGATGCTGACCTGGGGGAAAATGTGCATGCATCAAGTCGGGAGGCAGAATCATGGTCAGAGGTTCAAGCTGTGGTTGATAACTAGTGAGCAGCAGACATAAAAGGCTAGGGTGATCCAAGAGAAGTTTCAGGCATAGCTGGGTCAGGAACAAGATAAGCAGACCTTCAGGAACTTTGGATATCAGAACTAGGGATGAGCTTCGAGTTCGACTCGAACATCGGCTGTTCGATCTTTCGACGAAGATCGAACTTTATGGGGCGTTCGCGCCAAATTTGAGCGGCGCGTCACGGTCCATAATGCACTGCGTCATCGCAGTGCATTGCTGGCTGATGATTGGCCAAGCATGCACTATGACCCGCATGCTTTGGCCAATCACAGTGCCGTCAGCACAGAGAGCCATAATTGGCCAAAGGCAGGGTGCCTTTGGCCAATCATGGCTCAGGGGGACTAAGTTCACGCCCCACACTATATAAGGCTGCCTGCGCGTCGGCCTTGTGTAGTGTGTTCCGGCGTTTATAGAGAGAGAGAGAGTGTAATTTTATTTCAGTTAGCTAGATTGAGCAGGCAGTAGATTCAGTTAGATCAGTATATTTAGTATATATATGCATTCCAGGCTTTGTGTGTGTGTGTGTGTATGTATGTGTGTATGTATGTATGTATATATTGTGAGGGGGTTAGCTCAGCAGCGGGTGTGTGTGACCCCCTGGATGGGTTCACCACACAAAAACAGGCACAGCAGACAGTGGTAGGAGAAAACAAAAGGGTGTGGTTTTATTTGGACTATATACAAACAAAAAAATACAGCAAAAACAAAAGAAACATGAAAATAAATCCTGGTCAACTTGACCGCTCACTACACACGTTGGTGTCCCTAACTAACAACTGGGTACAGCCTTGTGCTGTCCCAGTCCCCATCTCCCTGCTTTTTGAAGTTCTTAGCAATAACCACACAGGCTTTGGCTCACCGCACAGAGATCACACTCCCCAGACTATCCACACAGATCTGGTTCCAGGTTTGAGCATCTCCCTTAGCATGCTGGGAGTTCTGGTAGAGGCCCTAACGAGCCCACTTACTTCAGCTGGGCTCATTAACTCTTCCCCTGCAAGACTCCCCGCACTCCCCCTAGTGGTATAAATCAGCATAAAGCCTGAATCTAGGACATATATACCTTCCATCCTGGATGCAACCTGGTGATTTTACCTGCATGCTGTCACATACCCCCCCCCCTCTTGTTTTAACCTTGGGGTTGGAACACAAGCAATCAGGCATGCATGTACTCGAGACAAAGCATCCACATTCCCCATTTGAACGCCAGGGCGATGCTTTACCGTAAAGTTGAATTCCTGTAGGGCCAGGAACCACCTATTTACTCTTCTATTTGTCTCTTTGTTTTGAGCCATCCACTTTAAAGGAGCGTGATCAGTTATCATGTCAAAGTGCCTACCTAGGTGCCTACCTAGCAGATAGTACCGAAGAGAATCTAGAGCCCACTTCACCGCTAAACACTCCTTCTCAATCGTGGCGTAATTTACCTCATGGGACTTCAATTTCCTGCTGAGGTAAATGACTGGGTGCTCTTCCCCGTTCCAGACCTGGGACAATACTGCTCCTAACCCAACGTCGGATGCATCACTTTGTACAACAAAGTCCCTAGAGAAGTCTGGTGAGTACAACACTGGCTGGCTACATAAGGCTTTTTTTAAGAATTAAGAAGCCTCTGGGGTCCATTTAACCATGACAGACTCCTTCCCTTTTGTCAGGTTGGTTAGGGGCACACCCTGAGAAGCAAAGTGGGGAATGAATCGCCGATAATAACCAGCGATTCCCAGAAAGGCTCGTACCTGCTTCTTGCTGTTGGGACGCGGCCAATTCTGTATGGCCTCGACTTTATTGACTTGGGGTTTTATTACTCCCCTCCCAATGGTGTACCCAAGATACTTGGCCTCCTCCTGTCCAAT
Organism: Rana muscosa; assembly: GCA_029206835.1. Lineage (NCBI taxonomy): Eukaryota > Metazoa > Chordata > Amphibia > Anura > Ranidae > Rana > Rana muscosa. The sequence continues at coordinate 550,361,609 of CM055116.1, read as the reverse complement.
GGTACACTTCTTGGGGTTGGCCGTAAACCCAGCTTCCCGGATAGAGTCTAGGACTACTTGCACTTTTGGCAGATGTGAGGCCCAATCTGTGCTATAGATAATTACATCATCTAGGTAAGCCGCAGCATACTTCTGATGGGGCCTCAGTATCTGGTCCATTTTCCGCTGGAATGTTGCCGGCGCATTCTGTAAACCAAACGGCATTCTTTTATATTGGAACGCCCCGTCTGGGGTTACAAATGCGGTTTTCTCCTTGGCCGACTTGGCCAGGGGAATTTGCCAATACCCTTTGGTGAGATCAAGAGTTGTCATGTATCGGGCTGTTCCCAACCGATCGACCAACTCATCTATACGTGGCATGGGGTAGGTGTCAAATTTTGTAACTTTGTTCAGTTGTCGGAAATCGTTACAAAATCGCTAGCTCCCATCCGGTTTAGGCACTAACACTATGGGACTTGACCAATCACTTTGGAATTCCTCTATCACCCCTAACTTAAGCATTTTCTGTACTTCCTCACGTATTGCCTCCCGTCGGGCCTCTGGGATCCGATAGGGTTTTAGCTTCACCCTTTCACCGGGCGGGGTAATAATATCATGCTCTACCCCATACGTTTGTCCCGGCAGCTCAGAGAAAACCTCCTTGTTGCGAAGCACAAACTCCTTAACCTCCTGTTGTTGGGGGTTTGACAAGATGACTGCTATTCCAACCTCAGGAATCACGCAATCAGACTGAGCTGGTGACAAAGTTTCTGCGACGAGGGATTCCCTATCCCTCCAGGCTTTCAACAGATTAATGTGATAGACCTGTTCGGGCTTTCGCCTTCCTGGTTGTCTGACCTTGTAATTCACTTTGCTCACTTTTTCCATTATCTCGTAGGGGCCTTGCCATTTGGCGAGGAACTTGCTTTCAACCGTAGGGACAAGTACCAATATCTTATCCCCCGGGGAAAAGGTCCGGGTCTTGGCTCCACGGTTGTACACTCTCTGCTGTGCCAACTGCGTTTGGGCCAAATGTTCCTTTACGATTGGCATTACCTGTGCAATTCTATCTTGCATCAGGGCGACATGCTCAATCACACTCCTGTGGGGAGAACTCTCACTTTCCCAAGTTTCCTTGGCGATATCCAACAGCCCTCTTGGGTGTCTCCCATAGAGTAACTCAAAGGGTGAGAAACCCGTAGAGGATTGGGGTACCTCCCTAATAGCAAACATTAAATAGGGAATTAGACAGTCCCAATCCTTTCCATCTTTAACCACCACCTTCTTTAACATTTGTTTTAGAGTTTTGTTGAATCTTTCAACCAACCCATCTGTTTGGGGGTGATACACAGATGTACGCAATTGTGTCACTTTGAACAACTTGCACAGCTCTTTCATAACCTGGGACATAAAGGGTGTACCTTGGTCCGTAAGCAGTTCCTTACAAATACCCACACGGCTAAAAACAAGAGATAGCTCTTTGACTATGGTTTTGGCCAAAGTATTTTGGAGAGGAATCGCTTCCGGATAACGGGTGGAATAGTCCATTATAACCAATATGTACTGGTGCCCCCTAGCGGACTTCATTATCGGACCTACCAAATCCATTGCGATCCTCTCAAAGGGGACCTCAATGATGGGAAGAGGTACCAGCGGGTTACGGAAATGTGGCATCGGTGCCGACCTCTGACACACAAGGCAGGAGGAACAATAATTTTCTGTTTCCTTCATGACCCCAGGCCACTTTTCTCTTTCAGCAGTCCTTTCAAATGTGGTCAAAAACACCTCTGGATCATCCTCTCCAGTCATTTTTGTCAATAAACGACTCACCCCAAAGGACGCAGTTTTAGTGGAACTACTTGCCTCACTGGTCTGCGGACGTTGCTGCATTAACGTTTCCATTTGTTGCTGTAGTCTCTGTTCTTGCTTCTGTAACAGGTCTATGAAGTGGGCCTCAGATTGCTGCTGGGCTTGTTGCTGAGCTTCCAGACTCTGTTGCAAAGTTGCATTTGTCTGCTGCTGGGCTGTAAGGCTCTGTTGATGAGCTTGCTGCTGGGCTGCAAGGCTCTGTTGATGAGCTTGCTGCTGGGCTACAAGGCTCTTTTGCAAACCTGCATTTGTCTGCTGCTGATTGGCATTTGCTAGAGCCAGCTGTTTCAGTATCTCCTCCATGCTGGCCTTAAAAAAACTGCCCGCATTCTCCACCAACTGTGAGGGGGTTAGCTCAGCAGCGGGTGTGTGTGACCCCCTGGATGGGTTCACCACACAAAAACAGGCACAGCAGACAGTGGTAGGAGAAAACAAAAGGGTGTGGTTTTATTTGAACTATATACAGACAAAAAAATACAGCAAAAACAAAAGAAACATGAAAAGAAATCCTGGTCAACTTGACCACTCACTACACACGTTGGTGTCCCTAACTAACAACTGGGTACAGCCTTGTGCTGTCCCAGTCCCTAGCTCCCTGCTTTTTGAAGTTCTTAGCAATAACCACACAGGCTTTGGCTCACCGCACAGAGATCACACTCCCCAGACTATCCACACAGATCTGGTTCCAGGTTTGAGCATCTCCCTTAGCATGCTGGGAGTTCTTGTAGAGGCCCTAACGAGCCCACTTATATCAGCTGGGCTCATTAACTCTTCCCCTGCAAGACTCCCCGCACTCCCCCTAGTGGTATAAATCGGCATAAAGCCTGAATCTAGGACATATATACCTTCCATCCTGCATGCAACCTGGTGATTTTACCTGCATGCTGTCACAATATATATATATATATATATATATATATATATATATATTACTGTATACAGTTTAGCTAGATCTCACTGCTGAGCGTTCCTGGTGTACTGGTGTAATATACTACAGGCAGGCAGTTGATTCAGTTAGCTCCAGTATATTCAGTCAGTATACTGTATCCTGTGCAGCTAGATCAGTGCAGAGCGTCCCTGTTCTCTTCCTAATATACTACAGGCAGGCAGATGATTCAGGTAGCTGCAGTATATTCAGTCAGTAAACTGTGTCCTGGGCACAGTGTGCAGCTAAACCTCACTCAATGGCTCAAAAGTGATATGTTCCAGAAATATTTAGACAGAATAAAGGTGGATAAAGCACCTGGACCAGATGGCATACACCCACGGATCCTAAAAGATTTGATTGTATATGTATTAATATTCCGCGCAAATTGGACTTAGATTAAGCTGCTGCCCCCCTTTTGTGTATTCTGTCACAAAGACAGATCACTGTGTAGTGTGTAATGTAAGGTGTGGGGTATTGGCACTGCTTTAAGTTCAAAGGACTGGTTATCTTGCCTTCTAAAAGATGGATTTACGGCTACTGTGCCCTTAATATTGGAACTGTGTACAATACGTGTTGATGTCTCAAACTATATTGTAATCCTCAACTTATATGTGATAACTTTGAATCACTCCTGACTCTCACAGTACCCTGTGGGGTTTGTGACAATGTGCTAGATTGGGCCTCTGAGTTGCCACTTAAAATCGTGTGTGTGTTGATTAATTACATATGTGTCAATCACTTCTTAGTACAGATTCCTTAAACCAATATGTGAAAACAGTGTTACAAAATAATAAAAAATATTAATAAACATATTGATGTCCTCATAAATTCTCAAATTCTATACAGTATACACCGGTGTGTATTCAGTGTGTCCAGTGCCAAAACGTAAAAATTATATACTATATTAGTGCACACCCAATTCCAAATATGGTCACTAATCACTGCCCCAGGTGGGAGCTGCCGGACAACCAATGCGTTCCTTTGTAGGTTACACCAATCCCTAAACCAATGAGATTAGATCACAATGGTCATGTGATGGTTAGCCACTTTAATAGTAAGGGTTAATCCCCTCTGGTTCTTTATCCAGCAAAAATAATTGGAATAAATATATATATGGCAGGAGTATGTCTATAGAGTATACTTTGCTGACATAACAGTGCAGAGCGGTTTCAAAAAACAGTTTCAAAAGACAGTTTCAAAAAACAGTTTCAAAAAACAGTTTCAAAAAAATCTTGCGCTGACACAAATAAATGTTCAACTATCCTTCATGCATTTGGTCAAGTGACTTTGGTGACTCTATATTGCCAGTAGGGATCCTTCAGTTTGCAGGTGAAGAAAAAAGGTGACTTTATGGTGCTCCCCCCTCACATGGGTCCCCACTCACCAGATTGACGCACCCCTGCAGGGGTCACACGCTCATCAAGTATCCCCAGTGATTCCTCCACCGCTCCTTATGTTGTTCCTCTCCTGCTTTTTCCTCCTCCACCACTCAGAACCTCCACGTCACGTCCGGTTAGCGAGGCTTGAGCGGTGGAGCGCACGCCGCAGCCGTAGCTGACAGCACAGGTTGGCGTGACTTACATGGGGCTTGTCTGCACTCTGTATATGATTTGTAGATAGACCAACTTGGTACCTGGCGATACCACAACCTCAAGGGGCTGCATTTAGGAAGGTCTGAGGACCTCTTTTATTTTTATTTTTACGTTTTTGGTTTGTATTTAATTTTTAAATAAATAAGCAAATTACGCTATGGAAGCCCTGCTTGTGGTTCTTTCTTGAGGATCTGAGTGGTGGAGGAGGAAAAAGCAGGAGAGGAACAACATAAGGAGCGGTGGAGGAATCACTGGGGATACTTGATGAGCGTGTGACCCCTGCAGGGGTGCGTCAGTCTGGTGAGTGGGGACCCATGTGAGGGGGGAGCACCATAAAGTCACCTTTTTTCTTCACCTGCAAACTGAAGGATCCCTACTGGCAATATAGAGTCACCAAAGTCACTTGACCAAATGCATGAAGGATAGTTGAACATTTATTTGTGTCAGCGCAAGATTTTTTTGAAACTGTTTTTTTTAAACTGTTTTTTGAAACTGTTTTTTTAAACTGTCTTTTGAAACTGTTTTTTGAAACCGCTCTGCACTGTTATGTCAGCAAAGTATACTCTATAGACATACTCCTGCCATATATATATTTATTCCAATTATTTTTGCTGGATAAAGAACCAGAGGGGATTAACCCTTACTATTAAAGTGGCTAACCATCACATGACCATTGTGATCTAATCTCATTGGTTTAGGGATTGGTGTAACCTACAAAGGAACGCATTGGTTGTCCGGCAGCTCCCACCTGGGGCAGTGATTAGTGACCATATTTGGAATTGGGTGTGCACTAATATAGCATATCATTTTTACGTTTTGGCACTGGACACACTGAATACACACCGCTACATAGGTGTATACTGTATAGAATTTATGAGAATTTATGAGGACATCAATATGTTTATTAATATTTTTTATTATTTTGTAACACTGTTTTCACATATTGGTTTAAGGAATCTGTACTAAGAAGTGATTGACACATATGTAATTAATCAACACACACACGATTTTAAGTGGCAACTCAGAGGCCCAATCTAGCACATTGTCACAAACCCCACAGGGTACTGTGAGAGTCAGGAGTGATTCAAAGTTATCACATATAAGTTGAGGATTACAATATAGTTTGAGACATCAACACGTATTGTACACAGTTCCAATATTAAGGGCACAGTAGCCGTAAATCCATCTTTTAGAAGGCAAGATAACCAGTCCTTTGAACTTAAAGCAGCGCCAATACCCCACACCTTACATTACACCCTAAAAGATTTGAGCTCTGTAATTTCAAAGCCATTGTATCTAATTTTTAGGGACTCATTAATGACAGGAATAGTACCACTGGATTGGCGCAGGGCCAATGTGGTGCCTATATTTAAAAAGGGAACAAAGTCTTTAACAAGTAACTATAGACCTGTTAGTTTAACTTCTATAGTGGGAAGATACTGGAGAGATTAATAAAAGACCACATAGATGAGTTCTTGCTGGAAAAAAACTATTTAACCACTTAACGACCGCTCACTGTATATATACGTCGGCAGAATGGCACCGACAGGCACAATCACGTAGAGTGTACGTGATCGCCTTTGATCAGTTGGGGGGTCCGATCGGACCCCCCTCCTATACAGTGAGCGGCCGTTAATCGTTGGGGAGCGATCAGAGATGAGGGGGTGACCATTCGATTTCGGCCACCCCCTCGCGATCGCTCCCGGCCAATGAAAATGCTTCCTCCGCCATGTGATGTAAACACAGGCAGGAGGAAGTGATGTCATCTCCCTCGCGGCGGTCTTTTCGATTCCGGCGCCGAGGAGAGAGGAAGCAGGTTAGTGAACCAACAGTCCACTGACACGTAGGTACACATAGGCACACATTTCACCCCCCAGTCACCCCCAGATCACCCCCCAGGTCACCCCCCAGCCCCCAATCACAGTGTCACTGATTGCAGTGATCATTTATTTTACTGATCACTGCTTTTAGTGTCATCTGTGATAGTAAAAAGTTGCAGGGCAGTTAGGTTTAGGCCCCTTTAGGTCCAGGGTAGCCCCCTAACCCCCCTAATAAAGGTTTAACCCCTTGATCGCCCCCCAGGTAACCCTTTCACCCCCTAACGCCAGCGTCACTAAGCGATCGTATTTTCGATCGCTGTATTTAGTGCCGGTGGTGCCCTAGATAGCCAGTTATTTATTTTTAGTTTCACCGCAGGTTTTTAGAGCGTCAGGTACCCCCATATATTATTTTAACCCCCTGATTGCCCCTAGAGTTAACCCTTTCACCAGTGATCACCGTATAAGCGTCACTGGTGACACTGGTTACCCAGTTAATTATTTAGTTATTTAGGTAACCCGTCAGGTTTTTATATAGCGTCGGGTACCCCCATATTTAACCTAATAAAGGTTTTAACCCCCTGATTGCCCCTAGTTAACCCTTTCACCAGTGATCACCATATAAAGGTTACGGGTGACACTGGTTGGTTAGTTTGCTTTTTATAGCATCAGGGCACCCGCCGTATATAACCCAATAAAGGTTTAACCCCCTGATCGCCCGGCGGGTGAGATCAATTAGGTTTTAGCGCCAGAGAGGGTCTGCGTCGCCCCAGGCAGCGTTAGGTTAGTGCCAGTAACGCTAACACCCACGCGCAAAGCATACACCTCCCTTAGTGGTATAGTATCTGATCAGATCTATACTAGCGTCCCCAGCGGTTTAGGGTTCCCAAAAACGCAGTGTTAGCGGGATCAGCCCAGATACCTGCTAGTACCTGCGTTTAGCCCCTCCGCCCAGCCCAGCCCAGCCCACCCAAGTGCAGTATCGATCGATCACTGTCACTTACCAAACACAACACACATAACTGCAGCGTTCGCAGAGACAGTCCTGATCCCTGCGACCGCTAACAGTTTTTTTGTAGCGTTTGATATATTTGCTGACGACAGTCGGGTGCTTTTTTTCCTGTGAATCTTACTAGTGTACCCCTAAATTTAGAGCCCAAAATGGCAAGTCGAAGGTACACTAGTAAAGAGGCCTACGAGATTCTGAGCATGACAGATAGTGAAGAGGAGGTCACGTATCTGTCAGATTCAGGCTCAGAATATCTTCCCGTAGAAGACAGTGACGTCAGCGGCCCCACGTCAGATAGCTCTGACGACGAAGTTGAGGTCCCTGCTAAGGTCAGGCGTACCCGATCCCGATCTTCTGAGGTTGTTGAGGAGCAAGAACCGCAGGGCTCTCGTATCATGGAGCAGAGGAGTACTAGCGCCGCTATTCCTTCTGGTGAATTGGCAAGCACCAGTGGCCTAGTACAGCCTGGGCGTACATCCAGCACTGCAGTATCACGTGGTGACGTGGCGAGTCCCATAAGTGCAGTTCAAGCTGGCGAGGTGGCAAGCACAAGTAGTGTCCCGCTGCCACCAAGAAGACAAAGGCAGGCCCGTCGTCGTACCCATAGTGCTCTTCCTGCAGAATTCGCCTATCCTGATTGGGTCCCCACCACTTCTGCAGAACCCGTACTTCCCCCATTCACTGCCCAACCCGGTATTCAGGTGGAAACAGCTGATTTTATGCCAATCGATTATTATTCGCTGTTTTTCACGGAAGATCTCTATAGATCTATTGTGGACCAGAGTAATTTATATGCTGGTCAATTCATCGCCGCTAATCCCCAGTTGCCTTCCATTGCCAAAGATTGGAAACCAATTACGGTTTCCGAATTTAAGACCTTTCTGGGCCTTTCCCTCAACATGGGCACACATAAATTCCCGTCATTGCGTGCTTATTGGTCCACGCACCCAATTGACCACATGCCCGTGTTCTCTGCCTCCATGCCCAGGAAACGATACGAGCAGATTTTGCGGTTCATGCACTTCAACGACAATGAACTTTGTCGTCCACGTGGGGACCCTGAATACGACCGGCTCTATAAAATTCGGGCCCTCATAAACCACTTCAACGAACGTTTTGCAGCCTTGTTTATTCCCGATCAAGCTGTCTGCGTTGATGAGTCCCTGATTAAATTTTCTGGCTGCTTGGCTTTCAAGCAGTACCTTCCCAGCAAGCGTGCCAGATACGGGGTCAAGCTCTATAAGTGCTGTGACAGGGCAACAGGCTATGTATGGAGCTTTATGGTTTATGAGGGAAAAGATAGTCAGGTTGAGCCGGTCAACTGCCCGGATTACATAGGGAGCACTGGCAAGATAGTGTGGAACTTGGTGTCACCCTTATTCGGAAAGGGGTACCACTTGTATGTGGACAATTATTACACGAGCGTGCCACTGTTTAGTCACTTGTTTGATCATCAGATTGGAGCATGTGGCACCGTGCGACCTAATCGCCGGGGCTTTCCCCAGCGGCTTGTAGATGCCCGTCTTAGGCTGGGGGAGAGAGCCTGCGTAAAGTGTAATAACTTGCTCGCTATGAAGTGGAGGGACAATAAGAATGTTTTCCTTCTTACCTCCCTTCATGCAGACACGACAGTCCAAATTCCTACGGCGACTGGTGTTGTGGAGAAACCCCTCTGTGTCCACGAATATAACAAAAATATGGGAGGGGTGGACCTCAACGACCAGTTGATGGCGCCGTATCTAATTGACCGTAAGGCGAGACGCTGGTACAAAAAAGTGTCTCTATCCTTATTCCAATTGGCTTTGCTGAACGCTCATGTGCTATACAGAGCTTCAGGCGGGACGTTATCTCTTCTAAAATTCCAGAATGAGATTGTCACAGAACTCCTGTATCCAGGCGGTTCTGCACCTCACCATCCCCTACCAAATGCAGTAAGCCGGCTGCATGAGAGGCATTATACGCATCTCCTCCCGAGTACCCCTACCCAATGAGCCCCCCAAAAAAGATGTCGTGTCTGTAGCAAGCGCGGATTTAGGCGTGACACCCGTTATTATTGTCCACTCTGTCCTGACAAGCCTGGTCTTTGCCTTGGTGAATGTTTTGAACGCTACCACTCAAAAGTGAAGTTTTAGCGTAGGGTACAGCATTTCACAGACTAGGACACACTTACACAGGGTCTCCCAAGATGCCATTACATTTTGAGAGACCCGAACCATTACAGTTGTTAAAGTTTAAAAAAAAGTGTAAAAAAGAAAAAAAAAATGTAAAAAACAAAACACAAAAAAAAATATAAAAGAAAAAAAACAAAAATAGTTGTCGTTTTATTGTTCTCTCTCTCTCTCTCTCTCTCTCTCTATTTTCTCTCTATTGTTATGCTCTTTTTTACTGTATTCCATTCTGCAATGTTTTATCATGCTTGCTTTTCAGGTATGTAATTTTTTGTTTTCAGGTGCGCCATTCAACTGCAGCGCGGAATTATTTATCTTGACAGCAACAGCGTTTGCTCCCACGATACATAAAGCCGTGACTCCAGTGCTGTCGGAGGTGATTTCACCACCACAGTTAAAAAAAAAGAGCATATATGCCGAAGCATGGGGGCAGCAGGGGCGGAGGAGCGATTTTGCTCCTAATGCCGCGTATATACGGTCAAAATTCCGACAGAGGCTTGCCCGTGGAAAAGTCCGACCGTGTGTACGCGGCATAACTTTTTTGCGGGAGGATGCCCCCATGCTTCGGCATATATATATTTTAGGCACAGGTTGCGTTAAAAAAATGTTTTATTTTTTACTAGGTTTTGTTTTGGTATTTGCTTTGCAGGTATGGTATGGTAAGGTCTTACTGTTGTACTGTAATGTTACTTTGTTTTAATGTTAACCATCATTTGCTTAGCAGGTACGCCATTCAGTTGCATCGCGGATTTATTTATCTTGACAGCAACAGCGTTTGCTCCCACGATACATAAAGCCGTGACTCCAACGCTGTAGGAGGTGATTTCACCACCACAGTTAAAAAAAGAGCATATATGCCGAAGCATGGGGGCAGCAGGGGCGGAGGAGCGATTTTGCTCCTAATGCCGCGTATATACGGTCGAAATTCCGACGGAGGCTTGCCCGTGGAAAAGTTTGACCGTGTGTACGCGGCATAACCTTTTATGCCGCGTACATACGGTCGAAATTCCGACGAAGGCTTGCCCGTGGAAAAGTCCGACCGTGTGTATGCGGCATAACTTTTTTGCGGGAGGATGCCCCCATGCTTCGGCATATATATATTTTAGCCACAGGTTGCGTTAAAAAAATGTTCTATTTTTTACTAGGTTTTGTTTTGGTATTTGCTTTGCAGGTATGGTATGGTAAGGTCTTACTGTTGTACTGTAATGTTACTTTGTTTTAATGTTAACCATCATTTGCTTAGCAGGTACGCCATTCAGTTGCATCGCGGATTTATTTATCTTGACAGCAACAGCGTTTGCTCCCACGATACATAAAGCCGTGACTCCAACGCTGTAGGAGGTGATTTCACCACCACAGTTAAAAAAAGAGCATATATGCCGAAGCATGGGGGCAGCAGGGGCGGAGGAGCGATTTTGCTCCTAATGCCGCGTATATATGGTCGAAATTCCGACGGAGGCTTGCCCGTGGAAAAGTTCGACCGTGTGTACGCGGCATAACCTTTTATGCCGCGTACATACGGTCGAAATTCCGACGAAGGCTTGCCCGTGGAAAAGTCCGACCGTGTGTACGCGGCATAACTTTTTTGCGGGAGGATGCCCCCATGCTTCGGCATATATGCCCATCATTAGAAGTGGGTGGATGAAGGGAGGTATTCTAATGGTGGGCATACCCACCGATCAATCTCTTTTTTTCGTTCAGCCAACAGGCTGCATGAAAAAAAAGATTACAAAACATGTCCAACAAGGACCAGCAACGTACTGGTATGTTGCTGGACTTTGAATGTTTATACCAGAATGATGCCTCCAGGTTTAGGTATCATCTTGGTATCATTCTTTTCAGCCAGTGGCCGGCTTTCATGTAAAAGCAATTCTAGCAGATATTTAGCCTCTAGACTGCTTTTACAAGCAGTGGGAGGGAATGCCCCCCCCCCCCGGATATAAACAGCGCCATTGGGAAATTGGGAAAGCATTTTATCACACCGATCTTGGTGTGGTCAGATGCTTTGAGGGCAGAGGAAAGATCTAGGGTCTAACCCCCATTTTTTTTCAAAAAAAGAGTACCTGTCACTACTTATTGCTATCATAGGGGATATTTACATTCCCTGAGATAACAATAAAAATGATAAAAAAAATAAATATGGAAGGAACAGTTTAAAAATAAAATAAAAAAGCAAAATAAATAATAAAAAAAAAAAAAAAAAAAAAAAGCACCGCTGTCCCCCCCTGCTCTTGCGCAAAGGCGAACGCAAGCGTCGGTCTAGCGTCATATGTAAACAGCAATTGCATCATGCATGTGAGGTATCACCGCGAAGGTCAGATCGAGGGCAGTAATTTTAGCAGTAGACCTCCTCTGTAAATCTAACGTGGTAACCTGTAAAGGCTTTTAAATGCTTTTAAAAATGAATGTAGTTTCTCGCCGCTGCGCGTTTGTGCGCAATTTTAAAGCATGTCGTGTTTGGTATTCATGTACTCGGCCTAAGATCATCTTTTTTATTTCATCAAACATTTGGGCAATATAGTGTTTTTTAGTGCATTAAAAATAAAAAAAGTGTGTTTTTCCCCCAAAAAATGCGTTTGAAAAATCGCTGCGCAAATACTGTGTGGAAAAAAAAAATGCAACACCCACTATTTTAATCTGTAGGGCCTTTGCTTTAAAAAAAATATATAATGTTTGGGGGTTCAACATAATTTTCTTGCAAAAAAAAAAATGTTTTCATGTAAACAAAAAGTGTCAGAAAGGGCTTTGTCTTCAAGTGGTTAGAAGAGTGGATGATGTGTGACATAAGCTTCCTAATGTTGTGCATAAAATGCCAGGACAGTTCAAAACCCCCCCAAATGACCCCATTTTGGAAAGTAGACACCTCAAGCTATTTGCTGAGAGGCATGTTGAGCCCATTGAATATTTTTTTTTTGTCCCAAGTGATTGAATAATGACAAAAAGAAAAAAAAAAAAAATGTACAAAAAGTTGTCACTAAATTATATATTGCTCAAACATGCCATGGTTATATGTGGAATTGCACCCCAAAATACATTCTGTTGCTTCTCCTGAGTACGGGGATACCACATGTGTGAGACATTTTGGGAGCCTAGCCGCGTACAGGACCCCGAAAACCAAGCACCGCCTTCAGGATTTCTATGGGTGTAAATTTTTGATTTCACTCCTCACTGCCTATCACAGTTTCGGAGGCCATGGAATGCCCAGATGGCACAAACCCCCCCCAAATGACCCCATTTTGGAAAGTAGACACCCCAAGCTATTTGCTGAGAGGTATGTTGAGTATTTTGCAGATCTCGCTTTTTGTCACAATGTTTTAAAAATTGAAAAAAGAAAAAAAAAATGTCTTTCTTCATTTTCAAAAACAAATGAGAGCTGTAAAATACTCACCATGCCTCTCGGCAAATAGCTTGGGGTGTCTACTTTCCAAAATGGGGTCATTTGTGGGGGTTTTGGGCTATCTTGGCATTTTATGGCCTTCAAAACTGTGATAGGTAGTGAGGAGTGAAATCAAAAATTTGTGCCCTTAGAAATCCTGAAGGCGGTGCTTGGTTTTCGGGGGCCCGTACGCGGCTAGGCTCTCAAAAAGTCCCACACATGTGGTATCCCCGTACTCAGGAGAAGCAGCCAAATGTATTTTGGGGTGCAACTCCGCATATAACCATGGCATGTTTGAGCAGTATATCATTTAGTGACAACTTTTTGTACATTTTTTATTTTTATTTTTTTGTCATTATTCAATCACTTGGGACAAAAAAAAATATTCAATGGGCTCAACATGCCTCTCAGCAATTTCCTTGGGGTGTCTACTTTCCAAAATGGGGTCATTTTGGGGGGTTGTGTGCTATCTTGGCATTTTATGGCCTTCAAAACTGTGATAGGTAGTGAGGAGTGAAATCAAAAATTTATGCCCTTAGAAACCTTGAAGGCGGTGCTTGAGTTTTGGGGTCCCGTACGCGGCTAGGCTCCCAAAAAGTCCCACACATGTGGTATCCCCGTACTCAGGAGAAGCAGCAGAATGTATTTTGGGGTGTAATTTCACATATGCCCATGGCATGTGTGAGCAATATATCATTTAGTGACAACTTTGTGCAAAAAAAACAAAGTTTGTCATATTCCCGCAACTTGTGGCAAAATATAAAATATTCCATGGACTGAACATGCCTCTCAGTAAATAGCTTGGGGTGTCTACTTTCCAAAATGGGGTAATTTGGGGGGGTTTTGTGCTATTTTGGCATTTTATGGCCTTCGAAACTGTGATAGGTAGTGAGGAGTGAAATCAAAAATTTACGCCCTTAGAAATCCTGAAGGCGGTGCTTGGTTTTTGGGGCCCCGTACCCGGCTAGGCTCCCAAAAATTCCCACACATGTGGTATCCCCGTACTCAGGAGAAGCAGCAGAATGTATTTTGGGGTGCAATTCCACATATAACCATGGCATGTGTGAGCAATATATCATTTAGTGACAATTTTTTGTACATTTTTTTCTTTTTTTTTTTCTTTTTATCATTATTCAATCATTTGGGACAAAAAAAAAAATATTCAATGGGCTCAACATGCCTCTCAGCAAATAGCTTGGGGTGTCTACTTTCCAAAATGGGGTCATTTGGGGGGGTTTTGTGCCATCTTGGCATTTTATGGCCTTCAAAACTGTGATAGGTAGTGATAGGTAGTGAGGAGTGAAATCAAAAATTTATGCCCTTAGAAATCCTGAAGGCGGTGCTTGGTTTTTGGGGTCCTGTATGCGACTAGGCTCCCAAAAAGTCCCACACATGTGGTATCCCCGTACTCAGGAGAAGCAGCAGAATGTATTTTGGGGTGTAATTTCACATATGCCCATGGCATGTGTGAGCAATATATCATTTAGTGACAACTTTTTGTAATTTTTTTTTTTTTTTGTCATTATTCAATCACTTGGGACAAAAAATAAAAATATTCAATGGGCTCAACATGCCTCTCAGCAATTTCCTTGGGGTGTCTACTTTCCAAAATGGGGTCATTTTGGGGGGTTTTGTACTGCCCTGCCATTTTAGCACCTCAAGAAATGAGATAGGCAGTCATAAATTAAAAGCTGTGTAAATTCCAGAAAATGTACCCTAGTTTGTAGACGCTATAACTTTTGCGCAAACCAATAAATATACGCTTATTGTCATTTTTTTTACTAAAGACATGTGGCTGAATACATTTTGGCCTAAATGTATGACTACAATTGAGTTTATTCGATTTTTCTTATAACAAAAAGTAGAAAATATCATTTTTTTTCAAAATTTTCGGTCTTTTTCCGTTTATATCGCAAAAAATAAAATTTGCAGAGGCAATCAAATACCATTAAAAGAAAGCTCTATTTGTGGGAAGAAAAGGACGCAAATTTTGTTTGGGTACAACATTGCATGTCCGCACAATTTACAGTTGAAGCAGCGCAGTGCAAAATTCTGAATTCACCTCTGGTCCTTTAGCTACCAAATGGTCCGGGGCTTAAGTGGTTAAGCAACAGACAGCATGGATTCATGAAAGACAGAAGTTGTCAGACAAACCTGATTTCTTTTTATGAAGAGGTAAGTAAAACCTTGGACAGAGGGGTGGCGGTGGACGTGGTATACTTGGATTTTGCAAAAGCGTTCAATACAGCTCCGCACACACGGCTCATGTGTAAGGTAAAGTCTAGAGGATTGGAAATATCAGTTTGTAAATGGATAGAAAACTGGCTAAAAGACAGAATTCAGAGAGTAGTGATTAATGATTCTTACTCTGAATGGTCTAAGGTTATCAGTGGTGTACCCCAAGGTTCAGTGCTGGGACCCTTACTTTTTAATATCTTTATAAATGATATTGGGTCTGGGATCAAAAGTAACATTTCTGTCTTTGCAGATGACACCAAGCTATGCAGTGGAATAACGTCCTTACAGGATGTCGCCAATTTACAAACCGACCTCAATGCTCTGTCTAATTGGGCGACTATGTGGCAGATGAGGTTTAATGTTGATAAATGTAAAGTTATGCACTTGAGGGCTAAGAATATGAATGCATCATACATACTAGGGGGAGTACAACTGGGGGGATCCATAGTGGAGAAGGATCTGGGGGTTTTGGTAGATCATAAGCTCAATAATGGCATGCAATGCCAAGCTGCGGTTTCCAAAGCGAGCAAAGTCCTTTCTTGTATTAAGAGGGGTATGGACTCCAGAGAGAGAGATATCATTTTGCCCCTGTTCAAATCATTAGTAAGACCTCATCTGGAATATGCAGTTCAGTTTTGGGCACCAGTTCTCAAAGGATATCGGGGAACTGGAGAAAGTGCAGAGAAGGGCAACCAAACTGATAAGAGGCATGGAGGAGCTCAGCTATGAGGAAAGATTAGAGGAACTGAATTTATTCACTCTTGAGAAGAGGAGAATAAGGGGGGATATGATTAACATGTACAAATATATAAGGGGTCCATATAGTGAACTTGGTGTTGAGTTATTCACTTTACGGTCAACACAAAGGACAAGGGGGCACTCTTTACGTCTAGAGGAATAAAGATTTCATCTCCAAATACGGAAAGGTTTCTTCACAGTAAGAGCTGTGAAAATGTGGAATAGACTCCCTCCAGAGGTGGTTCTGGCCAGCTCAGTAGATTGCTTTAAGAAAGGCCTGGATACTTTCCTAAATGTACATAATATAACTGAGTACTAACATTTTATAGGTAAAGTTGATCCAGGGTAAATCCGATTGCCTCTCGGGGGATCAGGAAGGAATTTTTTCTCCTGCTGTAAGCAAATTGGATCATGCTCTGCTGGGGTTTTTGCCTTCCTCTGGATCAACTGTGGGTATAGAATTGGGTATATGGGATTGTACGATATTTTTTATTTTATTTATTTATTTTTTATGGTTGAACTGGATGGACTTTGTGTCTTTTTCAACCTGACTAACTATGTAATTGCAGAGCGTTTGTTGTTCTCTTCCTAATATACTACAGGCAGGCAGTTGATTCAGGTAGCTGCAGTATATTCAGTCAGTAAACTGTATCCTGGGCACAGTGTGCAGCTAAACCTCACTGCAGAGCGTTCCCATACTTCCCAATCGTTCTGGATTGGGCGGGACTTTCCCGCTTTAACACCTTTGTCCTGCTATCCCGCCATACAGGTGATTTGTCCCGCATAATGCTATTGACTACAAGCTAATTTTTCTCTCAATAGGACCTGCAGCAGTGTGCACATCCAGTACAGCCAGGGATTGGCTAGCAAGTCAGCTGGATGTGCACTGTGCAGCCCCAGTGAGAGACTTCACCTGTCAAAAGGAGAGTGTGATGTCGGGTAGGGGCGGGACTGTTACCCAGACCCGCCCCTCTGTCAAACCAGTGCATAGCGAAAGAGCCGGTGACACGACACCGGCATTCATACATTGCTGGCCAGGACAGAGTTGCAGAGGGTCAGGATCCGCTGTCTATTCCTCTCCCCCGGGGTTTTTTCAGCCTCCATTAGCCCTGCACCCACAGGCAGCTCCACACTTTCACTTAAGCACAGAAGCCTGGCTTCTGTAGTTGAAAGTGAAAGAACCAGCTCGGCTCCTTCAACAGCCTCTCTGCTCTGCACTAGAGAAAGGCTGACTGCAACGTGTTCGAGGAGGGGGGTGAGCTGCCCCCTAATCCTTATGTCCTTCCTGTTCCAGGAGTCCAGGAGCCGAAAATACCCAGTGCACTTAAAGGAGAAGAAAGCTGTGGCTGCAATGGATAGAAGACATCTACAGAAAGGTGCTACTTTTACAAAAGGGTCTGTGATGTGTGATGTGATGTGTGGTGTGTGTGTGATGTGTGTTATATGTATGTATGTATGCGTGTGTGTGTGGTGTGTGTGTGTGTTATGTATGTGAGTGTGTGTGGTGTGTGTTATGTGTGTAGGGAGGGTGGTTCAGATGTTATAGTTGAGGAGAAGGGCAATAGTGAGATGTGGATGGATGACTGCACTCTGTACCTAGCACCCTGTACGTAACGCACTCCAGAACCATTCACTGTGCCTAACACTCGCCTGCACTCTGTACATGACACACGCCAAACCCTGAACTCTATATGTAACTCCAGAACCCTGAGCATAACACACTTCTGAGCCCTGCACTCTGTACATAACACACTCCTGAATCCTTCCACACTTTGTGTAACGCACACTTCCATAGTTTATGCCAAATCATTTGTAATGGTAACTTTTTATTCTTATATTTTTAAATGACTGTGCTGGGGTTTTTGTATGCATCAGTGATACTCTTTCTTTTTGCCGCAGCGGACGTAGTGCGTCATCGGTCTCTTCCTCCCATAAGTGTTCCTCATTCTGAAGTTCAAAAGTTGGGAGGTATGCGTTCCTGTTCTCTTCCTAATATACTACAGGCAGGCAGTTGATTCAGGTAGCTGAAGTATATTCAGTCAGTAAACTGTATCCTGGGCACAGTGTGCAGCTAAACCTCACTGCAGAGCATTCCTGTTCTCTTCCTAATATACTACAGGCAGGCAGTTGATTCATAAGAAAAGAGGGGGGTGGAGACGCCAACTGTAATAATCCTACTGATACAAATAATGTAAGTATAGTGTATACACTTACAGGTTCACTTGGTTTCGATGTCCATCGAGGACGGGGGTGTCCTAGGGTCTGTAGATGCCGCTCTGCAGGCTCTGGTGGTGTGTCCCTCTGTCGTAAGGTGTAGGAGATGTTTGAATGTCATATCACAGGCTCCTCAGCGATATCACATGATAGGAAGCTCCACGCTGTCCAGTCTGGAACGCGGAAGCGGCGGTGACGTCACACGGCAGGGCGGGCAATCCGACGTAGAGTGGCTCGGGGCTCACAGCTCCTTCTACTGGCCTGTTTGCTCTCAGGAGGAGAGCAGCTTAAATACATGGACAGGAAGTAGGATGTCCGCGGCTGTGGAACCATAACAGCCAGCGGACCCACACTATAGAAACAACCTTTTGCAATTAAAAACGATTGTTTAATGAAAATATAAAGATAAAAACGTAAATCAGTATGATTAAAAAATTAAATAACATTGGAATAAAAAATCACAATAAAATGAAAAAGATGTTTTGGGGAAAAAAAAAGAAAAATGCACTGTACACAAGAAGTGAGGAAATTAAAAAATGAGAAAATTATAATGATAGACAATGGAACACTTAGTTTGAGGGTGAGATTTGAATGAGAGATATATATGACACAATAATTGATAGAATAGAAGGGGGGGTAGAGGAGGTTAATGTTATATGTGTAAAAAAAAACGGTGGATAGGGGTAAAGATGGAAAACTAAAAAATATATATATATAATAGATGATAAAAAAATGGGAAAAAATAGGAACAAATGGGAAAAAATAAAATAGAAAATGCAAAAAATCAAAATCAAAATAAAGATGAAAGTAAAAATGAAAATAAAAAATAAAAATAAAATAAAGTAAAAAAATTTTTTTTTGAAAATTAACAATAAATGAACTGAAAAATAAAAAGAACTAAGAAAACAAGGAAGGATACAAGGAAAAAATTAAGAGGAAAAATTAATTTTATTGGGAGGTGTTTGGACAGGTGGGTACTTTGTATACATGTGACAGGGTGCCGTCCCCAGATAGCAAATGACCTGGTGTCCATGGTAGATCAATGTAAAATCATTCGCTGCAAAAAAGAAAACATGGGAGTCATGGGAAAAAGGATAGGCAGAGAAGGGGGACTACAATAAGTACAATAAGGAATGTGTCTCTATTTCCTCGTTGAGTCCCCCCGGCGAGTGTTCAATGAAGTAGGTCTCCTGCTGACATAAGCGTTTGAAGCGTTCTGCAGCAGGAAGATCTCTGGAAATGACCTCAATGACCCAGACTCCGAGGCCCACGGTAGACTTCCGATGTTCCTTCAGAAAATGAAGAGGGACACTGTGTTTATCACAGCCCTTCTCAATGAAGCGCCTGTGTTCGCCAAAACTTTAGCGCAGGGTGCATATGGTCCTGCCCACATAGAATAGGCCGCATTGGCAGGTCAGACAGTACACTACGTATTCACTTGAACAATTGTAAAATTCCTTTATAGTGTACACTTTACCATGGATGGTAAAGTTTTTTTTGCCCATGCTCAACAAATTGACAGGTGAGACATAATTTTTTCTTACATTGATACATTCCCACTAATGGGAGTAAGGAGATGGATGGGACAGAGGTGGGTAAGATATTTCAAATTTTGCTACGTGCTATTTTACTCCTTATGTTTTTTGCTTTACGGTAGGAAACCTTGTGTAGCGGGGTCCTAAATTTAGGGGAAGTGTTTGAGTGGTAGTTTTGCTCAAACACCCCAATTGTCAGGATTCTATCAACCATTTTTGTCCGCAGGGAGAGTATCAGTGTACAGTTCCCTGTGGCCTGCAGGTGGCGCTGCCATGGTAGGCCAGGGTTGAACCGCTGATACAGTGCTGTGCCTTGTGTGTCCGCTCTCAGCAGCCATACAGTGGGTGTGGTAGGCCTGCTGTGCCTGTTCGGGGTTCTGTCATGGTCGGGGGTTCTACCCCAGGGAGTGTGTTCCTGTCCGCCCTGGGCACCTTTGGCCCAGGGGCAGAGGTCGGTGAATCAGTCCCAGGCACCTTTAGCCCTGGGGCTGCAGCAAAGGCCTTGGGCCCAGCACCTTCGGCTGGGGCCCATCAAGGATCGAGGAATCCCAGGGTGCCGCCTTGCGAGGGGATCCGCACCTTAGATGAGGAGGCCCGGGGGAGGAACCATTCCGAGGGACTGGTGAGAAGTCACAGTGAAGGAAGGGGCCCGGTAACTCTTTGGAGGGATGTCTTCTCCTTAACAGAGGTCAAGCTTTAAAAAGAGACCGAGTTCACCAGGTCTGCGGCAGAGACCGAGTTCACCAGGTCTGTGGCAGAGACCGCGGTTAAGTGAGAGCACCATTCTGGCTGCTAGTCCCTATCCTGGGAGACTATCCAAATGGGCTGAGTCTGCTTGAGAAGCCAAGCAGTGAAGTGTATTTACGTTTGTGCCTGGACCTCTCCCACACCTTATGCTGTCCTGTTCTTTCTCCAACCTTTTCTATCAGAGACTGTTATCTAAGAGAAATAAACTCTACGTTGGAGTTACGGCTGGTGTGGACATTGAAGTCATTGGGGGAAACAGAGACTTATCTTTATTAACTATAGAGGTGAGAACCATTCTCTGGAGGATTCTGGCTTTCTGGCTGTGGAGACCCACCAACAACACCGCTCAACCTCTTCACATAGGAGGGTACGGGCTTGTGGCGTGGTGTGCCCTCTCTTCCTGCGAGGAGCCGAACAAGGCGGGTAAAGAGAGGGTTGGTGTCGCTACACTTGCGTTGTTGGGTAAGGGAAGAACCCAAAAACGGATCTCTGAGCAGGATAGACCAATGTTTAGCTATGATATTCTCCATTTTTTTTTATCACAGTCATGAAATTGTTTGGTGAATCGTGTAGGTTGTAGTTCATTTGAAGTTTTGGGCTTTGAGGGTGGTTTTGAGGCCTGTTGGAGGAAGGCTTCTTGAACCAAAGCAGGTGGGTATCCTTTGTCCTGAAATTTTTCAAGAAGGAGTTTGCCTTGTGTATTGTAATCTTCATCTTTAGTGCAATTATGTTGAATCCTATGGAATTGGCTCCTGGGTATATTATGGATCCACTTGGGATGGTGACAACTTTGGTAGTGAATATAGGAATTCCCGGCGGTAGGTTTGACAAAGTTGGTGGCATGTGAAAGCCCTAGGGAATTGTGGTTGCAATGTTTTACAAAGGACTCTACACTCTCTGTTGTACCGTCCCAGATGATAACAATATCATCAATATATCATCCATAATAAATGATTTGGGTGGCAAAGGGGTTGTTGTGTAAGATATGCTGTAGTTCTCAATAGCCGATAGTCAGGTTGGCGTAACTTGGGGCAAAATTGGCTCCCATAGCAGTACCTCGGGATTGTAAATAAAAGGTGTGATCAAACTCAAAGTAATTGTGTTCTAGACAAAATTGTGTGGCCTCCAGAATGTAATGTGCTTGTCTAGGGTTAATGAGAGGATCCTCAGAGAGGAAATGTTCTACTGCTCTGAGGCCTATTGCATGGGGAATGGAGATGTATAGGGATGTAACATCCAGGGAGACCCACTGGTAGGTGGGTTCCCAGGTGTAAAATGAAAGCATGTCCAGTAAATGAGTACTATCTCTGATGTATGTGGGGGGGGGGGGGGGGTTTGGTGCAAGGGGTTGGAGGAAACGGTCAATATACATAGAGAAGCCGCTGGTGATGCTATCCATAGCGGCTACTATCGGGCGGCCTGGGGGGGTTTACTGACTGATAGGGATGAGCTTCGTGTTCGAGTCGAACATACGTTCGACTCGAACATCGGCTGTTCGATCGTTCGACGAAGATCGAACGATTTTGGCCGTTCGCGCCAAATTCGAGTGACGCGAACGGCCCACAATGCACTACGCCATCGCAGTGTCATCCAGGCGCTGTGATTGGCCAAGCATGCACTGTGACCCCGCATGCTTGGCCAATCACAGCGCCGGCAGCGAGGAGAGCAATGATTGGCCACAGGCAGGATGCCTGTGGCCAATTATTGCTGAGGGGGTTTAGTACACGCCCCACACTATAAAAGGCCGCCAGCACGGCGGCCTAGTGTAGTGTGTTCCGGAGCAGGGATAGAGCAGCATAGGCAGGGACAGTGACTTTTATTTCTTTCTTGCTTAACCTGGATTCCTTTAGTTTAGGGAAAGAGAAGGATAGGTAGGGAGAGTGTCAGTGTGTTTTGTGCTTGTGCTATATTGTGCTTAAAAAAAACATTTTTTCTAGGGACAGAAAACTGTAGGTAGGGAGAGTGTGTCAGTTTCTTTCACTGTCAAAGTCCTTGTTTCCAGGGACCTGGAAGGACAGTGAGTGAATTCTCCTTGTGCTATATTGTGCTTAAAAAAAACATTTTTTCTAGGGACAGAAAACTGTAGGTAGGGAGAGTGTGTCAGTTTCTTTCACTGTCAAAGTCCTTGTTTCCAGGGACCTGGAAGGACAGTGAGGTAATTCTCCTTGTGCTAAATTGTGCTTAAAAAAAACATTTTTTCTAGGGACAGAAAACTGTAGGTAGGGAGAGTGTGTCAGTTTCTTTCACTGTCAAAGTCCTTGTTTCCAGGGACCTGGAAGGACAGTGAGGTAATTCTCCTTGTGCTAAATTGTGCTTAAAAAAAACATTTTTTCTAGGGACAGAAAACTGTAGGTAGGGAGAGTGTGTCAGTTTCTTTCACTGTCAAAGTCCTTGTTTCCAGGGACCTGGAAGGACAGTGAGGTAATTCTCCTTGTGCTAAATTGTGCTTAAAAAAAAACATTTTTTCTAGGGACAGAAAACTGTAGGTAGGGAGAGTGTGTCAGTTTCTTTCACTGTCAAAGTCCTTGTTTCCAGGGACCTGGAAGGACAGTGAGGTAATTCTCCTTGTGCTAAATTGTGCTTAAAAAAAACATTTTTTCTAGGGACAGAAAACTGTAGGTAGGGAGAGTGTGTCAGTTTCTTTCACTGTCAAAGTCCTTGTTTCCAGGGACCTGGAAGGACAGTGAGGTAATTCTCCTTGTGCTAAATTGTGCTTAAAAAAAACATTTTTTCTAGGGACAGAAAACTGTAGGTAGGGAGAGTGTGTCAGTTTCTTTCACTGTCAAAGTCCTTGTTTCCAGGGACCTGGAAGGACAGTGAGGTAATTCTCCTTGTGCTAAATTGTGCTTAAAAAAAACATTTTTTCTAGGGACAGAAAACTGTAGGTAGGGAGAGTGTGTCAGTTTCTTTCACTGTCAAAGTCCTTGTTTCCAGGGACCTGGAAGGACAGTGAGGTAATTCTCCTTGTGCTAAATTGTGCTTAAAAAAAACATTTTTTCTAGGGACAGAAAACTGTAGGTAGGGAGAGTGTGTCAGTTTCTTTCACTGTCAAAGTCCTTGTTTCAAGGGACAGAGAAGGACACCTGAAGGTAGCCCTTATTGCTTTTTTCCCATCTCCCTGCAGGCCATCTATTAGAATGTCTGGAAGGCAAACAAGGAGAGGCAGACAGTCAGGAGGCAATAAAAGAGGGCAAGCAGGCTCTGTGTCTGGGGGCAACAGTGCTGGTCGTGGACGCGGTGCATTGTCATCAGCACATGGCCATGGGACACGCTTGTCCTTCTTTTCGGCAGCTGGACATGTTGAGCCACATCATGCCGAAGACTTGGTAGAGTGGATGACCAAGCCCTCCTCCTCCTCCTCATCCTCTCTCACCCAGGCTCAGGGTACTGGAAAAGCAGCTGCCAAAGCGTCCTCTTCCCTGGTATCAATGTCAGACTCATCATCAGTCACTCCTTCCCTAGACCCACCATGTCCTCCTCCTGAGGAGTCCCCCGAACTGTTTCAGCACAGTGTTGGGTACATGCTCCAGGAGGATGCCCAGCGTTTCGAATGGTCTGATGATGAAACCCAGCTAGAGGAAGGCAGTAGCGTGAGAGCAGACAGAGGGGATGCTCAAGAACGACACCAATCTGGCAGTCATGTTCCAGCAGCTGCAGCATACTGCCAGATTGCCTCCAGTGATGAGGAGGGAGGTGATGATGAGGTCACTGACTCCACGTGGGTGCCTAATAGGAGAGAGGAGGAGGAGGAGGATGAGGAGGAGGCACATCTCCAACGAGGCAGGATGCCCTTTGGTGGCCAGCGTAAGGGCAGTACACCGACGGAATCACACCGCAGAGCTCCGCCTGTGCAGGGCGCTGCCTCTGCCCGTCATTCAAAAAGTTCTTTGGTGTGGGCCTTTTTTGAGGCTAGTGCATCAGATCGCACAGCTGCTGTTTGCAACATATGTCTCAAGCGTATATCGCGTGGCCAAAACATCAGCCGCTTGGGTACCACATGCCTGACCAGACATATGTTGACCTGCCATGCAGCTCGTTGGCAAGCCTACCTCAAAGACCCACACCAAAGAACAAAGCGGACCTCTCCTTGCACCGCATCAGCTGGGATCTCCAACCCCACTATAACTTCAGTCCTCTCTGAAACATGCACTGAGAGGAATGAAGGTGTAGAATTAGGTGTGTCACAGCCAAGTACTTGCGGCCACTCTGCTAGCAGTACACCGACGTCCGATTCTAGCAGGCAAATTTCCCTGCCCCAGCTGCTGGACCGTCGAAAGAAGTTCACTCCCAGCCATCCACATGCCCAGCGGTTGAATGCTAGCTTGGCTAAATTGCTAGCGCTTCAACTGCTGCCTTTTCAGTTGGTAGACTCGGCCCCCTTCCGTGAGTTTGTGCAATGTGCGGTTCCTCAGTGGCAGGTTCCCAAACGCCACTTTTTCTCACGGAAGGCTATTCCGGCTCTCTACCGGCATGTGGAAGGCAATGTCTTGGCCTCGCTGGACAGGGCGGTCAGCGGTAAGGTGCATATTACCGCTGACTCATGGTCCAGCAGGCATGGACAGGGACGTTACCTTTCTTTCACGGCCCATTGGGTCACTCTTTTGGCAGCTGGGAAGGATGCAGGACAAGGTGCAGTAGTGTTGGAGGTTGTCCCACCGCCACGCCTCCAAAATGCTACTACTGGTTGTGACACACCTCTCTCCTCCACCCCCTCCTCTTCTTCTTCCTCCATGGCCTCTTCCTGTGGTTTGTCCTATGAACCAGCGGTGCTCCGTAGCCGTTCACGGGGCTACGCAAGTACGCAGGCAAAAAGATGCCATGCCGTGCTTGCGCTGGTGTGTTTGGGGGACAGAAGCCACACTGGGGCAGAGGTCCTGTCTGCTCTGCAGGGCCAGGCCGAGAGGTGGTTGACGCCACGCCAGCTTAAGCCAGGAATGGTGGTTTGCGACAATGGCACCAACCTCCTCTCCGCCCTCCGACAGGGACAACTGACCCATGTGCCCTGTGTGGCTCACGTCCTTAACCTGGTGGTGCAGCGGTTCTTGGGCAGGTACCCGGGCTTACAGGATGTCCTGAGGCAGGCCAGGAAAGTCTGTGTGCATTTCCGCAGATCTTATAATGCCAGTGCTCGCCTGGCTGAGCTGCAAAAGGAGTTGAACCTGCCCAAGAACCGCCTTATATGTGACATGCCCACCAGGTGGAACTCAACGTTGGCCATGCTGCAGCGGCTGCACACGCAGCAGAGGGCCATCAATGAGCACCTGTGCGACTACGGCACCAGGACAGGGTCAGGGGAGCTTGGTTTTTTTTCTCCACGCCAGTGGGGCATGATCAGGGATGCATGCACTGTCCTGGCACCATTTGAGGAGGCCACGAGGATGGTGAGCAGTGACAGTGCATGCATCAGTGACACTGTACCTCTTGTCCACCTGTTGGAGCACACGCTGCGTGGAATAATGGACAGGGCACTTGAGGCAGAACAGAGGCAGGAAGAGGAGGACTTCCTTGCCTCTCAAGGCCCCCTTTACCCAGACAGTGTTCCTTCTGTCCCACCCATCGCACAGGAAGAGGAGGAGGAGGAGGAGGAGGAGGAGGAGGATTGTGTCAGCATGGAGGTGGAGGCTGGCACTCAGCATCATCAGCAGCAGTCTTTTAGGGATGATTTACAGTCCCAAGAAACCAGTGGACTTGTACGTGGCTGGGAGGAGGTGGCTGCGGATCATGTCGTCCTTAGTGACCCAGAGGACTCCGGAGCGAATGCCTCAGCAAACCTACGCTGCATGGCCTCCCTGATCCTGCAAAGTCTGCGGAAGGATCCTCGTATTCTTCGGATCAAGGAGAGGGACCATTACTGGCTGGCCACTCTCCTTGATCCACGGTACAAGGGTAAGGTTGCGGACCTTATGTTACCGTCGCAGAGGGAGCAGAGGATGAGACAACTCCGGGAGGCCTTGCAGAAAGGTCTGTGCAACGCGTTCCCAGAGACTGGGAGGTTACAAACTCCTGGTCCTGGACAACGAGTTGCTGAGGCTTCGGCCAGTCAAAGAAGGAGCGTTCAGACAATTCTTTAGTCCGCAGCCCCAAAGTATGATCGGTTCCAGCAACCATCGCCAGCGTCTGATAAACATGGTGCAGGAATATCTAGGGGCAAGGTCAGACTTGGACACCTTCCCCACCGAAAATCCTCTGGCTTACTGGGTCTTGAGGATGGATCACTGGCCAGAGCTTGCACAGTATGCAATTGAGCTACTGGCCTGTCCTGCATCCAGCGTTCTTTCGGAACGCACATTCAGTGCTGCTGGAGGATTTGTCACGGATCACAGGGTGCGCCTGTCCACCGACTCGGTTGATCGACTGACTTTCATCAAGATGAACCAGTCTTGGATCACCACCAGCTACCACACACCTGATGCTGATATAACAGACTAATTGATTTTAACATGTCACATCCCTTCAAGACTGATGCTGATGCTGAGTGCCTGTGCTGTTATGTTGACTGGCTATCCTCCTCCTCCGAGTCCTCAATGATACGATTGATGATGATAGCTTGGAAGATCATTTTTGTTTATGGGTGCCGCCACCAGTGGCTAAGGCCCAATTTTTCAGCCCCTGTTTTACAGGGGCGTGTAATTACAATTTTTTTAGCAATAATTTGCCATAGGGCTCATTGCTGTGCTCCAAGTACAGTATCTGTGAGGGGTTGGAGTGTTGTGGCACCAGTGCCTAAGGCCCAATTTTTCAGCCCCTGTTTAACAGGGGCGTGTCATTACAATTTTTGAAGCAATACTTTGCAACAGGGCTCATTGCTGTGCTCCAAGTACAGTATCTGTGAGGGGTTGTAGTGTTGTGCCACCAGTGCCTAAGGCCCAATTTTTCAGCCCCTGTTCAACAGGGGCATGCAATTACAATTCTTGATCTAATAATTCACAGCAGGGTCCATTGCTGCACCCACCAAGAGTAACTCTGAGGGCTTACAGTCTTGTGGCAACGCCACCACCACCACCACCACGAAAGGCCCAATTTTTCAGCCCCTGTTCAAAAGGGGCATGTAATTACAATTCTTGATCTAATAATTCACAGCAGGGCCCATTGCTGCACCCACCAAGAGTAACTGTCAGGGCTTACAGTGTTGTGGCACCAGCACCACCATCAAAGCCCCAATTTTTACTACCACTGTTCAACAATTATATGTAATTAAAATTCCTGATATAATAGTTGACAGCAGGGCGTTCCAGCACCAACCAAGAGTAACTGAGTGCTTACAGTGTTGTGCCAACACCAACAACTAAGGGGCCTATTTCTGCAGAGTATATACGGCAGGTCCCTACTTTCAAACATCCAACTTACAAACGACTCCTACTTGCAAACGAAAGAAGACAACAGGAAGTGAGAGGAAATCTACCCCTAGAAAGGAAAATTCTCTCCTGTAAGAATAAATATGGGAGAAAGGGGTCTCATCTGTACTGATGCTTTATCAGCAATCCTTGTTTCAAGAAAAACACCACATTTCAAAAACAGTTGTCATTGGGACGGAAAGTGAGGTGAAATGTTCTGAACAGGGGCACAGACAGCAAAACAAATGTTACAGGGGTGATAACCCTTACCTATGTTTCCCAAAAAGTTTAAAAATAGATTTTTGGGCTGGAGCTACACTTCAACAATGTACCTGTTCAAAATTACAAACAGATTCTACATAAGAACAAACCTACAGTCCCTGTCTTGTATGCACCGCCTGTATACGGCTGTTCAGAGTATATAGGGCCTTTTTTATTTTATGTGCGGGGTTCCCCTTAATATCCATACAAGACCCAAAGGGGCTGGTAATGGGCTGGGGTAGGGGGGGGGTCATGGGGTAGCTATGCCATTTTTCTTAAAGAATTTCATCCATATTACCGGGACCAGACATTACATTAAAGCCGCAAGCAGTTTTAAATGGCTTTTTTTTCCTTTAGAAGTGTCATTTTGTGCAGGGACAGTTCTAAACACGGGAAACACGTGGCACTTCACAGGCATACTTTAGACACCCCCCAGGTACGATATTTAAAGGAATATTTGACTTTTTTTTTTCACTTTATGCATCATTAAAATGACTGCTCCCGAAAAACGACCGTTTTTAAAACTTCTTTTTGCATTGATACATGTCCCCTGGTGCACAACCCGGGTTCCCAAACCCTATTTATGACAATAACATGCATAATAGTTGTTATAATTAGCACTTTAGAATTCGAACGTTCGCATCCATTGTATTTAATAGGGTTCTAATGTTCGTTCGAACTTTCGGTCCGTTCGCGGGTTCTGGTGCGAACCGAACCCGGGGGTGTTCGGCTCATCACTACTGACTGAATATACTGCAGCTACCTGAATCAACTGCCTGCCTGTAGTATATTAGGAAGAGAACAGGGAAGCTCTGCAGTGAGGTTTAGCTGCACACTGTGCCCAGGATACAGTTTACTGACTGAATATACTGCAGCTACCTGAATCAACTGCCTCAACTGTTGGAAAAAAAAACATCTGCTGTTCTTTCACACTCGGAGCCTGCACCAAAGCCACTCCTAGAAAGCTCATCCCTGACAGCACCCTCCCAGCATATACTGAATAATCATATATCCACCACCATTCCCCACCCCCCTCCACTCATTCCCAAACCCAGGCGAGTGACCAATAAAAATAATACAAAAACACCTATAGCCCCTCAGCCCACCAACAAGCCCAAAACAACACCTTTACTCATGTAGATACTGACCATGTGTCAGAATTACCCACAACATCCAACCTCGCAGAGGAATCAACCTCAATAACATCCTGCCCCATGCTCTCTACCGACATGTGGAAGGCAATGTCTTGGCCTCGCTGGACAGGGCGGTCAGCGGTAAGGTGCATATTACCACTGACTCATGGTCCAGCAGGCATGGACAGGGACGTTACCTATCTATCACGGCGCACTGGGTGACTGCTGGAAGCTGGGAAGGATGCAGGACAGGGTGCAGTCTTGTTGGAGGTTGGTCCGCCACCACGCCTCCAAAATGCTACTAGTGGTGATTCTGCCACACCTCTCTCCTCCACCCCCTCCTCTTCTTATTCCTCCATGGCCTCTTCCTCTGCTGATTTGTCCTCGGAACCAGTGGTGCTCCGTAGGCGTTCAAGGGGCTACGCAAGCACTCAGGCAAAGAGATGCCATGAGGTGCTTGAGCTGGTGTGCTTAGGGGATAGGAGCCACACTGGGGCAGAGATTCTGTCAGCTCTGCAGGAGCAGGCTCAGAGGTGGTTGACACCACGCCAGCTTCAGCAAGGAATGGTGGTTTGCGACAATGGCACCAACCTCCTCTCTGCCCTCCAACAGGGACAACTGACCCATGTGTCCTGTTTGGCTCATGTCCTTAACTTGGTGGTGCAGCGGTTCTTGTGCAGGTACCCGGGCTTACAGGATCTCCTGAGGCAGGCCAGGAAAGTCTGTGTGCATTTCCGCCGGTCATATAATGCCAGTGCTCGGCTGGCAGACCTCCAAAAGGAATACAACCTGCCCAAGAACCGCCTAATCTGTGACATGCCCACCAGATGGAACTCAACGTTGGCCATTCTGCAGCGGCTGCACACGCAGCAGAGGGCCATCAATGAGTACATGTGTGACTATGGCACCAGGACAGGGTCAGGGGAGCTTGGCTTTTTTTCGCCACGCCAGTGGCTCATGATCAAGAATGCATGCACTGTCATGTCACCATTTGAGGAGGCCACGAGGATGGTGAGCAGTGACAGTGCATGCATCAGTGATACTGTCCCCCTTGTGTACCTGTTGGAGCACATGCTGCATGGAATAATGGACATGGCACTTGAGGCAGAACAGAGGGAGGAAGAGGAGGACTTCCTTACCTCTCAAGGCCCCCTTTATCCAGACAGTGTTCCTGCGGGCCCGCCAATCACACAGGAAGAGGAGGAGGAGGATTGTGTCAGCAAGGAGGTGGAGACTAGCACTCAGCATCAGCAGCAGTCTTCAAGGGATCGTTTACAGTCCCCAGAAACCCATAGACTTGTACGTGGCTGGGAGGAGGTGGCTGCGGATCATGTCGTCCTTAGTGACTCAGAGGACTCCGGACCGAGTGCCTCAGCAAACCTACGCTGCATGGCCTCCCTGATCCTGCAAAGCCTGCGAAAGGACCCTCGGATTCGTGTGATCAAGGAGAGGGATCATTACTGGCTGGCAACTCTTCTTGATCCACATTACAAGGGTAAGGTTGCAGAACTTATCATGCCATCGCAGAGGGAGCAGAGGATGAAACATCTTCGGGAGGCCTTGCAGAAAGGTTTGTGCAACGCGTTTCCAGAGCCTGGGAGGTTACAATTTCCTGGTCCTGGTCCTGGACAGTTCAGATAATTTTTCTGCAGCCCCAAGGTCTGATTGGTTCCAGTAACCATCGCGAGCGTCTGATTTACATGGTGCAGGAATACCTAGGGGCAAGATCAGACTTGGAGACCTTTCCAACCCGACAATCCTCTGGGTTACTGGGTCTTGAGGATGGATCACTGGCCAGAGCTTGCACAGTATGCAATTGAGCTACTGGCCTGTTCTGCATCCAGCGTTCTTTCAGAACGCACATTCAGTGCTGCTGGAGGCTATGTAACCGATCACAGGGTGCGCCTGTCCACCGACTCGGTCGATCGGCTCACCTTCATAAAAATGAATCAGTCTTGGATCACCAGCTACCAAGCACCTGATGCTGATGTAACCAAATAATTTTTTTATGAATGTGAGATCCCTTCAAGACTGCCTATGCTGAGTGACTATCCTCTTCCTCCTCAATGTTCATGTTGATAGCTTGTAAGAACATTTTTGGTTCTGGGCACCACCACCAGTGGCTAAGGCCCAATTTTTCTGCCCCTGTTTAACAGGGGCGTGTAATAACAGTTTTTGCTGTAATACTTTGCAGCAGGGCTCATTCCTGCGCTCCAACTAGAATATCTGTGAGGGGTTGCAGTGTTGTGGCACCAGCACCAGTGGCTAAAGCTCAATTTTTCTGCCCCTGTTTAACAGGGGCGTGTATAATTTAAATTTTTGCTGTAATATTTCGCAGCAGGAACCATAACTGCGGCCACCAAGAGTAACTGTGAGGGTTTACAGTGTTCTGGCACCACCACCACCACCAAAGGCCCAATTTTTCTGCCCCTGTTCAACAGGGCCATGTAATTACAATTCTTGATATAATATTTCACAGCAGTGCCCGTTCCAGTTCCCACCAAGAGTAACTGTGATGGCTTACAGTGTTGTGCCACCACCACCAAAGGCCCAATTTTTCTACCCCTGTTCAACAGGGGCATGTAATTACAATTCTTGATATAATAGTTCACAGCAGGGCCTGTTCCAAGGCCCACCAAGAGTAACTGTGAGGGCTTACAGTGTTCTCGTACCACCAGAGGCGTATCTAGTGAAAATTGCGCCTATGGCAAGCACTGAAACTGCGCCCCTGTCAAAACAGTTGAAACCCATCTTTCAGATAATACAGGTATATAGGAAGAACAGTAGGTTAGTTGTTGGGACTTGCCTCACTTGGTTTGAATCTGGGCCAGGAAGCTATCTGCATGTAGTTTGCATGTTCTCTTGGTGTGGGCACACTCCAAAGCCATGTTGGTAGGTGATGGTCCCCTGTCTGTATGAAGTGGCAATGTACATGGGAGATCACATTCTGCATGCCACCCCCCCATGTCTGAAAAATGATCCAAGATGAGTGCTGGCCCAAAATCTGCCAAGAGCTAGACAGGACTGAATGGAAGTATACATAGATATGTGTAGGGTCCTCTATGATTGTAGGGTCAGTGTAGAATATGATTAGCCATGTACACTGCCAGTCTGTACACAGGGTACAATTCACCTACCTGCATGTGTTTGGAGTGGAAGAGGAACCCCACTGGGAGAACATGCTAACTCCATGTAGCTAGTGTCCTGGGCAGGAGTGGAGCTCAATATATACATATATTATGGGGTAGACATTGGTGGGGTACCTGCTTCTCCATGCTCTCCTTGCCCCCGCTGCCCACTATGGGTGGGGGGATCCTCTCGCAGCTGGCACCCTCCAGCATGTAGAGTCCGGAGGGTCAGGCGCTCTGCTCTCCCTTGAAGCAGAAGAGGACATTCTGGAAGAGGGAGAACCATTTGTCGTGACACCTGTTGGTCTTGGCCGCCTTCTTGCTGAGTTGCCCCCTCTTGGTGCCCTCCTTGCAGGCAAGGAGAGCCAGGTACAGAGCGTGACCCTTGTTACAGCCCGCACTCTTCTGCATGATACCCGAGCAAAGGTACGATCAGCGCCATCCGTCCTCGCCGATCACTCCAGCACAGCGCTGTGCCACCAATCACTGCACAAGTGGCCCCTGGCTGCAGGTGTGTGGCCCCTGAGTCTCCTGCCACTGCGCTGTCACTCTGTCTTCTGTGCTGTCACTCCGTCTTCTGTGCAACAGTGGTGTCTCTAGCTTTCATATTTAGGGGGGGTACAGGAACAAAACTAGGGGGGCCCCCAACTATAAAAATTTGTGTGTGTGTGTATATTTATATATATATATATATATATATATATATACACACACACACACACACACACACACACACACACACACACACACTGCCTTGAAAAAGTATTCATACCCCTTGAAATTTTCCACATTTTGTCATGTTACAACCAAAATTGTGAATGTATTTTATGTGATAGGCCAACACAAAGTGCCAGCTTAGGTGATATACAGTAGTGCCAGGTTTGGGTGGTATAGTGCCAGGTTAGGTGATATATAGTAGTGCCAGGTTAGGGTGGTAGTGCCATGTTAGGGTGGTATAGTGCCAGGTTAGGGGGTATAGTGCCAGGTTAGGAGGTGTAGTGCCAGGTTAGGAGGTGTAGTGCCAGGTAAGGGGGTGTAGTGCCAGGTTAGGGGGTATAGTGCCAGGTTAGGGGGTGTAGTGCCAGGTTAGGGGGTATAGTGCCAGGTTAGGGGGTGTAGTGCCAGGTTAGGGGGTGTAGTGCCAGGTTAGGGGGTATAGTGCCAGGTTAGGGGGTGTAGTGCCACGTTAGGGGGTGTAGTGCCAGGTTAGGGGGTGTAGTGCCAGAGTAAATACATGACAACATGAATAGATAAGCGAATGCTGGTCCTGTTCCTCTCTTCCTCTGTCACCTGCTGCACTAAAAGTCTAAATGAATCCATGACTGTCCCAGTGTCCCTGCTGCTGCTGCAGAACCTCCTTCTCCCCCTCTCTAAAGTAAACATAAAGAAAGAAAAAAACTCACATGGGTAGAAGCTGAGGACTGATTCTTCTTCCTGGAACTGAAGTCAAAATTTGGCGGGTGGGAGGGGAAGAGGGAGGGGCTGCAACATGGGCAAAGTATGATTGGCTGACAGTGAGATGAAATGCAAATATCCCCCTCTTCCCTGTGATGGTCGGGAGTCGGGACACTGAAATCATCATTGTGCAGCCCCCTGCATCTTACTGCTGTGCTGTGTTGTGAACCCTTCTCCACACAGTACAGGTTGGAGATGTTCTGCTGGACCTGGCTCTGCCTTTTGTCATTATGACAAGCAGGAGCCCCCGA
Organism: Rana muscosa; assembly: GCA_029206835.1. NCBI lineage: Eukaryota > Metazoa > Chordata > Amphibia > Anura > Ranidae > Rana > Rana muscosa. The sequence goes on along the minus strand of CM055116.1, from coordinate 550,327,837 downwards.
CACTGAGGAATGGATGATCAGCACAGCAATTACAGAGCGATTCTCTGTGTTTCTATCCCTCCAGCAGCTGAGAGCTTACAGGAGGGGGAAGGGAGACACACACACAGGGAATCGCTCTATTGCCGTGAGGATCGTTTTCATTTGGGGGGGGGGGCACAGCTGTGCAACAACTCCGCTCTTCCTCCCACATGCAGCAACTTCCTCCCGCCGCCCACCCGTATACACTGCACGGCCGCGGAGCGGAGAGTGAGCGCCCACCCTGCAGGGATAACATTGGGATGTGCAGGAGGGGGGAGTCACCTGTGACCCACACACGAAACACTTTCCCAGACCTTCCCGGGAGAGGAGGAGAGCACCGACTGTGTAATGCTGGGGGTCATCTGAACAGTGTGTAGACTGCCAGCTACTCACCAGTGCCCCCTTCATGTAGCGCCCATGGCACGTGCCCTGTCTGCCATACCCTGGATACGCCACTGCGTACCACCAACACCTAAGGCCCAATTTTCTGCAGAGTATATAGGGCAGGCCGTATAGTATATACAGGCGGTCCCCTACTTTCAAACATCTGACTTCCAAACGACTCCTACTTACAAACGGAGGAAGAAAACAGGAAGTGAGGGGAAATCTACCCCTATGGAGGGAAATTCTCTCCTGTAAGAGTTAATATGGGAAAAAGGTGTCTCCACTGATGCTTTATCACCAATCCTTGTTTCCCTAATAACCCCAAATTTTCAAAATCCAATTGTCATTGGGACAGAAAGTTAGGTGAAATCTTCTGAACAAGGGCACAGAGAGCAAAACAAATGTTACAGGGCTGATAACCCATCCCTATTTTATCCAAAAAGCTTAAAAATAGATTTTTTGGCTGGAGCTACACTTACAAAATGTACCAGTTCCAAATTAAAAAAAGGTTCAACTTAAGAACAAACCTACAGTCCCTGTCTTGTTTGCACCGCCTGTATACTGCTGTTAAGAGTATATAGGGCCTGGGGACCTCACGCCTTTTCTTTTTTTATTTTGGGTGCGGGGTTCCCCTTAATATCCATACAAGACCCAATGGGCCTGGTAATGGGCTGGGGGAGGGGGGGTAACCATGCAGTTTTTCTCAATAATTTTCATCTATATTGCCGGGACCCAACATTACATTAAAGCCTCAAGCAATTTTAAATGACCTTTATTCCTTTTAGAAATGTCATTTTGTGCAGGGACTGTTCTGAACACGGGAAATACGCGCCACTTCACAGGCATACTATAGACACCCCCCAGGTACGATATTTAAAGGAATATTTCACTCTTATTTTTTCACTTTAACCACTTAAAGACCACCGCATGCACATATACGTAGGCAGAATGGCACGGACAGGCACATCAACGTACCTGTACGTGCCTGCCTTCCCGCGGGTGGGGGGTCTGATCGGACCCCCCCCGGTACATGCGGCGGTCCGTTAAGCTTGAGGAGCGATCTGGGATGAGGGGGCGGCCATTGGTTTCTGACCACCCCCTCGCGATCGATCCCAGCGAATTAAATGCTTCCCCTGCCTGTGTAATGTAAACACAGGCAGGAGGAAGTGATGTCATCTCTCCTCGGCGCTCTTTTCGTCCGGAGCGCCGAGGAGAGAAGACATCAGGTTAGTGCACCAACAGCCCACTGACACCAGGACACATAGGTACATAAATCACCCCCAGATCACCCCCCAGTCACAGTGTCACTGATTGCATTGATCATTTATTTACTGATCACTGCATTTAGTGTCATCTGTGACAGTAAAAAGTTGCAGGGCAGTTAGGTTTAGGCCCCTTTAGGTCCAGGGTAGCCCCCCTAACCCCCCCCTAATAAAGGTTTAACCCCTTGATCACCCCTAGAGTTAACCCTTTCACCAGTTATCACCGTATAGGTGTCACTGGTGACACTGGTTAGCCAGTTAGTTATTTAGTTATTTAGCTAGTTACCCGTCAGGTTTTTATGTAGCGTCAGGTACCCCCATATCTTATGTAATAAAGGTTTTAACCCCCTGATTGCCCCTAGTTAACCCTTTCACCAGTGATCACCATATAAGTGTTACGGGTGACCATAGGCGCGCGCAGCCTAATGCATTAGGGTGTGCACCTCAAACCAACGCTCAAAAACACGTGCATCTGTGTGTGTGTATATATATATATATATATATAGATATATATAGATATATATAGATATATATAGATATATATATATATAGAGAGAGAGAGAGGGATTATCTCTCTCTCTCTCTCTCCCCCCCCTCTCTCTCTCTCTCTCTCTATATATACACTGTGAGGGGGTTAGCTCGGCAGCGGGTGTGTGTGACCCCCGGGATGGGCTCCCCACACAAAAACAGGCCCAGCAGACGGAGGTTGTGGTTTTCAAAATCAAAAAGGTGCGGTTTATTTTCTATTTACAGTGACAAAAACACAGCAAAGCAAAAGAAACATAAACAAAATAAATCCTGGTCAATTTGACCTCTGACTAAACATACAGGTTTCCTAACTAACAACTGGGATCAGCCTAGTGCTGTCCTAGTCCCTAAGTCCCTGGTTTTAAATGTCCAAGCAAATAGCCACACAGGCTTTGTCTCACCGCACAAGGGTTCACTCTCTCCAGGAAGTCCACACAGGTCTGCTTCCAGGCATGAGCTAACATCTAATGAAGCTGGGAGTTCTTATAGAGGCCTAAATGAGCTGACAAGCTTCAGCTGGTCTCATCAACTCCCTGTCTGCACGACGCCCCACACTCTCCCTAGAGGTATGAGTCATCCATGAGCCCACTAGCCTTATACAACTCTCCACCTAGTTGTATAAGTCGGCGTAAAGCCTGAATCTGGGCGAAATATATCTACCCCCCTGGATGCAACCAGGTGACTTTACCTTCCTGCTGTCACATACCCCCCCCTCTTGTTTTAACCTCGGGGTTGGAACACCAGCAATCAGGCATTCATGTACTCGAGACAAAGCATCCACATTCCCCATTTGAACGCCAGGGCGATGCTTTACTGTGAAGTTGAATTCCTGGAGGGCCAGGAACCACCTATTCACTCTTCTATTTGTTTCCTTGTTTTGAGCCATCCACTTTAACGGAGCGTGATCCGTAACCATGTCAAAGTGCCTACCTAGCAGGTAGTACCGAAGGGAATCTAGAGCCCACTTCACCGCTAAACACTCCTTTTCAACGGTGGCGTAATTTACCTCATGGGACTTCAACTTCCTGCTGAGGTAAATGACTGGGTGCTCTTCCCCGTTCCAGACCTGGGACAATACTGCTCCTAACCCCACATCTGACGCATCACTTTGTACGACAAAGTCTTTAGAGAAGTCGGGTGAGTACAACACTGGCTGGCTACATAAGGCTTGTTTCAAGAATTGGAATGCTGCCTCAGCCTCGGGGGTCCATTTAATCATGACCGACCCTTTCCCCTTCGTCAGGTTGGTTAGGGGCACAGCCTTAGAAGCAAAGTGGGGAATGAATCGCCGATAATACCCAGCGATTCCCAGAAAGGCTCGTACCTGCTTCTTGCTGTTGGGACGTGGCCAACTCTGGATGGCCTCGACTTTGTTGAGTTGGGGTTTTATTACTCCCCTCCCAATGGTGTACCCAAGATATTTGGCCTCCTCCTGCCCAATGGTACACTTCTTGGGGTTAGCCGTAAACCCCGCTTCCCGAACAGAGTCCAGGACTGCTTGCACTTTTGGCAGATGTGAGGCCCAATCTGTGCTATGGACAATTACGTCATCCAGGTAAGCCGCAGCATACTTCCGATGGGGCCTCAGCATCTGGTCCATTTTCCGCTGGAATGTGGCCGGCGCATTCTGTAACCCGAACGGCATTCTTTTATATTGGAACGCCCCGTCTGGGGTTACAAATGCGGTTTTCTCTTTGGCCGACTTGGCCAGGGGGATTTGCCAATACCCTTTTGTGAGGTCAAGAGTCGTCATGTATCGGGCTGTTCCCAGCCGGTCGATCAACTCATCTATACGTGGCATGGGGTAGGTGTCAAATTTTGTAACTTTGTTCAACTGACGAAAATCGTTACAAAATCGCCAGCTCCCATCCGGTTTAGGCACCAACACAATGGGACTAGACCAATCACTTTGGGACTCCTCTATCACCCCTAAGTTCAGCATTTTCTGTACTTCCTCCCGTATTGCCTCCCGTCGGGCCTCTGGGATCCGATAGGGTTTTAACTTCACCCTTTCACCGGGCGGGGTAATAATGTCATGCTCTACTCCAGATGTTTGTCCCGGCAGCTCAGAGAATACCTCCTTGTTGCGAAGCACAAACTCCTTAACCTCCTGTTGTTGGGGTTGTGACAAGGTGGCTGCGATTCCAACCTCAGGAATCACGCAACCAGTTTGAGCTGGTGACCAAGTGTCTGCGACTAGGGACTCTCTATCCCTCCAGGCTTTCAACAGATTAACGTGATAGATCTGTTCGGGCTTTCGCCTTCCTGGTTGTCTGACCTTGTAATTCACTTCGCTCACTTTTTCCATTATCTCGTAGGGGCCTTGCCATTTGGCAAGGAATTTACTTTCAACCGTAGGGACCAGTACCAGTATCCTATCCCCCGGGGAAAAGGTACGGGTCTTGGCTCCACATTTGTACACTCTCTGCTGTGCTAACTGCGCTTGGGCCAAATGTTCCTTCACGATGGGCATTACCTGTGCAATTCGGTCTTGCATCAGGGCGACATGCTCAATCACACTCCTGTGGGGAGAACTCTCACTTTCCCAAGTTTCCTTGGCAATATCCAACAGCCCTCTTGGGTGTCTCCCATACAGTAACTCAAAGGGGGAGAATCCCGTAGAGGATTGCGGCACCTCCCTAATAGCAAACATCAGATAAGGAAGTAGACAGTCCCAATCCTTTCCATCTCTATCCACCACTTTCTTCAACATTTGTTTTAGGGTTTTGTTGAATCTTTCAACCAGCCCATCGGTTTGGGGGTGATACACAGATGTACGTAATTGCGTCACTTTGAACAATTTACATAGCTCCTTCATAACCCGGGACATAAAGGGTGTACCTTGGTCCGTAAGCAGTTCTTTACAAATACCCACCCGGCTAAACACAAGAGATAGCTCTTTGGCTATGGTTTTGGCCGAGGTATTTCGGAGAGGGATCGCTTCTGGATAACGGGTGGCATAGTCCATTATAACTAATATGTACTGGTGCCCCCTAGCGGACTTGATTATAGGACCTACCAAATCCATGGCGATCCTCTCAAACGGGACCTCAATGATGGGTAGAGGGACCAGCGGGCTACGGAAATGTGGCATCGGGGCCGACCTCTGACACACAGGGCAGGAGGAACAATAATTTTCTATGTCCTTCATCACCCCCGGCCAATAGAATCTCTGTAATACCCTCTCTCGGGTTTTCTCTGTCCCCAGATGACCTCCAAGAATGTGCCCATGGGCCAACTCCAACACCAACTTCCTGTACGGTTTGGGCACCACAAGCTGCTCAACAGTTTCTTCTGCCCTTTTTGCCACCCGATACAGTAGGTCCTTCTCTACGCTGAAGTATGGGTAAGTGCAGGTATTATCTGGGTTCACTAACTCGCCATCTATTTTCACTACGTTTTCCCGTGCCTTTATTAGGGCGGGGTCTTTCAACTGTTCTGTGGCAAAGTTTTCCCTGTGAACCTCAAGATCAGAAAACTCCACAGACGGTAGGTTTTCGTCTGAGGAGGTGGGCTCCTCTCCAGTTTCTTGAGTCTCCCCTGCCAATACTGACAAGGGAAATTCCGGAGAGTCCTCACCACTCTCAGGGGAGTTCTGGCTATCACATTCCTGGTACATAGGGGCACCAGTGGGGGGCTCAGGATCATCCCACAGTTCCCAGAACTTCGGAAAATCCCTTCCCACAATGGCGTCATGCGGTAACTGAGATACTAAGCCCACTGGATGAGAGAGGGTACCTTTGGGGGTCTCGAAACACACTGTAGTCACTGGATACTCTCGGGTGTCCCCATGCACACAAATAACAGCTACCTTGCTATTCCCAGAGACCTCTGTTTTAACTAACTCAGCCTTTATCAGGGTCACAAGGCTACCTGAATCCAGCAATACCACAACATTTCTACCATTAACACACATTTTGCATAAATGTTTCTCAGTTCCTCGAATGGCAGTGCATGCGACTGTCGCACACAGCGACTGACGTCTGCCCGTCAGAAAGTCACACTGCATGGGTTCCTCCACAACCGGGCAATTTGCTGCAATATGTCCCGCTTGCCGGCAGCGGTAGCAAACTATCCTTCTTGCCGCCTCTTGAGCAGCTGATTTCCCAGGCTGTTCTCGCCAAACTTGGGGTAGAGCTCCCACCCTCTCACTCTCTCCACCCTTACCCCTTGGAATCATCTTATCCGCCCCTGGGGATGGTCTGGTCTTAGGGTGGAAAGTCCGAGTGTCTCTGGAAGAGACCGTCAGGTTCTCTGTAGCCAAGTATTTCTCCACACGATCCACAAGACCATCGGCCGTCTCTGGGTCTCCATGGCTTACCCACTTTTGGATGGCAGTAGGAAGAGCTCTCAAAAACCGATCCATTACAACACGTTCCACAATCTTTGGTGCGGACAAAGTCTCTGGCTGTAGCCACTTTCTGCTCAGGTGAATGAGATCATACATTTGAGACCTGGGGGGTTTTCCAAGCTGGAAAGTCCAGTTATGCACACGCTGAGCCCGGACAGCCAGGGTGACACCCAGCCTTGCCAATATTTCAGCTTTTAGCATCACATAGTCTTTTGCTTGGTTAGGCTCTAGGTCATAGTAAGCTTTCTGCGATTCACCAGTTAACAGAGGAGCCACTAGTCCAGCCCACTGCTCCTCAGGCCACTTTTCTCTTTCAGCGGTCCTTTCAAATGTGGTCAAAAATACCTCTGGATCATCCTCTCCAGTCATTTTTGTCAATAAACGACTCACCCCAAAGGACGCGGTATTAGTGGGACGGCTTTCCTCACTGGTCTGCGGACGTTGCTGCATTACTGCTTCCATCTGTTGTTGTAGTCTCTGCTCTTGCTTCTGCAACAGGTCTATGAAGCGGGCCTCAGATTGCTGCTGGGCTTGTTGCTGAGCCTCCAGACTCTGTTGCAAAGTTGCGTTTGTCTGCTGCTGGGCTGCAAGGCTCTGTTGATGAGCTTGCTGCTGGGCTGCGAAGTTCTGTTGTTGAGCTGCAAGGCTCTGTTGATGAGCTGCAAGGCTCTTTTGCAAACCTGCATTTGTCTGCTGTTGATTGGCATTTGCTAGAGCCAGCTGTTTCAGTATCTCCTCCATGCTGGCTTAAAAAAACTGCCACTGGTTCTCCACCAACTGTGAGGGGGTTAGCTCGGCAGCGGGTGTGTGTGACCCCCGGGATGGGCTCCCCACACAAAAACAGGCCCAGCAGACGGAGGTTGTGGTTTTCAAAATCAAAAAGGTGCAGTTTATTTTCTATTTACAGTGACAAAAACACAGCAAAGCAAAAGAAACATAAACAAAATAAATCCTGGTCAATTTGACCTCTGACTAAACATACAGGTTTCCTAACTAACAACTGGGATCAGCCTAGTGCTGTCCTAGTCCCTAAGTCCCTGGTTTTAAATGTCCAAGCAAATAGCCACACAGGCTTTGTCTCACCGCACAAGGGTTCACTCTCTCCAGGAAGTCCACACAGGTCTGCTTCCAGGCATGAGCTAACATCTAATGAAGCTGGGAGTTCTTATAGAGGCCTAAATGAGCTGACAAGCTTCAGCTGGTCTCATCAACTCCCTGTCTGCACGACGCCCCACACTCTCCCTAGAGGTATGAGTCATCCATGAGCCCACTAGCCTTATACAACTCTCCACCTAGTTGTATAAGTCGGCGTAAAGCCTGAATCTGGGCGAAATATATCTACCCCCCTGGATGCAACCAGGTGACTTTACCTTCCTGCTGTCACAACACACATTTTAAAATGTATTAAAACATTTTTAATTAAAAAAACATTTATGAATGTAAACAAACATAATTTTTTTTACTTATTAATTAAATAATCTTTTAACATAAACAAAGCTTTTAAATAAATCTCTAAATCAAATAAGCAATTTTAAAAACTGAACGGTAAGTAGGATTTTTTTTTAATAAGTGTCATGTTTTAATATCCTGAATTGTATTTACTGCTTTAAATACATTTGTTAGATTCCCCCAGCAACAATAGATTCCCTCAGCAACAATAGATCCCCCAAGAACAAGACATCTCCCCAGCAACAATAGATCCCTCATGGCAACTATAGCTTCAACAGCAACAATAGATTTCTCTCAGCAACAATAGACACCCCCAGCAACAATAGATCCTTCCCATTAACAATAGATCTCCCCCGCAACAATAGATCACCCCCAGCAATAATAGACCTCCCAGCATCCAGTATCAATATACTCTCCAGCAGCCAACAACATAAGCCCCCTCCCTTAGCAGTAGTATTCTCCCATCAACAATTGACCCCCCAGAAACAATAGATCCCACCAGCAGTAATAGACTTCCCCAGCATCAATAGATCACCCAGTGACAATAGAGACCCCATCAGCCAACATCAATAGACACTCCAGCAAATCCCACCACCACTTGGCATATACATTCAGTGCTGAGGTGCCGGAACTGTGTTCTCCCGCATTCCTGCTGAAAAAAAGCCCAGTGGCAATGTGATTCACTGTGTCCAGGCCACACATCGATTGCAGGGCTCCCAGTTGCACGCTTTGTGAGCCACACAGGAGTCTCCAATGCATTGGCGGTGCATCCATAAGGGGCGCATGGGCGCCGCCCCCTCTCTCCTGCTACCCCTCTATCACCATAGATAGATTCATGCATTGCATGAATCTATCTATGATCGCTGCTGCCACCCCCTATTCAAGTGCCTGGCCCATTTTTGGGTGCCGGGAGCCTGAATTACAGTGGCGTTTTTGGAAGCACCTGATGAGAGGCGTAGGCTCTAATAGGCGTCCAAAAAGGTGAACAGCGGGCGCCATGCTGGGCGCTTGCAGTTCACTCAGCGTTATGTTAGGTTAGGGAATGATTATTCCTTTTCCTAACACTTAACCGCCTCTCAGCCAATCTGGTGCTCAGGTCTGTTACCTGTCACCTGATTGGCTGAAACGACAGGCGCTCTGATTGCATCCCTTTCAGGCGTCCAATCATAGCAGAGGAAGGAAAGAGAGGACGGGAGAAGACATTGAGGAGCGTGCAGGACACCGCCGCCGTGACCCGCTGCCCCACCAAGACAGGTAAATGCCGGGCGGGTGGGGAATGCACACTGGCAGCATTTAATAGGCACAGTAGCGGCAATTGATGGGCACAGTGTCAGCAATTGATGGGCACACTGGCAGCAATTGATGGGCACAGTGCCAGCAATTGATGGGCACACTGGCAGCAACTGATGGGCACAGTAGCGGCAATTGATGGATACACTGGCGGCAATTGATGGGCACAGTGGCAGCAATTGATGGGCACACTGGCAGCAATTGATGGCTACAATAGCTGCGTTTGATGGCACAGTGGCAGCAATTTATGGGCACAGTGGCTGCGTTTGATGGCACAGTCGCGGCAATTTATGGGCACAGTAGCTGCGTTTGATGGGCACAGTGGCTGCAATTGATAGGGGGTTTTTTTTCAGCTTGTTTGCGCCCCCCCAAAAAAATTTGAGCACCAGCCGCCACTGCTCCAATGTGGGCTGACGTACAGGTACATTAACCCACATTTGGCACTGCTTTCCGTACGCCATATATTGGGGCTGTGGGCATATGGGAAGTGGTTAATATACACTTGGGATATATTTTTTTTTATACCAAAGACATGTAGTATATATATATATATATATATATATATATATATATATTACATACTTTTTCGCTGACAGGCCAATTGTATATGTGCGATTATATATATATATTTACACAATATGTATCTATAATATATAGATATATATATAATATATAGATATATATATATATATATATATATATATACAGGTCCTTCTCCAAAAATTAGCATATTGTGATAAAGTTCATTATTTTCTGTAATGTACTGATAAACATTAGACTTTCATATATTTTAGATTCATTACACACAACTGAAGTAGTTCAAGCCTTTTCTTGTTTTAATATTGATGATTTTGGCATACAGCTCATGAAAACCCAAAATTCCTATCTCAAAAAATTAGCATATCATGAAAAGGTTCTCTAAACGAGCTATTAACCTAATCATCTGAATCAACTAATTAACTCTAAACACCTGCAAAAGATTCCTGAGGCTTTTAAAAACTCCCAGCCTGGTTCATTACTCAAAACCGCAATCATGGGTAAGACTGCCAACCTGACTGCTGTCCAGAAGGCCATCATTGACACCCTCAAGCAAAAGGGTAAGACACAGAAAGAAATTTCTGAACGAATAGGCTGTTCCCAGAGTGCTGTATCAAGGCACCTCAGTGGGAAGTCTGTGGGAAGGAAAAAGTGTGGCAGAAAACGCTGCACAACGAGAAGAGGTGACCGGACCCTGAAGAAGATTGTGGAGAAGGACCGATTCCAGACCTTGGAGGACCTGCGGAAGCAGTGGACTGAGTCTGGAGTAGAAACATCCAGAGCCACCGTGAACAGGCGTGTGCAGGAAATGGGCTACAGGTGCCGCATTCCCCAGGTCAAGCCACTTTTGAACCAGAAACAGCGGCAGAAGCGCCTGACCTGGGCTACAGAGAAGCAGCACTGGACTGTTGCTCAGTGGTCCAAAGTACTTTTTTCGGATGAAAGCTAATTTTGCATGTCATTCGGAAATCAAGGTGCCAGAGTCTGGAGGAAGACTGGGGAGCAGGGATGAGCCGAACACCCCCCTGTTCGGTTCGCACCAGAACCTGCGAACAGACAAAATGTTCGTGTAAACTTTAGAACCCTATTAAATACAATGGACTCGAACGTTCGAAATCTAAAGTGTTAATTATAAAGGCTAATATGCAAGTTATTGTCCTAAAAAGTGTTTGGGGACCCGGGTCCTGCCCCAGGGGACATGTATCAATGCAAAAAGAAGTTTTAAAAACGGCCGTTTTTTCGGGAGCAGTGATTTTAATAATGCTTAAAATGAAAAAATAAAAGTGAAATATTCCTTTAAATTTCGTACCTGGGGGGTGTGTATGATGTGCATGTAAAGTGGCGCATGTTTCCCGTGCTTAGAACTGTCCCTGCAAAAAATGTCATTTTTGAAAGAAAAAAAATGCATTTAAAACTGACTCGCGGCTATTAATGAATTGTCGGCTCCCGGCAATACATACAAAAGTCATTGATAAAAAAAAAAAAAAAAAGCGTGGGGGTTCCCCAGAATTCAATTACCAGGCCCTTCAGATCTGGCATGGATTTTAAGGGGAACTCCACCCCAAGTTTAAAAAAAAAATGGCGTGGAGTCCCCCTAAAAATCCATACCAGATCCCTTATCCGAGCACGCAACCTGGCCGGCCGCAGGGGAAAAGGGGGGGACGAGAAAGCGGCCCCCCCTCCCTCCTGAACCGTACCAAGCCACATGCCCTCAACATGGGGAGGATGTCCCCATGTTGATGGGGACAAGGGCCTCATCCCCACAACCCTTGCCCGGTGGTTGTGGGGGTCTGCGGGCGGGGGGCTTATCGGAATCTGGAAGACCCCTTTAACAAAGGGGACCCCCAGATCCCGCCCCCCCCCCCCTATGTGAATTGGTAAGGGGTACGTTGTACCCCTACCATTTCACGAAGAAAGCGTAAAAAAATGTTTAAAAAAACACACAAACACCTTGAAAAAGTCCTTTATTTAAAAAAATAAATAAATAAACATTCCAGCGGTGAAATCCAGTGTCCCGCGGCGATCCCGATGTCCAGCGCTGTCCTTCATTGGTTGTGCCTGAGCGGACCTGATGGGGAACTCCCTCTCAGTATTTTAAATGTATAGACCCGCCCCTTCTAATGTTCCCCATCAGGTCCGCTCAGCGGGCGAGATGCAGAACATGAGAAGGGGCGGGTTTATACATGTATTACCAAAATGAGAGCAGTTCCCCATCAGGTCCGCCTCCTCGGTATGTCAGACCCGCCTACGTCATTGGCTTGAGCGGGGAACTTCCTTCACTATGTAAATTTAAATTACACAGTGAAGGAAGTTCCCCGCTCAAGCCAATGACGTAGGCGGGTCCGACATACCGAGGAGGCGGACCTGATGGGGAACTGCTCTCACTTTGGTAATACATGTATAGACCCGCCCCTTCTCATGTTCCGCATCTGGTCCGCTGAGCGGACCTGATGGGGAACTTTAGAAGGGGCGGGTCTATACATTTAAAATACTGAGAGGGAGTTCCCCATCAGGTCCGCTCAGGCACAACCAATGACGGACAGCGCTGGACATCGGGATCGCCGCGGGACACTGGATTTCACCGCTGGAATGTTTTTTTTTTTTTTTTCTTAATAAAGGACTTTTTCAAGGTGTTTGTGTGTTTTTTTAAACATTTTTTTACGCTTTCTTCGTGAAATGGTAGGGGTACAATGTACCCCTTACCAATTCACATAGGGGGGGGCCGGGATCTGGGGGTCCCCTTTGTTAAAGGGGTCTTCCAGATTCCGATAAGCCCCCCGCCCGCAGACCCCCACAACCACCGGGCAAGGGTTGTGGGGATGAGGCCCTTGTCCCCATCAACATGGGGACATCCTCCCCATGTTGAGGGCATGTGGCTTGGTACGGTTCAGGAGGGAGGGGGGGCCGCTCTCTCGTCCCCCCCTTTTCCCCTGCGGCCGGCCAGGTTGCGTGCTCGGATAAGGGGTCTGGTATGGATTTTTAGGGGGACTCCACGCCATTTTTTTTTTAAATTTGGGGTGGAGTTCCCCTTAAAATCCATGCCAGATCTGAAGGGCCTGGAATGGATATTTGGGGAACCCCACGTCAATTTTTATTTTATTTGCGGCGGGGTTCCCCTTAATATCCATTCCAGACCTGAAGGGCCTGGTAATTGAATTCTGGGGAACCCCCACGCTTTTTTTTTTTTTTTATCAATGACTTTTGTATGTATTGCCGGGAGCCGACAATTCATTAATAGCCGCGAGTCAGTTTTAAATGACTTTTTTTCTTTCAAAAATGACATTTTTTGCAGGGACAGTTCTAAGCACGGGAAACATGCGCCACTTTACATGCATATCATACACACCCCCCAGGTACGAAATTTAAAGGAATATTTCACTTTTATTTTTTCATTTTAAGCATTATTAAAATCACTGCTCCCGAAAAACGGCCGTTTTTAAAACTTCTTTTTGCATTGATACATGTCCCCTGGGGCAGGACCCCGGTCCCCAAACACTTTTTAGGACAATAACTTGCATATTAGCCTTTATAATTAACACTTTAGATTTCTCCCATAGATTTTTCGAATTTGCCGCGAACACCCCAATTTGTTCGTTGTTCGGCGAACGGGCGAACAGGCAATGTTCGAGTCGAACATGAGTTCGACCCGAACTCGAAGCTCATCCCTACTGGGGAGAGGGAAATGCCAAAATGCCTGAAGTCCAGTGTCAAGTACCCACAGTCAGTGATGGTCTGGGGTGCCATGTCAGCTGCTGGTGTTGGTCCACTGTGTTTTATCAAGGGCAGGGTCAATGCAGCTAGCTATCAGGAGATTTTGGAGCACTTCATGCTTCCATCTGCTGAAAAGCTTTATGGAGATGAAGATTTCATTGTTCAGCATGACCTGGCACCTGTTCACAGTGCCAAAACCACTGGTAAATGGTTTACTGACCATGGTATTACTGTGCTCAATTGGCCTGCCAACTCTCCTGACCTGAACCCCATAGAGAATCTGTGGGATATTGGGAAGAGAAAATTGAGAGACGCAAGACCCAACACTCTGGATGAGCTTAAGGCCGCCATCGAAGCATTCTGGGCCTCCATAACACCTCAGCAGTGCCACAGGCTGGTTGCCTCCATGCCACGCCGCATTGAAGCAGTCATTTCTGCAAAAGGATTCCCGACCAAGTATTGAGTGCATAACTGAACATAATTATTTGAAGGTTGACTTTTTTTGTATTAAAAACACTTTTCTTTTATTGGTCGGATGAAATATGCTAATTTTTTGAGATAGGATTTTTGGGTTTTCATGAGCTGTATGCCAAAATCATCAATATTAAAACAAGAAAAGGCTTGAACTACTTCAGTTGTGTGTAATGAATCTAAAATATATGAAAGTCTAATGTTTATCAGTACATTACAGAAAATAATGAACTTTATCACAATATGCTAATTTTTTGAGAAGGACCTGTATATCACATATACAATTGTCTTGTCAGCGAAAAAGTATGTAATATATATATATATATATATATCTATATATTACATATTTTTTCGCTGACAAGACAATTGTATATGTGATATATATATATATATATATATATATATATATATATTAGTTAATGACAAGCCAGGGTAAGGTAAGGTTTATCAATTGGTTGGCTGTTTTGGCAAAAAAAAAATGTTCATTTGTGCACAGACCACAGTGCTGTCTCTCTCACACTCGCTCTCACCTTGATTAAACAGGCTGCCTGCCTAAAGCCACTCGTCTGCCGCTGCCGCTAACCAGGCTACTCCGCTGCTTCTGATGGAGTCAGGAGAGAAAGGCTGAAGGGGGGGCGGAGTGCAGAATTAGATCACTCCGCCGGCGCCGGCGGGACCTGCAGCTGGAACTATAGAAGCTGCATCGGCTTATGCGGCTCCCGGCGGTGTTACTCCGCGGCTAGTTCCCTCCCTGCTCCTTCCTCCCACTCGCAGGTTTAACCCCCTGATCGCCCGGCGGGTGATATCAATTAGGTTTTAACGTCAGTTAGCGTCTACGTTGCCCCAGGCAGCGTCAGGTTAGTGCCAGTAGCGCAAACACCCACACGCAAAGCATACACCTCCCTTAGTGGTATAGTATCTGACCAGATCAATATCTGACCTGATCAGATCTATACTAGCGTCCCCAGCAGTTTAAGGTTCCCAAAAACGCAGTGTTAGCAGGATCAGCCCAGATACCTGCTAGCACCTGCGTTTAGCCCCTCCGCCCAGCCCAGCCCAGCCTACCCAAGTGCAGTATCGATCGATCACTGTCACTTACAAAACACAACACACATAACTTTCGCAGAGACAGGCCTGATCCCTGCGATCGCTAACAGTTTTTTTTGGAAGCGTTTGGTACATTTGCTGACAGTCAGGTGTTTTTTTACCTGTGAATCCTTACTAGTGTACCACTAAATTTAGAGCCCAAAATGGCAAATCGAAGGTACACTAGTAAAGAGGCCTGCGAGATTCTGAGCATAACACATAGTGAAGAGGAGGTCACACATCTGTCAGATTCAGGCTCAGAATACAACCCCGTAGAAGACAGTGGCTCCATGTCAGATAGCTCTACACGATCCCGATCTTCTGATGTTGTTGAGGAGCAAGAACCGCAGGGCTCTCGTATTATGGAGCAGAGAAGTACTAGCGCCACTATTCCTTCTGGTGAACTGGCAAGCACCAGCGGCCTAGTACACCCTGGACGTACATCCAGCACTGCAGTATCAAGTGGTGATGTGGCAAGTCCCATAAGTGCAGTTCAAGCTGGCAAGATGGCAAGCACAAGTAGTGTCCCGCTGCCACCAAGAAGAAGACAAAGGCAGGCCCGTTGTGCCCATAGTGTCCTTCCTGCAGAATTCGCCTATCCTGATTGGGTGCCTAACACTTCTGCAGAACCCGTACTTCCCCCATTCACTGGCCAATCAGGTGGAAACAGCTGATTTTACGCCACTTGATTATTATTCGCTGTTTTTCACGGAAGATCTCTATAGATCTATTGTGGACCAGAGTAATTTATATGCTGGTCAATTCATTGCCACTAATCCCCAGTTGCCTTCCATTGCCAAAGATTGGAAACCAATTACGGTTTCCGAATTTAAAACCTTTCTGGGCCTTTCCCTCAACATGGGCACACATAAATTCTCGTCATTGCGCGCCTATTGGTCCACGCGCCCAATTGACCATATGCCCGTGTTCTCTGCCTCCATGTCCAGGAAACGATACGAGCAGATCTTGCAGTTCATGCACTTCAACAAACTGAACTTTGTCGTCCACGTGGTGACCCTGAATACGATCAGCTATACAAAATTCGGCCCCTCAAACCACTTCAACGAACGCTTTGCAGCCTCGTTTACTCCCGATCAAGTTGTCTGCGTTGATGAGTCCCTGATTAAATTTTCTGGCCGCTTGTCTTTCAAACAGTACCTTCCCAGCAAGCGTGCCAGATATGGGGTCAAGCTCTAAGTTCTGTGACAGGGCAACAGGCTATGTATGGAGCTTTATGGTTTATGAGGGAAAAGACAGTCACGTAGAGCTGGAGAACTGCCCAGAATACATAGGGAGAGCTGGCAAGATAGTGTGGAACTTGGTGTCACCCTTATTCGGAAAGGGGTACCACTTGTATGTGGATAATTATTACACGAACGTGCCACTGTTTAGTCACTTGTTTGATCATCTGATTAGAGCATGTGGCACTGTGCGACCTAATCGCTGGGGCTTTCCCCAGGGGCTTGTAGATTCTCGTCTTAGGCTGAGGGAGAGAGCCTGCTTGAAGTGTAATAATTTGCTCGCTGTGAAGTGGAGGGATAATAAGAATGTTTTCCTTCTTACCTCCCTTCACGCAGACACGACAGTCCGAATTCATACGGCAACTGGTGTTGTGGAGAAACCTCTCTGTGTCCACGAATATAACCAAAATATGGGAGGGGTGGACCTCAACGACCAGTTGTTGGCACTGTATCACATTGCCCGTAAGGCAAGACACTGGTACAAAAAAGTGTCTCTATCCTTATTTCAATTGGTTTTGCTGAACGCTCATGTGCTATACAGAGCTTCAGGTGGGACTTTATCATTCCTTAAATTCCAGGATGAGATAGTCACAGACCTCCTGTATCCAGGCAGTTCTGCACCTCACCATTCCCAACCAATCCCAACCAAATGCAGTAAGCCGGCTGCATGAGAAGCATTTTCCTTATGTCCTCGAGAGTACCCCTACCCAACGAGCCCCCCAAAGAAGATGTCGTGTCTGTACCAAGCGCGGATTTAGGCGTGACACCCGTTATTATTGTCCACGCTGTTCTGACGATCCTGGTCTTTGCATTGGTAAATGTTTTGAACGCTTCCACACACTAGTGATGTTTTAGCGTAGGGTACAGCAATGCACAGGATAGGACACACTTACACAGGGTCTCCCAAGATGCCATCGCATTTTGAGAGACCCGAACTGTTACAGTTGTTACAGTTACTAAAAAAAGTGTAAAGAAAAATGTATAATAAAAAAACAAAAATAGTTGTCGTTTTATCATTCTCTCCCTCTCTCCTAATTTTTTACTGTATTCTATTCTGTCAATTTTATCATGCTTGCTTTTCAGGTATTCACCACCACAGTTAAAAAAAAAAGAGCATGTATGCCGAAGCCTGGGGGCAGCAGGGGCGGAGGAGCGGCTTTGCTCCTAATGCCTCGTACATATGGTCAAAATTCAGACGGAGGCTTGCCCGTGGAAAAGTCTGACCGTGTGTACGTGGCATAACTTTTTTGCGGGAGGATGCCCCATGCTTCGGCATATATATATTTTAGCCACAGGTTGCGTTAAAAAAATGTTTTATTTTTTACTATGTTTTTTTTTGGTATTTGCTTTGCAGGTATGGTATGGTAAGGTCTTACTGTTATACTGTAATGTTACTTTGTTTTAATGTTAACCATCATTTTCTTAGCAGGTACACCATTCAGTTGCAACGCGGATTTATTTATCTTGACAGCAACAGCATTTGCTCCCACGATACATAAAGCCGTGACTCCAACGCTGTAGGAGGTAATTTCACCACCACAGTTAAAAAAAAAAAAAGAGCATATCTGCTGAAGCATGGGGGCAGCAGGGGCGGAGGTGCGATTTTGCTCCTAATACCACGTACATATGGTCTAAATTCCGACGGAGGCTTGCCCGTGGAAAAGTCCAACCATGTGTACGCGGCATAACCTTTTATGCCGCGTACATACGGTCGAAATTCCAACGGAGGCTTGCTCGTGGAAAAGTCCGACCGTGTGTACGTGGCATAACTTTCTTGCGGGAGGATGCCCACATGCTTGGCATATATAAATGGTGCATGTATGCCCATCATTAGAAGTGGGAGGATGAAGGGAGGTATTCTAATGGTGGGCATACCCACCGATCAATCTCTTTTTTTCGTTCAGCCAACAGGCTGCATGAAAAAAAAAGATTACAATACATGTCCAACAAGGACCAGCAACGTACTGGTATGTTGCTGGACTTTGAATGGTTATACCAGAATGATGCCTGTGGGTTTAGGTATCATCTTGGTATCATTCTTTTCAGCCAGCAGTCAGCTTTCATTTAAAAGCAATCCTAGCGGCTAATTAGCCTCTAGACTGCTTTTACAAGCAGTGGGAGGGAATATCCCCCCCCGGATATAAACAGCGCCATTGGGAAATTGGGAAAGCATTTTATCACACCGATCTTGGTGTGGTCAGATGCTTTAAGGGCAGTGGAACGATCTAGGGTCTAATAGACCCCAATTTTTTCAAAAAAAGAGTACCTGTCACTACCTATTGCTATCATAGGGGATATTTACATTCCCTGAGATAACAATAAAAATGGTAAAAAAAAAAAAAAAGGGAAGGAACAGTTTAAAAATAAAATAAAAAAGCAAAATAAATTATATATAAAAAAAAAAGGACACCTGTCCCCCCCCCCTGCTCTTGCGCAAAGGCGAATCCAAGCGTCGGTCTGGCGTCATATGTAAACAGCAATTGCACCATGCATGTGAGGTATCACCGCGAAGGTCAGATCAAGGGCAGTAATTTTAGCAGTAGACCTCCTCTGTAAATCTAATGTGGTAACCTGTAAAGGCTTTTAAAGGCTTTTAAAATGTATGTAGTTTGTCGCCACTGCACGTTTGTGCGCAATTTTAAAGCATGTCGTGTTTGGTATCCATGTACTCGGCCTAAGATCATATTTTTTATTTCATCAAACACTTGGGCAATATAGTGTGTTTTAGTGCATTGAAATTAAAAAAAGTGTATATTTTCCCAAACAAATGTGCTTGAAAAATCGCTGCGCAAATACTGTGTGGAAAAAAAAATGCAACACCCACCATTTTAATCGGTAGGGCCTTTGCTTTAAAAAATATATATAATGTTTGGGGGTTCAACTTAATTTTCTTGCAAAAAAATAGGTTTTCATGTAAACAAAAAGTGTCAGAAAGGGCTTTGTCTTCAAGTGGTTAGAAGAGTGGATGATGTGTGACATAAGCTTCCTAATGTTGTGCATAAAATGCCAGAACAGTTCAAAACCCACCCCAAATGACCCCATTTTGTAAAGTAGACATCCCAAGCTATTTGCTGAGAGGCGTATCGAGTCCATGGAATATTTAATATTTTGACACATGTTGGGGGAAAAAGACAATTATTATTTTTTTTTGCACAAATTTGTCACTAAATGATATATTGCTCAAACGTGCCATGGGCATATGTGAAATTACACCCCAAAATACATTCTGTTGCTTCTCCTGAGTACTGGGATACCACATGTGTGAGACTTTTTGGGAGCCTAGCCGCGTACGGGACCCCAAAAACCAAGTACCCGCCTTCAGGCTTTCTAAGGGTGTAAATTTTTGATTTCACTCCTCACTGCCTATCAGTTTCGGAGGCCATGGAATGCCCAGATGGCACAAACCCCCCCCTAATGACCCCATTTTGGAAAGTAGACACCCCAAACTATTTGTTGAGAGGTATGGTGAGTATTTTGCAGATCTCGCTTTTTGTCACAAAGTTTTGAGAATTGAAAAAAGAAAAAAAAATTCTTTCTTCATTTTCAAAAACAAATGAGAGCTGTAAAATACTCACAATGCCTCCCAGCAAATAGCTTGGGGTGTCTACTTTCCAAAATGGGGTCATTTGGGGGGGGGGTTGTGCTATTTTGGCATTTTATGGCCTTCGAAATTGTGATAGGTAGTGAGGAGTGAAATCAAAAATTTTCGCCCTTAGAAATCCTGAAGGCGGTGCTTGGTTTTCGGGGCCCCGTACGCGGCTAGGCTCTCAAAAAGTCCCACACATGTGGTATCCCCATACTCTGGAGAAGCAACAGAATTTATTTTGGGGTGTAATTTCACATATGCCCATGTCATGTGTGAGCAATATATCATTTAGTGACAACTTTGTGCAAAAAAAAATAAAAGTTTGTAATTTTCCCGAAACTTGTGGCAAAATATAAAATATTCCATGGACTTAACATGCCTCTCAGCAAATAGCTTGGGGTGTCTACTTTCCAAAATGCGGTCATTGGGGGGGGGGGGGTTTGTGCTAATTTGGAATTTTATGGCCTTCGAAACTGTGATAGGTAGTGAGGAGTGAAATCAAAAATTTGCACCCTTAGAAATCTTGAAGGCGGCGCTTGGTTTTCTAAACCCCGTACGCGGCTAGGCTCCCAAAAAGTCACACACATGTGGTATCCCTGTACTCAGGAGGTGCAATTCCACATATAACCATGCCATGTTTGAGCAATATATCATATAGTGACAACTTTTTGTAAATTTTTGTTTTTTTTTGTCATTCAATCACTTGGGACTAAAAAATTAAATATGCAATTGGCTCAACATGCCTCTCAGCAAATATCTTGGGGTGTCTACTTTCCAAAATGGGGTCATTTGGGGGGGTTTGTGCCATCTTGGCATTTTATGGACTTCAAAACTGTGATAGGTAGTTATAGATAGTGAGGAGTGAAATCAAAAATTTATGCCCTTAGAAATCTTGAAGGTGGTGCTTGGTTTTCGGGGTCCGTACGTGGCTAGGCTCCCAAAAAGTCCCACACATGTGGTATTCCCCGTACTCGGGAGAAGCAGCAAAATGTATTTTGGGGTGCAATTCCACATATAACCATGGCATGTGTGAGCAATATATCATTTAGTGACAACGTTTTGTAAAAATGTTTTTATTTTTTGTCATTATTCAATCACTTGGGACAAAAAAAAATATTCAATGGGCTCAACATGCCTCTCAGCAATTTCCTTGGGGTGTCTACTTTCCAAAATGGGGTCATTTGGGGGGGTTTGTACTGCCCTGCCATTTTAGCACCTCAAGAAATGAGATAGGCAGTCATAAATGAAAAGCTGTGTAAATTCCAGAAAATGTACCCTAGTTTGTAGACGCTATAACTTTTGCGCAAACCAATAAATATACGCTTATTGATTTTTTTTTTACTAAAGACGTGGCTGAATACATTTTGGCCTAAATGTATGACTAAAATTTAGTTTATTCGATTTTTCTTTTAACAAAAATAAAAAATATCTTATTTTTTTCTACATTTTCGGTCTTTTTCCATTTATATCGCAAAAAATAAAAATTGCAGAGGCAATCAAATACCATCAAAAGAAAGCTCTACTTGTGTGAAAAAAAGGACGCAAATTTTGTTTGGGTACAACATTGCATGACCGCGCAATTACCAGTTAAAGCAGTGCAGTGCCAAATTGTAAAAACACCTCTGGTCTTTAAGCTGCATATTGGTCCGGGGCTTAAAGTGGATGTAAACCCGATTTATTTATTTTTTTGCTGTCACAATGTAGTTTATAAGATTTCCTATCATTTGTGCCAGGTCTTGCCACAAAGAGTTAATCCAGCTCTCAGCAATCCTCTTTTCTTTTTTCAGTAAGATAAACGGACAAACAGGAGAACTTTTGTCCGTTCCGCCCCATTGCTGTGAGTGACAGGTTATTTACATAGCTCATGCACTATGCCTGAGACAGGAATTATTTTTAAATTCCCACCCCCACTCCTTTTCTGAAGTCATGTGGTTACTTTTCTGGATTTTGACTGGATGTTAGTGATCATAGCAGAAGTTCAGTGTAAGGAATACCCAGGAGGAAATGCATGTTGACAAGGGGAGTGTAGAGGTGGGCGGGGAGTCTACTGACATCACAACTCCACCCACCGAGCTCCAGACAACAGATCCACCCACAGAATCTGCAGTTTTTCAGGTCTCATAACAGAGGGGAGACATTTAACAGGTAAGGATACATGCAGGAGGCATCTATATCCTTATAGATCAGCACTATGGCAGTAGTTTAGAAAGGATGAGAGTGGGTTTACATCCACTTTAAGTGGTTAAGCATCATTAAAATCACTGCTCCCGAAAAAACGGCTGTTTTTAAAACTTTTTTTGCATTGATACATGTCCCCTGGGGCAGGACCCGGGTCCCCAAACCCTTTTTCGGACAATAACTTGCATATTAGCCTTTAAAATTCACACTTTTGATTTCTCGCGTTCGAGATCCATAGACTTTAACGGTGTTCGAAAGTTCCCGCAAACTTTCGGTCCGTTCGCATGTTCTGGATGCGAACTGAACCGGAGGGTGTTCGGCTCATCCCTAATCGGAACTAGAGCTGAAGACGATCCAGCACTGAAGCTTGGCAGACCTTGGGTTTAAATAGGCAGCGGGCACCAGGATCTGTGGGCATGACCATGGATGCACATATGCATCAATCCTCATGCACGTGCGCTTTCTTGTCCTTGCTAATCTAGTTAGGCTTCTATGCTCATGACCCTGCACATGCACATGAAAGTGAGCATGTGCCTCATGAGATCTCTGATAATGTGTTTCATTAGGAAGTATGTTAGAACTTTTAAAATGATGTTGCAAAATTTATATTTAATGACAGCAATTTTAATGTATATACAATATGATATCATGAAACAAATGACCAAGTGTCATTACTTACTCCTGTATATCAAAAAGTAATGCATTAAACCATACTGTGTATATTTTTATACATATACGGTATATAAATATTTTTTATATATATAGGTAGCGGTACCCCCTGTTGGGCCTGCTGATAGACTCTATACCCCACTGGCCACTAGGGATGAGCTTCGTGTTCGAGTCGAACATACGTTCGACTCGAACATTGGCTGTTCGATCGTTCGACGAAGATCGAACGATTTGGGCCGTTCGCGCCAAATTCGAGTGACGCGAACGGCCCACAATGCACTACGCCATCGCAGTGTCATCCAGGCGCTGTGATTGGCCAAGCATGCACTGTGACCCCGCATGCTTGGCCAATCACAGCGCCGGCAGCGAGGAGAGCAATGATTGGCCACAGGCAGGATGCCTGTGGCCAATTATTGCTGAGGGTGTTTAGTACACGCCCCACACTATAAAAGGCCGCCAGCACGGCGGCCTAGTGTAGTGTGTTCCGGAGCAGGGATAGAGTAGCATAGGCAGGGACAGTGACTGTTATTTCTTTCTTGCTTAACCTGGATTCCTTTAGTTTAGGGAAAGAGAAGGATAGGTAGGGAGAGTGTCAGTGTGTTTTGTGCTTCTGCTATAGTGTGCTTAAAAAAAACATTTATTCTAGGGACAGAAAACTCTAGGTAGGGACAGTGTCAGTTTCTTTCACTCTGCAAGTCCTTGTTTCCAGGGACCTGTAAGGACAGTGAGTTAATTGTCCTTGTGCTATATTGTGCTTAAAAAAACATTTATTCTAGGGACAGAAAACTCTAGGTAGGGACAGTGTCAGTTTCTTTCACTCTGCAAGTCCTTGTTTCCAGGGACCTGTAAGGACAGTGAGTTAATTGTCCTTGTGCTATATTGTGATTAAAAAAAACATTTATTCTAGGGACAGAAAACTCTAGGTAGGGACAGTGTCAGTTTCTTTCACTCTGCAAGTCCTTGTTTCCAGGGACCTGTAAGGACAGTGAGTTAATTTTCCTTGTGCTATATTGTGATTAAAAAAAACATTTTTTCTAGGGACAGAAAACTGTAGGTAGGGAGAGTGTTTTTTTTCTTTCACTCTGCAAGTCCTTGTTTCCAGGGACCTGTAAGGACAGTGAGTTAATTGTCCTTGTGCTATATTGTGCTTAAAAAAACATTTATTCTAGGGACAGAAAACTCTAGGTAGGGACAGTGTCAGTTTCTTTCACTCTGCAAGTCCTTGTTTCCAGGGACCTGTAAGGACAGTGAGTTAATTGTCCTTGTGCTATATTGTGATTAAAAAAAACATTTATTCTAGGGACAGAAAACTCTAGGTAGGGACAGTGTCAGTTTCTTTCACTCTGCAAGTCCTTGTTTCCAGGGACCTGTAAGGACAGTGAGTTAATTTTCCTTGTGCTATATTGTGATTAAAAAAAACATTTTTTCTAGGGACAGAAAACTGTAGGTAGGGAGAGTGTTTTTTTTCTTTCACTCTGCAAGTCCTTGTTTCCAGGGACCTGTAAGGACAGTGAGTTAATTGTCCTTGTGCTATATTGTGCTTAAAAAAAAACATTTATTCTAGGGACAGAAAACTCTAGGTAGGGACAGTGTCAGTTTCTTTCACTCTGCAAGTCCTTGTTTCCAGGGACCTGTAAGGACAGTGAGTTAATTTTCCTTGTGCTATATTGTGATTAAAAAAAACATTTATTCTAGGGACAGAAAACTCTAGGTAGGGACAGTGTCAGTTTCTTTCACTCTGCAAGTCCTTGTTTCCAGGGACCTGTAAGGACAGTGAGTTAATTTTCCTTGTGCTATATTGTGATTAAAAAAAACATTTATTCTAGGGACAGAAAACTCTAGGTAGGGACAGTGTCAGTTTCTTTCACTCTGCAAGTCCTTGTTTCCAGGGACCTGTAAGGACAGTGAGTTAATTTTCCTTGTGCTATATTGTGATTAAAAAAAACATTTATTCTAGGGACAGAAAACTCTAGGTAGGGACAGTGTCAGTTTCTTTCACTCTGCAAGTCCTTGTTTCCAGGGACCTGTAAGGACAGTGAGTTAATTTTCCTTGTGCTATATTGTGATTAAAAAAAACATTTTTTCTAGGGACAGAAAACTGTAGGTAGGGAGAGTGTTTTTTTTCTTTCACTCTGCAAGTCCTTGTTTCCAGGGACCTGTAAGGACAGTGAGTTAATTTTCCTTGTGCTATATTGTGCTTAAAAAAAACATTTTTTCTAGGGACAGAAAACTCTAGGTAGGGAGAGTGTTTTTTTTTTTTCACTCTGCAAGTCCTTGTTTCCAGGGACCTGTAAGGACAGTGAGTTAATTGTCCTTGTGCTATATTGTGCTTAAAAAAAACATTTATTCTAGGGACAGAAAACTCTAGGTAGGGACAGTGTCAGTTTCTTTCACTCTGCAAGTCCTTGTTTCCAGGGACCTGTAAGGACAGTGAGTTAATTTTCCTTGTGCTATATTGTGATTAAAAAAAACATTTTTTCTAGGGACAGAAAACTGTAGGTAGGGAGAGTGTTTTTTTTCTTTCACTCTGCAAGTCCTTGTTTCCAGGGACCTGTAAGGACAGTGAGTTAATTGTCCTTGTGCTATATTGTGCTTAAAAAAAACATTTATTCTAGGGACAGAAAACTCTAGGTAGGGACAGTGTCAGTTTCTTTCACTCTGCAAGTCCTTGTTTCCAGGGACCTGTAAGGACAGTGAGTTAATTTTCCTTGTGCTATATTGTGATTAAAAAAAACATTTATTCTAGGGACAGAAAACTCTAGGTAGGGACAGTGTCAGTTTCTTTCACTCTGCAAGTCCTTGTTTCCAGGGACCTGTAAGGACAGTGAGTTAATTTTCCTTGTGCTATATTGTGATTAAAAAAAACATTTATTCTAGGGACAGAAAACTCTAGGTAGGGACAGTGTCAGTTTCTTTCACTCTGCAAGTCCTTGTTTCCAGGGACCTGTAAGGACAGTGAGTTAATTTTCCTTGTGCTATATTGTGATTAAAAAAAACATTTATTCTAGGGACAGAAAACTCTAGGTAGGGACAGTGTCAGTTTCTTTCACTCTGCAAGTCCTTGTTTCCAGGGACCTGTAAGGACAGTGAGTTAATTTTCCTTGTGCTATATTGTGATTAAAAAAAACATTTTTTCTAGGGACAGAAAACTGTAGGTAGGGAGAGTGTTTTTTTTCTTTCACTCTGCAAGTCCTTGTTTCCAGGGACCTGTAAGGACAGTGAGTTAATTGTCCTTGTGCTATATTGTGCTTAAAAAAAACATTTTTTCTAGGGACAGAAAACTGTAGGTAGGGAGAGTGTTTTTTTTTTTTCACTCTGCAAGTCCTTGTTTCCAGGGACCTGTAAGGACAGTGAGTTAATTGTCCTTGTGCTATATTGTGCTTAAAAAAAACATTTATTCTAGGGACAGAAAACTCTAGGTAGGGACAGTGTCAGTTTCTTTCACTCTGCAAGTCCTTGTTTCCAGGGACCTGGAGAGACATTGAGTGAATTGTCCTTGTGCTATATTGTGATTAAAAAAAACATTTATTCTAGGGACAGAAAACTCTAGGTAGGGACAGTGTCAGTTTCTTTCACTGTGAAAGTCCTTGTTTCAAGGGACAGAGAAGGACACCTGAAGGTAGCCCTTATTGCTTT
Source organism: Rana muscosa (assembly GCA_029206835.1). Classification (NCBI taxonomy): domain Eukaryota; kingdom Metazoa; phylum Chordata; class Amphibia; order Anura; family Ranidae; genus Rana; species Rana muscosa. Next base: position 550,301,440 of record CM055116.1, on the reverse strand, counting down.
TTTCCCATCTCCCTGCAGGCCATCTATTAGAATGTCTGGAAGGCAAACAAGGAGAGGCAGACAGTCAGGAGGCAATAAAAGAGGGCAAGCAGGCTCTGTGTCTGGGGGCAACAGTGCTGGTCGTGGACGCGGTGCATTGTCATCAGCACATGGCCATGGGACACGCTTGTCCTTCTTTTCGGCAGCTGGACATGTTGAGCCACATCATGCCGAAGACTTGGTAGAGTGGATGACCAAGCCCTCCTCCTCCTCCTCATCCTCTCTCACCCAGGCTCAGGGTACTGGAAAAGCAGCTGCCAAAGCGTCGTCTTCCCTGGTATCAATGTCAGACAAATCATCAGTCACTCCTTCCCTAGACCCACCATGTCCTCCTCCTGAGGAGTCCCCCGAACTGTTTCAGCACAGTGTTGGGTACATGCTCCAGGAGGATGCCCAGCGTTTCGAAGGGTCTGATGATGAAACCCAGCTAGAGGAAGGCAGTAGCGTGAGAGCAGACAGAGGGGATGCTCAAGAAGGACACCAATCTGGCAGTCATGTTCCAGCAGCTGCAGCATACTGCCAGATTGGCTCCAGTGATGAGGAGGGAGGGGATGATGAGGTCAATGACTCCACGTGGGTGCCTAATAGGAGAGAGGAGGAGGAGGAGGATGAGGAGGAGGCACATCTCCAACGAGGCAGGATGCCCTTTGGTGGCCAGCGTAAGGGCAGTACACCGACGGAATCACACCGCAGAGCTCCGCCTGTGCAGGGCGCTGCCTCTGCCCGTCATTCAAAAAGTTCTTTGGTGTGGGCCTTTTTTGAGGCTAGTGCATCAGATCGCACAGCTGCTGTTTGCAACATATGTCTCAAGCGTATATCGCGTGGCCAAAACATCAGCCGCTTGGGTACCACATGCCTGACCAGACATATGTTGACCTGCCATGCAGCTCGTTGGCAAGCCTACCTCAAAGACCCACACCAAAGAACAAAGCGGACCTCTCCTTGCACCGCATCAGCTGGGATCTCCAACCCCACTATAACTTCAGTCCTCTCTGAAACATGCACTGAGAGGAATGAAGGTGTAGAATTAGGTGTGTCACAGCCAAGTACTTGCGCCCACTCTGCTAGCAGTACACCGACGTCCGATTCTAGCAGGCAAATTTCCCTGCCCCAGCTGCTGGACCGTCGAAAGAAGTTCACTCCCAGCCATCCACATGCCCAGCGGTTGAATGCTAGCTTGGCTAAATTGCTAGCGCTTCAACTGCTGCCTTTTCAGTTGGTAGACTCGGCCCCCTTCCGTGAGTTTGTGCAATGTGCGGTTCCTCAGTGGCAGGTTCCCAAACGCCACTTTTTCTCACGGAAGGCTATTCCGGCTCTCTACCGGCATGTGGAAGGCAATGTCTTGGCCTCGCTGGACAGGGCGGTCAGCGGTAAGGTGCATATTACCGCTGACTCATGGTCCAGCAGGCATGGACAGGGACGTTACCTTTCTTTCACGGCCCATTGGGTCACTCTTTTGGCAGCTGGGAAGGATTCAGGACAAGGTGCAGTAGTGTTGGAGGTTGTCCCACCGCCACGCCTCCAAAATGCTACTACTGGTTGTGACACACCTCTCTCCTCCACCCCCTCCTCTTCTTCTTCCTCCATGGCCTCTTCCTGTGGTTTGTCCTATGAACCAGCGGTGCTCCGTAGCCGTTCACGGGGCTACGCAAGTACGCAGGCAAAAAGATGCCATGCCGTGCTTGCGCTGGTGTGTTTGGGGGACAGAAGCCACACTGGGGCAGAGGTCCTGTCTGCTCTGCAGGGCCAGGCCGAGAGGTGGTTGACGCCACGCCAGCTTAAGCCAGGAATGGTGGTTTGCGACAATGGCACCAACCTCCTCTCCGCCCTCCGACAGGGACAACTGACCCATGTGCCCTGTGTGGCTCACGTCCTTAACCTGGTGGTGCAGCGCTTCTTGGGCAGGTACCCAGGCTTACAGGATGTCCTGAGGCAGGCCAGGAAAGTCTGTGTGCATTTCCGCAGATCTTATAATGCCAGTGCTCGCCTGGCTGAGCTGCAAAAGGAGTTGAACCTGCCCAAGAACCGCCTTATATGTGACATGCCCACCAGGTGGAACTCAACGTTGGCCATGCTGCAGCGGCTGCACACGCAGCAGAGGGCCATCAATGAGTACCTGTGCGACTACGGCACCAGGACAGGGTCAGGGGAGCTTGGTTTTTTTTCTCCACGCCAGTGGGGCATGATCAGGGATGCATGCACTGTCCTGGCACCATTTGAGGAGGCCACGAGGATGGTGAGCAGTGACAGTGCATGCATCAGTGACACTGTACCTCTTGTCCACCTGTTGGAGCACACGCTGCGTGGAATAATGGACAGGGCACTTGAGGCAGAACAGAGGCAGGAAGAGGAGGACTTCCTTGCCTCTCAAGGCCCCCTTTACCCAGACAGTGTTCCTTCTGTCCCACCCATCGCACAGGAAGAGGAGGAGGAGGAGGAGGAGGAGGAGGAGGAGGATTGTGTCAGCATGGAGGTGGAGGCTGGCACTCAGCATCATCAGCAGCAGTCTTTTAGGGATGATTTACAGTCCCAAGAAACCAGTGGACTTGTACGTGGCTGGGAGGAGGTGGCTGCGGATCATGTCGTCCTTAGTGACCCAGAGGACTCCGGAGCGAATGCCTCAGCAAACCTACGCTGCATGGCCTCCCTGATCCTGCAAAGTCTGCGGAAGGATCCTCGTATTCTTCGGATCAAGGAGAGGGACCATTACTGGCTGGCCACTCTCCTTGATCCACGGTACAAGGGTAAGGTTGCGGACCTTATGTTACCGTCGCAGAGGGAGCAGAGGATGAGACAACTCCGGGAGGCCTTGCAGAAAGGTCTGTGCAACGCGTTCCCAGAGACTGGGAGGTTGCAAACTCCTGGTCCTGGACAACGAGTTGCTGAGGCTTCGGCCAGTCAAAGAAGGAGCGGTGGGGAAGGTGGCCGTCTGACCGATGCGTTCAGACAATTCTTTAGTCCGCAGCCCCAAAGTATGATCGGTTCCAGCAACCATCGCCAGCGTCTGATAAACATGGTGCAGGAATATCTAGGGGCAAGGTCAGACTTGGACACCTTCCCCACCGAAAATCCTCTGGCTTACTGGGTCTTGAGGATGGATCACTGGCCAGAGCTTGCACAGTATGCAATTGAGCTACTGGCCTGTCCTGCATCCAGCGTTCTTTCGGAACGCACATTCAGTGCTGCTGGAGGATTTGTCACGGATCACAGGGTGCGCCTGTCCACCGACTCGGTTGATCGACTGACTTTCATCAAGATGAACCAGTCTTGGATCACCACCAGCTACCACACACCTGATGCTGATATAACAGACTAATTGATTTTAAAATGTCACATCCCTTCAAGACTGATGCTGATGCTGAGTGCCTGTGCTGTTATGTTGACTGGCTATCCTCCTCCTCCGAGTCCTCAATGATACGATTGATGATGATAGCTTGGAAGATCATTTTTGTTTATGGGTGCCGCCACCAGTGCCTAACGCCCAATTTTTCAGCCCCTGTTTAACAGGGGCGTGTAATTACAATTTTTGAAGCAATACTTTGCAACAGGGCTCATTGCTGTGCTCCAAGTACAGTATCTGTGAGGAGTTGCAGTGTTGTGCCACCAGTGCCTAAGGCCCAATTTTTCAGCCCCTGTTTAACAGGGGCGTGTCATTACAATTTTTGAAGCAATACTTTGCAACAGGGCTCATTGCTGTGCTCCAAGTACAGTATCTGTGAAGGGTTGCAGTGTTGTGCCACCAGTGCCTAAGGCCCAATTTTTCAGCCCCTGTTCAACAGGGGCATGTAATTACAATTCTTGATCTAATAATTCACAGCAGGGCCCATTGCTGCACCCACCAAGAGTAACTGTCAGGGCTTACAGTGTTGTGGCACCAGCACCACCATCAAAGGCCCAATTTTTACTACCACTGTTCAACAATTATATGTAATTAAAATTCCTGATATAATAGTTGACAGCAGGGCGTTCCAGCACCAACCAAGAGTAACTGTGAGTGCTTACAGTGTTGTGCCAACACCAACAACTAAGGGGCCTATTTCTGCAGAGTATATACGGCAGGTCCCTACTTTCAAACATCCAACTTACAAACGACTCCTACTTGCAAACGCAAGAAGACAACAGGAAGTGAGAGGAAATCTACCACTAGGAAGGAAAATTCTCTCCTGTAAGAATAAATATGGGAGAAAGGTGTCTCCTCTGTACTGATGCTTTATCAGCAATCCTTGTTTCAAGAAAAACACCACATTTCAAAAACAGTTGTCATTAGGACGGAAAGTGAGGTGAAATGTTCTGAACAGGGGCACAGACAGCAAAACAAATGTTACAGGGGTGATAACCCTTACCTATGTTTTCCAAAAAGTTTAAAAATAGATTTTTGGTCTGGAGCTACACTTCAACAATGTACCTGTTCAAAATTACAAACAGATTCTACATAAGAACAAACCTACAGTCCCTGTCTTGTATGCACCGCCTGTATACGGCTGTTCAGAGTATATAGGGCCTTTTTTATTTTATGTGCGGGGTTCCCCTTAATATCCATACAAGACCCAAAGGGGCTGGTAATGGGCTGGGGTAGGGGGGGGGTCATGGGGTAGCTATGCCATTTTTCTTAAAGATTTTCATCCATATTACCGGGACCAGACATTACATTAAAGCCGCAAGCAGTTTTAAATGGCTTTTTTTTCCTTTAGAAGTGTCATTTTGTGCAGGGACAGTTCTAAACACGGGAAACACGTGGCACTTCACAGGCATACTTTAGACACCCCCCAGGTACGATATTTAAAGGAATATTTGACTTTTTTTTTTTCACTTTATGCATCATTAAAATGACTGCTCCCGGAAAACGACCGTTTTTAAAACTTATTTTTGCATTGATACATGTCCCCTGGTGCAGAACCCGGGTTCCCAAACCCTTTTTAGGACAATAACATGCATAATAGTTTTTATAATTAGCACTTTAGAATTCGAACGTTCGCATCCATTGTATTTAATAGGGTTCTAATGTTCGTTCGAACTTTCGGTCCGTTCGCGGGTTCTGGTGCGAACCGAACCCGGGGGTGTTCGGCTCATCACTACTGGCCACCACGATTTTGCAAATCCTCTCTTACCTCTGACACCTTGGGTTACATTCTGAAATGTTGCGTTCGTAATGAGAAACTCACACAGTATCACTGAACCACTCATAAATGTTTACTGAGATAAAGAATGAACACAAGAAAAGATATGAATGAACACAACTTATGTTTGACAGAAAATATCACTTGACACTGATATACAAGGGAGTGTACCTTTATAACCTGAAAAAGATCTATGTGAACAGGTACACAGAGAGACAAATATCCAACACATGTATTGGATACCTTTCCTCTGAGGCCTCAGCACACAAACCAGCAAACAGTGCACAGAATATACATACAGTAAACGCAGTGTGAAATTAGATAATGCCCCACAAAATGGCTCCCCCTAGGTTGTAATTCAATGATTAGCATTAATTGCAGAGCATTAAAGCATAATAAAGAGGAGAATGATGAATGTTCTTTCAATTCCGGATATCTTCAGATAGCCTGTTGTTTATACTGCAGTGTTATTTGTAATTTTGTAATCCAAGTAGGTAAAAGACAAAAGGACTGAAGAGAAAAGGTGAACTGATGAATACTTAAACTGAAGAAATATCACCACTTGTATATTCCACTTTAATTATGTAAATGAGTGAAATACAGTACTGACTTTACAGCACGGGGGGGGGGGGGGGAAGAAAAGGCCCCAAGCACCTGCTGTATAAGGCCTGTGAAGAAGTAGATTCACATCCGTGGAACTACAAGTCTCACCAGCCAGTCTGTAAGAAACAATCACTCAGCAATACTTTAATCTCTATCTGGCTGGGCAGGTGCCCTCTCACCACAATGGACCCCAATAAATGAAGGGCTCCAGCCAGGATCCCTCCTGGTGTCTACGTTCGGTGAAATGGCGCTGCCACGCCGCGCTGCGACTCCCGGTGGATTTGGAGTGCAGGTGGTCCCAGATGTTCTGGAACGCAGGCCGGTCCGCTTGCTGGAATAGCGGTGCTGTCCTCCGAGGTCCTTCTGAAGCGGGCGATCTGGCTCTCTGCTGTATAGACCGTAGACCGTAGACTGTCACTCCCTGTCACACAGACCTCCTGCTGGCAGGTTCAGAATGGCGTCCAGAGAGACTGAAAACAGGCCGCGCCTGCACTTTTATCTCTCCTCCCAGCAGGCTGTTCTGCGCACTTTGCATTGTGTGTCCTGTAGTCCAGAGCTGGCCCGGCCAACAGTGTCACTTACTCACCCAGACTACATGTCTCAAGGAGGAAAGAAAAACCCTGACAGAGTTCAGCAGGCACTAGGGGAAGCCAAACCCATACATAAGAAAACAACGAACCATTCAACAATAATAACTCTAGTAGCAACCCCTGGCTACACACTCTCCCCACTTGAACCCATTCCAAACTTAGTGAGAAGGAAGAAATTAATCATTAGTGATTTTCATAGCAACATCAACCACAATCTAGGTTTAACAGATACTGACACACTTCTGGATTCCTTTGGAACCATCTATACACATTTTCGGTTAATCCAACTCAGTCTTTGAACAGGCCAGGGCAATTGCCGTGTCCCACCCATTGGTGTCAGAGGTTAAAGCAGAGTCGACCCCCACTCAATTAACAGTAGGGGGTGTAGCATCAGGAGCCGATCTGCGAATGGTGTGAATAAGTTCTTCAGAGCTCTCTCCCAATGTGTCATAAGTGAGTGTCTTAGGAGGATGCACATTTTGTCTCAGCCGCACTGGAGAGTATTTTCCAGCAATCTGTGTTGAAAATTCGGCTGTTTTGTTGGCGTTGTTTTGGACATCCAGCTCCATTGAGGAGTCCTCACTTACAGGTTCAGGGCTTAAGATGGGACCTGGAACACAATCCGCTTCCAGAGGAATAGAGGGGTCCTCTTGACAATCTGTCCTCTTCCCTCCTGGACTGATGCCTTTTTACACAGTAAAGCAATTTGTTTCAGGAACTGGTAATGGTTTACCAGAAAAGTCTATCAGATCCCTAGTTTCTTGCTCAGGGACAACTCTTTCAGTTTTAATTCCTTCAATGTCCTTGAAGGGTGGCAGTTTCTCCAATTCTGGTCCAAGAGACCAGCGTACTATCTTAGTTGTTTTCATTGGCTGCTTTGGTAACACTTTAGTAGCTACTGCCCCTCTCTCCTCCTTCAAAAGGCTAGACTCTGGGTCATTTTCTGCAAGCCATAACCTAAAAGGGTTAGTCACTATATCTTCCTCCTCTTCCTCCATTTCAATCCTCCTTCTTCCTGGAGAGGACACAGAACTAGGATTTTGTGAAAACACATAATCTTTCCCAAATTCCTCATCTTCTTCGTCCGTCATATTAACTGTAGACGGAATTTCCTTTTGCAAGCGTATTCAGGGTGGACTTGGTTTTGAAGGAGACTATAGAGGTATTTGAGGTACCCTCACTGCATCCTATAATGGTAGCAAATGATTTCTGTGCCACATCTTTAACGGTCCCTTTTCCCCATCAGGTCTGATTTGATACACTGGTAATCTAGGGAGTTGTTTACACACAACATAGGGCTGTGGCCTTCACCGATCCGCCAGCTTACGTTTTCCTGGTACCCCTAGATTCTTCAGTAACACTCGGTCTCCTGGTTGCAAGTCAAATCAAAGTTTTTCTTATTCCTTGATACCCTAGTACAGGGATATGCAATTAGCGGACCTCCAGCTGTTGCCAAACTACAAGTCCCATGAGGCATAGCGAGACTCTGACAGCAGCAAGCATGACACCCAGAGGCAGAGGCATGATGGGACTTGTAGTTTTGCAACAGCTGGAGGTCCGCTAATTGCATATCCCTGCCCTAGTAGAAGCATGTTCCATAGCTTTCTCATAGGCCTGTCGTAAGTTCTTCCGTAATCTGTCCACATAGCCCCTGTGAGACGTTAAAGGGATGTTGTCAATTTAAGTGCCAAAAGCCAGGTCAGCAGGAAGACAAGCTTCTCTCCCAAACATAGGGCGGTAAGGGGAATAGCCAGTAGCATCACTCTCTGTGCTGTTGTAAACATGCACCATTTCTGAAATATAGTTACCCCAATGCTGTTTCTTCTCTGGGGGCAGAGTTCCCAACATATTTAGCAAAGTTCGATTGAATCGTTCAGGTTAAGGATCCCCCTGAGGGTGATAAGGTGTAGTGCGAGACTTCTTGATACCCAGTAGGGCACACAACTGATGAATTAGTCGACTCTCAAAATCTGTACGTACGGGTAATCCATAGTGCATGAAAAATGTCTCTATGAGAACTTTAGCCACAGTCCTTTCCTTCTGATCTTTAGTTGGGCTAGGCCTGTGCATAGCGGGTGAAGTGATCGGTCACAACCAAGATGTTCTTCCACCTGTATCAGGTTTTAGGCACAGAAAGTCAATGCAAACCAGATCTAATGGCCCCTAACTCTGTAAGTGACCCATTGGGGCAGCCCTAACCGGCAAGGTTTTGCACTGCATACAGCTGAAACAGGAGTGGCAATAACTCTCTACCTCTCCTCTCATATTGGGCCAGTAAAATCTATCTTTAATCAAGCAAAATTTCCTTTCTGTTCCTAAATGACCGTGGTCATCATGCAAGGACATCAGAACAGTGGGGCAATGTTTTTCCGGAAGGAACAGTTGCCACTTCTCCTCCTTATCTCCCGAAGGTCCACGCCTGTATAACACTCCATCTCTTATTTGTAGTCGGTCCCATTCCCTGTGTAGGGTCTTTGTTTCCTTTATGAGACTTTTCAGCAACAATCCGGAATCCTGCTTGTTCAAGGCCTGAACAGCCAGATGGCCTAACGGGTCCTGTTCTTGGTCTTTCTTCAAATCTCTCTTCGTCAACTGAGGCAGGCATTCTCCTCTCACCTGTGTCAATCCACAGTAGCGTCTTGGTATTCCAGAGGGATGAACCCCAATATATTCAGCAGCCACACCTCCTGTCATCTTCTGATCCCTGCCCTGGCACAAGGCTCGCCCACCTTCTTCAGTTACATAAGTCCAACCTTCTAATTCTTCCTCATTCCGATGAGGCCTGCGGGACAAAGCATCCGCATCACGGTTTCCAACTTTGGGCCGATACTTCAGACTGAACCGGAACCCTACCAAGGCTGCCAGCCACCTGTGTCCTGTAGCATCCAATTTAGCAGAGGTAAAGATGTACATTAAGGGATTATTATCAGTCCACATGACGTTCATAAGGTAGACCAGGGTCAGCATAAGCCTAGACTGGGGCCTCCGTGAGACTCTTCTTCAACTGACAAAATGCTCTTTCACATTGAGGAGTCCATTGGTTTTGGATGGAATCTCCCTTCTTGCGAATACTGCTCTTCTTAATTTTGACTACATCTTCTCCCTCTCCTGTGACCACTTGTGATTGATTGATATTTAAATTTATATTGCGCCAAATACTAGACATGTGCATTCGTTTTCGTCCGAATGCATTTTCGTCCGAATTTCAGGTATTTTCGTTATCGTTTTAACAAACTAAAACTAAAGCACAGAATCCGAAAACCGAAAGATCCGACATAAACAAATGCTTTATTTTCGTTTTCGTTGTGACAACAGTTCGATATAGATAGGAGATTCGACGTGACGCTGACAATAACAATCTGTGTCTATCGAACCTGTGGTTGAATGTGCCTAACCTTAACTCTATTAGTCCAAGATTATTAAAATAAAAATAATGATGATGATGAATGTTATTGGCTGATTGTAACCAAAGAGGAGGAGCAGTAAAATAGCTAGAACTAACTTGACAATTCAACATGAACCTCAAAGATTCGACAAAGCATCGAAAAACATACAAACGTCGAATCTGTCATTGAAGGCTTATGGTGTCTGTCGAAAGTTAGAAGATTCGACGGTGCAGCTAAACTGTACGACGCTGCAATCGTACATTTCCGGTCAAATGCATCCGCCCATAGGCTATAGAAGAATTCTAATGTTGGTTGACTAGTAATAGTAATTAATAAATATAATTATTACTAGTCATCCAACATTAGAATTCTACTATAGCTTGTAGGCGGAACATTCAACCGGAAATGTATGATTGCAGTCTCGTACAGTTTCGCTGCTCCGTCGAATCTTCTTTGAACATTCGACAGACACCATAAGCCTTCAATGACAGATTCGACCTTAATTAATTCAGATTTTCGGATGAATGCAATTTCTAACGAAAAACAAAATAAATAAAAACGAATTTCGGGAGTAACTAAATAAATTTATTTTGCGGACGAAAACGAAATTCCGAAACGAAATATTTCAGTGTGCACATGTCTACCAAATACTGTCTTAGAGGACTGCAACTAAGCGCGCTGTACCATAAATTCACCAATCAGCCTGGGAAAAAAAAAACAATTTGAGAAAAAGGGAGCAGAAAAAAAAGGGAAGGCTCACGAAAGGAGTGAGAAAACAAAGAGGACATTAATTATTACTGATTTTGATGTCTCTAGTTAGGAAAAGCGTTTTTAAAAAGGTGGGTTTTTAATTGCCTTTTAAAAAGAGCTTGGGGCATTGGGAGCCGGAGATGGTCAGGGAGTTGGTTCCAAAGAGCCGCGCCCATGGTCTGCATTCGTCGAACTCCCAAGGATTGGAGTCGGGCGGGTGCTTGGATGATCCTATTTTGAAGCCCGGACCGCAACGCTCTAATTGGTGTGTAGTGGGGGGGCCATTTCCGTGAGATAGAGTGGGCCCAAGCCCCAATATGCTCTAAACATCAGAACCAAGATTTTGAACCAAGATTTTGAATTGTACTCTGTGTACTATAGGTAACCAATGTAGCTGTGCCAGCACGGGGGTGATGTGATGTCTATATGGTGTACCCGTAATAGTGCGCGCTGCTTGATTCTGTATAATTTGGATTTTTTTAACCCACTTAAGGGGAAGGCTAAGGCAAAAACTATTGGCAAAGTCTAGTATGGATTGTACTAGAGCCAAAGTAAGTGTGATTTCATGTCGATGTGAAAGTAGATGTCCGATCTTTCGAATAATTCGCAAATATAATGAGGCATTTTTCATACAGGTCATGATTTGCGGAATCCAGGTGAGCTTTGCGTCAAAAATAATTCCAAGGTTCTTGACTTGTCTTTTAGGTTCTGGGCAGGTACCTAGGTCAGATGGCCATCGGGATAAAATAGGAGAGGCTAAAGGTTCGCCCACTTGGAGTATTTCTGTTTTGGAGCTATTAAGGCTCAGCCAGTTTCTATTCATCCAGGAATGGATGTGAGTCATGCATTCAGCTAGGGTCTGGGCGTATCTGTCATTTTTGGAAGTGTTGACTAGGATTTGGATGTCATCGGCATATAGTTGGCCTTGTAGGCCATGTAACTGCAATATATCGGGTAGGGGGCGCATATAACAGTTGAAAAGGTATGGAGAGAGGGCAGAGCCCTGTGGTACTCCCCAGGGCACTGGGCTTATGGCTGACCTGAAAGGTTCCAGCCTAACCTGTTGGGTACGATCTTGTAGAAAAGACTGGATCCATAACAGGACAGCACCTCAAATTCCAAACTGGTCATGAAGGCGCAAGATCAAAATGTCGTGATCAATGGTGTCAAAAGCCGCGGAGAGGTCCAATAGCACTAAGGCCGCCGATTCCCCAGCTGTTCCCTCATGGCCATCGTGGAGAGCTCTGTTCCCCTGCCCAGTCGGAACCCGGACTGGACATCGTGGAATAGGCCCTCCCCTTCAGATTATTCCTGGAGATTATTCCTGGAGTTGTTCAAGGACGATGGTTTCCATAATCTTTGCCACGAAGTGGTAGCTAGAAATGGGTCTTAAATTATTCGGGTCTTGAAGCTCTGATTTTTTTTTTTTTTTGGTATTGGCGTAACGTATGAGTGTTTAAGTTTTCCTGGTTTAACTCCCAGCCTCAATCTGAAGTTGATGATTGTACATAAGTCTGAAAGGAATGCCTTTGATTGGAGTTTGAAAAACCAGGCAGGGCAGAATTCATCCGCAAAGTGTGTGGGCTTCAGTTTGAGAATTACTTTGTGTAATAACTCCGGCATGATAGGTGTAAAGTTGTTCAGGCTGGATAGCCTCTGGTAGTGGACCAGGTTGGTCAATCAGGTGAATGTTCTTGGCAATGCCCAACCGGATTTTATGAATTTTATCTTGGAAGGCGATCCCTAATTTGTTGGTGAATTCTTGTGATGGTATTATCGTCTTAATTAACCTACGTGGATTAAGCATTTCATTTAGGATTTCGAAAAGTTTCTTATCCTGATTTCCGGCGTTATCGATTTGTTCACCGTAATATGCTTTTTTCCTGTGGCGAATGGCTTTGAAATATGCCAGAGAGATTATTTGGTATGCAAGCTTGTCTTGATGTGTATTAGTCTTAAGCCATTTTATTTCAAGCAGTCTGCATTTAGTTTTAATTAGAGCTAGGTTGCTAGTGTACCAAGGTTTAGCCTTGGTAATCTTTTTACGAAGACGCAATGTTTTGATAGGGACAAGCTTATCAAGTGTATGATAGATTTTTAGTTCAAATGCGTCCAGGGCTTTGGCGACTCTGTCAAGATGGATTTCAAAGTCAACATAGAGATCATCTTCACTGTCTAGGGTGATAAGTTCAAGAGCTAAGTATGTTGCCATGAAAGTGAGTGGACTTAAGTTTTTAAGTGAACGATACGGCTTGGATTGCTGCATGGGAGTACCCAGGTCTAGGGCTGGGGGTCTAAAGTCTCTGAGTTGGTATGAGATTAATTTATGATCTGTCCATATAAGATCGGTGTTCTGGATGTCAGAGATGGTGGTATTAGAAGAGAAGACCGCATCTAGTGTGTGCCCTTTCTCATGTGTAAAGGAGTTGACATATTGAACAAAGCCAAGGGCGTCAAGATCTTGTAAAAACTCCTGTATTTTAGGATCCAGTAAGTCCTCAAGCCATAAATTGCAGTCGCCTTGCAAGATAATGTTTGATGTATAAGTACTCAATTCTAAACAGAATTGAATAATCTCAGTATTGAATTCTGTGTGGTATCCTGGCGGACGATATATGGTTGCAATGATGATAGAGGTAGTGGCATCAATTTGGCAACGTGCAGAAAGATGTTCAAATGAAGTACCGTATATACTCGAATATAAACCGACCCGAATATAAGCCGAGGAACCTAATTTTACCACAAAAAAATGGGAAAACGTATTGACTCGAGTATAAGCCTAGGGTGTCCATCTGCATGCCTCACTGTGCCTCACTTTGCCTCACTGTGTTCATGTGCATGCCTCACTGTGTCCATGCCTCACTGTGTCCATGACTAGACTGACGTTTAACATGGGAGTCTATGGAAGGGGTGCTTTTGAAAAATCGGTGCTCCCCGGCCGTAGGTCCCCCGGACAACAAACTTTGCACACCTGTAGTACATGTGTGCCAAGTTTGGGGTCCAGGGGACCTACGGCCGGCCAGTACCGGGTCCCCAAAGCCAGGGAGATCAGGCGCAAAAAGGTGACTTGAGTATAAGCCGAGGGGGGCATTTTAAGCACAAAAAAATGTGCTGAAAAACTCGGCTTATACTCGAGTATATACGGTATATTCAGAGAGAACTCATTCCTTAGAAGTAACATTGCTATTGTAAATCAGTGCAATGCCTCCACCCCGTTTACCCTGTCTATTTTTTGTAAGTATGTCATATCCTGGTGGTACGAGGTCATCTAAGTGGATGCTATAATCCTCGTCAAACCAGGTTTCAGTGAGAGATAGGAACTGAAATGTTTTCATTTGTCAGTAGATCATATATGTCGTTTGCATGTTTGACAGCGGACCGGACATTTATTATGCCTCATTTAATGAATTGAGTAATGCAGTGAGGAACCGCTCTGCTGGTGATAAGGGGGATAATTGGCTTAATGGATGTACTATTTCGAATAATGCTGTTGGCCTGGCATGCTTCTAGTGTTTCCTTACTTAAGGTACCTGTCCCCTGATTAAGCTGATATAATTCTTGTTGAGAGTAAATGGGGCGGTTACCCTTTGAGTGTTGAAATTTTGGTATTTGTATGTGTGAAAATAGCGATTCTGAGTCAGTTACTGAATTAATGGAAATGAGCAAACCTTGGTCCGCTGGGCCCGGATGGGCCCAGACGGGCTTGCCTCTGGAGCGCCTCCGGCGTGCCAGCCGCGGGCTGTGCCGGCGGCATGTCTTTTATACTGGTGCTGTCTGTCTGTGGGCCGGCCACAGGGGGCGTGGCCAGTTGGCTTAGACGATGTGACGACAGGTAACTATGGCAACGGAAGATGCTGAGCTGGGTCACGTGATAGTCCCAAGATGGCATCTGAGGCCAGCCTCCCGGCGTTTTAGCAGGCAGGGAAAACCAGGTTGGAGAGGAGCTGGAGCGAAGCACTCTGTGCAGGTAAGTGCAGGCAAGCTGTATCAGGGAGGTCAGGTAACAATACCGGGCTGTGCCAACGACATGTCTTTTATAATGGTGCTGTCTGTCTGTCTGCCGGCCGCAGGGGGCGTGGCCAGTTGGCTTAGACGATGTGACGACAGGTAACTATGGCAACGGAAGATGCTGAGCTGGGTCACGTGATAGTCCCAAGATGGAGTCTGAGGCCAGCCTCCCGGCGTTTTTGCAGGCAGGGAAAACCAGGTTGGAGAGGAGCTGGAGCAAAGCACTCCATGCAGGTAAGTGCAGGCAAGCTGGATCAGGGAGGTCAGGTAACAATACCGGGCTGTGCCGGCGACATGTCTTTTACACTGGTGCTGTCTGTCTGTGGGCCGGCTACAGGGGGCATGGCCATTTTGGCTTAGACGATGTGACGACAGGTAACTATGGCAACGGAAGATGCTGAGCTGGGTCACATGGTAGTCCCAAGATGGCGTCTGAGGCCAGCCTCCCGGCGTTTTAGCAGGCAGGGAAAACCAGGTTGGAGAGGAGCTGGAGCGAAGCACTCCATGCAGGTAAGCTGGATCAGGGAGGTCAGGTAACAATACCGGGCTGTGCTGGCGGCATGTCTTTTATACTGGTGCTGTCTGTCTGTGGGCCGGCCGCAGGGGGCGTGGCCAGTTGGTTTAGACGATGTGACGACAGGTAACTATGGCAACGGAAGATGCTGAGCTGGGTCACGTGGTAGTCCCAAGATGGCGTCTGAGGCCAGCCTCCCGGCGTTTTAGCAGGCAGGGAAAACCAGGTTGGAGAGGAGCTGGAGCGAAGCACTCCGTGCAGGGAAGTGCAGGCAAGCTGGATCAGGGAGGTCAGGTAACAATACCGGGCCCTGCCGGCTACATGTCTTTTATACTGGTGCTGTCTGTCTGTGGACCGGCCGCAGGGGGCGTTGCCAATTGGCTTAGACGATGTGACAACAGGTAACTATGGCAACGGAAGATGCTGAGCTGGGTCACGTGATAGTCCCAACATGGCGTCTGAGGCCAGCCTCCCGGCGTTTTAGCAGGCAGGGAAAACCAGGTTGTAGAGGAGCTGGAGCGAAGCACTCTGTGCAGGTAAGTGCAGGCAAGCTGGATCAGGGAGGTCAGGTAACAATACCGGGCTGTGCCGGCGGCATGTCTTTTATACTGGTGCTGTCTGTCTGTGGGCCGGCCGAAGGGGGCGTAGCCAGTTGGCTTAGACGATGTGACGACAGGTAACTATGGCAACGGAAGATGCTGAGCTGGGTCACGTGATAGTCCCAAGATGGTGTCTGAGGCCAGCCTCCCGGCGTTTTAGCAGGCAGGGAAAACCAGGTTGGAGAGGAGCTGGAGCGAAGCACTCCGTGCAGGTAAGTGCAGACAAGCTGGATCAGGGAGGTCAGGTAACAATACCGGGATGTGCCGGCGGCATGTCTTTTATACTGGTGCTGTCTGTGTGTGGGCCGGCCTCAGTGGGCGTGGCCAGTTGGCTTAGACGATGTGACGACAGGTAACTATGGCAACGGAAGATGCTGAGCTGGGTCACGTGATAGTCCCAAGATGGCGTCTGAGGCCAGCCTCCCGGCGTTTTAGCAGGCAGGGAAAACCAGGTTGGAGAGGAGCTGGAGCGAAGCACTCCGTGCAGGCAAGCTGGATCAGGGAGGTCAGGTAACAATACCGGGCTGTGCCGGCGGCATGTCTTTTATACTGGTGCTGTCTGTCTGTGGGCCGGCCACAGGGGGTGTGGCCAGTTGGCTTAGACGATGTGATGACAGGTAACTATGGCAACGGAAGATGCTGAGCTTGGTCACGTCATAGTCCCAAGATGGCGTCTGAGGCCAGCCTCCCGGCGTTTTAGCAGGCAGGGAAAACCAGGTTGGAGAGGAGCTGGAGCGAAGCACTCCGTGCAAGTAAGTGCAGGCAAGCTGGATCAGGGAGGTCAGGTAACAATACCGGGCTGTGCCGGCGGCATGTCTTTTAAACTGGTGCTGTCTGTCTGTGAGCCAGCCGCAGGGGGCGTGGCCAGTTGGCTTAGACGATGTGACGTCAGGTAACCATGGCAACGGAAGATGCTGAGCTGGGTCACGTGATAGTCCCAAGATGGTGTCTGAGGCCAGCCTCCCGGCGTTTTAGCAGGCAGGGAAAACCAGGTTGGAGAGGAGCTGGAGCGAAGCACTCCGTGCAGGTAAGTGCAGGCAAGCTGGATCAGGGAGGTCAGGTAACAATACCGGGATGTGCCGGCGGCATGTCTTTTATACTGGTGCTGTCTGTCTGTGGGCCGGCCTCAGTGGGCGTGGCCAGTTGGCTTAGACGATGTGACGACAGGTAACTATGGCAACGGAAGATGCTGAGCTGGGTCACGTGATAGTCCCAAGATGGCGTCTGAGGCCAGCCTCCCGGCGTTTTAGCAGGCAGGGAAAACCAGGTTGGAGAGGAGCTGGAGCGAAGCACTCCGTGCAGGGAAGTGCAGGCAAGCTGGATCAGGGAGGTCAGGTAACAATACCGGGCCCTGCCGGCTGCATGTCTTTTATACTGGTGCTGTCTGTCTGTGGACCGGCCGCAGGGGGCGTTGCCAATTGGCTTAGACGATGTGACGACAGGTAACTATGGCAACGGAAGATGCTGAGCTGGGTCACGTGATAGTCCCAAGATGGCGTCTGAGGCCAGCCTCCCGGCGTTTTAGCAGGCAGGGAAAACCAGGTTGTAGAGGAGCTGGAGCGAAGCACTCTGTGCAGGTAAGTGCAGGCAAGCTGGATCAGGGAGGTCAGGTAACAATACCGGGTTGTGCCGGCGGCATGTCTTTTATACTGGTGCTGTCTGTCTGTGGGCCGGCCGCAGGGGGCGTGGCCAGTTGGCTTAGACGATGTGACGACAGGTAACTATGGCAACGGAAGATGCTGAGCTGGGTCACGTGATAGTCCCAAGATGGCGTCTGAGGCCAGCCTCCCGGCGTTTTAGCAGGCAGGGAAAACCAGGTTGGAGAGGAGCTGGAGCGAAGCACTCCGTGCAGGGAAGTGCAGGCAAGCTGGATCAGGGAGGTCAGGTAACAATACCGGGCCCTGCCGGCTGCATGTCTTTTATACTGGTGCTGTCTGTCTGTGGACCGGCCGCAGGGGGCGTTGCCAATTGGCTTAGACGATGTGACGACAGGTAACTATGGCAACGGAAGATGCTGAGCTGGGTCACGTGATAGTCCCAAGATGACGTCTGAGGCCAGCCTCCCGGCGTTTTAGCAGGCAGGGAAAACCAGGTTGTAGAGGAGCTGGAGCGAAGCACTCTGTGCAGGTAAGTGCAGGCAAGCTGGATCAGGGAGGTCAGGTAACAATACCGGGTTGTGCCGGCGGCATGTCTTTTATACTGGTGCTGTCTGTCTGTGGGCCGGCCGCAGGGGGCGTGGCCAGTTGGCTTAGACGATGTGACGACAGGTAACTATGGCAACGGAAGATGCTGAGCTGGGTCACGTGATAGTCCCAACATGGCGTCTGAGGCCAGCCTCCCGGCGTTTTTGCAGGCAGGGAAAACCAGGTTGGAGAGGAGCTGGAGCGAAGCACTCCATGCAGGTAAGTGCAGGCAAGCTGGATCAGGGAGGTCAGGTAACAATACCGGGCTGTGCCGGCGACATGTCTTTTATACTGGTGCTGTCTGTCTGTGGGCCGGCTGCAGGGGGCGTGGCCAGTTGGCTTAGACGATGTGACGACAGGTAACTATGGCAACGGAAGATGCTGAGCTGGGTCACGTGGTAGTCCCAAGATGGCGTCTGAGGCCAGCCTCACGGCGTTTTAGCAGGCAGGGAAAACCAGGTTGGAGAGGAGCTGGAGCGAAGCACTCCGTGCAGGCAAGCTGGATCAGGGAGGTCAGGTAACAATACCGGGCTGTGCCGGCGGCATGTCTTTTATACTGGTGCTGTCTGTCTGTGGGCCGGCCGCAGGGGGTGTGGCCAGTTGGCTTAGACGATGTGATGACAGGTAACTATGGCAACGGAAGATGCTGAGCTTGGTCACGTGATAGTCCCAAGATGGCGCCTGAGGCCAGCCTCCCGGCGTTTTAGCAGGCAGGGAAAACCAGGTTGGAGAGGAGCTGGAGCGAAGCACTCCGTGCAAGTAAGTGCAGGCAAGCTGGATCAGGGAGG
This sequence comes from Rana muscosa, assembly GCA_029206835.1. Classification (NCBI taxonomy): domain Eukaryota; kingdom Metazoa; phylum Chordata; class Amphibia; order Anura; family Ranidae; genus Rana; species Rana muscosa. The sequence continues at coordinate 550,282,863 of CM055116.1, read as the reverse complement.
TCAGGTAACAATACCGGGCTGTGCCGGCGGCATGTCTTTTAAACTGGTGCTGTCTGTCTGTGAGCCGGCCGCAGGGGGCGTGGCCAGTTGGCTTAGACGATGTGACGTCAGGTAACCATGGCAACGGAAGATGATGAGCTGGGTCATGTGATAGTCCCAAGATGGCGTCTGAGGCCAGCCTCCCGGCGTTTCAGCAGGCAGGGAAAACCAGGTTGGAGAGGAGGTGGAGCGAAGCACTCTGTGCAGGTAAGTGCAGGCAAGCTGGATCAGAGAGGTCAGGTAACAATACCGGGCTGTGCCGGCGGCATGTCTTTTATACTGGTGCTGTCTGTCTGTGGGCCGGCCGAAGGGGGCGTGGCCAGTTGGCTTAGACGATGTGCCGACAGGTAACTATGGCAATGGAAGATGCTGAGCTGGGTCACGTCATAGTCCCAAGATGGCGTCTGAGGCCAGCCTCCCGGCGTTTTAGCAGGCAGGGAAAGCCAGGTTGGAGAGGAGCTGGAGCGAAGCACTCCGTGCAGGTAAGTGCAGGCAAGCTGGATCAGGGAGGTCAGGTAACAATACCGGGCTGTGCCGGCGGCATGTCTTTTATACTGGTGCTGTCTGTCTGTGGGCCGGCTGCAGGGCGTGGCCAGTTGGCTTAGACGATGTGACGACAGGTAACTATGGCAACGGAAGATGCTGAGCTGGGTCACGTCATAGTCCCAAGATGGCGTCTGAGGCCAGCCTCCCGGCGTTTTAGCAGGCAGGGAAAACCAGGTTGGAGAGGAGCTGGAGCGAAGCACTCCATGCAGGTAAGTGCAGGCAAGCTGGATCAGGGAGGTCAGGTAACGGCTCATTAAGGGGCCGATTAATCTTGGCAAAGTTGACCACGAACCGTCGATAGTAGGAACAAAATCCCAGGAAAGATCTTAATTCGGTTACAGTCCTTGGCCTGGGCCAGGTGGTAACAGCCTCCAGCTTCTGTGGATCTGTGGCAACCCCTCCGGCAGAGACAACATGACCCAAATAGGTGACTGAGGTTCTATAAAACTGGCTTTTTTCTAGCTACAGCTTCAGTCCTTCATGGAGGCGGGAGAATACCTTTTCCAGTCGAGTTTCGTGCTCTTCTAGCGTCCTTCCGAACACAATGATGTTGTCCAAATACACCAACACCTCCACAAGATTCATGTCTCCTACTGTTCTTTCCATTAGGCGTTGAAAGGTTGCAGGGGCCCCTGACAGACCCTGAGGCATTCGGCTGAACTCGTAGAATCCTAATGGGCAGATGAATGCCGTCTTCTCTTGGTCTTCCGGGTGCATGGGGATCTGATAATACCCGCTCTTCAAATCAAGCACACTAAACCACTTGACCCCAGTGAGACACTGCAAGGCATCTTCAATGCGGGGTGTTGTGTACTGGTCCCGGATGGTGCGCCGATTCAGAGTCTGGTAATCGATACACATACGTAGCGACCCATTTTTCCTCCTCACTACTACGATGGGAGATGCATAGCGGCTCTCGGATTCCTGAATAACTCCTGACCTCTTCAACTCTGCCAACTGCTCTCGTAAATCTTCCAAATCACTGAGAGGTATCCTTCTGGCCCGCTCTCGGAATGGTTTATCTTCCTGCAGCCAAATTATATGTTGAGCACTCCTTGCACATCCCACATCAAAATCGTCTCTGGAAAAGAGCTTCTCCCATCTCATCAACTGAGACCTCATCCTTTTCTGCCAAGTAGGGGATAAGACTTCGGCACATCGCTGGAACTTCGTCTGCAACTGCTGACTATTCTTCAAATCTTTGGCTTCTTCAGGGAATACAGGAGTGACTGCACTCACTTGTCCCACCAGCATGTGGGCTCCCAACGTGATTGGTTGATTGGTCACATTCCTCAAGCTGATGGGCACTCTTCTTCCTGTTCTGGACAGGTCCCGGGTGGGGACCAGCTCAGGGACCATTTCCAGTCCAGCTGCCCTGGCTTGTTCGTCCGTTTTTAACACCACTAAGGGGCCTGGTTGGTCCCAAGTCAACTTGACGGTGGCCTTCACATGGGCAACCTATCCTGGCTTTAACACCCTCTCCTTGGTCTCCAACTTCCACAAATACCCCACTCCCCTTCAGGAGCATTCTTCTCTCTTGCCACACGCCGACAAGCCTTCAGTAGCTGTGGGTGGATTTTGTTTTTGGTGGACCCGTCTTCGCCCAGCACTGATGATAGCAGTCTTCTTACTAAATCAGTATTGGTTCCTACTACTATTGAGTTTCGCCCGGCCCCAGGTGGTCTGGGACACACGATAGCCAAGGTGTCAAAAGCCTCCTCTTTCCCAATGGCTGCTGGTCTGAAGGATATCTGAATAGGGATGTAGCCACCATATGGGCATTTAGCAGTCCCAATTCCCCAGATCTCTAGTTCTTCCAGCTTGCGTAGGGTGATATGGCTCAGGTGTTTGTCATAGAAATCCCGATACAGTAGCGTAACCTGGGCCCCGGTGTCTAGTAAAGCCCTGGTATAAACACCTTATATTTGTACAGGGACGACCCCACTAGCTTTTCTGGGAAACTGGCAGCATTATCCTGAGTGTGGTTGGATTTGCAGTCCTTTCTTAACGGACTCTGTGGGGACCTAACATTGACCCTAGGTGGTGTTGCCATGTTGCTTTGGTTTGGGCTAGGCGGAAAACTTTTCTTAGGGGTGTTCTGATAGGACCTAACCGTGGCCCTAGGTGATGGCAAAGCATTGACACTCTGCACCTGGCTCCCTGACCCCAATGACGGGTTACTTGACTGTGATGATGGACAGGGTAAGTGTGTCACGCTCGGGGGCGTGGCCAAGACAGGCATGTGAGAGGACGCATCTCCCACAGCTCCTAGCAGTGATCCGGTATTGATCCTCCCCCAGCCGCCTAATCGGTCCGACTCCGACATAAGCTTGCAGCCTGTGATCCGGGGACCACCGAGGTACCACCGCCGGCTCTCTGCACCAGGGGGATGACCCGCAAAGGACAGGCGGAAATCGCGGGGCCGGAGCTCCAAGATGGCGCCGCCGCATCTGCAGTGAAGGGGACGCCACGCGGCCAGGACAAGCTAGGCCCCAAGCCAAGTAAGCCGCTTAAAACCCCCAAAGATCCCCCTAAAGACATGCTCTATTATGCCCAGAAGTTGTCTGGGGCTGTGGGGACAGAGCTGCCCGCCCGATCGGGGGACTCTAAACATATGCTGCCTGATATGCAAGCAGACGCTGCCCCAGATCAGTGGGGAGAGGAGGAGGGGGGCCAGGCAGGCTCCATGCTGCAGGACACTCAAGCCCCAGATTCACAGGTCGCAGTGCAACCCACTCTGGCTGATATCCTCAGGGCTGTGAACAAATGCACAGCCTCTGTTGACACTTTGAAAGAGCAGTTTGGCTTGCTGAGGCAAGACATGCAGAAGATCCGTGAACGCACCACGGCTGTGGAGAGTAGAGTCAGTGAGGTGGAGGACCAAATGCAGCCCATAGCCCAGGACACAAGAGCAGCCCTGCAGATGGCTAGAGATGCATACGATCGTGCTGAGGATATGGAGAACCGTCTCAGAAGGAACAACGTTCGTATAGTGGGTCTCCCGGAGAGGGTGGAGGGCAGAGATCCTACTACATATGTGGAGAACTGGCTGATTGAACTTTTTGGCAAAAATTAATTCTCACCATTTTTTGCGGTGGAGCGTGCGCACAGAGTGCCCTCTCGCCCACCCCAGCAGGGGGGTCCTCCCAGATCCATTCTTGTGAAACTACTGCACTATCGGGACAGGGAGGCGGTGCTACGCCAAGCTCGGGAGCGAGCTAATGTACAGTACAATGGCACCAGGGTGTCTTTCTATCCAGACTTTTCGGCGGAGGTCTAGAGACGCAGAGCCAAATTTAATGATGTGAAACGCCATTTGCGACTCCTACAACTTCCATACGCCATGCTTTATCCTGCAAAGCTCCGCATAGTGGTGCGGGGCCAGGCACAATTCTTTGAGTCTGCCAAGGAGGCCCTAACCTGGCTGGATCGGAACGAACAATCACTTCAACGATGAGAGCAGGAGGATGGAGAATAAGGCTTGAATTCTGATTGTGCCTGTTGGCACGGATTATAGGCTGCTAGAAGTTACCTTGCGTTCACCTTACCCAGGGGGATCCCCTATTATTGTTTTATGGCTGGGGGACATTATATGGCTAGAAAACGCAAGGAGAGCGATTTACACCACGCTGTCCAATACGCTGATGTTACAATTGACTGAACTGTGGCGACGTTCTGTCGTGAAAAGAGTTGCTGCTGCCCTGTTGGTGGATTGTGTAGCTCCAGGACCCGTTAGGTCCCCTGTTCTTACTAACTTTTCCTCTTTCAGCAGTTATACTTTCAAAGAGGTACATTGCAGCAGACTTGAGTCATTAATCTTATTGAGCCGTGATGCGGGGTTCAGGACTGGTACGAGAGGGGTGATGTCATCCCTGCCCCGGGGACTATATTTTTGTTTCTACCCACGATTATCCGACCATTTATCTTTAGTTGCAGATGCTCATGGCTAAGGTTACTATTGTTTCTTGGAATGTGAGGGGTATGCAATCCCCCTTGAAATGTACAATGCTTACTATGTGTTTGAAGAAATTCCTTCCTGGGGTAATCTGTTTCCAAGAGACTCACTTAACGGCAGAGACAGTATGTTGTTTACGGTATTCATGGGTGGGGAAGGCCTACCACTCTACACACACCTCCTTTTCTAGGGGGGTGAGTGTATTGGTACATGCAGCCCTGGATTTCCAGGAGTTTGAAAGTGTCATAGACCAGGAGGGGCGATATGTATTTCTTCACTGCAAGTTTGGTACATTGATATGTGTGTTGGCGTGTATATATATTCCACCACCGTTCACGACGGCGGTGCTCCGGCTCCTCCTTGCGTTTTTGGATGGTAGGCCGGATGTGCCGTTGCTAGTGGTCGGTGATTTTAACTGCTTTTCGGACCAGGTGGCGGATAGACACCTGAGCCCTAGGCCCTCTGCCCTCGCCAGGAGTACTCCCTTGGCACGGTTCTTGCAAGAGGTGGGCAGGGTGGATATCTGGCGACACCGCAATCCGGGCGACAGACAATTTACCTGTTTTTCGAAGTCCCATGGTTGCCTGTCTAGGATTGATTTGGGGGTGGGGAACCTGAGCATACTCCCGTTTGTAGCAGACATTACACATAGACCCCGTAGCGTATCGGATCACTCTGCTCTAGTGGTACAGTTACTGGTGGCTCCGCCAGCGAAATTATCTAGGGCGCCCTGGAAGTTTAATGCATTTTGGCTGAAATTGTTTCGTTCCCATGAGGAGATAGTCGGGGGCATGCAGAGGTTCTTTGCCGATGGGGATGGAGCAGAGTTCAATGTGCTGCACTGGGATGCCTTTAAGGCGCATCTCCGGGGCCTCCTGATAGGGGAAATGAACAAGGTTAAAAGAGCCTCCTCTGAGCTCCTGATAGAAGTAGAGGCCAGGGTTCAGGAATTAGAGAGGGTATATGTTACGGATCCTTCTGATCTGACCAGAGAAGCATGGCTGGCCGCGCAATCGGCCTATCAACATTTACTTTCCTCTTCAGCTGAGAAGAAAAGGTTTTTTGCGAAACAGGCGTTCTTTGAGGAGGGTGAGAAGACCGGCCGACTATTGGCACGGATTGTGAACTCCCATCAACGCTCGCCTGCCATAGGAGCCATTAGGTCAAAGACAGGGAGTGTTGTCTCCCAACCAGAGATGGTTATGGAGGAATTGGCGGGTTTCTATGAGACCCTGTACAGTCCTGGAGCGCCCTACACCCAGGAGGATTTGGAGTTATACCTGGCCCGATTGGCCTTCCCTGCACTGTCCGAGGGTCAGCGTGCCCAGTTGGAGGCGCCGCTTGCTGTTGAGGAGCTCCGGGGGGCAGTGGGTGCATTCCCTAATTGTAAGGCCCCGGGGGAGGATGGGTTGCCAATGGAGTAAGGCCCCGGGGGTGGATGGGTTGCCAATGTATAAGCAATACTCAGAGGAACTACTACCCCAACTACTGAGAGTCTTCAACGGTGCCAGGGAGAGAGAGACCCTTCCACCCTCAATGTCTAAGGCAAACATAGTATTATTGCTCAAACCTGGTAAGGATCCTGTAGACCCAGGGGCGTACCGCCCCATCTCCTTGCTGCAAAGCGACATTAAGATATTAGCCAAGGTACTGGCCATTCGGCTGAATGGGGTGATTACTTCTATTGTACATGGGGACCAGGCTGGGTTCATGCCAAATAAATCCACAGCTGTTAATTTGCGGAGGTTGTTCCTCAATATACAAGCAAGGGCGGATAACATGGGAGGCAGGGCACTCTTGTCCCTGGACGCCACAAAGGCGTTTGACAGCATAGATTGGAATTATCTTTGGTCAGTGCTGCAGAGGTTTGGGTTTTGTCCAATTTACATATCCTGGGTGAAGTTGCTATATAGTCAGCCGCAGGCTGCCATATGGACCTTTGGTTCATTGTCTGGGAGCTTTGCGTTGAGGAGGGGGACTCGGCAGGGGTGCCCCCTGTCGCCCCTCCTCTTTGCTTTGGCTATTGAGCCACTGGCCATGGACATCAGGGCAAATTCTGGCATCACTGGTTTCTGCTATGGTGACATGCAGGAAAAAGTCATGCTATATGCCAGTGACACTTTGCTTCTTCTGGGGGACACAGATTCTTCCCTCAGGGAAGCTATGTCGACCATATACAAATTTGGAGGATTTTCCGGTTTACATATAAACTGGTCAAAGTCGGCGCTGCTCCTGTTGGATGGGGACGACACTCAGGTGATTAACTCTTCCTGCCCTATTCCCATTACCACTGCTTTCAAGTACTTGGGGGTTCAGATCACAGCTAGGCCACGGGACTTCATCCATCTTAATATCTCCCCCCTGTTACTAAGGTTTAGGGACAAAATCAAAACCTGGAAGGCTCTTCTCCTATCTGTTGCTGGCAGGGTGAATCTCATAAAGATGATACTCATGCCACAGCTACTATACTTCCTTCATAACACTCCTATGGTTATCCCCCTCAAGACATTCCGTACGGTAAACAGTATTTTTCGCAGCCTCATATGGAAGGATAGGCTCCCTAGAATTAAGTTGGAACATTTACAGCGGCCCAAAGACTGCGGGGGCTTGGCGTTGCCAAACCCTTGGCTGTATTACTCAGCTTCCCAGTTACAGCATCTTATAGGCATGTTCCCATCGGCGGCAGAGAGGTCGCCCACCTGGCAAACCTCGGCTCATAAACTATTGCTGCTTACCGTGTGCTTACCGTGTGCAGAGGTCCGGTTCCTGTGGCGTTGGAGGCTCAGGCCTTCGCAAAACCACATAAAAAGTTTCCAACTTATAGCCTAATTCAGAAGGTATGGAACAAAGTTAAATATATTCAGAATGCAGATGGCTATACAGAATATAGCCCCATATGGCAAAATGATACGTATACTGATACGTATACTGAATTGGCCAAATTGCAGTCTGGGGCTAGGTGGAAGCAGTACGGGATTACGCATCTTAAGCACATATTTTGTAATGGAGTACTGCGCCCTTTTAGTGACCTAAAGGAATCTTATGGTCTTCCGCAGTCAATGTATTTTTGTTACTTACAACTGCTCCATGCGGTGGCGGCACAGGGTCGCTCCTCGGAGTGGCATTTGTCGCCAACCCCTGTGTTTAGTCTTTTGGGGGATGCTGGGTCGTCAAAGGGCTTTATCTCACAATGTTATGTCATACTGTTACAGTCCGTGATGAGGCAGCATCCTCTGAAGATAAGGGAGAAGTGGGAGGCAGATGTTGGCCAGTTGGATGGTGAGCAGTGGGAGGAAATATTCCAGGCTGTGGGTAGGTGCTCACTGAACGTTTCCTATAGGCTTACTCAGCTGTACATATTGCTGCGCACTTATTTCACACCTCACAGATTGCATTTGATGAATCCACAGCTTGACCCCACGTGTACACGATGCAAAAGGGACCACAGAGATCTAGTCCATATGTTGTGGAGATGTCCCAAACTCCACATGTACTGGGCGGGTGTGGTGTCTACCATTAATTCAATGTTTGGAGTGTCTCTTCCACAGGACCCGAGAGCTTGTCTCTTGGGTGCTTTGGAGGAATACGAGTGGGACGAGGACTGCAGAGAAGCTGTTCATAGGACTCTGTTTCAGGCGAGGAAGCTCATCATGGTACACTGGAAAGCAGAGGCTCCCCCGACCTTGAAGGAATGGATTATTAATATTGGGATAGTGTTGAGGATGGAGAAGATGACTTATCAGCATAGGGGTAGTGCCCATAAATTCGAGAAGCTATGGGCAAAATGGCTGGATGTACCGGGCTTGGCCCCGGTGGATTTGGTGGCTGATAGATTTCTAGGCATCAATATGGGATTAGATGTGTTTCTAATGCTTGAATATTTGGGTGAGTGGGTATGTCAATTTTGATGACCGGTTGGCCCCTAGTTCAGATCGGTTTTGTAATATATGTTTGTAATGCTTGCTTACCCTGCAATGTTGAGGGGTGTCTGTATGCCCTGTGCCTCTTCAAAATAATAATAAAACTTTGTTGGATAAAAAAAAAAAGTGTGTCACACTCTTCTTCCGTGGCCTCCTTCTGGCCCTTCTCTTTTGCATTCTGGAGCCCTGTTTCTCATCGGGGTTCTCAGTTCTCCCGCCTGCTGATCTTTCAATAGTTTCTGTAACATCTTCACCAACTCCACCAATAGTTCAGCATTCACTTCCTTCTGTGGACACTGGGCCTTGAAGTGCCCTGGGTCACCACACTTGTAGCACTTTCGAATGCCTGTCTGCTCAACCTGGGCTTTGGCCTGAGCCTCCATCACATGCAACAAACCTTGTTGTACCTGCTCTTGAACTTGAACTCCACTCTCTGGTGACTTGACAGGAGTACATTTTGGGGTGGATTGCACTACAGGGGTCTTGGTGCACTCCCCCCACTCAGACTCTTCATCACTCTCCACCACACTCTCATCCACTTGAGCTGATTGTGCGGCTACCTTCTCACCCTTCTGGGGTGTCTTTACTGCGAGTTGGCTTCCTGATTCTTTTCATCCAGGAGAGCCTCCTCTTCTCTCACCAGTCCCATCAGCTCTGGGTAGGAAGGAGCTTCCCGGGTGCCCTTCAATAATAACCGGAGCACAATAAGATGGTTTGGCCTGGCTCCTTGTAAGGTCTGATCCAACCTGACTCTGTCCGCCTCTCGAGGATCAATCCCCTTCTTCAAGATATTCTGGTGCAGGATCCGATCCACCCGAACAACATAATCAGACAACTTTTCTCCTCTCCACTGGTGGGTATGCTAAAACTTGTACATCAGATCCGGTAGCTTCTCTACCCTTCCATAAACTGCATACAGGGCCTCGATATAATCCATAGCCTCACAATCCGATTTTCCCCTCTTTAGGCTTCTGATGACATCTACTGCTGGACTTTGGAGACTTTTAATTGATCCGCTGTCTCTTCACTGTTTCTGACACATTCCACTCCTCCATTACTTGCATGACCTGATCCATCCAGCTTTCAAATTCTTCTTCCCCATATGGTCTGGGGACATGACCTGAAAAGATCTGTAGTCTCCAGTACCCTTGATTAGCAGATATGGCGTGATTCTTTATCAAGCTGTCGACTAGACGACTCATGTCTGTATAGATCGAGGCAGGAGGCATTCCTGAAATCGGGCCTCCCACCGCTGGGTCGGTTGCGACTGGACTATAGGTAGTTGGGCTGCCTGCGACAGGACTTCCTGGTAGTGACCGAGGGGAACTCTCATAAACTTCCTCTGGCAACTGCACTGGGATCACGTGACCATCCAGACCTTCTGCTAGGCTCACAACGCTTTTCTGGAACTTCGCCGGAATACTCTCTTTCCACTCTAATAGAACATGTGCAGTCTTCATCAAATTCATGTTTCAGGTTCAAGAGATAGGACCCCTGTTCTGGAGCGGCCTTCCTTATCAACTGCCGTACCTCCCTGTCAAACCACCAGACTCCTGGTAACCTCCGAACTGTGGTTTAACCAACTTCCATACTCCCGACTCCACTCAGCGGCAATGGCTGGGTCCATGTTTTCTTCCACCCTGGACACGTCAACTGATCTGCTCGGGTGTCCCAGATGGGGACCTCCAAATGTAGCGGTACCCCAGTGGGGGCTGCTGATGGACTCTATACCCCACTGGCCACCCGACTCTGCAAATCCTCTCTTACCTCTGACACCTTGGGTTCCATTCTGAAATGTTGCGTTAGTAATGAGAAGCTCACACAGTGTCACTGAACCACTCAGAAATTTTTACTGAGATAAAGAATGAACACAAGAAAAGATATTGTCACGTACCTTGTTGGAGGCCGAGAAGGCTCCCCTTGCGGCTGAGTGCAGTACACCTCTGAGGTTGGGTACAGAGGGTGTAGTGCCCAAAGAAGCACAGGTTGCCAGATAGATCCAGGAGAGAAGAGCTGACGAGTGCCTGAAGAATACTGGAGAATGCAGGAAACACCGCTGGGCTGCAGTCTCTAGGAATCCTCTGTATCATTTGGCAAGGTGTGTACAAGGAGCAACAGTGGAAGCCGGCTGGGGATCAAACACCGTGGATCCAGGCAGGAGATGCAGGTTGCAGGAACGAAGACAAGCCAAAGGTCTGGTATTGGAAAACAGGCAGCAACAGATAACTGAGGCAAAGTCCGTGAAACAAGCCGGGATCAGGTGCTGGAGAAGGTAACAAGTCAGTAAAGCAAGCCAAGGGGTCAAACCAGGAGAGCAGATCAGACAGGTCAGGAACAAGCCGGGTCACAACAGGAAATCCAAACAGCAGTAGTACAGAGGCTCAGGAACTCAGGAAGGCTGACGACAATCCAGCAATTTGGGTCAGACAGTGGCAGCCTTTTATAGGCCAGCAGGGGGATCCACCTGTCACATGACGTGCCTATGGTGCCCATTTCTTATACTGGAAAGAATGGCAGTACTTCCATGGCCATTTGCCTGACAGATATGAATGAACACGACTTATGTTTGACAGAAAATATCACTTGACACTGATATACAAGGGTGTGTATCTTTATAACCTGAAAAAGATCTATGTGAACAGGTACACAGAGAGACAAATATCCAACACATGTATTGGATACCTTTCCTCTGAGGCCTCAGCACACAAACCAGCAAACAGTGCACAGCATATACATACAGTAAACCCAGTGTGAAATTAGATAATGTCCCACCAAATGTCTCCCCCTAGGTTGTAAATCAATGATTAGCATTAAATGCAGAGCAGTAAAGCATAATAAAGAGGAGAATGATGAATGTTCTTTCAATTCCGGATATCGTCAGATAGACTGTTTATACTGCAGTGTTATTTGTAATTTTTTAATCCAAGTAGGTAAAAGACAAAGGCACTGAAGAACAAAGGTGAACCGATGAATACTTAAACTGAAGAAATATCACCACTTGTAGATTCCTCTTTAATTATGTAAATGAGTGAAATACAGTACTGACTTTACAGCACGGGTGGGGGGGGGGGGGGGGGGGGGGAGGCCCCAAGCACCTGCTGTATAAGGCCTGTGAAGAAGTAGATTCACATCATGGAACTACAAGTCTCACCAGCCAGTCTGTAAGAAACAATCAACAATACTGTAATCTCTATCTGGCTTGGCAGGTGCCCTATCACCACAATGGACCCCAATAGATGAAGGGCTCCTGGTGTCTCCGTCCGGTGAAATGGCACTGCGATGCCGCACTGCGACTCCCTGTGGACTGGAGTGCAAGTGGTCCCAGATGCTCTGGAGCGCAGGCCGCTCCACTTGATGGAATAGTGGTGCTGTCCTCTGAGGTCCCTCTGAGGCGGGCGATCCAGCTCTCCGCTGTATAGGCCGCAGACTCTCACTCCCTGTCACACAGTCCTCCTGCTGGCAGGTTCAGAATGGCGTCCAGAGAGACTGAAAACAGGCCGCGCCTGGCCTTTTATCTCTCCTCCCAGCAGGCTGTTCTGCGCGCTTTGCAGAGCTGGCCTGGCTAACAGTGTCACTTCCTCACCCAGACTACATGTCCCATAATGCATTGCTCTGTTCATTCTCAAGGAGGAAAAGAAAACCCTGACAGTTTTGCAGGCACTAGGGGGAGCCAAACCCATACATAAGAAAACAACGAACCATTCAACAATAATAACTATAGTAGCAACCCCTGGCTACACACATACAGTATATATATATATATATATATATATATTTATAGATAGATTTTTTTATTTACTGTATATTTTTATATTTAGGATGTTTTAACTTGAAATATGTTGAAAATTTTTCTCTTTAAAAAATAAAGTTCCACTGTAACTAAAACACTGCAGCACTGTGAAATAACTAACAGGCAGACAAAAAGCTAAGGCAACCCTAAAGCCTGAATTTTTTATTTTATTTTTATATATATATATTATATATGTTCATATGTTAGTCTATTGGGTGGGTGAATAGCTCTTTTCTCTCTTTGCTCTCTAGGCTCCTGTGCTTCAGGCTGACTGGGTTCAGTGTCTTCCTCAGTCTCTCCTTCATCCTGTTCAGGCATGCTGGATTCCTTTTTCTTCTAACACTTCCTCTCTCTGTATTTCAGTTTCCAAATCATCTTCTGTAATAGATGAGACAATTTCTGGATTCTCCATTGGCACAGAAATTTCCCCATCTTCCAGCTCTTCAGGGAACAGATTCTGAGGCACAAACTCAGGGGCTTCTGGTCTGAGAGCCCCAGTGTCAGTCGTTTCAGGCGAAGAAAGGGGGGAGGTCACAAATTCTGATAGCTGAGATGACCACAGCCAATCTGATTCTGCCTCTTCATCCTCTGTGTCTTCATCATCCACATCCTGGAGTATTGACTGAGACCTGGTGACTGGCCGAGACCCCTGAGAGGTTGAGCGAGTTGTCGGTAAATCTGCTACTGGTGACAGGCAGACTGCCTCCGAGAGGGGCAGCAGGTGATTTCGATGCCAGGTCTTTATTGGGCCTACATTGCCTTCTGGCCTAATCTGGTATACCGGGAGTCCTGGTAGCTGCTTGCAGATAACATAGGGCTGTGACATCCAGCGGTCAGCCAGTTTGTGTTTGCCAGGGACACCCAGGTTTCTCAAAAGCACTCTGTCTACTGGTTGTAAGTCCTGTACTCTGACTTTGAGATCGAAGTTCCTCTTATTCCTCAGTCCCCTCTTGTCGGAGGTTGCTTGGGCCTTATCATAGGCGGTTTTCAGTCTTTTCCTCAGGCGATCGACATATCCTCTGTGGGAGGTTGCTGAAGTGTGATCTAGAGATTTGCCAAAGGCCAGGTCCACTGGTAATCGAGCCTCTCTTCCAAACATTAAGCGATAAGGGGAGTATCCTGTAGCATCATTGGCAGTATTGTTGTATGCATGAACAATGGCAGACACATGTTTGCTCCAGTGTTGCTTCTTTTCTGAGCTTAGTGTTCCGAGCATATCAAGAAGGGTCCGGTTAAACCTCTCAGGTTGGGCGTCTCCTTGGGGGTGGTAAGGAGTTGTTCTGGACTTTTTTATGTTTAACAGGTTTAGAAGTCTCTTAATAAGGCTACTTTCAAAATCCCTCCCTTGATCCGAATGGATGCGCTGGGGCAAGCCATAGTGGACGAAAAACTTCTCCACTAGGACCTTGGCCACTGTAGATGCTTGCTGATCCTTCGTTGGGAATGCTTGGGCATATCTGGTGAAGTGATCAGTTACTACTAAAATGTTTCTCTGCCCACTCAGATCAGGCTCCAGACAGAGGAAGTCAATGCACACCAGCTCCATGGGTCCTTGACTCTGAAGATGGCCCATTGGGACGGCTCAATGAGGCAGGGTCTTTCTCTGGATACATCTAATACAAGAGTGACAATACCCTTCAACTTCAGTCTGCATGCAGGGCCAGTAGAATCTGTCTCTTACTAAATGGAAAGTCCTCTCAGACCCCATATGGCCATGATTGTCATGAAGAGCAGTCAGGATCGTCTCCCTGTGTTTCCTGGGTAAGAACAGTTGCCACTTCTCTTCCAGACCATCAGAGGGGCCCCTTCGGTAGACCACCCCTTGATGCAGCTGTAACCGATCCCACTCTCGGTGTAGCAGGCAAGCTTCTTTTGGAGAGTCTGGGAGAAGCATGTCGGGGCATTGATTCTCCAGGGCCGTCAATGCCAGGCTTCCCAAGGGGTCTTCCAACTGATCCTTTCTCAGATCCTTCTTGGACAGCTACGGTAGGCCTTCGTCTCCCACTTGAGTCACATTGCAGTAACATCTAGGTACTCCAGCAGCAGAGACTCCAATCTCTTCGGCACTGCATCCTCCTCCAGCCTGACGCTCAGCTCCTTGGTATAAGGCTCGCACCCCTTCTGGTGTCAACTGAGTCCACTCCTCCGGAGGGTCACTGAGGCCATGAGGCCTTCAAGAAAGGGCGTCTGCGTCCCTGTTCCGGACTCCAGGCCGATATTTCAGGCTAAAGGTGAAACCCGAGAGGGCAGCCAACCATCTATGTCCTGTGGCATCCAGCTTGGCTGTAGTGAGGAGGTAGGTGAGTGGATTGTTGTCGGTCTTTACCACAAACTCTGCCCCGTAGAGATAGTCTCTCAACTTATCCACTACAGCCCACTTCAAGGCCAGAAACTCAAGCTTATGAGTGGGGTAGTTTCTTTCAGCGGAGACCAAGCTCCTACTCACATAGGCAACGGGCCATAGGTGACCATCATGTTCTTGGTATAGCACTCCGCCAAACCCATCACGACTGGCATCAACATGTAACTAGTACGGCTTGGTGGTGTCAGCATAAGCCAAGACTGGGGCAGTGGTTAGGCTCCTCTTTAGCTGAATGAAAGCCTCCTCACACTTTGAAGTCCACTGGTCCTGGATGGATTCTTTAGGCCTACTAGGCCCTACTGTGGGCTTCACAGGTTTGACTGGTTCTGGGATATCTTCCTCCTTAGTAGTTCGTTGAGTGGACGGGCTATCTTGGCAAACCCTTCTACAAATCTTCTGTAATAGGAGCAGAATCCCAGAAATGACCGAAGCCCAGTCACATTGGTAGGCCTCAGCCAAGAGGTGACGGCATCCAGCTTCTCAGGGTCGGTGGCTATCCTTTCAGCAGACACAATGTGGCCAAGGTAGTGGACCAAGGGCTGAGAGAACTGACACTTTTCCATAGAGAGCTTTAAGCCTTCTTCATGAAGTCTCTTCAGGACCTTCTCCAACCGCTCTTCATGTTCTTCCAGAGTTCTACCGAACACTATGATGTCATCCAGATACACCAGTACTTCAATCAAGTTCATATCGCCCACTGTTTTCTCCATCAGTCTTTGAAAAGTGGCCGGGGCTCCTGACAACCCTTGGGGTATGCGATCGAACTCAAAGAACCCCACTTGGGTAATAAAGGCAGTTTTTTCTTTATCCTCTGGATGTATGGGGATCTGGTAATACCCACTCTTCAGGTCCATCACACTGAACCACTTGGCCCCTGACAGGCTCTGCAGAGCATCTTCTATCCGAGGGGTGGTGTATTGATCAGGAATGGTTCTTCTGTTTAATGTCCGATAGTCAATGCACAGCCTTAATGACCCATTCTTCTTCCTCACCACCACTATCGGAGAAGCATAGGGGCTCCTGGATTCTTTAATAATCCTGCTCTCTTTAGTTCTGCCAGTTGCTCACGCGGGTCTTCCAAATCACCCAGAGGAACCCGTCGGACTCTTTCTCTGAATGGTTTGTCTTCTTGGAGACGAATCTTATGGGAGGCACTCTTTGCACACGTCGAACTCGTTCTTGGAGAATGCAGCCTGCCATCGAGCTGGGCTTTAACTCTTTCTCTTCACTCTGGTGGGAGGGTGGTGTCTTCTGGATAGAATTCCTCTACTGGGATCACACCCTTCTATTCTTTCTTCAAGTCCAATGGCGTGACTGGGGTAGCTGTGCTCACCTGGCCCAACAGCATTCTGGCTGGTATCTTCATGGGCGAGGTGGTCGTGTTACGAACACTCACTGAGACCTTCCCGTGACTCCTCTTTAAGGCCTTCAATGGAACCACTTCAGGGATTATTTCTATCCCCCTTCCTTCCTTCTGTTGGTCCATTTCAAGGACAATAAAGGGGCCTGGTTGCTTCCAGGTAAGCTTGACAGCTGGTCTCAAACAAGTCACCTCCCCTGGTTGTAGTACTCTCTCTCCTCTATCCAAGCGCCAGATCTTGCCTACTCCTTCTGCTGGAGCTTTCTGCTCTAGCACTAGGCACTGGTACACTTGTTTTAGCATGGGATGCACTCCCGCAGTTGAGGTACTTGGCTCCTGGGCCAGAGGTGTAAGTAGTCTCCTGACCAGGTCAGTGTTGGTCCCTATAATGAGGGAGCTTTTGTTAGTTCCTGGTGGGCGAGCGCAGACCACTGCCAGAGTGTCAAAAGTCTCTGTTTCTCCTGCCACTGAGGGGTCAAAAGTTAGCTTGATTGGTAAGTAACCATCATAGGGAAAGCTTTGAGTCCCAATGCCCCATATCTCCAACTCTTCAAACTTCTGTAACGGCAAGTGTTTAAGGTGCTTATCAAAGAAGTCCCTGTACAAGAGTCACTTGAGCTCCTGTATCTAGAAGGGCCTTTGTGTAAATCCCCTCCACCTGGATTGAGACTACTGGGGAGGGCCCCACTAACTTGGTAGGAAACTTTCGGAGAGGGGCTGGCTTGCTTGGTTCAGTAATTTGTACCCTTACTCCTTTTCTTCTGGAACTTTGGCTGGATCTCAACCCCTGCTGGGTCTTGTGTGCACTGACTCCCCGCCGCCGGGCAGGCCAGGTCAAAGAGTGGGAGACATTAAATTGCTCAGGGACAACAACGGAAGCCCCAGATGAGGGTCAGGACCTCCGATGCAGTCCCCTCTGGTTGTTGGATCTTGTGGAGTTAGTTGAAACTGGTGGGCACCCGGTTGACTCCTTCACCGGGGCCCTCTGGAGTTTTCCGCCGGCTTGCGGTACTGGGCTGCAGCTTTCTCCGGGCTTGAACATACCTCCCGATAGTGTCCTACTCCTCCACAGTTGAAACAGATCATCAGCTTCCTTGATCTCTGTACTGGGGCGGTAGGCTGGTTGGTCAGTATGGACATCATCTCTATCAGCTGAGACACTTGAGTCTTTAAAAGCTCAACCTGAGGGTCACCTTCATCAGCATTTATCACTCTTACTCCTGCAGAGGATTCAGGTTTCGGGCTTCTCTTTTTACTGTCCAACATGACTTCCTCCTCCCTGACAATCCTTATCAAGTCTGGGTATTTCAGGATACCACAATCCTGCCTACTCCTCAACAGAAGGGTAATGGGGTCTACAGGCTGGGCCCCTCTCAAAACTTGCTTTGCTCTGATCTCATCTACATTCCGGGGTCTAACCCCATTTTCAGCAGAATCTGATGTATAATCTTGTCCAGACGCCTCATGTACTCTGACAGTTTCTCTTCTTCCTTCTGATAAGAGTGTTCCATTTGGTAGATGAGGTCAGAGACTTTCTCAGTGCGGCCAAACACATCCTGTAAGATGTAATCTTGGGCAGTACAGTTCTTTTTACTGAGTTTTAAGTTGCGAATGGCTTCCAAAGCAGGTCCCTTTAAACTCTCAGTGATCCTCTGCTTCTTATGTGGCTCTGGTATATCCCATTCTTCCAAAGCTTGAGTAGCCTGATCCAGCTATTCTTCAAAGCTGTCTTCTGCTGAAGGTACTGGTTGTCTCCCTGAGAAAATTCTAAATTTCCTGTAACCAGCAGCTGAGTATGACTGGGGATCTTTTTGGCATTTGGCAACAAATTCCCCAAGGACAGCACAGAGTTCAGGTCCGATGGTGGCCAGAGGTGACTTGTCGGAGACCTCTGGTTTACTAGAGTCAGCTTAGCTCAGTGAGGTGGGGCCTCCCTGGGCTGCTTCTGGGAGAATCACATTTAATTCCCCCTTACTGGCTAGTTTCACACTGGCGCCTCTAAAATGTTCAGGGATTTCCTTCTTCCACTCAATCAATGCATAAGTATGCAGGGTCCCTGTGCCTGTCTCTACGGCAATCACCCATGCTTTCTGGTCTGGGGACAGGATCTTTATGGCTTGAATTAACTGTTCTTCACCCCAAGATTCTCCTGGAATTTGAAGCACTATGCTGGAATCTACGCAGGCATTCTCTTCCTTGCACAATGCTCCGGCAGTGGCAGGGTCCATTTTGGTCCCGGTAGAGGTTCTGTCTAGGGGGGGTTGGTTGCAGAGTCGCAGGAATCCCGGACGAGCCCCCACGTGTAGCACTACCCCCGTAGGAGCTGCTGGTTTAGTTTTGGGCCTGCACTCTGCCTGTCAACCCCCTTAATTTGGCTCAATCCCCTCTGGCACAAATGGGCAACAATATGATTGAGGGCCCAAATTAACTGTTAGGGACCTCAATGATGTATATGTAGCACTACCCCCGTAGGAGCTGCTGGTTTGTTTTGGTTTTGCACGTTACCTCTTTAGCTTCATTGTCAGGGTAGGAAAGTCCATAATAAATGCAATGTCCATACAGAGGTATAACCTTCAACAGTTAGGCTTTATTCTTTTCTTGCTGCAGTATAACTTGAGAGAAAGTAGAAGATAGGAGAAGAATAGGGGAAGGTTAAGGCACGCGGTACAGGATACACAAATTAGCTCGAAGTACTCATCAATCATTCACCACTCTCCACTTGTAGAGTGAGTATTGCTCACCCGGATAGTCCCCTCTCACATGGCCTAGCAGCCGGGATGACGCACGAATCAGTAACAAGACAGCCTCTGCTGCAGACTGCTTAAGATGGAGTCGGTCTCTGCCACAGACCTTTGTTTAGAGATAGATAAATGGATAGTCCAGGAATCCTCTGCCACAGGATTAAAAGTCCCAAACTTCCAGCCGTGCAGTAAGAGAGCCTTTAAGTCGATCCGGACAAACTGTAGGGCTTTTGGTAGATTGGATCCCCCCTCAACAAGGGCACCAGGCCTCACCCGAGACATCAGCGCGTTGCCGGTCTCCTCCTGGGCAGGTCCTCCCCCGGTTTCCTTCATCAAGACCGCTTCCTCCCATTTTTTTGGATGGACAGCTTGGGATCCAGCACAGCGGGTCGACCACTCCCACTGCACCGCTGCCGAGAAGGGTCACTCAATACACCATGGTTTGCCTGCATTCCAACAAGTGCCTGAAATGGCAACACAACCTACAGGCAACAAGGGAAAATGCTATCAGGCAGCACCACAGCCAGAACAGAGGCAAATTTATACACAAATCGACAGTCTGAGCTCAACTATTGGCTCAGACACCCTTAAATTTGAAATAGCGTCCCAACCATTGGGGTAGGGCGCTACATATACACAACATTATAGGCAATAAAAGTAAATGTTACCTTAGTGTTGTTCACCTGCCACTCAGCTGCAAAGACAGAGTTCCACACAAATTGTAGCTTAACCAAAGGTGATATTTTTACTTGGTAAAGAAATTAGATAATGATTACACAATAGGCATTCAATACATACAGCTCCCTGTATAACTCAATGAAGACGATACCATTGGTTCAAAATACCTCTAAGATCCGACCCTGCTAACATAGCCTGGGGCCAGATCTGAGTGAGGGTATGGTGGAGGAATCTCCCAGTGTGGTAACATCCACACTGGGGCACCTCTCCACCAAGTCTCACACAAGCAGAAGAAACACAAAGTGATACAAACATCTATTATTATTATGAAAAATCACAATTCTATGGCTCCCCCTAGTGGATAGCTCAATTAGTGCGTATCCTATAACAACCACTTGCAAGGGTAGGAAATTAGATGACTATCCCTTTAAGAGTCAGGTGTCTTAAGCTAGCCACGTTGGTGCACATAAAGATTTGTAATCCAAAGGTAGGGTGCAGAAAGAACTGTTAATTGAAACACACGGACTGACAGTACAAGGGGTACTAGTTTCCCCAAGGCGTTGAGTTCCTATGTGCAAAGATGTAAACGCCAGCAAACACAAGTGAAGCTTGCTACAGTCACACTCCTGGTAGTCAGTTAACTAAATTGATGGGCAAGATGAGGCCTTGTCTTGCTGCTTTTCCTCTCTGTCCGGAACCCTCCGTGTCACGAGGCTCCTGGCCCTTCACCCGGCCGTCCTCTGAATGGCAGTGGACACAAGGCTCTGGATGCTGCAAGCTGCAGACCGATCTTCCTCCGGTTGGTCAGCCAGACTGTTACGCAGGGATCCCCCTTTGGCTAGGCGATCCGCTCTCAGTTTCCGTAGGCCCAGGCTTCTCAGGCCTAGGTATCTTCACAGCAGGCCTCAACACAGGCCTCCTGCCGGCTTGAAGATGGCATCCAGAGAGAGCGTGCTATACGGCGCGTTGGCCTTAAAAAGGTCCTCCCATCAGGCTCTGCGTGGCGCACTCCCCTCTGGTAGCACAGTGGCCTTGTGGGCAATGTAGTCTATGTGCTACTTACTGCAGCTGAGTCTTTGTCTCCTAATAACTGAATCAAACAAGTTATAACCAATTGGTATGAAATAACCAATGAAAGAACCGAGTTCATATTCACAGTACAGATTGGCATCCTTAACAATGCTTGCAAGGGTAATACCTTGCTACATGTACATTCCCATACCATGTGATAAAACGTGCCATCTGCCAAGGAGCACCTCAAACAAACAGCAGAATGCAGCCTTTTTAAACGGAAAAGAAGACTCGGAGTATAATAAGAGCTATACAAAAACTTGGTCTGGATATCCTTAGTCCTAGAAGAGTGTGGGGACTTGTAGTGGTATAATTTCCTATCACACCTCCTCTGTGAGTTCAGGTATGTCTGAACACCTTCTAGATTCAGTGAAAAGTCCATCAGTTTTCGAGTGAAGTAGGGATGAATAATATGTAGAAATAAGTTTAGTATGAGAGGGGTCAGTCAGGAGGCGTTCCAAAGGGGAAGATATTATGTAGGCCAAATTGAGTCGCTGCTGTGTGCCGTAACTGCAGAAACCGGAAAAAGGGGGGTGCCAATGTGCATTCTTGTGCGCATCTGCGCATTTGTTATGCGCCATAGCTAGTTCCTGCGGCCATGCAAAGTACTGGCAGGAATGCTGGGTCTTCAAGCAACTCCGTTGTGGATGGTGCCCTGACATAAGCTGTGGAGGGGAGATTAAAATCCCTACGAAAGTCAGAGAAGGAGCAAAAGGTATCTGATGAAAAAAAGTAGGAGATCAATTTTACTCCATGTCTAAACCAGAACACCCCATCCGTTCTCTGAAAAAATTCTCGCAAACATGGGTTGTTCCATAGGGAGCATTAGAGGAGTGTACAGAGGCTGCGCCAGATGGGAGAAACTTTGATGCCGCGTACACACGATCGTTTTTCATGCCGTTAAAAATGCCGTTTTTAAAAATGGCCATTAAAACCGATCGTGTGTATGCTCCAAAGCATTTTTAACGACGTGAAAAACGGGCATTAAAAATTTCGAAAACGTTCTCTATTTTTTCACGTCGTTTTTCATGTAGTTTTTTTTAACGACGTGAAAAACGTACGTGTGTATGCTTTTACGAGGTGAAAAAAAACGCGCATGCTCAGAATCAAGTATGAGACGGGAGCGCACGTTTTGGTAAAGCTAGCGTTTGAAATGGAGATGGCACATTCGTCACGCTGGAAATAATAGCATCGTTTAATGCTGCGCATTCCTTTCTTCTTTAGATAATGCTTAAATAATTAGCTTATTTTGCTAATGATATTCAGAGTTATGCCAAACTTGTTTCTTAGTAATTCTTAATTGATCTAATGATTTTAAAATATTGTTGTTAAGCCCGATCTCCCTCATAAATTCATAAATAAATGTAAAGATCACAAAAAAAAATTTGATTTTAGATTTTAGATTTTTTATTTTTTTTATTTTAAGTTAGATTTATTAATGTATTTTTTTGTTCTTTTATATTTTTTTGCTTATTATTTTCTTTTATATTTCGTATTGTATTTTTCGAAAAATATTATTTGTGTGTCAAGTTACCACACCAACATTCTAAATGTGTTTAATTTTGCCTCAAGGAGGTTTGTGTCTCTTGTTAATACCAATAATATTTGTAGAAATGTCCCTGCCTACTCCCTAGCAAACTCTCTTTTTGAATAGAAATCACATAGTCAAGTATAAACAAAAGAATCCTTTATTTAGGCAGATAACAAATTAAAGGGGAAGGCAGCACTGGAGACCCTGCTTGAATTTGTGCATCCTTTGGACCCCACAGCAACCATCCAAGAAGAGAAAACCTAACTCTGGAATTATCCCCCCAAAAAAAGGAGCACAATCTTGTCTTGGACTCCCAGAGGTCAGGAACAGCAGCAGATAAGTCAGATATGTCCCCAGTCTGTGGTACTACAGCAGTCATTATTTTTTCCTCTTCCTTGTAGCCTTCTCTCCAGCCTTTTCTGCAGCCTTCTCTGCAGCCTTCCCTGCAGCCTTTGTTGAGCGCTTCCTCGGAGGCTGGGGCTCAGGAGGAGAGCTTGTGGCAGGAGGAGGAGTAGGAGGAGGAGGAGGAGGTGGAGGAGGAGGGACAACCTCAGTTATATCGGTGAACTGTGTCAGTTCACCTAGAAACCCCCTGTTGATCACCTTCAGCATGAGGTTTTCGCTGTATAGGCGTTGCCTCAAGTCCATCTGTGCTAATTTATGGGCCAGGACTGCGGCATAGCCCTCTTCAACAGAGGGTGCCTCTCTGAGGGCCGCAGTAGCCTCTCTTAGGAATGCTCTTGTTTCCTCCTCCACCTGCCTAACCCTCCTTGGCCCTCGTTGTTGGATTTTCAGGGGAGGCATCTGGGCTCTTGTGCTGGGCCTGGCCTCCTCCTGTGTGCCACTGGGCCCTGCCTCCTCCTGGTCCCCAACATCACCCTCTTCCTGGCTTTGCTCTGGCTGTTAAAAAAAAGGGACATTCTTTATTTTTTGGCATCATCAATCACACACATTGTTCACCTCCAGACATTTTAAAATTGAATGGCAAAAGTGATTAAAATTCAAATGATTCTGACTCCTGATATTTTTGGCTTGTCCCCATCAAATTTGACCACTACTATCTATTGCTCTGTAAATCAATTTATTTTCAGACATTAAATAGATACCAATAGTAACATCTATTTGAAATCATCACTTTTGTTACATATAAATGTAGATATCAATACTATACCTGGCTCCATATATCCAAATCGGGCTCCTCAAGGACCTCTGCTTGATCCTCCGAGGAAGCCAGAGCAGGGTTGCAAGGAAGGCTGGAGGGTTGGCTGCAAGGAAGGCTGGATAGACCTCTGGGGGGAAGGGTTGACAGAGATTCCCTGACTTCCAGATGGTCATCCAGAAATGCTAACTTGCTGTAGTACCACAGACTGTGTTTATAAACCTTATCTGCTGCAGCACCTGACCTTTGGGACTTCAGGACCATATTCCTCTGGGTCCTGTATGTGCCCCTAATGGTAGATAGTTTGGTTTTAACATCTTGGATGGTTGTTGTGGGGATCTGGGTTTGTACAAATCCAAGCAGGCTCTCCAGTGCTGCTGTCCTGGCAGCTTTATTTTTATTTGTTGCAGTTTTCGTCTGCCACAGGACAGGGAGTTCCTTCCATCTATCCAGGAACTCCCCCATGAATTCTGGATTCTTGAAAGCCTGCATTTTGTCTGTAAAATCAAGAACCCAAAAACCTTTTTTCAGTCAACATTCATCAAATAATCATTTTGGACAGATATAGGCCACAATCTCATCCTCTGAAGAAACACAAATCCTTAAAATGTTATGTACCTTGGTTAACACGTTCGTTGCTAACTCCCTCTCCCGTCAAATGAACGTATTTTCGACACATGGATATAAGCTTTATATACACTACGCATGCGTGAAACTCCGCATGCTTTCCCCGCCCCTGACGTTCGATATTGTACTTTCCCCGCCCCTTCTCGCTCGTTGTAGTGCTAAACAACATGGTGGAGACACAGGTGGCTGAGATTACCTCTACAGAGGAGGAAATTACTGAGAAACCCAAATCCCGATCCCGGAGATATAAGGCATCCAACATGTCATTCGAGGAAATGGTGGAGATGGTCGCCATTTTGAGGAGGGAGGATTATGATGCCAAGCATGGGCCGTATAAAAGGCCTAATCTTGTCAAGTCAAAAATTATGGGCAAAGTGGTCAAAACTCTTCACCAAAAATTCGGGGTGTGCAGAACGAAGGACCAGCTCCGAAAACGATGGTCTGATCTCAAGTTGCGGGAGCCTGACCAATACAAAAGAATCAAGAAAGTTTTAGGAAAAAGTAAGTAATTTTCATACATTTTCCCAGCTAAATATTATTACTTGGATTAAGTTGCGGATTTTTGCCTTTAATATAGTACAGTGAAAGATACCAACTTTCATGTTCGTCCGCACAGTAAACGGACGTAGTAAAGCTCTTTCTCCATACACTTATTAATACAATGTTTTAGGATCATCCAGTGTGAACACCAAAATTTAAATGTATTTTTTGGGGAGATAATTTTGGAAACATGATGAATTCTTTTTAGAACCCAAAAATTTTTTCTGACAAATTAAAAGGGTATGCATTGTAATGTTAAGGGAGAGAATGCTCAGCAGCTGATTAAACATCTGAACTCAGTAGTACAAGTGTAGCCCAAAAGAGAAAACTTTTTAGGGTGTCACACACAGGTGATCCAGTGTATATACTTGGGGGTGTTTCAATGTGTCAAACTTTATTAAAATAAGTAGATGTTCTTGTTTTGGCTATGTATACAATCATGTGCTCAGGTTGTCACTGGGGGTGAATTGAAAATTGGACCACACTTCCAAATAATCTTTCAAAATTCGCTTTCAGGGTTTATTTTTGTATATAATGATTATTTAGGAATTAAACTATACCTTTTATTGCAATCTCCATAGGGCTTCAAAAAGCTAAGACAGATGAGCCTATAAATCCAACACCTCCAACAAGACCCTTAGAACCACATGATGTAGAGGAACGTGAAGTTGAGGAAGTGGAAAGTGGCACCACAACAGGTCAGTGTCAAACAACACAGATGCAGGTTAATAGATGTAGGCCTACATATTCTATAGTACATTATTTTTATTTTTTTAGGTGCTGTTCTGCCTGAAGACCCCGAAAAGTTTGCAAGTCACAGTGCACAGATCCTGATCCAATACCTAATGGTCTGCTGTCGTGACCTCGAAAAAATAAAGGGAGACTTGATAGAGATCAGACAAAATACCAAGCGGGTGGAAGAAAGGCTACAAAATATCATGGCTGTGCTTGGGCGGTTTTAATTTTTGAACACAAAAGAACGTTGAACTTGCTGTGTTTTTGCAGATTTTTGTTTGTTTTCATCTTTAATGAATAGTACATGTTTAAATTTACATTAAAGTTTTTAAGATAGTTTTTTAAGCATGGCTGTTCATGCGTTTTAGCCCCAAAAATATTTTTGATACATCTAAATTTAAAAGGAAGTTTAATAAGAAAAATAAAAACTATTTTATTACCAAAAATTTGTGGCTTCATTATGTAAATGTTGGGCAAAGTGAAATAATAAATGTTTTGTGTTTACACTGACAATGAAGGCTATTTAAGAATGCTAAATACACATGGCACTACAAGTGCACTAGGTAAACCTACGAGAAACCTAAAAGAATCAAAATCAAAAACACAATACAAAGATTTTCTCAAAGAAATGTTTTATTTTGAAAAAAAATAAGTTTAAGCATCCACAGGCATATCAATGGCCCCCCTACCCACAAAATATTCTACATATTTTTGTCTCACATCACGTCCGGTTTGGGGGGCCAAGCCTGGACGGCCAGCTTCCAGGGCCACTAAATTTCCATTGTCAAGTAATGAGGCCTCAGGCCCACTTAAAGAGAGGTAATTTGCAGAATGCACCCTCAAAAATTTATGGAGCACGCAACAAGTCATGACGACCTGGTTCCATTTATAGGGGGCAAGGTGGATGGAGGTGAGGAACAGGCGGAATCGGCTGGCCATGATGCCAAAGGCATTTTCCACCACCCTTCTTGCTCTGGCCAGCCGATAGTTAAACACCCTCCTCTCAGGGGTGAGGGTGCATTGAGGGAATGGCCTCATTAAATGGGGACCCAGGCCAAACGCCTCATCCGCTAAAAAAACAAATGGGAGTCCCTCCACATTCTGCTCCGCTGGTGGCAAGGCCAGCTCATCCGATAGGAGCCGTTCCCCAAACTCGGTCTGTGCAAACACTCCTCCATCTGACATTCTGCCATTTTTGCCAACGTCAACATACAGAAATTTGTAGGTGGCCGACACCACTGCCATCATGACGATGCTGTGGAACCCCTTATAATTGTAATAAAAGGATCCCAAATGGGGTGGTGGTACGACCCGAACATGCTTGTCGTCGATGGCCCCTCCACAGTTTGGAAAGTTCCATCGTTGGGCAAACTCAGATGCCACATTCTGCTATTCATGTGGCGTAGAAGGGAACTGTGGAGTTAAATTAAAAATAAATTAATACTTTGAGACAGAAACATTGCAAGCAGATTTGAGAAAACCATTCATGGCCAACATTAGGATAAACAGAAAAATGTAAACATTATTAGTAAGCACCAAAAAAGCGAGAAAAAAAAATTGGGGGGGGTTGAAGATGAGTTGGGGAGATCATAAATCAAGGCTGTAGCACTCTGTATGAAGTTTAACAAAATGTAACATTCCTATGCAATCTTTAGGGGGCGTTTAGGGTAAAGCACTACAATGGAGTAGAGAAAAAAAGAAATGGAAGTGACTAGGCTAGGTGGGTATGGCCCCAGGATAGCATGCTGGAGAGGTTAGCTAAGGAAAATGTAAATGTAGGCCTAAAAAAAGCATCAAAAAATATAAACATGCATGGGGAGAAAGGGGACATTCCCTGCAGATAAGAATCATGGGAATTAGGGACTGATAAAAATATATATATATATATATATTAAGCAAGAAATACATACAATGTAATGTTTTAAATTAGAACACTTATCTTAATATAGTCCTCCTGCAAAACTTGAAGGACGGCAGAACAAGTCTCTGGTATAATGATCCCCAGAGCCTGGGGGGAGATGCCTGTTGAGAACTTGAGGCCCTGCAGGCTTCTCCCAGTCGCCAGGTATCGCAACGTGGCGATGAGCCTCTGCTCAGCAGTGATGGCTTCCCGCATAACGGTGTCCTGCCTGGTAATGTAGGGGGACACCAAAGCCAACAGATGCTGAAATACGGGGTCAGACATCCTGAGAAAATTCCTGTAATCCTCAGGATTATTCTCCCTGATCTTCCGCAACAAAGGCATGTGACAGAACTGGTGCCGCTGGAGCAACCAATTCTTGGTCCATGAACTCCTCCTCACCCTGTTCATGGCCTGGAGTCAGGATACAGCATGAACCCCTGCTCCAACTACAGCACGAACTCTACGACGAGTACGTAGCCGCAACATGGCTAGATAATGGTCGGCTGCTCAGAACGAACTAGAAGAACGCACGGAAGAACAGCAAGGCCTATGAAGAACAAGCTGAAAAACAGGAACGAGCAGACAAGAACGCACTGAATAAACAGATACGAACTGACTACAAGCACTGCAAGACAGATACGAACCCACAAGCACAAACTGAACTCCACAAAATGATCTTCAAAGCACGAAGACTGAAAAGCGTGAATTGTCTCTCACCAAACTTTTACTAACTTGCGGTAGCACGAAATTAGCAAAAGCGTCCCAAAGGGTGACGCCATTAGAACGGAACTTCCCCTTTATACTGCCGTCGTACGTGTTGTACGTCAGTGCGCTTTGCTCGAGCGTTTTTTTTAATGAACGTGTGTATGCAAGACAGGCTTGAGAGGAAACAAGAAAAAAAACGACATGAAAAACGTTGGTTTAAAAAACTACATTAAAAACGTACGTGTGTACGCGGCATGAGAGTTTAAAAACTTGCAGCATCATGGATAATATACCGATAGTCTCTCTGCCCATAGTCGATTGATGATATATCCAGGGCTGTAGCTGCATTGTTAGCTTTGGGATAAAACCACCAATGGGCATGAATTAATTGAGAGGCTATATAATAGGTTTGAAGATTGGGAACAGGGCCCCCTTCCAAAATGGGCAGCTGTAGTGTGTCTTTAGCAATTCTAACAGTTCTACCTCCCCATATAAAGGAAATAAGGATAGCGTCAATCTTTTGAAAATCTGCGTTTAGGAATACAAATTGGGGAATTACTTAAACTGTAGAGGAAACACGGCAGAAAATAATTTTGAATATGTTTACCCTACCTAATAGTGTTAGAGGGAGGTTGGCCTAAACTTTTAGGGTGCTTCTAAGCCTTATAACCACTTGCCGACCGGCTCACGCCGACATATGGCGGCAAAGTGGCTCGTTCCTGCGAATCGCCTTATGGGTACGTCTGTACCTTTAAGGGCGATAACAGGCGCTCGTGCGCCCGCTGCATGGCGGGGAACCCGATGCGTGTGGCTGGCGGGCGCAATCGCCGCCAGCCACACGCGATCACGTGCATGAGAGCAGTGACGTATCCCAAAAAATGGCCTGGTCATTAAGCAGTCATATCTTCCGGTCTGTAAGTGGTTGATAAGAGGGCCCAAATTGTTCTTAACCACTTAACGACCGCTCACTGTATATATACGTCGGCAGAATGGCACCAACAGGCACAATCACGTAGAGTGTACGTGATTGCCTTTGTATAGTTGGGGGGTCCAATCGGACCCCCCTCCTATACAGTGAGCGGTGGCTAAGTGTCCGGGAGCGTTCCGGGATGAGGGGGCAGCCATTAGTTTCCGGCCACCCCCTCGCGATCGCTCCCGGCGAATGGAAATGCCCCCTCTGTCTGTGTCAAGCAGAGGAAGCAGGAGGAAGTGATGTCATCTCTGGTGCGGCGCTCACATATACCGAGCGCCGTACAAGAGAAGACATCAGGTCAGTGCACACAACACTACACTGACACCAGGACACATAGGGACATAAATCGCCCTCCCAGGCCCCCCCAGACACCCCCAGATCACCCCCCAGATCACCCCCCAGCCCCCAGTCACAGTGTCACTGATTGCAGTGACCATTTATTTAGTGATCACTGCAATCAGTGACATTTGTGACTGTAAAAGTGTCAGTACATTCAGTTTTAGGTCCAGTGTAGCCCCCTAACCCCCCCTAATAAAGGTTTAACCCCCTGATCGCCCCCTAGATAACCCTTTCACCCCCTATCACCACTGTCGCTAAGCGATCATTTTTCTGATCGCTGTCTTAGCGTCAGTGATGCCGATCGGCAGCCAGTAATTTTTTTTAGGTTCGCCGCATGTTTTTATAGCGTCAGGTACCCCAATATATTATCTAATAAAGGTTTAACCCCCTTGATCGCCCCCCAGGTAACCCTTTCATCCCCTATCACCACTGTCACTAAGCGATCGTTTTTCTAAACGCTGTCTTAGTGTCGGTGATGCAGATCGGTAGCCAGTAATTTTTTTTAGGTTCGCCGCAGGTTTTTATAGCGTCAGGTACCCCAATATATTATCTAATAAAGGTTTAACCCCCTTGATCACCCCCCAGGTAACCCTTTCACCCCCTATCACCACTGTCGCTAAGCGATCGTTTTTCTAAACGCTGTCTTAGTGTCGGTGATGCAGATCGGTAGCCAGTAATTTTTTTTAGGTTCGCCGCATGTTTTTATAGCGTCAGGTACCCCAATATATTATCTAATAAAGGTTTAACCCCCTTGATCGCCCCCCAGGTAAACCTTTCACCCCCTATCACCACTGTCGCTAAGCGATCGTTTTTCTAAACGCTGTCTTAGTGTCGGTGATGCAGATCGGTAGCCAGTAATTTTTTTTAGGTTCGCCGCAGGTTTTTATAGCGTCAGGTACCCCCATATATTATCTACTAAAGGTTTTAACCCCCTGATTGCCCCTAGTTAACCCTTTCACCAGTGATCACCATATAAGTGTTACGGGTGACGCTGGTTAGTTAGTTTGCTTTTTATAGTGTCAGGGCACCCGCCGTATATAACCCAATAAAGGTTTAACCCCCTGATCGCCCGGCGGGTGATATCAATTAGGTTTTAGCGTCAGAGAGGGTCTGCGTCACACCCCAGGCAGCGTCAGGTTAGTGCCAGTAACGCTAACACCCACGCGTGAAGCATACACCCCCCTTAGTGGTATAGTATCTGAACAGATCAATATCTGATCTGATCAGATCTATACTAGCGTCCCCAGCAGTTTAGGGTTCCCAAAAACGCAGTGTTAGCGGGATCAGCCCAGATACCTGCTAGCACCTGCGTTTTGCCCCTCCGTCCAGCCCAAGCCACCCAAGTGCAGTATCGATCGATCACTGTCACTTACAAAACAAAAACACACATAACTGCAGCGTTCGCAGAGACAGGCCTGATCCCTGCGACTCCAGTGCTGTAGGAGGTGATTTCACCACCATAGTTAAATAAAAAAAGCATATATGCCGAAGCATTGGGGCAGCAGGAGCGGAGGAGCGATTTTGCTCCTAATGCCGCGTACATACGGTCGAAATTCCGACGGAGGCTTGCCCGTGGAAAAGTCCGACCATGTGTGTGCGGCATAACTTTTTTGCAGGAGGATGCCCCCATGCTCCGGCATATATAAATGGTGCGTGTATGCCCATCATTGGAAGTGGGTGGATGAAGGGCGGTATTCTAATGGTGGGCATACCCACCGATCAATCTCTTTTTTCGTTCAGCCAACTGGCTGCATGAAAAAAAAAGATTACAATACATGTCCAACAAGGACCAGCAACGTACTGGTATGTTGCTGGACTTTGAATGTTTATACCAGAATGATGCCTGTGGATTTAGGTATCATCTTGGTATCATTCTTTTCAGCCTGCGGCCGGCTTTCATGTAAAAGCAATCCTAGCGGCTAATTAGCCTCTGGACTGCTTTTACAAGCAGTGGGAGGGAATGCCCCCCCCCGGATATAAAAAGCGCCATTGGGAAATTGGGAAAGCATTTTATCACACCGATCTTGGTGTGGTCAGATGCTTTGAGGGCAGAGGAAAAATCTAGGGTCTAATAGACCCCAGTTTTTTCAAAAAAAGAGTACCTGTCACTACCTATTGCTATCATAGGGGATATTTACATTCCCTGAGATAACAATAAAAATGATAAAAAAAAAAAAAATACTTGGAAGGAACAATTTAAAAATAAAATAAAAAAGCAAAATTAATAATAAAAAAAAAAATTTAAAAAAAAAGCACCCCTGTCCTGCCCTGCTCTTGCCCAATGGCGAACGCAAGCGTCGGTCTGGCGTCATATGTAAACAGCAATTGCACCATGCATGTGAGGTATCACCGCGAAGGTCAGATCGAGGGCAGTCATTTTAGCAGTAGACCTCCTCTGTAAATCTACTGGGGTAACCTGTAAAGGCTTTTAAAGGCTTTTAAAAATGTATGTAGTTTGTCGCCAATGCGCTTTTGTGCGAAATTTTAAAGCATGTTGTGTTTGGTATCTATGTACTCGGCCTAAGATCATCTTTTTTATTTCATCAAACATTTGGCCAATATAGTGTGTTTTAGTGCATTAAAATTAAAAAAAGTGTATTTTTTAACCCAAAAAATGCGTTTGAAAAATCGCTGCGCAAATACTGTGTAGAAAACAAAAATGCAACACTCACCATTTTAATCTGTAGGGCCTTTGCTTTAAAAATATATATAATGTTTGGGGGTTCAACATAATTTTCTTGCAAAAAAAAAAATGTTTTCATGTAAACAAAAAGTGTCAAAAAGGGCTTTGTCTTCAAGTGGTTAGAAGAGTGGATGTAAGCTTCCTAATGTTGTGTATAAAATGCCAGAACAGTTCAAAACCCCCCCAAATGACCCCATTTTGGAAAGTAGACACCCCAAGCTATATACTGAGAGGCATGTCGAGTCCATGGAATATTTTATATGTTGACACAAGTTGTGGAAAAACGAAAATTTTATTATTTTTTTTTGCACAAAGTTGTCACTAAATGATATATTGCTCAAACATGCCATGGGCATATGTGGAATTACACCCCAAAATACATTCTGTTGCTTCTCCTGAGTACGGGGATACCACATGTGTGAGACTTTTTGGGAGCCTAGCCGCGTACGGGACCCCAAAAACCAAGCACCGCCTTCAGGCTTTCTAAGGGTGTAAATTTTTGATTTCACTTCTCACTGCCTATCACAGTTTCAGAGGCCATGGAATGCCCAGATGGCACAAAACCCCCCCAAATGACCCCATTTTGGAAAGTAGACACCCCAAGCTATTTGCTGAGAGGTATTGTGAGTATTTTGCAGATCTCGCTTTTTGTCACAAAGTTTTGAAAATTGAAAAAAAAAAAATATATATATATATATTCTTTCTTCATTTTCAAAAACAAATGAGAGCTGTAAAATACTCGCCATGCCTCTCAGAAAATAGCTTGGGGTGTCTATATTCCAAAATGGGGTCATTTGGGGGGGTTTTGTGCTATTTTGGCATTTTATGGCCTTCGAAACTGTGATAGGTAGTGAGGAGTGAAATCAAAAATTTGTGCCTAGAAATCCTGAAGGCGGTGCTTGGTTTTCGGGGTCCTGTACCCGGCTAGGCTCCTAAAAAGTCCCACACATGTGGTATCCCCGTACTCAGGAGAAGCAGAAAAAATTATTTTGGGGTGTAATTCCACATATAACCATGGCATGTGTGAGCAATATATCATTTAGTGACAACTTTTTGTAATTTTTTTTTTTTGTCATTATTCAATCACTTGGGACAAAAAAAATATATATTCAATGGGCTCAACAGGCCTCTCAGCAATTTCCTTGGGGTGTCTACTTTCTAAAATGGGGTCATTTGGGGGGGTTTTGTGCTATTTTGGCATTTTATGGCCTTCGAAACTGTGATAGGTAGTGAGGAGTGAAATCAAAAATTTGCGCCCTTAGAAATCCTGAAGGCGGTGCTTGGTTTCCGGGGTCCCGTACGCGGCTAGGCTCCCAAAAAGTCCCACACATGTGGTATCCCCGTACTCAGGAGAGGCAGCAAAATGTATTTTGGGGTGCAATTCCACATATA
The DNA here is from genome assembly GCA_029206835.1 of Rana muscosa. NCBI lineage: Eukaryota > Metazoa > Chordata > Amphibia > Anura > Ranidae > Rana > Rana muscosa. The sequence goes on along the minus strand of CM055116.1, from coordinate 550,249,814 downwards.
ACCATGGCATGTGTGAGCAATATATCATTTAGTGACAACTTTTTGTAATTTTTTTTTTTTTTTTTTAGTCATTATTCAATCACTTAAGACAAAAAAATAAAAAATTCAATGGGCTCAACATGCCTCTCAGCAATTTCCTTGGGGTGTCTACTTTCCAAAATGGGGTCATTTGGGGGGGGGGGGGTTTGTACTGCCCTGTCATTTTAGCACCTCAAGAAATGAGATAGGCAGTCATAAATTTAAAGCTGTGTAAATTTCAGAAAATGTACCCTAATTTGTAAACTCTATAACTTTTGCGCAAACCAATAAATATACGCTTATTGACTTTTTTTTACTAAAAACATGTGGCTGAATACATTTTGGCCTAAATGTATGACTAAAATTGAGTTTATTCGATTTTTCTTATAACAAAAAGTAGAAAATATCATTTTTTTTCAAAATTTTCGGTCTTTTTCCGTTTATATCGCAAAAAATAAAAATCGCAGAGGCAATCAAATACCATTAAAAGAAAGCTCTATTTGTGGGAAGAAAAGGACGCAAATTTCGTTTGGGTACAACATTGCATGTCCGCACAATTTACAGTTAAAGCAGCGCAGTGCAAAATTCTGAATTCACCTCTGGTCCTTTAGCTACCAAATGGTCCGGGGCTTAAGTGGTTAAGATATAAGGAGAGAGTTACATTGTTATTCAGGTTGAAAAAGACACAAATTCATCTGGTTCAACCAATAAAAAAACAACATACAATCCCATATACACAATCCTATACCCACAGTTGATCCAGAGGAAGGCGAAAAAACCCCCAGCAAAGCATGATCCAATTTGCTACAGCAGGGAAAATAATTTCTTCCTGATTTCCTGAGAGGCAATCAGATATTCCCTGGATTAACTTTACCTATAAATGTTAGTATCCAGTTATTTTATGTACATTTAGGAAAGAATCCAAGCCTTTTTTAAAGCCATCTACTAAACTGGCCAGAACCACCTCTGGAGAGAGTCTATTCCACATTTTCACAGCTCTTACTGTGAAGAAACCTTTCTATATTTGGAGATGAAATCTCTTTTCCTCTAGGCGTAAAGAGTGCCCCCTTGTCCTCTGTGATGACCTTAAAGGAGAAGTATGGGATGGGTTAAATAACTAGTACATATCACATTAGTCACATCTTTTTTTAGTTTTTACAGCATGTGCACATGAACTTTCCTTCAGCTGACAAAAATGGTCCATTTTCAGTTTGAAAAGTTCTCACGGGGTGTAAACATCTCCACCAACACACCAACACACCCCCTGCCTCTGTCCCCCCTCCCCTAAGAGACATGGCTGTGCTGTGAACGAGCACGTTGTTCACATGGTTCTGTTTCCATAGTAATAGGATCTCACATAAGAAATAGAAGCTGACTGCTTGGCCAGATGTAAACAATGTGCCTCTAATCTACTGCTGAGAATATGAGATAAAAGTTTCAAGGACTTCTCAGGAATCTTGAGAGCTCCCTCCTTCCCCCCTCCCACCCCCCTCCTTCCTTCTGTGTACACTTGCTCTGCTCCTCTTATCCTGTCACTTCACACACACACACAGGCACTCAGAGCTCTTCCTCCTCACATACACAGTATACACAGAGATACAGCTTAGACCTGCTCATTGCTTACACAGACAATGCCTTGATATGCACACTGTATATTTGCATGGAAACAAAAACCAGCACATCCCTGCTGACAGGACAGAGCTCTGCATTCTTTACATTCACAGAGCTCTGCCTTGTCACCCTATTTGCCGATCAGTGGGTGCCAGAGGTCAATAATTGGCCCAGGACCTTCTGATCAGCCGGCGAGGTGGCAACGCACATGCGTGGCCCCCACCTGGAAGTGCTGGATCGCGTATCTAGTATGTGATCCAGCATAGGAAAGCCGCTTTGTTGCCGTACTTCTGCATGACAGTCACAAAGCAGTTAGGGCACTTTCATGCTGAACCGCGCCGGGCACCAGCGGTAAAGCGCTGCTATTTTTAGCCCCTATTTTTTACCGTGGTTTTAGCAGCGCTTTTTGGCCACTAGCGGGGCACTTTTAACCCCCGCTAGTAGGCGAAAAGGGGTAAAAAGTGCCCACAAAGCACCACTGCAGCGGCGCTTCGGCGGCGCTGCCCATTGATTTTAATTTTAGAAGATTTTAGCAGCTGCTTGCAGGACTTTTTTTTTATGTCCTGCCATGCACCGCTCCAGTGTGAAAGCACTCAGGCTTTCACATTGGAGTGACAAGTGAGTCACTTTACAGGCTCTATTTTTAGCGCTATAGTGCCTGTAAAGCGCCTCAGTGTGAAAGGGGTCTTAAAGTAACTTGTGGCACCTTCCTATACGCTGAAATAACGGAAAATTTATTATCAAATACTTACCGTAATTTTCCTTTCCTGATAGGCTCCATGGCAGCATACGTGTGGGTTGGCCTCGCCTCCATAACTACCCAATAGGACCCCTCCTTATAAATTTCAGCTCTGGGCACTCAGCCTTGTTCCGTAACTAGCCTACTCCAAGCATTGGGAGGGACTCCTGCTGCCATGGAGCCTATCAGGAAAGGAAAATTACGGTAGTATTTGATAAAAAAATTTCAGTTTTCCTGACATGCTCCATGGCAGCATACGTGTGGGAAATAACTCGCCAAACACACCCGGGTGGGCACAATGCTGAGGCAAGAAAATTAATTTATTTAACACTGTCAACCGACAGTACTTGTAAACCCAAATTCAGTGATAAGGCAGCTGGTTCAACACAATAGTGAGAAACAAAAGTATTAATAGACGACCACGAGGCCGCTCTGCATATAACGTCAGGTGCGACATGACGAGAGGCTGCCCAAAAAGTTGAGATGCTCCGAGCCAAGCCCTTTGCTTTATAAGCCCTTTGGATGGTCTGTACTATCCAAGCAGCAATGGATCTGATTGAGGCCCGTTTTCCTCTGTTATTTCCATGAAGAAAAATGAAAAGAAAGTCTGTTTGTCTGAAAGATTCTGTCATTTCCAGGTATTGACTTAATGTGTGACCCACATCAAGGGGATGAACATCTTGACCTTCTGAAGTTCCAAAAGTGGGCAGTACAATTTCCTGATTTTCATGGAAAATAGATGTAACTTTAGGGTTTGAACCCAGCATGGGAATTAATACTGCTCTATCTGCAAAAAAGGTCAGGAAAGGCTCTTTTGAACCCAAGTTTCTGATATCAGACACTCTTTTAGCAGAAGTGACCGCTACTAGGAAGACGGTCTTGAGAGTAAGATAGTTACATAGTTACATAGTTAGTCAGGTTTAAAAAAGACAAAGTCCATCCAGTTCAACCATAAAAAAATAAAAAAAATATCGTACAATCCCATATACCCAATTCTATACCCACAGTTGATCCAGAGGAAGGCAAAAAAAAACAGCAGAGCATGATCCAATTTGCTACAGCAGGGAAAAAAATTCCTTCCTGATCCCCCGAGAGGCAATCGGATTTACCCTGGATCAACTTTACCTATAAATGTTAGTACTCAGTTATATTATGTACATTTAGGAAAGTATCCAGGCCTTTCTTAAAGCAATCTACTGAGCTGGCCAGAACCACCTCTGGAGGGAGTCTGTTCCACATTTTCACAGCTCTAACTGTGAAGAAACCTTTCCGTATTTGGAGATGAAATCTTTTTTCCTCTAGACGTAAAGAGTGCCCCCTTGTCTTTTGTGTTGACCTTAAAGTGAATAACTCAACACCAAGTTCACTATATGGACCCCTTATATATTTGTACATGTTAATCATATCCCCCCTTATTCTCTTCTTCTCAAGAGTGAATAAATTCAGTTGCTCTAATCTTTCCTCATAGCTGAGCTCCTCCATGCCTCTTATCAGTTTGGTTACCCTTCTCTGCACTTTCTCCAGTTCCCCGATATCCTTTTTGAGAACTGGTGCCCAAAACTGAACTGCATATTCCAGATGAGGTCTTACTAATGATTTGTACAGGGGCAAAATGATATCTCTCTCTCTGGAGACCATACCTCTCTTAATACAAGAAAGGACTTTGCTCGCTTTGGAAACCGCAGCTTGGCATTGCATGCCATTATTGAGCTTATGATCTACCAAAACCCCCAGATCCTTCTCCACTACGGATCCCCCCAGTTGTACTCCCCCTAGTATGTATGATGCATTCATATTCTTAGCCCCCTAGTGCATAACTTTACATTTATCAACATTAAACCTCATCTGCCACATAGTCTCCAAATTAGACAGAGCATTGAGGTCGGTTTGTAAATTGGCGACATCATGTAAGGACGTTATTCCACTGCATAGCTTGGTGTCATCTGCAAAGACAGAAATTTTACTTTTGATCCCAGACCCAATATCATTTATAAAGATATTAAAAAGTAAAGCCCTGTACACACGATCGGATAACCTATGGATTTTCGTCCGATGGATTTGACCATCGGAAATCCGATGAAACTGTTTTTCATCAGTCTTGGCCACACACCATCAGTTTAAAAACCGACGGCAACAAAACGACGGCACGTACAAAACGTACGACGCGCTATAAAAGGGCCGAACAAATCTAATGGCGCCACCCCTTGGGCTGCTTTTGCTGATTTCGTGTTACCGCGTGTTAGTAAAAGTTTGGTGAGAGCCGATTCGCGCTTTTCAGTCTCCGTGCTTTGCAGATCGTTTCCTGGTGTTCAGTTTGTGCTTGTGGGTTTGTATTTGTGATTCAGTGCGTGCAGTCAGGTCGTTACTGCCTTGCAGTGCCGACTTGGCCATTCGTTTACTGTTTTTCAGATCGTTCTTTTCAGGCCTTGCTGTTCCACGGTGCGTTCTGTTTGAGTGCGTTCTGACCAGCCGACCGGTTTAAAACCATGTTTGAAGTGCGTTCTCGTTCTCGAGCTCGTGCTGGCTTTGGGCTTGGTGTTGCAGTTAACACTGTAACCCGAGTTCAGTCTGTGAACAGGGTGAGGAGGAGTTCATGGACTAAGAATTGGTTGCTCCAGCGGGACCAATTCTCTCATATGCCTCTGCTGCGGGAAATCCATGAGAATAACCCTGATGATTTCAGGAATTATCTCAGGATGACGGACCCTGTATTTCACCGTCTGTTGGATTTGCTGTCCCCCTATATCACGAGGCAGGACACTGTGATGCGCCAGGCCATCACTGCCAAGCAGAGGCTTATTGCCACGTTGAGATACCTGGCGACTGGGAGAAGCTTGCAGGACCTCAAGTTCTCAACAGGCATCTCCCCCCAGGCTCTCGGGATCATTATCCCTGAGACGTGTTCGGCCATCATTCAGGTCCTGCAGAAGGACTATATGAAGGTAATTATGCTCCTTTAACCTCACATTATCTTTTTTTATTCTCGTTTTTTTAATTTTTTTTTCCTCCTAACACAAATATGCCTGTTTGTAATCTCCTGGTAATGTCCCCATTTTCCACATGCCTTTTTTTACCTGTAAATCCCTTTTTGGGCCCTACATGCCTATTTCCCTCCACTAACCTCTCCAGCATGCTATCGTGGGCGCAAACCCAGCTAGCCTTCTATTTTCCTTTTCATTTTTGGGGGGTCATTGCCCTCGTAGTTTGACAACCTTCCCTTCCCCCCCTAAAGATGTTAAAAAAATAGTAGTTCTCAATCAAGCTCAGCAAAGTGGTAGATCCTTTTTTGGGATCCCCCTTAGATTATTTTAGAATGTCCACTCAGCGGGGGTGAGGCATCTGCTAAGTGGGCCTTTGTTTATTTTTCGGAAAAACTCCCTTAAATAATAATGTTACTCAACAATGTTTTTTGGTGTGTCATCTGCTTGCACTGTAACCATAAACCGTACTAATGTCTTCTTTTTGTTTGACTCCACAGTTCCCTAGCACACCACAGGAATGGCTGACTGTGGCCTCCCAATTTGCCCAGCGGTGGGATTTCCCCAACTGTGGAGGGGCAATTGATGGGAAGCACGTCCACATAGTGCCGCCACCCCGTTCGGGGTCATACTATTTCAACTATAAAGGTTTTAATAGCATAATGTTAATGGCGGTGGTGTCGGCACGGTACGAGTTCCTGTATGTGGACGTGGGGAAGAACGGCCGGATGTCCGATGGCGGATCATTCGCGGAGACGGGGTTCGCTCACCGTCTGCAGGCTGGGGGTCTTGCACTGCCTCCAGATGCAGAGAACGTTGAAGGGCTCCCGTTCGTTTTCATTGCGGATGAGGCTTTTGGACTAGGACCACACCTGATGCGGCCGTTTCCCCAACGCACCCTCACCCCGGAGAGGAGGGTTTTTAATTACCGGCTGGCCAGAGGCCGGAGAGTTGTGGAGAATGCCTTCGGGATAATGGCCAGCCGGTTCCGCCTGTTCCAGACAGCGATACATTTGGCGGATTATAAACTGAACCACATCTTCTACTGCTGCTGCATATTGCACAATTTTCTTCGCAAATTTGCAAACAATTATGTTTCATCGTTTGGGCCTGAGGCCGGTCCATCTGAACTGATTAATCTGACCGGCCTCAGCACTGCTCGTACTGGCTTGGCCCCCCAAAGTGCCAGTGAAGTACGCCAGAAATACGTAGCGTACTTCACGGGTAGGGGGGCCATCGCAATGCCAGACCACATCTGACCAATTATTATACCTTTTTAAAATAAAATAAAAATTTGAATTCATACAAACTTGTGTTGTCATTCTTGTATTTTGGGTTTATGTGTCTCCCAGGTTCTAGTAGTGCCAAGTGTAATTGTCCTTAGTAAATAGCCTCAAAACTCAGAGCGAAAAACACGGTTTTTGCATCTTCAGAACTGCTCTTGAGCATAGAAAGAACAAGGCACACCTTTTTTAGACTTCCCAAATGTTTTTATTGTTTGCACCGCATTTTGTATGGGTTTTTTGAAATACTAGCTTTTTTTTTATGTGCGGCTTTTTTGGCAGAAACATGCATGGGTCGTAAGCCATTTTTTTTAGTTTGAAAAAGTAATAAAATAACACTGTGAAAAATAACAACTGGAGATGGGGTGATGGTACCCCTGATCCATCCCAAATGTTAACAAACACACTTTCTTTGGGGGCTCAAATGGGTATCTTCAACAAGATCCCATGGCTAGGGTAAACATGTGCTATCTGCCATCATGGGGGATCAATGGTCATGCTTTGGGGATGTAAACCCTTCCTCTCCCCTACTTGAGGAGGGAGGAAGAGGTTGCACCCCCAAAACAGGGACATAGATATCCTGTGACGGCAGATAGCACATGTTGAGTCTTCAGTGTGTGCATCTTTACATTTGGGATGTTGGAAATCCCTGAGATAATGTCAGAAGCAGAACAAAAAACACAAAAAGGGGGGGGGGTTCACACTATTCTCCCCAAAATATCTATCATGTTTTTATATTTTTGCTCAATCACAATCATTCTCTTTCTCATAATGTCCATTTCGCTACTGCATTCCATGATTTCCTGAATGATTATTTTGGCGCTGGCACTCGAGAATGGCGGATTTGGACTTCCTGACACACCCCCACGTTCAGTCCCTAAAACAAAAAAAAAGGTTTTACACTAGGCAGTCCTACATCTGTATTTACCTTGAAGTTGTGGTGACAGACACTGACCTGTTGTGCTGATAAGCTCCACCTCTCCTTCCTCCACCTCCGCTTCCTCCACCTCCGCTTCCTGAACCTGCTGATCTTGGTCTGCTTTGGGAGCTTCGGGGATTTTCTGTGGTGTTGGGTTACTCGTCTCATGAGCATGTTGTCCTCCCACTCTCCTCTCCCCTATGGGAATTTACAACAAAATGTATACTTTAGCACACAGACTTTTTTTAGGCCTGAAAAGGGATCCTCAATGTTTTGAAGTGGGGTACAATTGATATTTGGCCCTGAGTTCCAACATGAACATATGTGATTTTGCAAACTCAACAAAGCAACATGTTATTTTTGAGGACACTCACAAATACACTTGGATAACCACCAAGGTATCCACTGGAGCACCTGTGTGTGACACCGTTAAGAAATTTGGTCATGTGGCCCAGAGTATAGTATCTTGCTGAAGAACAAAAAAGAGTACACAACTGCTGGAGTGTCATCTCCTTTACCCAGAATACAGTTTCTTCTTTCAGTCACATTCTAAATTTCCTTACAACACATCATCTAGCCAACAATGTGTAGATAAATATTGTTGAAGTAAAATGAGGCATGCCCACATGTAGTTTACGTGGATATGTGCCAAACATGTTTGGGGGAAGAGCAGCAAGTTATTGGTCAAAACATTGGCCAAATAAGTGGACTCTCCACTTAACATAAAAGATGAGATTTCAAAATGTGAACCCAGTCAAGACAAGCACATGGTGCAAAACATGGAAGAATACATATTACAATGTGAAAGAACACAGTAAAATATACTTACTTTTTTCTATGCTTTTTATAAGCTTCCTATACTGCTCCGGCTCCCTGAGCTTCAGGTCTGACCACCTTTTACGGAGTTGTTCCTTGGATCTCCTGACCCCATATTTTTTATAGAGAGTCTTCGCCACTTTATCCATAATTTGTGACTTCCGGAGATTAGGGGTGTCGTATGGGCCATGCTTGCCGTCGTAATCCTTCCTCCGCAGAATGTCCACCATCTCCGCCATCTCAGAAAAAGACATATTAGTCGCCTTGTATCTTTTTTTACAGGATCAGGACGTTTCCGCCTCCGGGCTTTCCTCGTCGGTAATTTCAAGGAAAGAAGCCACCTGTGTCTGCGACATGTCGCCGTCTCACACTGTGTGCCGATCGTTAAGGGGCGGGGAAATGCAGAAAAAGTCCGTCATGGGCGGGCGACGAGGGCGGAGTTACACGCATGCGCAGGGTATAAAAAGGGGAAAGAAGTTATTAGGGATGCGCGGAGTAAGGACGACCGGAAGTGAACCCACGAAGTGAACAAAGGTAAGAAGGGAACTCGTGCCTGCAGTGGCATATTAATGGGTCATGATTGTAAAGGGCAATATTGTGATAAGTTGAGGAGAATCAATTCTGATCCTTTTTTTTTGTACTTGCTGATCCTAATAGATGCATAAACTAAGAGAGCCGGAGGTGATGCTTGTTTTTATTGAAAAGTATAAGGAACAGCGCAACCTTTGGGAGCTCAAACACCCTGCGTATCACAAAAGTGATGTACGACGGGCAACTATTACCAAATTAGCCGAGGATATGAAGCCATGGATCCCAGATGCAGACTACGCTATGATCAATAATAAAATCAACAACCTGCGCAATTCTTATAAAAAAAATTCAAGGAAGTGCGCCAGTCCAAGAGATCAGGAGCAGCAGCCGACAATGTAGTAAAGCCCAAGCTGTGGTACTACAGAGATCTTCAATTCCTGGATGACCAGATCGAGGCCAGGGAATCTATTTCCAGCCTTCCCTCAACCCTTCCTTCCACCCTTCCCTCCAGCGTTCCTTCCACCCTTCCCTCCACCCCTGCAGAGGCGGAGGAGGAGCCTCCCGAGCTAGAAGAGCCAGATCTTCACATCTTCAGCCCGGTATAGTATTTTTGATGCTAATATTGTCCACTAAGTAATATGGAGTTGAACTGTATGGCTTAGCCATAAATGATTCCACCCCCCCCCCCTCCAAAATAAACCAGTAATGAGATCAAAATTGTGTGTGATTGATTCCTCAAATAATAGAAATCTACTTTTTATTTTATAAACAGGATGAGGCAAGCCAGGAGGAAGAGGGTCAGGAGTGTGACAGGCAGGAGGAGGCAGGGCCAAGTGGGACTCAGCAGGTCCCCAGGCCTAGTGGCAGCACCGTCTCCCAAGTGGCTCCCCTCCACGTCAGACCGCCAAAACAACGGCGGATGACACAAGTGGAGGAGGAGTCACTAAAGATGATTCAGGAGGCTGCTGCCATTATGAGGGCCCCCCTCAACCCTACGGAGGGGTTTAGCACCTATCTGGTGTATAAGCTGCTCAGAATGGAGGCGGGACAACGGGCCCTCTGTGAGCATCTCATCTATATGGCCATACACATGGGGGCGAGGGGGCTGCTGACTGAGGCCACCCATATCTCACATCAGCCCAATCCCTCTCCTCCTTCTCCTCCTCCTCCTGCCACATCACCACCCACAGTGGCCCAGCCTGCAAGGGTGCGTGGACAGGGCCGTGGAGAGAACGCTGCAGAGAGGCGTGGAAGGAAGGCTACAAGGAAGAGCAGGAGGTCATTCCCTGGCCTCGAGCTGCTCATCCAGAAATTGAAGGTTGATGGAGTACCACAGCTTGGGATGATGTATGTCTTTGGCTGCTGCTCCTGATTTCATGCTGTTGTTGATTTTATTATTGATCATAGTCAGGTCTGCATTTGGGATCGAATGACTTTATATTCTCTGCTAATTTGGGAATAGTTGCCCTTCGGTTTTTGATTTGTTTTTTCCAAAATAAAGGGAAATTTGATTACAGCCAACCTACATGCCTGATGTGTTTTTTGGAGAAGTAGCAATAAGATTGCATAAATACAATGTGTAATTAAGAACAAGGGACACCAACCTCCATGATTTTATATTATGTTGTTCTGAGAAATTGACACACCAAAAAATGCACAACAAATTTTAAGAGTCAAAAAACATAAAGGTGTAATTTGGGAGGTCGGCCTTGCAGAATTTTAATAATTATTCCTAAGATCACTAGAAAAAAGAAAGACATACATTTGTCAGAACTCAGGAGAAAGTTCTGCTGCCAAAATGACATTTTAAAGACCGTTCTAAAGCAAAAAAACATGCGCTGCATTAAACAAAGCAATAACTTGCAGAATGACGAATGTGCTCTCTCCATTAGGAACGCTAGTTTTACAAGAACGAGCGCTCCCGTCTCCTAATTCAGTCTGAGCATGCGTGGGTTTTTAAACCGATAGACTTGCCCATAGACGATCGGAAATTCCCATCGGTTTTTTATCCATCGGAAAAATTTAAAACAAGTTCTATTTTTTCCATCCGATGGAAAAAAGACCGATAGGTACCATACACGATCGGTTGGTCTGATGAAAACCATCCATCGGACGGTTTTCATCAGTTAAACCGATCGTGTGTACGGGGCTTAAGGGTCCCAGCACTGAACCTTGGGGTACACCACTGATAACCTTAGACCATTCAGAGTAAGAATCATTAACCACTACTCTCTGAATTCTGTCTTTTAGCCAGTTTTCTATCCATTTAGAAACTGATATTTCCAATCCTGTAGACTTTACCTTACACATGAGCCGTGCGTGCGGAACTGTATCGAACGCTTTTGCAAAATCCAAGTATACCATGTCCACCGCCACCCCTCTGTCCAAGGTTTTACTTACCTCTTCATAAAAAGAAATCAGGTTTGTCTGACAACTTTTGTCTTTCATGAATCCATGCTGTCTGTTGCTTAAATTGTTTTTTTCCAGCAAGAACTCATCTATGTGGTCTTTTATTAATCTCTCCAGTATCTTCCCAACTATAGAAGTTAAACTAACAGGTCTATAATTACTTGTTAAAGACTTTGTTCCCTTTTTAAATATAGGCACCACATTGGCCCTGCGCCAATCCAGTGGTACTATTCCTGTCATTAATGAGTCCCTAAAAATTAGATACAATGGCTTTGAAATTACAGAGCTCAATTCTTTTAGGATCCGTGGGTGGATGCCATCTGGTCCAGGTGCTTTATCCACCTTTATTCTGTCTAAATATTTCTGGACCATATCACTTTTGAGCCATTGTGGATTTGGGGCTGTGTCACTACCACCCCCATTATGGACATGATCTCCCCCATGCTCCATTGTATACACAGAGCTGAAGAAAGTATTTAATAAATTAGCCTTCTCTTTGTCCCCAGTCACCCACTCTAGATTATTTTGTAAAGGGCCTACATGCTCCTGACCTGACCTTTTTACTATTAATATATTTGAAGAATTTTTTGGGGTTTGTCCTACTATCTTTTGCAATCTGTCGTTCGTTTTGAATTTTTGCATCCTTGATTTCCTTTTTACATATCCTGTTATATTCTTTGTAACATTTAAACGACACTAGTGTTCCTTCATTTTTATATTTTTTAAAAGCTCTTTTCTTATTGTTTATAGCTTTTTTAACTTTAACCGTGAGCCACATAGGTTTTATTTTTAGCCTTTTAAACTTATTGCCCATGGGAATATACTTTGCAGTGAGTTCACAATCAGTCTTTTTGAAGAATTCCCATTTCTGTTCTGTGTTAATCGATGCCAATATTCCCTCCCAGTCTAAGTCCTGGAGAGCAGCCCTCATCCTTGGAAAATTTGCTTTATTGAAATTAAGTGTTTTTATCTTTCCTGTATGTATTTCTTGCTTACAGCTAACATCAAATGAAATCATGTTATGATCACTGCTACCCAGGTGTTCCTTTATCTGAACATTAGTAATACGCTCTGCATGGTTTGAGATTACCAGGTCCAACAGAGAATCATTCCTTGTTGGGGCCTCAATAAACTGGACCATAAAATTGTCCTGCAATAGGCTTATAAATTTTTGCCCTTTAACTGTCCCAGCAGTGCCATTACTCCAGTCAATTTCTGTGTAGTTAAAATCCCCCATTATTATCACCGTCCCAGCCCTTGCAGCCCTTTCCATCTGTGCAAGGAGCTGAGTCTCCACCTCCTCATTAACATTGGGTGGTCCAATGATTAACTTTGAACTACGCACATCTGTATGCAGTTCCACCCATAATGCTTCAGCCTCATCACATTCTCCATAAACCAGGTCCTCTTTCACACTCGCTTTGAGATCACTTCTCACATAGAGACAGACCCCACCACCTTTCCTTTTTACCCTGTCTCTCCAAAAGAGTGCATAGCCAGGAATATTAATAACCCAGTCATGTGAGGATTGAAGCCAAGTTTTAGCAATACCGATTACGTCATAGCTCTCCTCATGCACCAGAGCTTCCAACTCACCTATTTTGCTTGGCAGACTTCTGGCATTGGTGAACAAACACTTTATTGTATTACATTTTTCTCTGGTGTTTTTCATATCATTTTTAGTAGTACAAATGGCACTATAGTTTCCAATGGCTGTTTGCAACATGGGAACTTTCTTGTCACCTGCCATACCCCCCCCCCATCTATCCCCATTCCACTCTCGATTAATGTCTGACCCCTAACTGACCTGTGTGCCCGATGTAATTCTAGTTCACCCTCAATCCTAGTTTAAATACTCCTCCAGCCTTCCCATAAACCTCTCCCCCAGCACAGCAGACCCCCTTCCATTCAAGTGCAAACCGTCTTTAGCATATAGGTTGCACCCCAATGAAACGTCAGCCCAGTGCTCTAGAAACCCAAATCCCTCCTCCCTACACCAGGTCTTTAGCCATGCATTCAGTTCTCTAATCTCCCCCTGCCTTTCCTGTGTTGTGCATGACACAGGCAATATTTCAGAGAATATCACCTTGGAGGACCTTGTCTTCATCTTGCAGCCTAGTTCTTTAAATTGATTCTTAAGGAGCCTCCACCTTCCATGTATACTGTCATTGGTTCCAACATGGACCAAGACAGCTGGGTCATGCGCAGCCCCTCCCAGTAATTTATCCACCCGGTCCACCACATGCCGAACCCTGGCACCAGGGAGACAGCAAACTATTCGGTTGAGGCGATCCTGTCGACAAATTATTCTATCAGTCCTTCTGATTATAGAATCCCCTATAACCACCAACTGTCTAGGCCTACCTGCACTCCCCTCACCACCTCTACTAGATGGGTTGCTCTCCCGGCTGTTAGGGGTAGCAGTGACATCTAGGGCTGCCACCTCTGTGTTTGCCACCTCCACATCTTCACCCAACTTGGCAAATTTGTTTTGATGCACAAATACAGGACTGGCCTTCCTTTTCTGCAAGCCCCTTCCACTCCCTCTAACTACATTAACCCATCTTCCTATCTGATAATCCTGACTTGCCCCTCCATCCTCCACATCAGCCCTACTGACCACCTGCTCAGCGAGCAGAGGACCCCTTTCAAGGTTGTCCTTTCTGCCCAGTGTTCCTCCAGATCTCTAACGCTCGCTTCCAGAAGGGCAACCTGCTCACATCTGTCACAGCGGTATCCATCCTGGAGCTGTTGCACCAATTTTGCATACATGTGGCACACTGTGCACTGAGCAAAACCTTCAACCCTGCTAGCACTCATTTCCGAGTTACAATATAATTACTTGTAGGAAGTTTAAGATGTTACTCACAGTTTAGAAGACTCCTGTCTTAACTCCTGTTTTAAACTCCTGGTTTTTAACTGTCCACTTTAGTTCAAAATTCCACTTATGTTCACAAAATCCACATACAAGCCACCATCAGCAGGGAGCCAGCCCTTTTTTACTGAAAGAGTTTTTTCAGGATCTGTGCTGAGTGAGGTAAGATAGTCCAGTACAAGAGGCAGGTCCCATTTGGGGAACCTTGGTTTCCTCTGAGGTCTAAGCCTCACAGCACCCTTAAAGAACTGGCGAACCAGGGGATGATTGGCCCAAGAGATTCCTGTAAACGCTGAGATGGCTGATATTTGCACTCGAAGTGAACTTATTGCTAAAGGCGAGTCCAAACCTGTTTGCAAAAAACTAAGTATATCCTGGACTTCTGGAGAACTACAAGGATTAGCCCTGGAAGACATATGATCTGTAAATGTTGACCAGATACGCTCATAAACTCTGTTGGTGCTATTTCTTCTAGCATTAAGAAGAGTCGACATGGCTTCTTCTGGACATCCTAAGGCTTCCAGCCTTCCCCTCTCAAGAACCACACCCTGAGGTGCAGATGAGCCGGACATGGGTGCAAAGTTGTGCATTGAGACAGGAGATCCGGTCTGAGAGGTAGAGGGATTGAGTCCCGATAACTGAGAGATGTCAAGAGGGAGAACCATGGCCTGTTGGGCCAGAACAGAATCAGTGCTATGATTTCTACTCCCTCTGATCTGAGCCTGCGAAGAAACTGAAGTATCACAGGTACTGGAGGAAAGGCATAAGCCTTGCTGAATCTCCACCGGTCCGTGAGAGCATCTATCCCATAGGCTTGGGGATCCCGGAACCTCGAGTAGTACTTGGTCAATTTGTGGTTGCATGGGGACACAAACAGATCCACTTCTGGAGACACTCCCAGAGTTAGAAGCCAATTGAATACCTCTATGTGTAGAGACCATTCGTTGTTGTTCATTTGAGTTCGTGATAGAAAGTCCGCTTGTACATTCTGGACCCCCGGAATGTACACTGCAGAGATGTTGCATAGGTACTTCTGAGCCCAAATCATGATTGGCTCCACCTCCCTGCGGGTTCCACCCTGCTTCCTTATGTAAGCAACTGCAGTTGTGTTGTCCATCCTGAGCATCACAGAAGAGTCTGTTAACAGATGGCCGAAGGATATGAGCGCGTGGAAGGCAGCCCGCAACTCCAGTATGTTAGATACAATTCCTTTGGACGGTGTGCTCCACCTGCCCTGGGCTATTTCAGATAGGCAATGAGCGCCCCAGCCCTGATTGCTGGCATCCGAGGTTATTGTAACCCATGTGATGGGACGGATCGAGTGACAGCTGCGGAGATTCTTCCCTTGAAGCCACCAAAGAAGAGACTCTCTCATGGATGGAGTGAGCCTGATGTGTTGACTCTTGCTGGGGGAGTCCCATTGCTGGAGGAACCCTTTTTGGAATGGGTGAGTGTGCCACTGAGCCCACTTCATCATAGGGATGGTGGCTGCCATGGTGCCAATTACCTTCAGACATTGAAGAGCAGACAGGTGAGATGAAGCAAGTGTTGCGCGGATCCTGTCCCGGATTACTGCAATCTTCTCTTCGGGCAATGAGATGGTGCCTTCTATTGTGTTGAAGAGGGCACCTAGAAACACAAGGGGTTGTGTTGGAACAAGATGACTCTTCTCCAAATTCAGGAGCCACCCGAATTCCTGGAGAGTGGTAATTACTAGATTCCTGTGTTCCAAGAGTTGACTTCTGTCTTGAGCTAGAAGTAAGAGATCGTCTAGGTAGTGGTGAAGACGAACTCCTTTCACTTGGAGCAGAGCCACAATGGCTAACAGAACCTTGGAGAACACCCGAGGTGATGTCGTGAGACCAAAGGGTAGGCAGGTGAATTATAAGTGTTGATTTTCTACAGCAAAGCGGAGGTACTTTTAATAGTCTGCCGCCACTGGAACGTGGAAATATGCGTCCTTCAGGTCTATTGACACTAACCAATCTCCTGGGTGGACTGACTGCTGGATCGTCAATAGCGACTCCATTTTGAATTTTTCTTTCCGAATAAATCGCTTGAGATGCGTCAGGTCTATTACTGGTCTCCAGGTACCGTTCTTTTTCTGTACCATGAACAACGGGGAGTACATGCCTTCTCCTCGTTCGCCATCTGGAACAGTAATGGCTGTGCCTTGAATTAATAAAGAGCTTACGTAAGTTAGCAAGACTTGTTTCTTTTCTTCTGAACATGGAAGACTTGTAGGTATGAATCTGAGCCTGGGGGTGCTGTTGAAGACCCAGGTGTGGCCTGAAGAGACCGTCTTGATGGTCCAAAAATCTTGAATTGAGGCCGCCCAAACATGCCGAAAGTGGAGAAGACGAGCCCCCACCTGACATGTTTGAGCGGGCCCAATTTCAAAAAGACTTAGTAGACTCCTGACAACCAGAAGGAGTACTTTTAGTTGGCTTCTTAAATGAGGACTGTCTGGATTTCCAGGACCTTGGAAATTCATGACCAGGTCTGTAGCTGCGTGTTTCCCTTGCACGATCTGTATTCTGTGCCCTCGAAAAGGTGCGTTTCTGGTTTTGCAAATGCCTATCCTGAGGGAGGAACCCCGACTTACCACCCGGAAATGGCACTATCAAGTTTATTGCCAAAGAGAGAGGAGCCCTCAAACGGGAATGCGACACCAAGTTTGCTTTGAAGCTGGATCCGCCGACCAGGGACGGGGCCATAAAGCGCGGCGGGCGTTAACCGCTGACAACATCACTCGAGCCACTAGGCAAATAACATCAATAGAGGCGTCCCCCAGAAAGGCAGATGCTAGCCTGATTTCCTGAATAGGAGAACTCTTAGCCAATTCTTCAGAGATACTTCTGAGGGAATCATCCACATTGTCTGACCATGCCTCTAAGGCTTTTGAGACAGCTGCTAAAGCCAGAATTGGTTTACAGACTAATCCTGCTGTCAGATAGATGCGCTTCAGGGCCAAGTCAATCCGTCTCTCTAGAGGATCTTTAAATGAGACCGTATCTTCCAGAGGAAGGGTTACATATCTAACCAGACGCATTAAAGCTGCATCAACCAAGGGAGCTGTATCAAGGTGTTTTACCTCTTCTTCCTTAAAAGGATATCATTTTGCAATTTTTGGATGCATAGAACTTTTTTTATCCATTTTACCCCATTCTTCTGAGATAATGGCACCTACTTCCGTGACAAACGGGAAATAATGTCGCTCTTTACTGAGCTGTTTAAAAAGTTTTCTTTGTTTGGGAGGAGATATAACTGGATCTTCCCAATTCAGAACTTCCTTAACTGCTTTCACTAAAGCAGGAACTAAGGCATAATCAAAGCCCATCCCAGGATCATCCACTTCCGAACCACTTTCTGAGGGAGGAGCTGAGGGATGGTTGGGTTGAGAGATTTCCAAAGTCTCATGCACTTGTCCCTGTTCTAACGAGGGAATCAGTGGGTCTGGAGGAGAATCATGCTGCATTCTGGCATCTTTCTCTTGTAGCGACTCGTTTACGACCGGTTTAACCAATGCTTCCAGGTGTTTATCTGCACCTTCCCTCTCATTGGCTGTCTTTGAGAAACAACGGTCACAAAAGGACTTGCTGGCAGGAACCGGAGCCCTGCACCCCCAGCATAATCTCTCTGACCTCTTGCTGTGAGATGAGGGGGTGTGAGGAGTGTCTCTACTGGGACGTCCGGATTTAGAAGAACCATGGTGTATAGAGCCAGAAGAGGAGTGCCGGTGGAGCGATTTAGAGGACCCGCTGCGTCTGCGGGAACTGCTATGTTGTTCAGACCTAGAAGGGCTGAGAAAGGGAAAGACAAGCATAGAGACAGAGAGAGAGGCACAAGGTCACCAAAATGCCCTACACTCCACTCCCCCCCCCCCCCCAGCAGGCAGAGAAAAGGAAAAACAATGTTTCCCAAATCTTACCTGCTGCGAGAGGGCTGGCCACCGGGAGGCAGTGAAGAGTCCATACTGAATCAGAAATCACTGCAGGTGGAAGGTAAACATCAGACACCAGTATGAACGACAAATGCAACATTCAGACCCTTCTGAACCAGCACTTACCTGGGGTAGGCTCCGCAGGTGCTCGGGGAAGTCGCCACTATGCCCTCGATCATTCCCGGCGTCTACAGGCTTCCCCAGGCTTTTAAAATTGGCGCTGCGTGACGTCACGGCCGTGCCAGGCCCGTGATTCTCGCGCGCATGCGCGAACTAGGCCTCACTTTCGCTTCGGGCCGCGCATGCACAGACCGCGGATGAACCCGGAAGTAAGAGGGAGCGGCGGCTGGAACGCACAGGCAACCATCCGCTCGTTAGGAACATTTTACGATGAAAGGAAAAAGCAGATGAGGATAAAACAAACTACAAACAAAAATACTGCTGCCATGAAGGCGATACAGGCTTACCACCACCATCTACGATCAATTCGGCCAGTTACACCGCATCCATGGATGAGACACCATATCGTCGGCCGATCTTGATGGTAGGAACAATCGTCTTCAGGTAGGAGAACCAAAACATATGGTCCTACGGAGGAGGACAAAAAAGGAACAAGGCTGAGAGCCCAGAGCTGAAATTTATAGGGAGGGGTCCTATTGGGTAGTTATGGAGGCGGGGCCAACCCACACGTATGCTGCCATGGAGCATGTCAGGAAAAAATGCAACATGTTTGCATTTTAGCACAACTACAGGCTGTATTTTAGTGCAAAAAGGGCAAATAGTAAAACATTGGTTTTCTGTGTGTCCTAGTGGCAACAGGCATTCTTACAATGCAGAAAAATGCCAGTCACCACACTATATGTGTGTATAATGCAAAAACTATAGTGTCTACAAACTATGGGATACATGTTTAGAATTTTATTTACATTTTTTACTGGCAATTAGTGGTGCAACGGATCGGTGACGATCCGTGATCCGAACGGGTCACCCCGTTCGGATCGGCACACACCGCGATCCGCGGCCTCGGCCTTAGGAAAGGCCGCGGCTTCGGCCTAGCTCCGGAGCCGCGGCCATCTTGGTACACCCGGGGGCGGCGGCCGCATTGTGACGTCATCACCCCTCGCTGCTCGTGGATTTGAACTGGCCGGCGGGAGAGACTGGTAAGTGGGGGAGATGCCCATTACTGGGGGAGATTGTGGATATTACATACGGGGGGATATTGTGGATATTACATACGGGGGAGATTGTGGATATTACATACAGGGGGAGATTGTGGATATTACTGGGGGAAGATTGTGGATATTACTGGGGGAGATTGTGGATATTACTGGGGGAGATTGTGGATATTACATACAGGGGAAGATTGTGGATATTACTGGGGGGAGATTGTGGATATTACTGGGGGAAGATTGTGGATATTACTGGGGGAAGATTGTGGATATTACTGGGGGAGATTGTGGATATTACTGGGGGAGATTGTGGATATTACATATTGGGGGAGATTGTGGATATTACTGGGGGAAGATTGTGGATATTACTGGGGGGAGATTGTGGATATTACAGTGGGGGGGGGGGTGACGTGGATATTAGTAATTTTTTTTTTTTGCCGATCCGAAAATGATCCGATCCGTGGCTCTGATCCGAGGATCGATCCGATCCGTGAGTTTTTTGATCCGTTGCACC
This sequence comes from Rana muscosa, assembly GCA_029206835.1. Lineage (NCBI taxonomy): Eukaryota > Metazoa > Chordata > Amphibia > Anura > Ranidae > Rana > Rana muscosa. The sequence continues at coordinate 550,230,009 of CM055116.1, read as the reverse complement.
CCTACTGGCAATGGAGGCAATCAGCGACTTATAGCATAACTACGATATTGTGGTAGACAATTTGGACACTGACACTTTTTTGGGGACCAATGACAGTGGCTGGGAAGGGTTTAACATCAGGGGCAGTCAAAGGGTTAACTGTGTGTCTAGCCAGTGTTTTAGTGTAGTGCGGAGGTGCTTTTTCTTAGGGAAGGCATAGATCTTTGTTCCTGCTTTGCAGAGACACAGGATCCATGCCTTCCTTACTGACCGAATGGTAATCTGCCTTTTTTTACATAGACAGACTACTGTTCCGCCTGCGTACTGAACAATCAGTGGGTGCCGGCTTACATCGAGCAGCACAGTGGGAGTGAGTCACCAGTAGCGCGCACTCGTGACTGATACCCGGAATCATAAGATCATGTATATATACATGATCATGCGCAGCGTGACTGCTCTGTAGCAGTAAAACGGCTATGGGGTGGTGGGCAAGTGGTTAAAAGATGGTTACACCTTTCTATCCCATCCTTAGGCAGATGTACACGCAAGAACATGTATGAAGATCTGTGCACCTGTCAGCCTATAATTGAGTTTAACATGCAACTGCATGGAACACCTCTCCATTCCAGGGCACATCAACATGGCCAAATACTTCTATATTTGTGCAGCCGCATGAATATGCAGTGTAAGGGCCGGTTCACACTGCTGCGTGGTGCAAAATCGCATGCGATAGGCACAGCACTGCAAATCACATGCAATGCGATTTCAGCCATACAGATACTATGGCTGAAATCGCATCGCATTGCAACGCATCACATTCGGACTAAACTCGCAAAGGACCGTTTTTTTTGGTCCGCACCAGAATCGGATCGCATGGGTGTTCACACCTATGTGATCCGATTCATGTCCGAACTGACAGTTCGCAGTGCGGTATGCGAGATGAAATGGGGGTGTCATTAACAATGTATTGACACTCCCCAGCAGTTCGCATATGGTGGTGTGAACTGCCGAGCGAGTCGGGTGCGATGCGGGAACCCGCAGTGGATTCACAGGATTCCCGCATCGCACATGTGTAAACCAAGCCCAATACAGCAATACAAATGTAAGGGGGATGTAATACTGCAATACTCTTTTTACACTGAAGGAAACATTATTGCTATAGGGGTACTAGGTAATACACAAATTATGGGGGATCTGTCCATATGTCTGAGTAGCTCTGTATGATGGAGATGTGAATGGAAAGTTTAATTGTCTCATAAAAATAGATTGATTCACAATGTTAGCTCTGATTTCATTTCATTTCACTATACCATTAATGCATGGAATTCCTGTGTGCTGTAAATTCCAAAAGTGTATTCTTCTTTAAAAATGAATTCTTTTCACTCTGATAGATAGAAATATATAGTGTAGATTCTCATACACAGCACTATCAGTGACTTCTCTCACCTTACAGCCACTGAAGGGCTGTTATCTCTGCTGGATGCCTCTGAATAATGGAACAGGCTGAAGAGGAGAAGGGAGGGGGGGAAGGGAGGAGTGAGAAGGGAGGGGGAAGCAGCTACACTCTGTGAAGTCTCGGGAATGAGCAGAGAGAGAAGAGCCAACATCAATCAAGCTAAATGACAGGAAAGGGGGTGGATCAAGACTTCATATCCAGGCCATTGTCGGGATGATGCTGTATGAAAGTCTGTAGAACCTCCCACAGGTATTTAGCTTGATTTTAACAGAACTGGGGCACTTCTGAAAAGGGCTGGAAGGATTTATAGATATCAGCAGCTCAGAAACCCATACTTCTCTTTTAAAGTAAGGTGACCAGATTTTTCAAATGAAATCCGAGGACATTTTTTTTATTGGCAAATGGTAAACTATTTTAAAAGCATATTTTCCACAAATAATATATGTAGCGCATGTGGTATGTGTTTATGGAATGATTGTATCCTATATACCTTATTTCTAACATTTCGTCCATAAATAAAGATTTTAAAAAAAGACACTGCTTAGAATATTTTGAGATGACTGCAGAGTTCAGGAATGTGTTACATAAAAAATGCAGGGCTTCGCTGTGCCCATTTATGCAGCCTCACCAGTGCCCATCTTTGCTGCCTTACCAGTGCCCAGCAATGCAGCCTGACCAGTGCCCAGCAATGCAGCCTGACTAGTGCCCATGCAGCCTCACCAGTGCCCAGCAATGCAGCCTCACCAGTGCCCAGCAATGCAGCCTCACCTGTACCCAGCAATGAAGCCTCACCTGTGCTCAGAAATGCAGCCTTACCAGTGCCTAGGAATGCAGCATAACCAGTGCCCAGCAATGCAGCCTTACCAGTGCCCAGCAATGCAGCCTGACCAGTGTCCAGCAATGCAGCCTGACGAGTGCCCATGCAGCCTCACCAGTGCCCAGCAATGCAGCCTCACCAGTGCCCAGCAATGCAGCCTCACCTGTACCCAGCAATGAAGCCTCACCTGTGCCCAGGAATGCAGCCTTACCAGTGCCTAGGAATGCAGCATCACCAGTGCCCAGCAATGCAGCCTTACCAGTGCCCAGCAATGCAGCCTGACCAGTGCCCAGCAATGCAGCCTGACGAGTGCCCATGCAGCCTCACCAGTGCCCAGCAATGCAGCCATTGGTCTGAGGGTGGTAGGCCGAAGAGTAGTAGTTCTTGATTTCTACAGGAAAAAGTAAAATGGCGCAAAAGCAGTTCTGGCATAATGATCATAAAAATAATAATAATAGTAAGTCCAAATGTCAGTAAGTAGAGTAAGCACCAGCGGCAGCTACCATAAGCAGAAGCAGGCTCTGGAAGATATAATGAGGAAAGGAAGGTGCACCAAACTAAGTGCAGTAATAAAGTATTTAATGGCAAATATTAAAAACAGCCAAATGGCTACTCACAAGGTGATGAGCCGAACACCCCCCGGTTCGGTTCGCACCAGAACCTTCGAACGGACCGAAAGTTTGCGTGAACGTTAGAACCCTATTAAATACAATGGACGCGAACGTTCGAAATCTAAAGTGCTAATTATAACAACTAATATGCATGTTATTGTCCTAAAAAGGGTTTGGGGAACCGGGTTCTGCCCCAGGGGACATGTATCAATGCAAAAATAAGTTTTAAAAACGGACGTTTTTTCTGGAGCAGTAATTTTAATGATGCATGAAGTGAAAAAAAAAAAGGGAAATATTCCTTTAAATATCGTACCTGGGGGGTGTCTAAATTATGCCTGTGAAGTGGCACGTGTTTCCCGTGTTTAGAACTGTCCCTGCACAAAATGACATTTGTAAAGGGAAAAAAAGCCATTTAAAACTGCTTGCGGCTTTAATGTCATGTCTGGTCCCGGTAATATGGATGAAAATCTTTGAGAAAAATGGCATGGCTACCCCACCAGATTTTATTCCTTTGGGAATTTTATTATTTTATTTTTGAGACTTTCAATCAACTGTCGGCTGGGCAACAGGTTGGGTACACTAGTATCCTCGTAGTCTTCCCTGTCCGACCATCGAGCGTGCTGATCCTTGCCTTGTGTGCGTGAGACTCAGTTCACGACATACCCCATGACTCCAGGGGTGGCCGGGTTGCTTTCATGCTCCCGCGGTCCTCTCAAGATTGAACAGTACCTACTGTATCTTTCGCGGTGGACCGGGCCGACAGCTACGCAGTACGACTCTGTGATAGGTCTGTCTGAAACAAGCCAGTGGGTCCCTCTAGGATCGGGTAAGTAGTCTCTCCTGCTGCAAGGTGAGTACATACTGGCTGTGTTTCTGTGTGTGGGGGGTTCTCCCTGTCTCCCTGTCTCCCCCCTGTTATGCTGCTGCTCTCTGCACCCTGTACTGGTGCTGTGCTGTGGGGTGCTTGGGGGTCACTCTGGCCTGGCTGGGCGCTCATGTCTGCAGTTTTTTCTGGTGTGTGAGGTGATTATTGTGTGCGCCGTTAACGCGCGCATTAGCGGGAGCTTTGAATTTTGCGCTCGGCGGCCATCTTGGCGTTCAATGGCGCAGTTGTAGCTGCGGCCGGCGCCCATTTTCTTGTGGCCGCCGCACATTTATTTTCGATTCTAGTGGCGCCGCGAATCCCCTCACAATCTCCTCACAGACTGAGCGGTCCTTAAGGGTTGGTGGGTCCTCTGGGTATCCCCTCCTCAGCCTCAGCGTAGCCAGTGGGTGGACTGTATATTCACTGTATAGTGTATAAGGTCTCAGAGGGTGGCGTTATGGAGTCTGATACACCTGCTCTCCACACTTGCCTGGGGCAACTGGCAGTGCTGCACAGTTAAACATGTTCATATGTTTCCTGCACCTGTGGTCCTTATGGACCAGTTGTCAGCAGTCCTGGAATCATTCCTTGTCAGAATGGAAGCGGTGTGCGAGCAAAAGGAGCTATAAGCCCCCTCCCCCCACAGAAATCTTTAGTGAAGGAGTGCTCTGAGTCAGATATGGGCCTAGCTATTGGGCTCAGGACCCTAGCTCTGAATATTTAATATTTATGAACAGGACATTCCCTTGTGAGGAAGACTCCAGTTCTGTGTCAGTGAATGACAGGGCGCTTGTAAGTGATCTCATTGATGATGTGAGGAACACTCTCAAGCTGGAATTGCTGTGACAAGCCTTTTCTTTTACACAGCTTCCTCACTGTTTTCCTCACACGCTGCCTCAGAGCAGCATGGATGATACATGGTGCATAGTTGCCAACAGTCACGGATTGGCCGGGACATTCCCGGGATTCAAACCCTTTTCCCGGATTTATTTTGTCCCGGCCAATGTCCCGGCCAATCCGATTTTTCCCGTTTTCCCCGAATTTGGACGCCGCAGGCCGCCGCCGCTAGAGGTCCACGGCTGGCGGAGACAATGTCTCGGCCGGCCGCCATGTTCAAGAAGACCAAAACACGGATGTAGTACAATAGAAAATAAAGCCGCTGCGGCGCCGCCCACACCCCGCACCTCCCCGGGGGTGGGCGGCGCCGCAGCAGCTTTATCTTCTATTGTACTACATCTGTGTTTTGGCTGGCCGGCAGGCCACCCCCCGCCCCGCCCCGCTGCAGGTCTGTCTGTAATGGAAAGGGGCGGGGGTCGGCAGCGCCACAGCTTAAATTTTTTTTTTTTCAGCCACACTGTCGGCTCCGCCTCTATTTTGTTCCCCTTCGGGGAAGGGGAAACAATAATGGCGGCCGAGACAGGAGACGCCTGTGGTTAAGGGGGGACTCCGCTGGGGATGCCTGTGGTAAGGGGGGACTCCGCTGGGAACGCCTGTGGTAAGGGAGGACTCCGCTGGGGACGGCTGAGGTAAGGGGGGACTCCGCTGGGGACGCCTGATGTAAGGGGGGACTCCGCTGGGGACGCCTGATGTAAGGGGGGACTCCGATGGGGACGGCTGATGTAAGGGGGGACTCCGCAGGGGACGCCTGAGGTAAGGGGGGACTCCGCTGGGGACGCCTGATGTAAGGGGGGACTCCGCTGGGGACGCCTGATGTAAGGGGGGACTCCGCTGGGGACGCCTGATGTAAGGGGGGACTCTGCTGGGGACGCCTGATGTAAGGGGGACTCCTCTGGGTACACCTGATGTAAGGAAGGACTCCGCTGGGTACGCCTGAGGTAAGGAGGGACTCCTCTGGGGACGCCTGATGTAAGGAGGGACTCCGCTGGGGACGCCTGATGTAAGGAGGGACTCCTCTGGGGACACTTGATGTAAGGGGGGACTCCACTGGGGACGCCTGATGTAAGGGGGGACTCCACTGGGGACGCCTGCATAGTTACCAACAGTCCCGAATTTCCCGGGACAAGCACGATTTTTGGACCCTTGTCCACAAGTGTGGAGGGGGCTCTGCTGGGGAGGCACCTGATGCAAGGACGGACTGCTGGGGAGGCACCTGATGCAAGGACGGACTGCTGGGGAGGCACCTGATGCAAGGACGGACTGCTGGGGAGGCACCTGATGCAAGGACGGACTGCTGGGTAGGCCATCTGGTGGCAGGCGACGTGGCAGGTAACACGCTCAGGGCTTCCACTGATTCGGCATTATGGTGAGTTGAATGATTTCATTTTATATTACAATGTAAAAATAGAAATAATGCACTTCAATCATCCTGACACCGTAACAACCATGGTGCCGGGATGATTGAAGCGCCAACAGGTGTTTTGGAGTATCCTTATCTGCCAATTTTGTTACACATTACTATTGTGGTGTAGGATCTGGCTTCTTTCTTTCTATTTCTTTCTCTCTCTTTCTCTCACCTCGGACTCTAGCCACACCCCTTTGAACCATGCCCATTTAAACCACACCCACTACCGTGCGTAAACCACGCCGCATTTTTCACTCCGGCATGACACGCCTACAAACGAATGCCCCGCCCCCTGATTATAGCAAGGCTCCGCCTCAATACAAAAAAAGGGTCCCAGATGTTTTTTTTGCAATGTTGGCAACTATACATGGTGGGGGGGAGGACTTTATTCATTTATGTCTCTAGTCCCTGTGAGCCTTCTGTGTGATATCCTGAGGCAACTTTTCCTTCCATTTCCTGGGGAACGCTTGAGTTCTGACAGACACACGGTCTGAGGATCAGAGGTTACCTGTTACCTGCATGCTGCTTCAGCAACACAGTCAAGCAGGTTGGAATGATACATAGAAGATTTTGCACCATAATTTGAACTCATCCTATACCTCTACACTGCATACATTCACAGTGTATGTATGTGTTATTGGTCTCTGTGTCTGCGTGAGTGTTCCCCCACGTTCCAATGCTGTGTTTCAGTGCCATGCATGATATAAACGTACAAAATATGTTTATGCACGACTCCAGATACATTCACAGTATATGTATGTATTATACTCTCTGGGTTGGCGGGGGCTCCGGTGTCCTCCCGCGCTCTCATGATATGTGCGCTTCGGCTCTCCGCACAGTATAGACATGTTCCATATGTTTATTGCACATACTATACATGTTTACAGTATGGGTATACTGTTTGCGTGGGGTTCCTCCGGGTACTCCGGTTTCCTCCCACGCTCCAATTGAAATGCACAGCATAAACATGTGCAATATGTTGATTCACATGCTATCATTCCTACACGGTATCTGTGTGCTGTCTGCGTGGAGTTCTTCCGGGTGTTCCGGTTTCCTCCCACACGCTGACGGTATGTGCGCCTTTTGGCCTTCTGCACAGTTAAACATGTTCAATGTTTATCACGCATGCTATAATACCTACACGGTATGTGTAGGCAGTCTGTGTGGTTTTCCTCCGGGTACTCCGGTTCCCTCCCACACTCCATTGGTATGGGCGCTTCGGCGCTATGCACAGTCTAAATTTGTGCGATTGGATATCCACATACTAACATACCTACCTGGTATGTCTGTGCAGTCTGCGTGGGTTTCCGCCCACGCTACATGACATGCATGTCTTTGGTGCAATACACGGTGTAAACATACACATTATGTTTATACACTACACTAAATACATTCACAGTAGTTGTAGGTATTGCATTCTCTAAGTATGCGTGGGGTACTTCGCTTCCTCCCACGCGCCAACGGTGTGCGCGCCTTCGGTGCTATGCACACATGAGCTTGTGCAAAATGTTTAGCACACACACTATAATACCTACACGGTATGCGTATGCAGTCTGCGTGGGTTTCCGCCCACGCTACATGACATGCATGCTTTTGGTGCAATACACAGTGTAAACATACACATTATGTCTATACACTACACTAAATACATTCACAGTAGTGTAGGTATTGCATTCTCTGAGTATGCGTGGGGTACTTTGGTTCCTCCCACGCGCCAACAGTGTGCGCGCCTTCGGTGCTATGCACACATGGGCTTGTGCAAAATGTTTAGCACACATACTATAATACCTACACGGTATGTGTATGCAGTCTGCATGGGTTTCATCTGGGTGTTCAGGTTTCTCCCCTGCGTTCCAATGGTGTGCGCATTCTCAGCGCTATGCACAGTATAAACATGTGCAATTTGTTTATTCGCAGGCTAACATACCTACACGATTGTGTACGCAATCTGCGTGGCTGGTTTACGTCCAAGCCCCGATGATGTGCGCGCCTTCGTCGCTGGCACAGTATAAACGTGTTTAATAGGTTTATCCACACATACTAAACTACATACGCCGTATGTGGTGGTATTATGCTCTTTGTGGCTGGGTGGGTTTCCACTTTCCTCCCACACTCTATTTGCGCGTTTGACGCAATACATAGTATAAACTATGTGTTTGTACAATCAGCACTTATCCATGGGTAGCTGCTGGATGGAGTATTGTAACAAGGATCCCTGGTTTCAGGGGTATCACTTTCCACTTGCTTTCAGTGGTGATTAGAAGCGCTGGCTTGGACTGTGTTCGCCAGGCTGAGGTTAGCGTTACGCCCGTTAGTGGCTGCGTCTCTGGCGTTTTTTTGTAGCTCAATGACTGGCCAAAAGCCTCTGCTTCATCCATCAGTCGTCTAGCAGGTGCACTGCAACTGCTTTAGCCCTTAGGGTCTCTGTGCCCGGGGTGGGTTTGTGCCACCTGTGGAGGCTGAGGTACTAGTCCTCTGACCGAGTTTCTAGGGAAGTTCCGTCAAGTTGCCTTTATTGGCCAACAGTTGAGGCACCCTGTACACCGGGGCCTCCCTTCTCTGATACATTGCGGAGTCTCTTTGGGATTTTCATACATCTCGCTGCAAGACGGTCCTGTTGGCCGTGTGCATTGCAGGGGAAGGGTCTTTGCATCCGGAGGTGTTTCCACCTCCTTTACCGGAGGTGGGGCACCGGAAGTGGACCTTATAGCCTCTCGACTCACTCGTAAGGTGGCAAGATCGTGGTCAGGTCCAGGGACCCCTGGGCGGAAGCGTCAGACGCGTTGGAAGCCCATGGGGGCAGTATCGCCTGATATATGCTTACCCTCCGCTACTGTTGTTGCCTCGCCGGCTTCGCAGAGTAGGGGCTGAGGCCATTCCAGTGCTCCGGAATGGCGACATTGGTACGCCGATCTACTTTGGCTAGTCACAGACGTTCCTGGCGACTGCCTATTGTGGTGGACCTACTGTCTCATGATCCCATACTTCATCTTGCTTTACAGTCCTTGGCTTTAATGGCATGGCTGTTTAAAGCCAGGTGCTGAAGGACCGAGTTCTCTCGTATTCGGTCATCTCTTCTATGTTGTTGACACAGGAATCTTCCTCCAGAAAGATATCTCTCCGTACCTGGAAGGCTTACATTGCTATGTGCGAGGAATTTGAGTGGCGTCCTCGGATGTATTCCGTTCCCAGGATTTTGCTGTTCTTACAGCGTGGTGTGACCCAAAAGCTGGCCTTGCATACCTTTTTTTTAAAGGGTCGGATTTCGGCCCGGGCTGTCTTTTTCTCGACCGCTACCGGGCCATTCCTTGATTAGCACATTTTGTGCAGTGGGTTCGCCATGTGATCCCCCCTGTCAAGCCTCCTCCCCCTACTTGGGATCTGAATTTGATGCATCTTGGTTCTCCAAGAACATCCCTAGAATATCAGAGAGATTCCTCTCTTGACCTTGTCCCGGAAGTTGGCCTTCTTAGTGGCCATTGCTTCGGTTAGACGGGTGTCTGAGTTGGCGGCCTTGTACGGCAAGTCGCCTTACTTGGTCCTCCATAAGGATATGGCGGTGTTGTGCCCACGACCATCCTTCTTTTCTAAGGATGGTCTCGGCCCTTCACCTTAAGAAGGACATTGTTCTTCCGTCCTTGTGTCCTCACCCATCGCATCCCTGAGAGTTTGCGCTTCATACATTAAGATGGGTACAAGCCTTACAAGTGTACCTGTCTGCTACTGTTTCCATTCGGAAATCTGTGTCTGGTCCAAAACAGGGCCGAGCGGTGTCGTCTGCCACCGTCTCTAGGTGGATCAGGCAGACCGTCATACAGGCCTATGCGGTTGCGGCGCATTCCACCAAGGCAATTGGTGCTTCCTGGGCCTTCCGACATCAAGCGTCGGTTGCACAAGTGTGCAAGGCGATGACCTGGTCGTCCGTTCATACCTTTTCAAGATTTTATAAGGTTGATGTTGCTGCATCTTCGGATGCTCCCTTCGGCCGCAAAGCATTGCAGGCCGCTGTTTAACGTTGCAACTCCTCCGTTCAGGAGCTCTGCTTGTTTGGAGTGAAGTTTTGGTTGTTCCTTTACTACTGCTCCCACCCTTCTGATACTGCTTTGGGACGTCCCACGCGTTTACAGTATCCAGCTGTGTCAGTCCATGGACGATAAGAGAAAATAGGATTTTTGTAGTCACCGTAAAATCCATTTCTCTGACGTCCATGGACTGACACAGCACCCACCCTTCCTTTTAAGGTTTGTACTGCTTTTGTTACGAACTGAGGTCTGCTGACTGCAGGTGGGAGGGTAATGTCCGGAGGGACCGCCCCCCTGGGCGGGGCTGTTCAGCTCTGGTTTGTTCTAGAATGTTTCTAACATCTAACATTCTGCCTAGATCTTCTCCTGCGAGCAGGGACATATACCCACGCGTTTACAGTATCCGGCTGTGTCAGTCCATGGACGTCAGAGAAATGGATTTTACGGTGAGTACAAAAATCCTATTTTTTAAGCTTTTTGGAAGACATAGGGAAGGGTTATCACCCCTGTAACATTTGTTTTGCTGTCTGTGCCCCTTGTTCAGAACATTTCACCTCACTTTCCGTCCCAATGACAAATGTTTTTGAAAAGTGGGGTTTTTATTGAAACAAGGATTGGTGATAAAGCATCAGTAGAGAGGAGACACCTTTTTCCCATATTAACTCTTACAGGAGAGAATTTCCCTTCCTAGGGGTAGATTTCCTCTCACTTCCTGTTGTCTCCTTCCGTTTGCAAGTAGGAGTCGTTTGTAAGTTGGATGTTTGAAAGTAGGGGCCTGCCGTATATACTCTGCTGAAATGTGCCCCTTACATGTTGGTGTTGCCACAACACTGTGAGCCCTCACAGTTATTCTTGGGGGGCGCTGGAACGCCCTGCTGTAAACTATTATATTAGGAATTGTATTTACATGCCATTGTTGAACAGTGGTAGGAAAAATTGGGCCTTTGGTGGTGGTGCTGGTGCCACAACACTGTAAGCCCTCACAGTTACTCTTGGTGGGCGCATGAATGGGCCCTGCTGTGAATTATTAGATCAAGAATTGTAATTACATGCCCCTGTTAAACAGGGGCAGAAAAATTGGGCCTTAGGCACTGGTGCCACAACACTGCAACCCCTCACAGATACTGTACTTGGAGCACAGCAATGAGCCCTGTTGCAAAGTATTGCATCAAAAATTGTAATTACACACCCCTGTTAAACAGGGGCAGAAAAATTGGGCCTTAGGCACTGGTGCCACAACACTGCAACCCCTCACAGATACTGTACTTGGAGCACAGCAATGAGCCCTGTTGCAAAGTATTGCATCAAAAATTGTAATTACACGCCCCTGTTAAACAGGGGCAGAAAAATTGGGCCTTAGGCACTGGTGCCACAACACTGCAACCCCTCACAGATACTGAACTTGGAGCACAGCAATGAGCCCTGTTGCAAAGTATTGCATCAAAAATTGTAATTACACGCCCCTGTTAAACAGGGGCAGAAAAATTGGGCCTTAGGCACTGGTGCTGGTGCCACGTCACTGCAACCTCTCCCAGATACTCTAGTTGGAGTGCAGGAATGAGCCCTGCTGCAAAGCATTGCATCAAAAATTGTAATTACATGCCCCTGTTAAACAGGGGCTGAAAAATTGGGCCTTAGCCACTGGTGGCGGCACCCAGAAACAAAAAAGTTCTTCCAAGCTATCATCAAGAATCAGATCATTGAGGAGGAGGAGGATAGTCAGTCAACATAACAGGACAGTCACTCAGCATCAGCATCAGTCTTGAAGGGATGTGACATTTGAAAATAAATTAGTCTGTTATATCAGCTTCAGGTGTTTGGTAGCTGGTGGTGATCCAAGACTGGTTCATCTTTATGAAGGTCAGTCAATCAACCGAGTCGGTGGACAGGCGCACCCTGTGATCCGTGACAAATCCTCCAGCAGCACTGAATGTGCGTTCTGAAAGAACGCTGGATGCAGGACAGGCCAGTAGCTCAATTGCATACTGTGCAAGCTCTGGCCAGTGATCCATCCTCAAGACCCAGTAAGCCAGAGGATTTTTGGTGGGGAAGGTGTCCAAGTCTGACCTTGCCCCTAGGTATTCCTGCACCATGTATATCAGATGCTGGCGATGGTTGCTGGAACCGATCATACCTTGGGTCTGCGGACTAAAGAATTGTCTGAACGCATCGGTCAGATGGCCACCTTCCCCACCGCTCCTTCTTTGACTGACCGAAGCCTCAGCAACTCGTTGTCCAGGACCAGGAGTTTGTAACCTCCCAGTCTCTGGGAACGCATTGCACAGACCTTTCTGCAAGGCCTCCCGGAGATGTCTCATCCTCTGCTCCCTCTGCGACGGCAAGATAAGGTCCGCAACCTTACCCTTGTACCGTGGATCAAGGAGAGTGGCCAGCCAGTAATGGTCCCTCTCCTTGATCCAAAGAATACGAGGATCCTTCCGCAGACTTTGCAGGATCAGGGAGGCCATGCAGCGTAGGTTAGCTGAGGCATTCGGTCCGGAGTCCTCTGGGTCACTAAGGACGACATGATCCGCAGCCACCTCCTCCCAGCCACGTACAAGTCCACGGGTTTCTTGGGACTGTAAATCATCCCTAAAAGACTGCTGCTGTTGAAGCTGAGTGTCATGCTCCACCTCCATGCTGACAAAATCCTCCTCCTCCTCCTCCTCGTCCTCTTCCTTTGTGATGGGTGGGACAGAAGGAACACTGTCTGGGTAAAGGGGGCCTTGAGAGGCAAGGAAGTCCTCCTCTTCCTGCCTCTGTTCTGCCTCAAGTGCCCTGTCCATTATTCCACGCAGCGTATGCTCCAACAGGTGGACATGAGGTACAGTGTCACTGATGCATGCACTCTCACTGCTCACCATCCTTGTGGCCTCCTCAAATGGTGCCAGGACAGTGCATGCATCCCTGATCATGCCTCACTGGCGTGGTGAAAAAAACCTGAGCTCCCCTGACCCTGTCCTGGTGCCATAGTCGCACAGGTACTCATTGATGGCCCTCTGCTGCGTGTGCAGCCGCTGCAGCATGGCCAACGTTGAGTTCCACCTGGTGGGCATGTCACATATAAGGCGGTTCTTGGGCAGATTCAACTCCTTTTGCAGCTCAGCCAGCCGAGCACTGGCATTATATGATCTGCGGAAATGCACACAGACTTTCCTGGCCTGCCTCAGGACATCCTGTAAGCCCGGGTACCTGCCCAAGAACCGCTGCACCACCAGGTTAAGGACGTGAGCCACACAGGGCACATGGGTCAGTTGTCCCTGTCGGAGGGCGGAGAGGAGGTTGGTGCCATTGTCGCAAACCACCATTCCTGGCTTAAGCTGGCGTGGCGTCAACCACCTCTCGGCCTGCGCCTGCAGAGCAGACAGAACCTCTGCCCCAGTGTGGCTCCTGTCCCCCAAACACACCAGCGCAAGCACGGCATGGCATCTTTTTGCCTGCTGTTAGGGAAATAGTCATAACCTCGCTTAAATGCTTAAAAATAAGTGATTAAAAACCTTTTGTCTATATAAAATGAAATCAAACGATAGCGTCGGGAAAAGAGAAAACAATGACATTTATTTATACAGAACTGGTACCCTCTAATAGCAAGATGATACCAATGTTACACGATACATAATAGGAATATTGCTATGACAAACATGATACCAATGTTACATGATAATAGGAACAAGAGAGCAAACGTGAAGTAATATTAATCTTAAACATGGGAAAGAGAGAGAGAGAGAGAGAGAGGGAGAGAGGCAGAGAGGCCGAGCGAGAGGGAGAGAGGGAGAGAGAGAGAGAGGGAGAGAGAGGGAGAGAGACAGAGAGAGAGACAGAGGGAGAGGCAGAGAGAGAGAGAGAGAGAGAGCTTATTACGTCACCATGTCGTCTGCGTCAGATCTTCATTCGCAAGGGCCCTAGCCATGAGTGTATCTGACTTTTATACCCCCTATGCCAACCAGAACCCAAAATCCTGTGGTCTCATTGGTTTAAAGCTGACAACCTGATTGGTTGAAATCTCAAGTCTCTTTACCTAGCCTGCCCACTCTAAAGCTGAAATACTGGTTGCTTTATCAGCAGTGTAACCAGTTCCCGCATTAGCATGCTAAGGGCCCCTGCGGTGTAGACAAAAGATATCTGAGTATCACCTGAAACCTCCCTTATATTCTCAGTAGGCAGTAAAAACTGTCCTTTAGGAACATAACTTGGCATTATATCACAAAATATATGTATATATTCCTGTAACATTATATACGGTTACACCCATCCCCCTACATATACATCCATTGGGGCATGGTGCTTTATTTAGTATATGAAATGTTCAAAATATCCACCACAGTACCCCCTCAAGTTCATTCTTGAACTTATGAAGTCCCTTAATGATTTTGTACCCACCCACAACGGCCCAGAAGCCCTGACCCTTCCCCCACCACCACTGCGGCCTCTTCCTTTCTTGAACCCGCCGTAACCCATCAAGGTAGACTTGAGACAGTTCTGGTGCCTTTGAGACTTCACATCCGACCCATGAGAGTCTGTACTGCAATGCTTCATCGCCCCGCTGCATTGAAGGAGCGGAATTCAAACATTACTGGCGGGATCCTTGCATATTTAGTCCTGTAGCTTGGAAATATGGTGTTATGATTGTCACGATTGGATCGGACCGTGAAACAGCACTTTTCAGCATGGTGAAGGAAAGTTTCAGAAGAGTCTTATTCATGGCACGTTTTTCTTAAGAGATGCGTTGCTTCTTCAGGTGGTGGTTGGGCGGGCCTCCGGACAGTCGTGCATGAATACAAAAAAAAAAAAAGAACAAAAAGGAGAATGTCAGACAGGAGTTATTGGCGGAATGTCAGACAAGAGTAGTGGCGTGGCCACTAAGACTGAATATCTTATGAGGGGTGCAATGTGGACGAGTAAGGTGGGATCCCCACAGGGTACCGAGACCGAGCCACGGCCAGTATCATCCATTGCCCTTGATGGTAGGGATAGTCAACACTGTCTGCTATTGTCAGGTCCCTGGGTTCACCACACCTGCTCACGGGGCTCAGGTTAAAGCAGTGGGCAGATTAGGGGAGATAAAATGACATTAAGACATGGGACCTGGATGTCCAGGGATACTTTGTGAAATATGGTATTTGTATGTTTCAGGAACCCATTCTATGGAACCCACTGGACTCTTAAAAAAATGGAGTCAGGCAGAGACGGTAAACCCTTACAATTCACAACTCATCTCTGATATTCAAACAAAAGTTCCAGAAGATGAATACATTTATTTTCCAAGATAAAGCAGAATATGAACCAAAGAAAGTAGGAAAGAGAAAAGAGAAAAAATAATACAATAAGCAACAAAACATACAGGTTCAATGCTGCTTCGACCCAGACCGTTTGTCACCCATTTCCCTTTATGTCAAAGAGCACTGACTCTACATTCAAAAAAAACAAACAAACAATATATAACTGTCCTGAAACAGTGCCTCGAAAAATAATATATTGTGGCTGTTGCAGCAGCAGCTTGGCAGAAAAAAATAAAAAATAACTAAAAATAAAAATAAAATAAAGGAGGAAAAAAATAAAAATAGATAACTCTTCTATCCTATTAGTGATCAACAGGTGAACAGGATCACTGTCACTAACCATTTACAAGTCGGGTAGAAAAACAAAAAAATAAAAATATTTTAAAAAGGAGAGGCTAAACCAATGGTTGCCAAAAAAACTTTTTTAGAATTTAGTCACCCCGACTGTCCTTTTAATATTACAGATTGAACAGGCTTATCCCTAGAACAAAAACAAGAAAAATATAGTTCTAGGGTCCTCTCTTAAATGCGCAAGCTACTCTAAATCGGTCTCTTAATAGTGACCCGCATTGGGACCGCAACAGGGTGGAGTTTACTAAAGTTTTTGGCCCCAGAACATCCTGATTTCCATCTCCCTTGTTATCTCCTCCCATGCTCCACCTCAGGACTGCTCCAGAACCTCTGGACCTCCCCACCTTTAAAACCATACGCCCAGCCACACCCTTTCCACACCTAAATACTCTTTTATTCCAGGAAGCCTACCCCGCCTCCACCTAAAATGTTACCCCAGCCCGCTCCATATCAGATAATTCCCAGCGGCTATTATTTTTGTTCCACTCCCTCCTCTTAGATTATCAACCCCTAGAGAAGGGCCTTTTTATTCACGCCTTGCCCAAACTGTTGGCACCAATTAAATCCTGTTGCCCAAAGTTTAACTACCCATCTTTTAACTCCTCCCCGAATCCCAACGGAAGTTTCACTAAGTGTAAGGGGATGTCAGGTTTTATAAAAAAAAACTTTATTTCGGGGCTATAGGGGTGAAACCCGGGGTTCCTTCTATATCCCTCCCAAGGACAAGAGTGTAGGTACAATAGACTCCCGAGGTAGTGTACCCTGCTGAGTACAATTCAACCTGATGCTGAAAACAGTGTATCATTAGCCATGTGATGTCAGCATCAGTACCCCAGCATCCGGTATTGAGTCTAACACCTACACCATCGATGCAATGACAAAAACCCACAAAATTCTATCCCAGTGACCATGCCCAGGGTATATCATGTACCCCTACCTACTGTTAGGTTCAAGAAACACCCTTGTTCCATGATTAACGCCACATCAGTATCCTCTAGGTCAAATAACCAAACTCGCCTATATCCCAAATAATACCCAGGTGCTTCCTTCCCAGCAATGAGCTCCCCATCCAGAACAGAGTGAAATACATTCACCACTGTGTATTGGCCGTGCAAGGGACATTGTGGTCACACCTCTGACAGAGGGAAATATCAACCTGCCCCCAGCTTCCGTACCCTCTGATCACATGTGGGTTCCTTAGCCACAAATGCAACAAGATAGAATCCCCAGTCAGTAAGCCACTGGTGCCCTCAACTCTACAGACCGAGTCTGCATTTCTGTAACACCTTTCACAATCCAAACCAGTACAGCCCATCCAGGCATTCGACTACCACTTTGGATTAGTGTAGGCGACGTGTTTTGGCACAGTCTTACTGAGTGGTGATGCTAACTCATCAGGCCACTGCCCCTCATAGAGAGATTTGTACAATCAGCTTGATGCTGGTTGATAACTCCACCTGCCCATTTGTGCACACCAGAGCAAATGACATATATCTGCCCTGTACCATCTCACACTCTCTACCAACCTCCCACCATGGTTGATGGAATCTTGAGCCACTTTACACTGTGGTTCTCTTTCCCCCCCATATAGTGCTGAACACATCCCTCCTCTTCCGGTTACTCCTCCGAGATAAGCGTCCTGTACTCTGTGTCCGCACATCTCTGGGAGCAAGCCACTGGTACCATGACCGCGCTTGATTCAGTGTGTATTCAGTACATATAAGATAATAGGTTTTCATCAACCATTATGAGATGCCGGAGTGCCATGTGGTGATGGAATACTGTAGATACCTGCACCATATTCAGTGTCCCACCTGTCCCCCAAAAAACATTTCCTCCTTTCAATCCCTGTCCGGACTCAAACCCCTCAGAACCAGATGGACTCCAGTGTGTAACCCAGTAGAGTGATAGGATAGTACCCAAATTGACCGTAATATAGGCACAATGTTCCGTCCCTGCCATTAGGGATGAGAATAGTACTAGTTACATTTTGACAACCCTGGAACTGAGTCATCCACCACTCCATAGGACTCATAGTCAATTCAGATACTACCACACCTGCCTGTCTTTATAAGGTGGAACTTGTCACACTGAGTAAGAGTCAGTCAACTCTGAGGTTTTTAATTCCGGCCAGTGCAAGTTGAATGTCCTACCCTTTCCCTGATATGTAGCCCAGGACCTCCCAATGTGTTCCTGATTATCTCCAGCTCCATAATGTTTATGGTACCCAGTGACCCGCCTCCCGTTCCGAAGACAGTCGCCATCAAGCCTCTTTTTTTTTTCTTTTTTTTTTTTTTCTAAGTTATGGGATATGGTCTGGATACCCGGATTGAAAACCACCTGCCACCAGGTACACCCAATCCCTCATATAGACTGCACACCTTCTCCCTCCTCTTTCAATTCGGTATTCAGACAATGTAATACAACACAAGCTGCCTACACTTTTCAGACAGGACTCACATGAATGACAGGAGCCTAGCGCCACACTGGGGCACTGGTCTTCTTGGCCTGCAAGACACAGACAACTAGTTAAGGTACACAAGGACTCTAGGACAGGAAGGACACCTATGGGTGTAAACTGAGGAGAATACGGCATGCCCACACCTCTATCTGATAATACCTCGGACGTGAGGGCTCTTGGAACAGCCAATCGCTGGTAACACCCCATACAACCTTCCTGCACAATTTTTGTTTTCCCAGACTCAACCAAAACTATACAATATGAGGCCAGACCTATACCCTCTCAACTTGTATGCAAGCAGGCAGGCCCTCATACCACACATCTGCAGGTAAATCTAAAATAAATGGGAAAACAAAATTGCATAATGTGTATCCAGCTTGAGAAACTGCTGCTACCAGACACACCTGACCAGCAGACTAAGACAAATCCCTTGCAGCACTGAGACCACTGAACAGTAGGAGGTACCCGAGCCGACCGGTGTGCCTTGAAACACACAGATATTTATTAGGCAATTGGTAACAAATAGCCACATAAACAGTCCCAGCAGGAAACTATGAGAAGTGTTGGTTTCCCCTATTTCAGAGAGATGGGATTGCTTGGTGACACGGTAGGAAAACAGGTTTGAACTACATTTGGGGACACACAGATAGCTAGGGACATTAGCATACCTTAGCTTCAGGCAATGAGCCAAACTCGTACAGCCAGGTATGGTTGGGCGTGTACCTAATTACAATGACAGCGAGGGGGGGTGTAAGCAGTCCTTCTCCTGAACACAAGTTCGCCCAAAGTAACATCAGACCATTACCCTTTTACCACTAAGTGCAGCACCCCTGGCAGAGATTTATAATGCTCCTTAGCCTCACATATGTGTTAGAGTGCCAATTATCCCCGGCAGTCTTACTCAACTTTTATGCAGACTTCAGTTAATTGGTTCTGCTACTCAGTAGATCAGAACATACAACACACACTGGGTGGTCCAAAACACAACCGAATGGACTGACAACTAGACATTCCAACTAGATAATGGTGGCGACAACCTAAAACATTTTACATGTGAAACCCGACCAACCAGGAAAAAACACTTTATCACGTTGTTCTCTGGAGGCTACGATTTCCTCTTGTTCTGAAAGCCAGAAAACCCAATTATCGACTCTGAGGGATAAAATTCCAATAACAGTTAGTGATAAACATTCCATTTTTCGCAATTTACAAAAAACAATTCCAGTAACAAGACATTAGCATATGAAACACAAATATACATTACATTACTTTACATTACATAACCCGTGCACTTTTTTTTTAAAATACCAAAAATTGTTGAGCTCAACTTTTAATCAATATGTATTACATAATACACATTAATACCACGTGGTTTTTGTTTCCCCCAAAAAAATGTATTCACCATGGTGAGAAAAAAATTAGCAACTTGTACTGTGTTGGAAAAAAACTGTTACTCTTACATTTATCATTCTCCTCCCATTTTCTTCCTCATTACAGACTGACGGAAGAAATGCGTGGTGCAGGAAAAAAAAAAAACAATGAAATAACCTATGATACTTTTACCTCCCTTAGACTCGTATTTATCCATATGTACAGCTGTCTACATACACCTGTTCTCTGAGTACAAACTCCTTGGACCTGAAAAATACTTATAAGCAAAATCATTACTCTATCCTTCATATTTGACCTGCAAAGAATGGTAAATAATGACATTCCTGTACATTGGTAAATTGTCAATGACATTCTTTCAAAACCGATTCAAACAAAACCCTCTGTAACCCTTACTTTTCCCGTTCCTACAAAAATACAACAGCCGCGACGCATCGGAGGATCGCCGCGGTAAGTTCGAACATATTCACGTTACTACATACAAACATTCAGATACAAACCACCGTTCCGCCACTGAGAATCACGAAAGCGTGTACTACACCTCCATCAACACTCATCATTACAGATTTCTGAAGCCACAGCTCAACTACATCCAAGGTACCTTTATTCTGAGGTTTTGGTCCTCCAGCAAAAGTACCTTCCAAAGGAGTACACCTTACTGTACCCTCTGACCAGATATGTCATCCTTTAAGGGGTCTCATGTCCGGAGCCCCAAACCCAGATCTCATGTGCGGTGCAGCTGTCTGACTGGTGGGGAGCCTAATTTTTTCCTCCCAAGCATGGACGGCACATTACCCATGACGATTCGAATCGCTTATGAAGTGTCCCGCGTCCAGGACACCCTTGCGCTTTATTTTCGGAGCGATTATGGTTTACGACTTTATTACCATAATCGACCCCCGGAATCCCGGTTATTTTACATGGCCTGACCGGGGCTGTTAGAGTACTACTCCTCACGTTTATGTTAATCACAGGAATTCCGATTATTTTACACGGCCTGACCTGTCTCACGATAAACGTGTTTGTCAGATGAGCTGCAAAGCACCATGAAATCCTCCACTATTCAAAACAATATTATGGCTTCTTTCTACCTGCATCTAGATGTTACCATAATGGTGATGCCCCCTGTTTGCTCTCCACCCAAAACTGTATTACAGTACAAAACTTCACAAAACTGGAATGAAATGTCCTAAACTTTTTTAACGGTACCATTTATCAACCAATCATAATACTTCACCACAAAATCCCTTGCTGAATCGTCTTCTGTAACACAAACACATTTTAGTAAAAGCACTTTCACAAAAAACTATTACAGCCTGGCTCAGGTCATTTGCATGTCAATACAATTTGTTTTACATTCTCACAGATCTGGTTGGAAAGAAAGGGGGGTCATTTCGGGCTGTCAGCAGCTGAGAACATAATGTCACAGATCCGCACTACACCTCTCACATAGTGTCCACACACACATATTCACACACTTGGTCAAAGATGACCTCTAGACATCACACAAATCAGAATCTTTTCTATCATAACCTGTACTTCTTAAACCCATAACATCTGTTTGGTCAGGTTCCTCCTTGTCCCCCTGTTCATCATTACTCTACCATCCATGCGCAACAAGCATCTCTTTCCCAAGCATTTGGCTTGACCGTACCATTTTTTTTCAAAATACAATTTCCCAGTCCACCATTCCCAACATTGCATATTTCCCAACTCAAGGCCCCTGTATCAATCCTTTCCTCCTTCGGGGTCAAGTGGTAAGGTTCCCCACGGTTAGACTCCCTCTTTGAAGCGATTTTATTACCCATCCTTTACGGACGAAAGACCTTTAACTGTTTCCCAGAGTTAGCTACTCTCTGACCAATGATTGGGTCGACAGGTACCGCCCCTGTCGCCGTTGCAAACCTTTTTTCACTACTCTGCCAGAACAACCACTGCTCTGACTATAGTCCTTCAAAAAATTAGCCTGGAAATCTTCCCAACTAAATAAATAGTTTAATCTCCCCGTGGACTTCTCCAAAGTATTCCAAAAAAAAAATGACTGTATCACAGGGCTTCCCAAGCGTTAAGCTTGATTAGATCCTCTGATTGCTTGTAGTGCAGGAGGCAGTTTTGTTTGCTAACCTGGAACTTCCCATATCAAACTCTAAACGCCTCTCAAGATGGCCGACAAGCCAAGCCACCACAAAATGGTGGATGACCACCGCACATCTCATGGACATGACAAAATGGTGGATGATGCCCAATTTTTCCCGCCAAAACCAGCTTGGCACATACCACATGGGTTCCCACACACACAGGAAAACAAAAAATAGTCTCCATCAGATTGCAACACCGAAAAAAAACGCACTACTCCATTCGCACCAAACATCAAAATTTGCCCCAACAGCTTACAATCCCCCCGTTAGTAGTTTACACAGAAAGATAGATTCCCATACATCCAGATAATTCAGTGCGATTTAGTCTCCGTTTCCACTGATGCAATTCGCCATGCGACTTTGGGCACAAAGTCGCATTACAAATCGCTTCCCATTGATTTCAATAGCACCCATTCCAATCTATGTGACTCAAAGCTGCAGTGACTCTATCAAAATCGCATTCAACACCACACCACAGTCGCACTAAAGCTGCATTTCAACGTCACATGACATTGGAGTTGCGCCAGTGGAAACGCAGCCCTATACGCACAGGTTTGTTTCAATCCCAAAGATTGGCCTAATCTTAATCAAAGGGTCAACTGAAATTGATTCCAAACAGAGCCCTTATCATTCATACCGATACCCTGCTGCAATTTCATTCTATATACATACATTATTCAAAAATCAGTCTCATCAAAATATTCGCCTAGACACGGGGCACCATCTGTTAGGGAGATAGTCATAACCTCGCTTAAATGCTTAAAAATAAGTGATTAAAAACCTTTTGTCTATATAAAATGAAATCAAACGATAGCGTCGGGAACAGAGAAAACAATGACATTTATTTATACAGAACTGGTACCCCCTAATAGCAAGGTGATACCAATGTTACACGATACATAATAGGAATATTGCTATGACAAACATGATACCAATGTTACATGATAATAGGAACAAGAGAGCAAACGCGAAGTAATATTAATCTTAAACATGGGAAAGAGAGAGAGGGAGAGAGGCCGAGCGAGAGGGAGAGAGGGAGAGAGAGAGAGAGAGAGGGAGAGAGAGGGAGAGAGACAGAGAGAGAGACAGAGGGAGAGGCAGAGGGAGAGAGAGAGAGAGAGAGAGCTTATTACGTCACCATGTCATCTGCGTCAGATCTTCATTCGCAAGGGCCCTAGCCATGAGTGTATCTGACTTTTATACCCCCTATGCCAACCAGAACCCAAAATCCTGTGGTCTCATTGGTTTAAAGCTGACCACCTGATTGGTTGAAATCTCAAGTCTCTTTACCTAGCCTGCCCACTCTAAAGCTGAAATACTGGTTGCTTTATCAGCAGTGTAACCAGTTCCCGCATTAGCATGCTAAGGGCCCCTGCGGTGTAGACAAAAGATATCTGAGTATCACCTAAAACCTCCCTTATATTCTCAGTAGGCAGTAAAAACTGTCCTTTAGGAACATAACTTGGCATTATATCACAAAATATATATATATATTCCTGTAAGATTATATACGGTTACACCCATCCCCCTACATATACATCCATTGGGGCATGGTGCTTTATTTAGAATATGAAATGTTCAAAATATCCACCACACTGCGTACTTGCATAGCCCCTTGAACGCCTACGGAGTACCGCTGGTTCCGAGGACAAAGCACAGGAAGAGGACATGGAGGAAGAAGAAGAGGAGGGGGTGGAGGAGAGAGGTGTGTCACAACAACCAGTAGTAGCATTTTGGAGGCGTGGCGGCGGAACAACCTCCAACACTACTGCACCTTGTCCTGCATCCTTCCCAGCTGCCAAAAGAGTGGCCCAATGGGCCGTGAAAGAAAGGTAACGTCCCTGTCCATGCCTGCTGGACCATGAGTCAGCGGTAATATGCACCTTACCGCTGACCGCCCTGTCCAGCGAGGCATGGACATTGCCTTCCACATGCCGGTAGAGAGACAGAATCGCCTTCCGTGAGAAAAAGTTGCGTTTGGGAACCTGCCACTGAGGAACCGCACATTGCACAATCTCACGGAAGGGGGCCGAGTCTACCAACTGAAAAGGCAGCAGTTGAATTGCTAGCAATTTAGCCAAGCTAGCATTCAACCGCTGGGCATGTGGATGGCTGGAAGTGAACTTCTTTCGCCTGCTAGAATCGGACGTCTGTGTACTGCTAGCAGAGTGCCCGCAAGTACTTGGCTGTGACACACCTAATTCTACACCTTCATTCCTCTCAGTGCAGGTTTCAGAGAGGACTGAAGGTACAGTGGGGTTGGAGATCCCAGCTGATGAGGAGCAAGGAGAGGTCCGCTTTGTTCTTTGGTGTGGGTCTTTAAGATACGCTTGCCAACGAGCTGCATGGCAGGTCAACATATGTCTGGTCAAGCATGTGGTGCCCAAGCGGCTGATGTTTTGGCCACGCGAGATACGCTTCAGACATATGTTGCAAACAGCAGTGGTGCGATCTGATGCACTCGACTCAAAAAAGGCCCACACCAAAGAACTTTTGGAATAACGGGCAGAGGCAGCGCCCTGCACAGGCGGAGCCCTGCGGTGTGATTCAGTCAGCGTGCTGCCCTTACGCTGGCCCCCCCGAGGGCATCCTGCCTCGTTGGAGATGTGCCTCCTCCTCATCCTCCTCCTCCTCCTCTCTCCTATCAGGCACCCACGTGGAGTCAGTGACCTCATCATCCCCTCCCTCCTCATCACTGAAACCAATCTGGCAGTATGCTGCAGCTGCTGGAACATGACTGCCAGATTGGTGTCCTTCTTGAGCATCCCCTCTCTCTGCTCTCACGCTACTGCCTTCCTCTAGCTGGGTATCATCATCAGACCCTTCAAAACGCTGGGCATCCTCCTGGAGCATGTACCCAACACTGTGCTCAAACAGTTTGGGGGACTCCTCAGGAGGACACAGTGGGTCTAGAGAAGGAGTGACTGGTGATGACATTGATACGGGGGAAGAGGACGCTTTGGTAGCTGCTTTGCCAGTACCCTGAGCCTGGGTGAGAGAGGATGAGGAGGATGAGGAGGGCTTGGTCATCCACTCTACCAAGTCTTCGGCATGATGCGGCTCAACACGTCCAGCTGCCAAAAATAAGGACAAGCGTGTCCCATGGCCACGTGCTGATGACGATGCACCGCGTCCACGACCAGCACTGTTGTCTCTAGACACAGAGCCTGCTTGCCCTCTTTTATTGGCTCCTGACTGTCTGCCTCTCCTTGTTTGCCTTCCAGACATTCTAATGGCCTGCAGGGAGATGGGAAAACCAGCAATAAGGGGTAGCTTCAGGTGTATACTGTGCAGGAGGCACACTACGCACACTGTAAGTGCTGCAGATGCCTGCCTGTGTTACACAACAGGAAAACACAGCAATAAGGGCTAGCTTCAGGTGTATATTTTGCAGGAAGCACACTACGCCCGCTGTAAGTGCTGCAGAGGCCTGTTAGTGTAACACAAAATAAAAAAAAACACAAGCAATAAGGGCTAGCTTCAGGTGTATAATGTTGCAGGATTCACACTACGCCCTCTGTAAGTGCCGCAGATGCCTGCCTGTGTTACACAACAGGAAAACACAGCAATAAGGGCTAGCTTCAGGTGTATATTTTGCAGGAAGCACACTACGCCCGATGTAAGTGCTGCAGATGCCTGTTAGTGTAACACAAAATAAAAAACCCACGAGCAATAAGGGCTAGCTTCAGGTGTATAATGTGCAGGAGGCACACTACGCCCGCTGTAAGTGCTGCAGATGCCTGCCTGTGTTACACAACAGGAAAACACAGCAATAAGGGCTAGCTTCAGGTGTATATTTTGCAGGAAGCACACTACGCCCGCTGTAAGTGCTGCAGATGCCTGCCTGTGTTACACAACAGGAAAACACAGCAATAAGGGCTAGCTTCAGGTGTATATTTTGTAGGAAGCACACTACGCCCGCTGTAAGTGCTGCAGATGCCTGCCTGTGTTACACAACAGGAAAACACAGCAATAAGGGCTAGCTTCAGCTGTATATTTTGCAGGAAGCACACTACGCCCGCTGTAAGTGCTGCAGATGCCTGCCTGTGTTACACAACAGGAAAACACAGCAATAAGGGCTATCTTCAGGTGTATACTGTGCAGGAGGCTTAGCAAAAATGACACTGACACTGTCCCCTGCCTATCCTTCTCTCTCCCTGCACACAAGGTTTAGCAAAGAATATCACTGACACTGTCCCTGCCTATCCTTCTCTCTCCCTGCACACAAGTTAAATGAACAAATAGCACTGACACTGTCCCTGCCTATCCTTCTCTCTCCCTGAACCAGAACACACTACACAAGGCCCTTGCGCTGGCGGCCTTTTATAGTGTGGGGTGTGTACTAAATCCCCCTGAGCTATAATTGGCCACAGGCATCCTGCCTGTGGCCAATTATGGCTCTCCTCGCTGCCGGCGCTGTGATTGGCCAAGCATGCGGGGTCACAGTGCATGCTTGGCCAATCACAGTGCCTGGATTGCACTGCGATGGCGTAGTGCATTGTGGGGCGTTCACGTCACTCGAATTTGGCGCGAACGCCCCAAATCGTTCGATCTTCGTCGAACGATCGAACAGCCGATGTTCGAGTCGAACGTATGTTCGACTCGAACACCGAGCTCATCCCTAGTGATGAATTTAATAAGGCATGTAAATGTAGAAGATGGGATAGGTCCGGTGTCATCAGAGGCAGTCCGCGGGAAGATGTGGGTCCTGGATGGAGGTTAAACTGAGGGCAGGTCTGCAGTGTCAGCAGGGAACGTCCTGGGCATCAAGGCGCTGTAGCCGTGCGTGATGTATTCCTTCTATGGTGGAGGAAGGACCAGGAAGATGCGCTTCAGCGTGGAGCGCAGTGTGCTGTCGGACCGGAAATTACGTAGTACGGGGAACGGACCAATGGGATGACACGTTTATCAGCATCCGCTGTTTCATCAGATCCATGGGGGACATGGTGATAGGTGGACATTATAAGGCAGAGAGAGGTGCTGTGATTGGCTAAGAACACACATGCATTTAAAAGGGGGGGCACTGTGATTGGTTGGAACAGGATATACATATCATGTAATTATACAGGGATGTTAACGGCATATCGAGGATTCTGCATAAATACAAGGATAAAACCATTATATAGTGGGATCATGTGAAATGTATATAATATATGATAAATAAAAAACATTATGTCATTTAAAAAAGGGTTTGTCATTTAAAAAGGGAAGCGCTGAAATGGTAAAGAAAAAAATTATATAAAAAAATTATATAATGGTAATACATACAAGAGATGAGGTATAATTGGTCTGGAAAAAATAATAAATGGGAGATGTATCAGATGTTAATTTTAGGGACTGGGAAAACAGAAATATATATATATATATTTCGGAAGGTATATCAAATACACACACAAGGTGGGGGAATAAAAATTTTAAAAATAGGTGTCCGGGTGAACCCACCAAGGGAATTGAATTAAAAGATGATGGAGGGAGGGGGGGGGGAATTATATAGTGGTGAGGGGGGGGGGGGGAGAGGAAGAAAAAAAAAAAAAGGGGGAGCGGGGAAAAGGAAAATTATATATATGCAGAAGAATGTTATAGACATACAAATGAATGGTATAAGGATGCAAGGCCTGGTGTATGGGTGTAAAAGGGAAGGAGACATATGGAGAGAAGGACATCCATATACGTATATATAAAGGAGGGGGATAAGGGTAATACAATTATAAAAAATATATGGTATATCAATTATATATAAAAATAATTTATATAAAATTATATATGAAAATTATATATAAAAAAATCAATACATATATATATATATATAGAAAAATATAGAAATATATATATATATATATATATATATATATATATATATATATATATATATAAATTATATGTATAAAAATAAAAATAAATGAATAATGAGATTAATGCATGGAATCCATGGGCAAAAAAAGTCCCAAAAAATCTCAAAAAAGGGGGAGGGGGCACAAGAATATTTAAATGATGTAGTAGGACGTATAAAGGGAAGGACATCCTTATACATATAAGAAGGAGGAGGATAAGGGGGATGTTAAATGGATGGTAGTAAGAAATATATAAACATATATACATACATATATAAGTATATATATACACACATACTGTATATATATGGATGGGCAATAAACCACATTAAAACAAAGAAGCACAGGATGGTGATGGCGCAAGAATATTTAGATGATGTCGTTGGTTTCTATTTCTTCATTAAGGCCATGAGGTGTTCTTCATTAAGAACATAGTGTTCAAAGAATAAATCCAATAGGTTTCTTGTCTGCAGAGGCGTTGAAATCTCTCAACTGCGGTGGGCGTTTCTGATATGGATTCGATGATCCAAACTTGAAGGGCACTTACGTCTTTGTGGTGGTGGGCTGCAAAGTGGCGTGCCACACTGTATTTAGGATGTCCTCCTTGAACTGCATGACGGTGTTCCCCGAATCTGGCCTGTAGGGCTCTGATGGTTCTGCCTACGTACAAGAGGCCGCATGGGCAGGAGATGCAGTATATCACATAGGTGGTGGAGCAGTTGTAAAAAGAACTAAGATTAGAAGTCTTGCTATTGGCCATGTACGATTTTTTGCCATGGGTAACATTGGAGCAGGTTAGACATAGAGCCTTTTTGCACTGGTACATCCCTACAAGGGGGGCTAGAGTAAGTTGTTTTAACATATAGGTCTTATGATTATTCAATGTTTTAATTTTGCTTGGGGCGATCTTACTTTTGATGTTAGGGGCCCTACGTTAGGCGAATTTGTGAGTAACTGATAGAGTTTTGGATAAGTGGGGATCCAGAGTAAGAATAGTCCAATGTTTCTTGAAGATATTTTCCATTTTCTTGTGTTTGATATGATACTGGGTAATAAAGCGAGTGGTCGGTTCTGAATTGGATTTTTTGGAGATGGGCAGAGAGTCTAGTTGGTAGATGGCACAAGCTTCTTCAATCAAATGAGGGGGATATCCTTTTTCGATTAATTTATTTTTGAGTAGAATGCTTTGGGATGTATAATCTTCTAATTTGGTGCAATTGCGTCTAAGCCGATGGAATTGGCTTTTGGGAATATTGTTGATCCACATAGGATGGTGGCAACTAGAGTAGTGTAGATAGGAGTTGCCAGCTGTGGGTTTGGTATAATTTTTTGCAGTGATAGAATTATCTGTATGAAAGAGCTTGAGGTCCAAAAAGCATATGAACTCAGGGTCCATGGTCGAGGTGAAAGTAAGTCCAAAATTATTGCAGTTGCAGTAGGTGACAAATTCAGTAACCGAGGTAGCTGGCCCATCCCAGATGATCATAATGTCGTCAATATAGCGACCATAGAAGACAAGATTGGCCGAGAAGGGGTTGTTGGCTTCAATACATCTGGACTCCCAAAGCCCCATGGTAAGATTGGTGTAGCTAGGGGCAAAATTGGCGCCCATAGCAGTTACTTGCTTTTGAAGATAGAATTCTCCAGCAGACAGAAATTAATTATGCTCCAAGCAAAAACGGGTGGCCAAGAGGATGAATTCTATTTGTAGTGTATTAAGAATAGGATCATCTTTCAAAAAATGAGCGACTTCCTCAAGTCCAACGGAGTGTGGTATTGATGTATAAAGGGAACATACATCAAGAGATACCCATATGTATGATTGTTCCCAAATGTAGGGTTTTAGTAGGTCAATCAGATGGGTGCCGTCACGAATATAAGACGGAAGGGCTTGGGCTAGTGGTTGCAAAAAGTGATCAATATAAAGAGAAAAGCCGGTGGTAATGCTGTCCATGGAGGCGACAATGGGATGGCCTGGCGGGTTGGTGATATCTTTATGAATTTTGGGTAGGTGGTAAAGATAAGGCACTTGAAAAAAGGGTTTTAGAAAAAAGGCGGCCTCTAGCTTGTTGAGGATACCGTCAGTGCAAGCTTGCTTGATGATGTTGGTGGCTTCTTCTGTAAATTTTGGTAATGGGTCGGTTTTTAGTTTTTCATAGGTGTTTTTGTCAGAGAGGAGTCGTGTTGTTTCTTTCATGTAGTCTATTTTATCTTGTAGTACTATACCTCCTCCCTTGTCTGCGGATCTAATGATGATGTCTGGGTTTGTACTCAAAGATTTTAGGGCTTGATATTCTGGTGGACTAAGATTTTTGTTGTATCGTTGAGCTTTGGAGGATTCGGATGTGCACAAATCGGTAAGTTCCCTGAAGACTACTTGATAAAAAGTAGATAGATAGGGACCTTTGGATTGGGTAGGATTGAAGAGGGATTTGGGTCTGAATGAGGTATGAGCTATAGACGGACTTGGTTGAGTGTATTGTGACCATACTAACAGGTCGTCCTCTTCGTCTACGTTCCATAGGTCGCAGAGATCTTGAATAGCTTGTTGGTCCGCAGAAGAGTCTAAGAGGTTTGATGTTGCAACAGAGGGGGTGGCGGATGGGATGGTGATGTTTTCGGCTTTCATATTGAAGTTCCTTTGAAGGGTGAGATTACGAATGAATTTATTGAGATCTTTGAACATAGTGAAGGAATTGGGAAGGGTGGTGGGGGCAAAGTTTTGGCCTCTGGCCAGTAGTGAAGATTCTTGCGCGTTTAAGGTAAGAGAGGATAAGTTGTAAAGCTTTATAGTTTTCTCAGTTTGTCCGGGCGTGATGGGTGGGGGTTTGTGTTTCCCCCCTCCTCTCCCTCTCTTACCTCTTCTACATGTTTTCTTTTGGTTTTGGAAAGTGATGGGCTGAGCAGGGGGGTCTGCACTAAAAAAGAAGAAGAACCGGGGATGGGTGTCAATGAGCCACCAAAGGTGACTACAGAGCTATCAGTGTGTATTGGTCTAACCAGATCAAGAGAGCGGGCAGTAGGTGTAGTATCTGAAATATCAGAAGGAGCAGAATTTGCAGTGGACTGTGTGGCAGAGCAAAGGTTCAATGATTTGGTGGTGGAGGAGGTAGAACGACTATCTTTGGTGGGTATAGTATTAGGGGGAAGATTAGGAATGGATGTCACTTTGGATGGTATGATGGGTCTAGGGGCAATGGTGCTGGGAGATCAGATGTATCTGTAACAAGAGAAAGAAGAGGTTTGGGTTTGGGTAAGGGTAGGAGGGGCAATTAAAAACTCTTTTGTTGGTATAGTCATCTAAATCTCTCCGGAATTTTCCTAATTTGTTTTGTATAAGGGAGTCTTCACTTTTTTTGGTGTTGATTTTAAAAGTTTTTAACCATTCAATGGGTAGGGAGGGGTAAGAAGAGTGGAGATTAGAGATGTTGTCTTGGATTTTTTGTCTGAGGATATGGTAACGTTGGT
Source organism: Rana muscosa (assembly GCA_029206835.1). Classification (NCBI taxonomy): domain Eukaryota; kingdom Metazoa; phylum Chordata; class Amphibia; order Anura; family Ranidae; genus Rana; species Rana muscosa. The sequence goes on along the minus strand of CM055116.1, from coordinate 550,199,040 downwards.
CTCTATGGTTGATGAGGATTTTAATCCATTTTTGGGTGCAGAATTCAGCTATACCTCCTACCCTCTAGAGCAAGACAGAGCTCCTTCCAGAATTTAGAGGTGAATTGGACCCCACGATCCGATACAATATTGCTGGGGACCTCATGGTCGCGTATGATCTCCTTGATAGAAGCCTATGCTGTTTCTGGGGCGAAAGGAGTGCCAATCATAGGAATAAAATGAGCCATTTTTGTAAGGCGGTCCACAACAACAAATATGGATGTAAACCAATCAGAGGGTGGTAGCTCCACTACGTAATCCATGCTGATCTGTTCCCAGGGTCTGGAGGGAACAGGCAGGAGGAGACCCCATGATTTATTATTTTCCGTTTTGCTGTGATTGCATACCGGGCAGGAATTGACGCAAGCGTGGCAGTCTGCCTTGAGGGTAGGCCACCAAAAGGTTCGCAAAAGCAGATCGGTGGTTTTGGGCACCCCGAAATGCCCTGCTAACTTGTTATCATGGCAGAGTTTGAGCACAGGAACTCTCAGTTGAAGGGGCACAAACACAGCATGGTCATGAAAGAAAAGTCCATCCTTTTCTTGCAGATGTTCTCCTGGTCTAGAGAGGAGACCACTTTAACCACTTGACAACTGGGCACTTAAACCCCCTTCCTAACCAGACGAATTTTCAGCTTTCGGTGCTCTCACATTTTGAATGACAATTACTCAGTCATACAACACTGTATCCATATGAAATTTTTGTCCTTTTTTCACACAAATAGAGCTTTCTTTTGGTGGTATTTAATCACTGTTGGGTTTTTTATTTTTTGCGCTATAAGAGAAAAAAGACTGAAAATTTTGTAAAAAAATGAATTTTTCTTTGTTTCCGTTATAAAATTTAGCAAATTAGTATTTTTTCTTCATAAATTTTGGCCAAAATTTATACTGCTACATATCTTTGGTAAAAATAAGTACAAATTGGTGCATATTTTTTGGTCTTTGTGAAAGTTATAGAGTCCACAAGCTATGGTGCCAATATCTAAAAATTTATCACATCTGAAGTACTGACGGCCTATCTCATTTCTTGAGACCCTAACATGCCAGAAAAGTACAAATACCCCCCAAATTACCCCTTTTTGGAAAGGAGACATTCCAAGGTATTTAGAAAGGAGCCATTGTGAGTTTTTTGAAGTTGTCATTTTTTCCCACAATTCTTTGCAAAATCAAGATTTTTTTTTTCTTTTTTTTTTTTTTCACAAAATTGTCATATTAGCAGGTTATTTCTCACACCCAGCATATGCATACCACGAATTACACCCCAAAACACATTCTGCTATTACTCCCGAGTATGGCGATACCACATGTGTGAGACTTTTACACAGCCTGGCCACATACAGAGGCCCAACATGCAGGGAGCACCTTCAGGCGTTCTGGAGCACCCAGGCCAATTCTGACATTTCTCTCCTACATGTAAAAATCATCATTTGTTTGCTAGAAAATTACATAGAACCCCAAAACATTATATATGTTTTTTTAGCAAAGACCTTAAAGAATATAATGGTGGTCGTTGCAACTTTTTATCTTGCATGGTATTTGCGCAGAAATTTTTCTAACGCGTTTTTTACGTAAAAAAACTGTTTTGTGCTTAAAAGAAAAAAAAAACAGTAAAGTTAGCCCAATGTTTTTGCATAATGTGAAAGATACCTAACATGTCACCCTTCAAAATTGCACACGCTCGTGGAATGGCGCCAAACTTCGCTACTTAAAAATCCCCATAGGCAACGCTTTTAAATATTTTTACTGGTTACATGTTTTGAGTTACAGAGGAGGTCTAGGGCCAAAATTATTGCTCTCGCTCTAACGTTCGCAACGATACCTCACATGTGTGGTTTGAACACCGTTTTCATATGTGGGCGGGGCTTACGTATGCGTTCACTTCTGCATGCGAGCTCGCGGGGACAGGGGCGCTTTAAAAAAAATATATATATTTTATTGTTCATTTTACTTTATTTATTTTAGTTTGACATGTTTTTCCGTCCCAAATTTTTTTTTGATCACTTTTATTCCTATTACAAGGAATGTAAACATCCCTTGTAATAGGATAATGGCATGACAGGTCCTCTTTACAGTGAGATATGGGGTCAATAAGACCCCACATCTCATCTCTAGGCTGGGAAGCCTGAAAAAAAAAAAAACAATCTTGGCTTTGATCGTAGCCGTGAGTCGGTAGAAGCACCAGAGGGCAGCGGGAGGGGGGGCATCCCCTCTCACCTCCCGTAAGAGTGATCAAGCGGTGGAACAGCCGCTATGATCATTCTTATGGTGTAGGGAATCGCCAGCTGAAAAAGGGAATATCTGAATGATGCCTGTAGCTGCACCAATCATTCAGATATCCCCGCATAAAGTTAAGGACGTCATATGACGGCCGGCGGGCGGGAAGTGGTTATTGCGGAGTATTGCCGGGTATTGCGGAGTATTGCCGGGTATTGCGGAGTATTGCCGGGTATTGCGGAGTATTGCGGGGTATTGCCGGGTATTGCGGGGTATTGAGGAGTATTGAGGAGTATTGCCGGGTATTGCCGAGTATTGCTGGGTATTGAGGAGTATTGCGGGGTATTGAGGAGTATTGCCGGGTATTGTGGAGTATTGCCGGGTATTGTGGAGTATTGCCGGGTATTGTGGGGTATTGCCGGGTATTGCCGGGTATTGAGGGGGTATTGCCGGATATTGAGGGGTATTGCCGGGTATTGAGGGGTATTGAGGGGTATTGCCGGGTATTGAGGAGTATTGCCGGGTATTGAGGAGTATTGCAGGGTATTGAGGAGTATTGCAGGGTATTGAGGAGTATTGAGGAGTATGGCAGGGTATTGCGGAATATGGCAGAGTATTGCACAGTATGGCAGGGTATGGGCAGGGTATTGCACAGTATGGGCAGGGTATTGCAGAGTATTGCGCAGGGTATTGCAGAGTATTGCGTGGGGTATTGCACAGGGTATTGCACAGGGTATTGCAGAGTATTGCGCAGGGTATTGCAGAGTATTGCGTGGGGTATTGCAGAGTATTGCACAGGGTATTGCACAGGGTATTGCAGAGTATTGCACAGGGTATTGCACAGGGTATTGCAGAGTATTGCACAGGGTATTGCAGAGTATTGCGCAGGGTATTGCAGAGTATTGCGCGGGGTATTGCAGAGTATTGCACAGGGTATTGCACAGGGTATTGCACAGGGTATTGCAGAGTATTGCACAGAGTATTGCAGAGTATTGCACAGAGTATTGCAGAGTATTGCACAGGGTATTGCAGAGTATTGGCAGGGTGTATTGCAGAGTATTGGCAGGGTGTATTGCAGAGTATTGGCAGGGTGTATTGCAGAGTATTGGCAGGGTGTATTGCAGAGTATTGGCAGGGTGTATTGCAGAGTATTGGCAGGGTGTATTGCAGAGTATTAGCAGGGTGTATTGCAGAGTATTGGCAGGGTGTATTTCAGAGTATTGGCAGGGTATTGCACAGGGATGGCTGAGCAGGGATGGATGGATGGCTAGATCTGTGACTACAATTGTCACAGATCCAGCCCACAGCTGACATGGGGGAGGGAGCGGACATGATCCGCTCCCTCCCCTGGCCTCTCACACTGTACCGATCGGTACAGAGAGGGGAGGGAGGAACCGGCGTCATCATATGACGCCGGTCTGTTTACAAGTGATCGCTCCGTCATTTGACGGAGCGATCACGTGGTAAACGGCCGCGATTAGCGGCCATCTACCGTGGTCCGTGATGCGCCGGGTCTTCCGGACCCGGCGGTCACAGACATATCCTGGAGCGCGCCCCAGGGGGCGCGCGGGAGCAAGATTCTGGGAGGACGTCCCTGGGACGTCCACCCTGGATAACTCGACCGCGCTGTGGACGTCTTTTGTCCATGGCGCGGTCGGCAAGTGGTTAATCCTGGACAAGAGGTCACCCGTAAGTAGGAGGAAATTATAGGCAGGGAGTATCGCGTCCATCATTGGTGAGTTATCTGATGTGGGATACATGCGGGATAGAGCATCAGGTTTACAATTCTTGGATCCCGGATGGTACGTGATATGCATTTGAAATCAGGTGAAGAAGAGAGCCAATATGGCTTGCCTAGGTCTGAGACGTTAAGCTGTACGGAGGTATTCCAAATTCCTATGATCAGTGTATATAAGTATAGGGTGCGAGGCTCCTTCCAATAGAGTTTTTGTATTATCTGGTACGCAATAAATGCCTATTATCAATCATGTTTATTGACTGCGTGGCTCATTCAAAGTCCCACCCTGCTAGCTCCTTTTTTAACCCTATAGGAATGGAGTTATGAATAAGTTCCTGCCTCATTCAAAGTCCCGTTAATGCTTCTCATTTTCAAACAATTAGGGATGGAGCCACGCAGTCATATATTTACATTTAAGTACATTCAGATTCCATATTAGATGTCTGCTACCGTTTTCAATGTATCCATACTACTTCTTTAATTGCCTTATGCAAGTGATAGATATTACAATGGTTATTTCTCTATTACTACTCAGATTTACAGGTTTCTCACGCGCTGTGAGGCCGGTGCTGCACTGTCTGGATCCGTAAGTAATTGCTCACGCTTCTCCGGGAGCTGCGATGCGCTCTGCGGTGTCTCCCCCACTCCCCCCGCCGTGATGTCGCCGCACTGCACATCGACGTCACACCTGCTGCAGTTGACGTGCGTGCCGCTCCTATCAGCGTTGCCACGCCGACGGCGTCCTCCACCTGTGACGTGTCTTTGGCGGGGTTTTTTGCACAAAACGCCGGGCGGTGTTACCGCTCGGATGTTGGTGCCTTTCCTCCCTTCAGGCACAATCAGTGTGACGTTTGGGGATCTGTGCCGTGTGCGTCCGTGTGGGCTTCACCTGGGGCTACAGATCTGCCCGGAAGGCGTCTTCATATCACTACCCTCACCATCACTCCCCAGGTTTTGGCAGCAGGTAATTCCATTCTCACATCACTTATTGATTAGGCCCCTAGTGGGTTCCCATATACAATTTTGAGTGGATGAATTGTCAGCACCAATTGACAATTGACCAAATTTAACTTAATTGTATTCCCTACCCCCCAGATTGGGGATTTACACATCACCATATATCCTTTTTATTTCAACCCATACGGTTGTTTGTTACACATTAATTACAATTTTTTGTATTATTATTATTTGGCAGCCCTTCAAGACAACTATACACACATCCTTTGTTACACTCTGGAGAATGTCCTTTTGGAGACCATGTGTCCCTTGGTGTTGCCATGCATGGGCAGCGCATGTGGTTCTCACAACCATAACTCCCGGACAAGACGCCCCCTTTCCCAAGGGGGTCTCCAGCCTGTTTCGCACTCACCATGCAGAGCGACTTTGTGAGTATATTATCTTCCATGGGGATACTGTTTTAACCTTCTCCCCTCTCCTTTTTGGTCTGTCTCATTGGGACAGCCCCTTAAGGAATTCTCATAGTTTATACTTCACTTCATTTCATTTCAGATACACATGTTTGCTCCTGAAGAATGGATAATAACGCCATGAAACGCGTCAAGCTTTTGTATTCGCCATGTTTAAATCGATCATGTGTCTTTTACCTTTTTTAAATACAATCATGCATTTTGTACAAATCATATATGAACTGTTTATGTATCTCGGTATTTATTCCAAATTATGGGGAGTTAAGAGGTGTATACCCATGATCCTTCCCTACGTATATGTATTATTCATGCTTTTTATGTATGGATACAGACTTATACTGTGACAATAATCTGGCTTTTGTATTATCTGGTACGCAATAAATGCCTATTATCAATCATGTTTATTGACTGCGTGGCTCATTCAAAGTCCCACCCTGCTAGCTCCTTTTTTAACCCTATAGGAATAGAGGCATGAATAAGTTCCTGCTTCATTCAAAGTCCTGTTAATGCTTCTCATTTCCTTTTAATAGATATCGCTATTCTTCCAGGGCCAGTTTAATAGCAAGGAGTTCCCGGTCCCCTACAACATAGTTCCTTTCGGCTGGGGACAACTTCCTGGAAAAGAAGGCAACAGGATGCAACATGGCTGTGGTTTCATGGCGCTGAGAAAGAACTGCCCCAACCGCAATCTCTGAAGCATCGACCTCCAGCACATAAGGCAGGGCCAGGTCGTGATGACGAAGGACCGGGGCAGAGGTGAATTGCTTCTTGAGTTTGTCGAAAGCCATCTGTGCTGAGGAGGACCACAGAAAATGTCTGTTTTGCTTGGTGAGTTGTGTGATAGGTGAAATTATTGACGAGAAGCCTTTGATGAATCTTCTCTAAAAATTGGCGAATCCCACAAACCTCTGGACGCTCTTACGGTCTGAGGGTACCGGCCATTCAAGAACTGCAGTTACTTTCTGGGGGTCAATGGATATGCCAGAAGTCGAAATAATAAGGCCAAGGAATTGTATGGTATCTTTCTCAAACTCACATTTTTCAAGCTTGGCATAGAGTTTATGGGTTCGGAGGCGAAAAAGGACTTTTCGCATGTGGATGTAATGTGCCTGGAGGGAAGGTAAAAAACAAGGATGTCATCCAAGTACACTGTTATGAAGAGGTCAAGAAAATCCCGAAAGATATCGTTCACCAAGTGTTGGAAAGTTGCTGGGGCGTTACACAGCCCAAATGGCATAACAAGATATTCAAAATGGCCAAACCTGATACGAAAGGCCATTTTCCATTGATCGCCCTCTCTTATCCGTATTAAATTGTAGGCCCCCGTAAGTCCAATTTTGAGAACACTTTGGCGGTGTGGAACCTCTGAACAAGCTCAGGGACTAGAGGCAACGGGTATCGATTCTTGATTGTGATACTGTTCAATTCTCTGTAGTTAAGCATGGTCCTTGTTTTCCACAGAGGGTCGGATGAACCCTTTCTTAAGATTGTCATCAATGTATTTTCGGAGGACTTCTAATTCAGGCTCAGAGAGTGGGAAGATCCTCCCAAATGGTATTGCAAAGCCAGGAAGAAGCTCAATAGGGCAATCATACGGCCGGTGAGGCGGTAGGGATTCAGCACCCTTCTTGTAGAAGACGTCCAAGAAGTCTCTGTAAACTTGGGGGAGAAGAGTGTTGTCATCTGTGGAAAAGGGGTTGAACCGTCAAACAGGCTTGTTGTGGAAAACAGTGGTGTAAGCAATAGGGTGAGCAGAAAAGACACAGCTCCAGTGGACCAATCAATCTGTGGCCGCTAACCCCAAAATAACCTAAAAAAAATGGAGGAAGAAATGACGTTCAGCCGAAGATATTCCAGATGGTCTGCTTCAGTGGTGGCCAATATGAGGGTGGTCTCATGGGTTATTGGACCCGAGGGTGGTTGCGGAGCCATCTGCCAGATGAACAGTAAACGGCTGGGGCTTTTTGCATAGTGGGATTCCATACTTTTTGAAGAAGTGGATGTCAATAAAGGAGCTGCAAGCCCCAGAGTCAATAATGGCTGCTACTCAGATTATCCTTCCCGGTATCTGCAAAGAGAGGCAGAGAGTGAGATGCAAGGATTTAACATCGTTCAGAGAAACAGATCCACTTACTCGGCCTAATGGGACATCCCTGAAGAAAGTGACCCGCTCCACTACAGTACAGGCATAGATTGTTCAGGTGACGGCGTTGTTGCTCTTCGGGTGTGAGGGGAGCACAAACTAAGCTGAGTTGCATCAGTTCTGCGTCCTGAATTGGGGTTAATGCATGGGTCTCAGGGGTTCTCAGGTGTGGAGCCATGGGTACTCGTGGGAGCATCCATGTAGGATGGGCCATACCGGATCGTTCCCTGCGACATTTTCTTAGTCTGCGATCAAGCTGGACAGCCAACTGAATTGTGGGTTTCATTGTGTAACGTACCTTAGGTGTGAGCCTGACGTGCGGAGAGGGACCTCCCGTACAACCCCGGCTCGGAGACCACTGGAGTGGGGACAGTGGTGGTAAGAGCACGGTGAGGTAAGGGTGCCTGTCTGATCCTCACTGCTTGGAGTGGTGGAGCTGAGTGGAGACTGGAACGGCTGGTTCCGGAAGCAGCGGATGCAGGTCAGCAGGTGCAGCTTGCAGAGCACAGGATGCAGATTAGCAGGTGCCGGTTTGCAGAGCAGGGATGCAGGTCAGCAGGTGCAGGTTTGCATTGCAAAGGATGCAGGTCAGCGTGTGCAGCTCGCAGAGCAGAGGATGCAGGTAAGCTGGTGCAGGTTTGCAGAGTCAGACAAGCCGGGTCATACACATCAAGGTAAACATCATAAGTGGCAGGCAGAGAGTAGTCAAAGTCCAGGCCGAATCTTGGCAACAGGCAGACTGGCAGATAACTGAGCAGGGCCAAACGAGCCGAGGTCAGGACTGGAGACAGAAGCGTGGTCAGGAAGCCGGGTCAAACACAGGAACAGGATACAAGCACAGAATCAGGAACTCATGGAACAGAAGCAGATCAAACCACAAGGGGCAACATCTCTGGAATGTCTTTTATAGGAAGTACATGGGAGGAGCAAGGGGTTCAGTGTTCAACAGTAATCAAGACACCAAGCAGAGTAGTCTAATGGATCAGATAGGTTATCCAGCAGATCAGGCAGGGAACTGTCCAGCATCTCAGATAGCTCCGTTGGAAGAGTCAATGCCAGACACAGAAGAGGTCCCAGGTTCAAGCCCAGCACGTCCCTGACAGTGCCCCCCCCCTTAAGGGCAACCTCCGGGTGCCCAATAGAGCTCTTTTCTGGGGGTGACTGCAAAAAAAAGGCTGGATTAACTCTCGGGCGTGGATGTTCTGTTGGGGTTCCCAGGAGTTCTCCTCCAGACCGTATCCCTTCCACTTGATCAGGAATTGAAGCTGGTTCCCTCTTCTTCGGCAGTCCAAGACGGCCTCCACCTCGAACTCCTCATCACCGTCAATGATTACAGGCTCGGGTGGTCCCGATCCCCTGTCTGGGAACGGGTCGGGCACTGCGGGTTTCAGCAAGGAAACGTGAAAGACTGGGTGAATCTTCAACGACTCCGGTAAGGCAAGTTCATAGGAGACCTCGTTTAATTTTCATTTTACTGGGAAAGGACCGATGAACTTGGGTGCCAGTTTCCTTGGGGGGCAAGCCATCTTAAGGTTGGTGGTCGATAACCATACTTGGTCACCCTGTTGCAGGCATAATTCCCCTCTCCTTTTCCTGTCAAAGATCCTTTTATTGGCTGCTTGTGCCTTAGTCATGGCTTCCTGCAATATCCTGCTGTTAGGAGTCAGGAAATCAACGATACTCTGGACCGCCGGGACTGTTGAATCAGGGATGAGATCAGGTAAGAAGGTCGGGTGAAACCCGTAGTTGGCAAAAAATGGCGATTGACCTGTAGCCGAATGACTGGCGTTGTTAAAGGCAAACTCTGCCAAGGGTAGTAAAGCTACCCAGTCGTCTTGAACGAAGGTGGTGAGGCATCTGAGGTACTGTTCGAGCGTCTGATTCGTTCTTTCGGTTTGCCTGTTAGTTTGGGGGTGATAGGCCGAGGACATGGACAACTCAATCTTCAGGACCTTGCACAAAGCCTTCCAAAAGCAAGAGGTGAACTGCACCCCTCTATCCGAAACGATGTCCGCAGGGACCCCATGTAGCCTTACTACTTCCCTAATGAAGACCTGGGCAGTTTCCATGGCAGAGGGCGTGCCTTTGAGAGGCACGAAATGGGCCATCTTGGATAGACGGTCAACCACTACAAAGATAGCTGTGCAACCTTCAGACGGGGGGAGTTCCACTATGATGTCCATGGCAATCATTTTCCAGGGATGGGCAGGGACTGGTAAGTGTCTGAGCAGACCCCAGGCCTTGCTTCTAGTGGTCTTGCTACGGATACAGGTGGCACATGAACCTACATATTCCCTGCAGTCTTTTTCAAGATCCGGACACCAAAATGTGCGTTGAATCAGTTCAAGGGTTTTATGCATTCCAAAATGGCCTGCCAGGGGATGATCATGACACAAGTTTAACACTGTGACTCAAACTTCTTCTGGCACAAAGATTTTGTCATTCTTCCAAAGTAACCCGTCCTTGGGTACCAGAGTGATTCCAGAGGGACCAGACACACCTGTAGAAGCTTGCTTCAAGCCAGACATCAGGCTAGTTTGTAAAAGTAAGAAGTTGCCTTCCGATAGAATGGTATCTGGAGCTGACACCTCTTTTGGATCATCAAACATGCGGGAAAGAGCGTCTGGTTTGGTGTTCTTGGAGCCTGGCCGGTAAGTTATGTGGAACGAGAACCTAGAGAAAAATAGTGCCCAACGTGCCTGGCGTGGTCTCAGACGTTTGGCAGCTCTCAGATACTCTAGGTTCTTGTGGTCTGTGTAAATGAGTATAGGATACGCTGCTCCCTCCAACAAGTACCTCCACTCCTCAAGGGCAGATTTAATGGCCAGGAGCTCCCGGTCTCCAACATCATCATTCCTCTCGGATGGGGTAAGCTTACGGGAGAAGAAGGCTACCGGGTGTATCAAGTCCTTGAGACCTTGGCGCTGGGAGATAACAGCTCCAACCGCTGTCTCTGAGGCATCTACCTCAAGTAGATACGGTAGGGCAGGATCGGGATGTCTTAGGATAGGAGCAGACGTAAAAAGTCTTTTTAGGTTTGTGAAAGCAGCCTTTGCTTCAGATGTCCACTGGAATCGAGCATTTTGCTTTGTTAGCTGCGTAATCGGGGAAATAATAGCAGAGAATCCCTTGATAAACCTCCGATAAAAATTGGCAAAGCCAACGAAGCGCTGCACCCCCTTTTTGTCTGAAGGTGCAGGCCAATCCAGAATGGCTGAAACCTTCTGTGGGTCCATCTTGAATCCCTCTGTAGAGATCACTAGGCCAAGGAACTGGATACTCTGTCGCTCGAATTCACACTTTTCTGGTTTTGCGTACAGTCCATGCTGGCGGAGACGACAGAGTACACTCTTGATGTGTTTCCGGTGCTGCTCGAGAGAGGAGGAAAAATTCAAAATATCATCAAGATAGACAACTACATAAATGTCCAGACAGTCTCTGAAAACATCATTGACTAGATGCTGAAAGGTGGCAGGGGCGTTACATAGGCCGAAGGGCATTACTAGGTATTCGTAATGGCCGAACCTGGTACGAAAGGCAGTCTTCCATTCATCCCCTGCTCGGATGCGTACCAGGTTGTACGCCCCCCGCAGGTCTAATTTGTAAACACAGAGGAAGTCCTGAGTCTTTGAAAAAGTTCAGGTACCAGAGGCAGAGGGTACCGGTTCTTGACCGTGATTTTATTTAATTCCCGTAATCTACACAGGGCCGAAGAGAATGGTCTTTTTTCTCCACAAAGAAGATTCCTGCCCCTGCTGGAGAAGTGGAAGGACGGATGAAACCCCTCTTAAGGTTCTCATCAACGTATTCTTTCAGTACCTCAAGCTCCCGTTCAGATAGGGGGAAGATCCGTCCGAAAGGAATCTCAGCATCGGGAAGAAGCTCGATTGGACAATCGTAAGGACGATGAGGCGGGAGGACTTCGGCCCCTCGCTTGCTGAAGACGTCCAGGAACTCATGATATTGTTTGGGTACAGAAGCTCGTATCTCTGGATCTGAATCCAGGCATAACAGAGGCCCCGAGGTGCTGGGACATGGAAGCATGCAGTGGTGTTGACAGTATGGTGACTGGAACTTAATACTTCCGGTTCCCCAATCAATCTGTGGATTGTGTGCCTGAAGCCAGGGTAGACCCAGGATAACTGGAAACATGGGAGACGCAATAGCATCCAAAGTCAATAGTTCCTTATGGTCCATGGAGGTGATCACAGGCAAAGGAGGGGTCTCCTGGGTCACTACTCCAGACTTGATGCGAGACCCACCTGCCAGGAAAATGGAAAGTCCCTGAGTCTTAGGTTGGCGTGGGATGTGTTGTTGTGCTGCAAAGTCTAGATCGACAAAACAACTACATGCCCCTGAGTCGATTATTGCAGTTACTGGTATTGTCCTCCCTGGTAGTTGGAAAGAGATAGGAAGAGCCAGGTGAGTAGCATTGGTAGATGGAGGTGAGTAGTTGGGAGAAGAGGTAGCCAGGACCTTGCGCAGCTTAGCGGGACAAGAAGAGACATAATGACCGGGTTCCCCGCAATACAGGCATAGATAATTCTGCAGCCGACGAAGTCGTTCCTTGGCCTATAGGGAATGTTTCATTAGTCCAAGCTGCCCTGGCTTGACGGTCTGGTTGAGAGATGAGGGTTCAGTTGGAACCGTACTGGCACTGGCAGGGTACACAGGGGCTCGTATCCGGGGTAGCATGCAAGCTGGGCGGAGCTGCTGGGTAGACCTTTCTGCTCTGTGCTCCCGGAGTCGTCGGTCTATCTGGATAGACAAAGTAATTAAAGTCTCTAGAACATCAGGAACACCGACCCGTGCTAACTCGTCCTTCAGGCTTTCAGAGAGACCAAGACGGAACTGATGCCGCAGAGCCGCCTCATTTCACTGGGTATCCGTGCTCCAGAGTCTGAAATCAGTCACATAGTCCTCGACCGCTCGGCGGCCTTGCTGGAGCGCATGGAGAGCAGCCTCGGCAGTAGAAGTCCGCTGTGGATCGTCATAAAGTTGGGCCATGGCATCAAGAAAAGAGGGCAGAGAGTCTAGAACTACATGGCGGACTTCAAGTAGGTGATGGGCCCAAGCTTGAGGTTCCCCCTGCAGCAAAGCGATAACGAAGCCCACCTTGGTGGCTTCAGATGAAAAAGTCAGAGGTAGCAACAAAAAGTAAAGTTCACATGCGTTGCGAAACGCACGGAATTTACTCCGATCCCCAAAAAACTTCTCAGGAACAGGGACCCTGGGCTCAGGAGATGGTATCATTCCAATAGAGGAAGTTGGGGTTGGAGGTGAATCTGCAGAGGTGGCTTGAGTTTGTGTCTGCTTATCCATTCGGACGTGGCTGCCCTGCAGAGACTTCACGATCTGAGTTAGAGCTGTAAGGTGTTGATAGACATTGTCCATAGGCAAGGTATCTCCTGCAGGCTCAGGCATGGCGGTTTGATACTGTAACGTACCTTAGGTGTGAGCCTGACGTGCGGAGAGGGACCTCCCGTACAACCCCGGCTCGGAGACCACTGGAGTGGGGACAGTGGTGGTAAGAGCACGGTGAGGTAAGGGTGCCTGTCTGATCCTCACTGCTTGGAGTAGTGGAGCCGAGTGGAGACTGGAACGGCTGGTTCCGGAAGCAGCGGATGCAGGTCAGCAGGTGCAGCTTGCAGAGCAGAGGATGCAGATAAGCAGGTGCCGGTTTGCAGAGCAGGGATGCAGGTCAGCAGGTGCAGGTTTTCATTGCAAAGGATGCAGGTCAGCGTGTGCAGCTCGCAGAGCAGAGGATACAGGTAAGCTGGTGCAGGTTTGCAGAGTCAGACAAGCCGGGTCATACACATCAAGGTAAACATCATAAGTGGCAGGCAGAGAGTAGTCAAAGTACAGGCCGAATCTTGGCAACAGGCAGACTGGCAGATAACTGAGCAGGGTCAAACGAGCCGAGGTCAGGACTGGAGACAGAAGCGTGGTCAGGAAGCCGGGTCAAACACAGGAACAGGATACAAGCACAGAATCAGGAACTCAGGGAACAGAAGCAGATCAAACCGCAAGGGGCAACATCTCTGGAATGTCTTTTATAGGAAGTACATGGGAGGAGCAAGGGGTTCAGAGTTCAACAGTAATCAAGACACCAAGGAGAGAATGGATCAGATAGGTTATCCAGCCGATCAGGCAGGGAACTGTCCAGCATCTCAGATAGCTCCGTTGGAAGAGTCAATGCCAGACACAGACGAGGTCCCAGGTTCAAGCCCAGCATGTCCCTGACACATTGTATCAGGAAGCCCCACTCTTGCTAATTCATCTTTGAGGGGCTCGGACAGGCCCAAGTGAAACTGATGGCGCAAGGCAGCATCCTTCCATGCAGTGTCTGCAGCCCACTTGCGGAACTCCGTTACGTAGTCCTCAACAGGGCGTTTTCCCTGTTGTAGAGAGGTCAACACTGTTCCAGCCATGGTGGTTCGTTGTGGGTCATTGCCATTGCATCGAAGAAAGAAGACAGTGAGTGCAGTATAGGACTCTCCTTTTCCAATAGCTGATGAGCCCATGCCTGAGGTTCTTCTGTAAGTAAGGCTACTACGATCTCGACCTTTGTATCCTCTGAAGAGAAGGTCCTAGGCTGTAAAGGCGGTGGAGCGCAAACACACACTTCCAGCGTGTCGTGTAGGTCACGCCTTGACGCGTGTCGTCATTGGCTGACTTCAACAGAGGGCGCCCTCTGTTGAAGTCATGACGAAACGCGTCAGTGCGTGACCTACACGACACGCTGGAAGTGTGTGTTTGCGCTCCACCGCCCGGAGAACCAGGAAGGAGGAAGCAAGTAATTCTGCTTGCGGCTCTGGTGCTACACGCCGGACGGCGGAGACGGTGAAGTGCAACTACACTTTTAATTTTGCTCATATTGGAAATGTTGATGTACGTTTAATGTTTGAGGGGACATAATCTGTGAAGGGGATCTTTTTAAATAAACAGGATTACGCTATGTTCTGTCCTCTGTTTGTTTTTTGGGAGCCCAATACACTTTGATATCCCCCTGATTGATGCAGTTTTCTATTGTTTGGTCTGGATAAGAGTACCATCTGTCCAATGCCCATATTGATTGGTGGTCTGGTGAGTGTTAACCCCTAAGGGGTGTGTGTATTCACGTGGTGGATCTGGAGGGTCGGTGGAAGGTGCACTCTATAAATCTCTTTAGAATCACCTATGGACACTATTATGAAGCACTGGAATTAACTAACATCTATCTAAAGACTTTCATGTTGTGTTGACTACTATCATTAATCAACATTAGCGCTGTTTTGTAGTATTAATTGATACAGACCATTGTTTTCATGTTTTATACTATTTTTATAGCAATCAAGACTAGTCAAATAGGTTTCCAGATCACACACTAGCACAGGAACAAGGGGTAACTGAGTTAATCCAGCAATTTGGCAGTGTCTGGGCTGGACTTATATAGGGACGTTTGAGCACACTTCCTGTGGGACTCCTGGGTATTTTCCTGCTTTTTTCCATCAGGCCGAGGTCTTCTGCGCAGGTGCGGGTTGGCGCACTGAGGCATCTTTGGCGCATGCTCAGTTGGCACGGTTTTTTGCAATGCGCCCATTGGTGCATGCGTAGTAACCCCTGGACTCTTACACATAATGAGTCTTTTGAACATGTCATTTTTTTTCCACGGGTTTTTGGAAAATGTTGAAAGAAAATTAAAACTTATTTTTTTTTACACAGTTGTCAATTTATAAGATATTTTGAACACAGCAAATATTACCCCCCAATATATATTCTGCTACTCCTCCCGAGTATGGCGATACCACATGTTTGAGATTTTTACACAACCTGGCCACTTACCGATGCCCAACATGCAGGGAGCACCATCAGGCATTCTAAAGGCATAAATTACACATTTCATTTCCTGAGTACCTATCACATTTTTGAAGGCCCTGGAGCACCAGGGCAATGGAATTAGATGTGGCATATAATCACTGACAGATGTGGCAGATGATCACGGACAGATGTGTGCAGGTGATCACAGACAGATGTGTGCAGATGATTACCGACAGATGCATCTTTCCAGGGCAATGGAATTAGATGCGCCAGATGATCACGGACACATGTGCGCCAGATGTGCGCAGATGATCACGGACAGATGTGCGCAGATGATCACGGACAAATGTGCGCAGATGATCATGGACAGATGTGTGTCAGATGTGCGCCATATGATCACGAACAGATGTGTGCCAGATGATCACGGACAGATGCACCAGGTGATCATGGACAGATGTGACAGATGTTAACAGACAGATGTTCAGTGGGACAGATGTTTAGCGGGACAGATATGGACAGATGATTACTGGGACAGATGTTTACTGGGACTTTTGAAGGCCCTGGAGCACCAGGGCAATGGAATTAGATGTGGCAGATGATGGCAGATAATTACGGACAGATGTGCGCCAAATCTGCACAGATGATCACGGACAGATGTGCCAGATGATCACGGACACATGTGCCAGATGATCACGGACACATGTGCCAGATAATCATGGACACATGTGCGCCAGATGATCATGGACACATGTGCGAGATAATCACGAACACGTGCGCCAGATGATCACAGACACGTGCACCAGATGTGCGCAGATTATCACGGACAGATGTGCGCAGGTTATCACGGACAGATGTGCCAGATGATCACGCGGACACATGTGCCAGATGATCACGGACACATGTGCGCCATATGATCATGGACAGATGTGCGAAGATGATCACAGACAAATGTGCCAGATGATCACATGATGGCTGTGATTGGACACAGCCATCATGTGATCAGGAGGGCAAATCGCAGAGCCCTCCTGCCGATCCGAGATGTGGCGTGTCTGGGGGACACACGCACATCGGGATTGCGCAGTTCTGTGGGCAAGCGGCGGCGCGATCCCTCTCCTTTTGAAGGACAGATGCCACTCTATAGGGAAGCCATCCAGGCCTGGCATTTTTATTGTGGTCAAAGGATTGTATAGCCAGTGCTATTTCCTCAGTTGTCAACAGAGCATCTAAAAGCAAAATGTGGCTTGCGGATAACCTGGGTAGATTAATGTCATAGAGCAGGGGTGTTAAACTCAATTTCATTGTGGGCCGCATCAGCATTATGGTTGCTGTGAAAGGGCTGGTTGTATCTGTAATACTAGATGTCAAGAGCACCCCACCCCCCTTAAATCAGATGTTAAGAGCCCCCCCACCCTCCCTTACATCACACTGCACCCCCTTACCTTGTGCTGCTGTTGAGAAGAAGCGGAGGAGAAGTTGGGAAGCAGAAAGTGCAGGGTTTGGAGGAGGACCAGAGGAGGCCTAGAGTAAGCTGCTGGAGTCTACTGAAAGGGGTTGTAAACCCTTGATTTTTTTCACCTAATGAACTCTATGCATTAAGTCGAAATCCAAACCTTTAGATATCCTTCAATGCTGAGACCAGATGAGGTGGAAACAAGTGGCTGAGGCTGCACAAAGAAGTGCAGGATTTGTAGGAGGAGCTCTGTTATCCTTCCTGCTGCCAACTGCTGAGATGGGGGAGATGGGGAAGGGCAGACAAGAGCCTCTCTGTGGCTGCATGGAGTTCTGTCCTCTTCACTGCTGCAGATTGCTGAGACAAGGCGGGGTGGAGATGAGGGGGGTGCCACAGCTGCAGGAGAGGTGAGAGGGCCACATGACAGGGCCTGGAGGGCCAGATTCTGCCCACGGGCCTTGTGTTTGACAAGTGCCATAGAGGTAATCATTCATCTCCACAATATTGTAGTGCGCTCTAGTAGAAGTTTTTCATTCTGGGGATATTACATGAATGGTAGTCAGGTCTAGAGAGATATGGTAGAAGTAGACTATTCTTATCTCCCAACTCAAAAATCCTTTGGCTTTGATATAATAACTTTTTCTGAGTGCGTTCCAACAGGATCAAGTCCTATTCTTTGGCCTTATATCGCCAGTTCGATTAAGTATCAGGAGAGGGAGAAACAGAATATTGAGTCTCCGCATCATGAAGCTCTCGCTCTGAATCCATTAGTTTAGATTGGGTGGCCTTAGGTGCTGCCCCAATAGCAGCTGCAAATGTATCACACATGGTAGCTTTGAATGCATCCCAAACCATAGGTACAGAGGTGCTTTGCCCGTTAGTTAACCAATAGAAGTTAATTTCAACAAACCCCTGATCTGTCACCGCTGAGTCAGCAAGCCAAAGGGGCTCAGTCTCAATGTCTTAAAGGAGCAAGAGGTACCTAAAGCTAAATTCACCAATAAAGGCGAGTGGTCAGACACTGTTCTAGGGAGATATCTAATCACATTTACCTGTCCAAGCAATTCTTGAGAGAGTAAACATAAATCGATACAGGACAGGGTACCATAGGTATCTGAGTAACATGAGTATTCCCTGGCACTGGCAGTAGTGTGTTTCTATCTCCAAGCATCCACATGGTCAAATTCATCCAAATAGGAACAGATAGGAGTCGAGGTAAAACTACCATATCTATCAAGTGAGTTGTCAAGTATCGTATAAAGCCCCGTACACACGATCGGTTTGACTGATGAAAACCGTCCGATGGATGGTTTTCATCAGACCAACCGATCGTGTATGGTACCCATCGGTCTTTTTTCCATCGGTTGTAAAAAATAGAACTTGTTTTAAAATTTTCCGATGGATAAAAAACCGATGGGAATTTCCGATCGTCTATGGGCAAGTCCATCGGTTAAAAAACCCACGCATGCTCAGAATCAAGTCGACGCATGCTCAGAAGCATTAAACTTAATTTTTCTCGGCTCATCGGAGTGTTTTACGTCACCGCGTTTGGAACGGTTGGTTTTTTGACTGATGGTGTGTGGCCAAGACTGATGAAAAACAGTTTCATCGGATTTCCGATGGACAAATCCATCGGACGAAAATCCATAGGTTATCCGATCGTGTGTACAGGGCTTTAAAGTCACCAGCTAATAGCAGGGGGCCCTCAGCAAGTTCCAACACCACTCCCATAATACAAAAAGAGATTTAGTAAACGAAGGAGGAATATATAGATTAACTATAGTGTATGATTTGCCTAAGGTTTCAAGGACAAGGAGTACAAAACAGCCCCCGGGATCTGTTTTAATATGTTTAAGAGATATCTGGGCAGATTTCGCTATTAGTATATAAGTACCACATGAATACGTGGAATAAGTGGAGTAGATAGCATAGGCTATTTTGGCACGCTTAAGGGCCATAAAGCCAAAGCTTTGTAAATGAGTTTCTTGGAGAAGGATAACATGAGGGTTGTGGCAAGCTAAATATTCAAATATCAAATAGTATTTCACCTTAGAATTTAACCCCTAGCTTTTGATGGGATTAAATGTAATGTAGCCATAACAGAGCATACGACAATAATACTACAGTGCCTTGCAAAAGTATTCACCCCCTTGGTGTTTTTCATGTTTTGCTGCCTCACAACCTGGAATTAACATGGATTGTTTGAGGAGTTGCATCATTTAATTTACAGAACATGGCCACAACTTTGAAGATGTTGTTTTTTTATTGTGAAGCAAACAAATAGGACAAAATAACAGAAAAAGTCAATGTGCATAACTATTCTTCCCCCTAATTTGAGAGGGGCGGCAGAGCAGCACTAGCACTACCTACACGATCCGCACCAAGTGCAGACTCAGTGAGCGTTTTGCGGGCTGCCTGACATAGCGCTGTCCCGCACAGCCGCGGCACTCTCACTGAGTCTGCTTCAGTGACAGCCTGAGATCAGTGTGAGAGCGAGTCTCCTCCCTTACTCTGCTCATATGATAGAGCCGGGAGGAAATTTCTCAAACAAGCTCTTGATAAACAGGTGTGGCGCCAGGTGAGTCCAATCAAAGCCTGACCTACTTTCCATCCCAGATAAATTTTTATCTCTTCCAAACTGTTCAGCAGCTCAGTACATTCTCTGCACTCATTTAAGGTGACAAAAAAACAAAAACAAAAAACAGGAGGGCGCACCGACCTAGTGTATTACCAGATAAAATCTTTATTAAAATGTATAAAAACAGCAATGGTCCTACTCACAAGCAGAGCGTTAGAATGAGCTTTTTCTAGTGACCAGCCTGAATCATAGGACGACTGAAGTCAAAACTCGATGACCAGAGAGATAGATGGTACCTCAAATGTGCTGGACGGCTGACGCGTTTCCGGGGCGCACCCCTTTCTTCAGAGCCTACACAGCTTGTGGTATCCTATTCTCATGGATAACCCCACACATATAGATATACACACACTCATGTCCACCAAGGAGGCCCCGACCCATCGTCCCCACCCCAATAGGCCCCGCCCCTACAAACTCCACCCCCAGAGATGTGTCTCATGATTAACCCATAGGGGTGAATCAGAAATTAAAAATAATTGGACATGCTAATTATTTTTAATTTCTGATTCACCCCTATGGGTTAATCATGAGACACACCTCTGGGGGTGGAGTTTGTAGGGGCGGGGCCTATTGGGGTGGGGACGATGGGTCGGGGCCTCCTTGGTGGACATGAGTGTGTGTATATCTATATGTGTGGGGTTATCCATGAGAATAGGATACCACAAGCTGTGTAGGCTCTGAAGAAAGGGGTGCGCCCCGGAAACGCGTCAGCCGTCCAGCACATTTGAGGTACCATCTATCTCTCTGGTCATCGAGTTTTGACTTCAGTCGTCCTATGATTCAGGCTGGTCACTAGAAAAAGCTCATTCTAACGCTCTGCTTGTGAGTAGGACCATTGCTGTTTTTATACATTTTAATAAAGATTTTATCTGGTAATACACTAGGTCGGTGCGCCCTCCTGTTTTTTGTTTTTTTACAGTTGTATGAACACCCATAGTTCTGAGGAGGGCTGCAAGATTCCTAAAGTGTTGCCTGTTTACTGAGGAATGATCGACACGCCCCGCATACACCAAGACATCAGAGCGCAGGAGTATTGTTTTGTTGTACTCATTTAAGGTGGCCGTAGTGGGAATGAAATTAAAAAGGAATCGTCTATTCTATGGCCACCTTAAATGAGTGCAGAGAGCTGCTGAACAATTTGGAAGAGATAAAAAGTGGGATGGAAAGGGTGTCAGGCAGACAGTCAGTGATTGAACCCCTAGAGAGGAATGCCCAGATCTGAGACCACACTTGTAAAGAAGAACTCAGCACAGGGATGGTGGGAACCCCTCATAATGGGCACAGCAGGTGTACAGACCCGGGAACTCAGCACAGGGAAGGCGAGAGCCCCTCATAATGGGCACAGCAGGTGTACAGACTCGGGAACTCAGCACAGGAATGGTGGGAACCCCTCATGATAAGCATGATAAGCCCGCATGATAAGCACAGTAGGTATACAGACCCGGGAATTTGGCACAGGGATGGTGTGAACCCCTCATAATGAGCACAACAGGTTACAAACCCGGGAACACAGTACAGGGATGGTGGGAACCCCTCATAATGGGCACAGTGAGGCTGCAATTGATGGGCACAGTTTTACATAATACATAATCACCTGATAAATGGCTATTTACAGCCCTGCATTAATAACAGTTACATTTTTCAGTTTGCACCCCCCCCCCCCCCCAAATCTTGAGCACCAGCCGCCACCTGTAGAGAGTCAGCATACTGATCGGCTGCTTACCTCCCGATCCAGCACCGAGATCCCCCGATCTTCCACTGTCACCCTATTACTGAGCAGGGTGACAGGGACAGCCCGGACTGGAGGAGGGAAGAGGAGAGGGAGGGACAGTACACAGCACAAGAAAACTCTGCATATACTACCCTAGCCTGTCTATATACAGGTATACTACCCTAGCCTGTCTGTTTACTACCCTAGCCTGTCTGTTTACTACCCTAGCCTGTCCTTATACTACCATAGCCTGTCCATTTACTACCATAGCCTGCCCATGTACAGTAATTCCCTAGCCTATCTATCTACTACCCTAGCCGGCCCATTTACTACCCTAGCCTGTCTATATACTACCCTAGCCTGTCCATATACTACCCCAGCCTGTCCATATACTACCCCAGCCTGTCCATATACTACCCCAGCCTGTCCATATGCTACCCTAGCCTGTCTATATACTACCCTAGCCTGTCTATATACTACCCTAGCCTGTCTATATACTACCCTAGCCTATTTATATACTACCCTAGCCTATTTATATACTACCCAAGCTTGTCTGTATACTACTCTAGCCTGTCCGTATACTACCCTAACCTGTCTGTATACTACCTTAGCCTGTCTATTTACTACCCCAGCCTGTCTATATACTACCCTAGCCTGTCAATATACTACCATAGCCTGTCTATATACTACCCTAGCCTGTCTATTTACTACCCTAGCCTATTTATATACTACCCTAGTCTGTCTGTATACTACCCTAGCCTGTCCATATACTACCCTAGCCTAGAGCCAGTCAGGCCAGCCAGAGGGCGATCACCCCAGCTGGACTGTCTGCAGGTCACAGGTGAGTCCTGGTCCATACACCCTGTACTCTCCTCCTTCCCGGGGGGAGACTGCATGTGGCCATGAAGATCGCTGGGCTGTAGGGGGGATTTATTGAAAATTGTAAAGTTGACTGTTAATGTCATGCCCATGTCATGTGTGGGGGTCTGGGAGGCTCTCTATTATATCTGGTTGATTGAGGGCTGGTTCACACCAGCATAGGGTCGGTGTGCCTAAGGTGGGCTGTGTGTGCATTTCCCACGCAGCAGATGAACACACTACCCTTGCAATCTGCTGCATGTGGGTGCCAATGTTTTGTTAATGGCACACCAAACGAAGATCGCTAATGCAGTGTGTTTACAGGCACAAAATTGCATGGTATCACAGTACTTTGTGGTTTGGTGCAGTGTGTTTTTAAAAGTAGTGCAAACACTACTTTTTCCGCAGTCTGTTACTTTTTGCAGCCCATTCATATGAACAATCTGTCAAAATGCTCCCCACAGTTAAGCGTATGTTCCCATGTGATCCTGGTATTACTGGACCTTAACTTAAAGCGGAGTTCCACCCAAAAGTGGAACTTCCGCTTTAAGCACTCCTCACCCCCTTACATGCCACATTTGGCATGTAATTTTTTTTGGGGGGGAGTGGGGGCTTCGGTAGGAGTGGGACTTCCTGTCCCACTTCCTCCTCCTGCCAAGGGATCGCCTCTGCGACTCCTCCTCTCGCCTTAGGCGGCCCCTCCCTCTAGGCGATATCCTGGGACACGTGACAGGGTCCAGGAGATCGCCTGTCCACTCAGGGAGTGCATCGGCGCTCGCGCATGCGCAGTGCATGCCCGGCCGTGAAGCCAAAAGCTGTCACGGCTGGGTGCCCACAGAGTGAATGGAGGCGCCAGCGAAGAGGGGGGGGGGGAGGAGCGACGCTCCGGGCGGCCGCGTCCCTGGACCGTGGAGCAGGTAAGTGTCTGTTTATTAAAAGTCAGCAGCTACACTTTTTGTAGCTGCTGACTTTTAATAAACCTAAAAAATGGCTGGAACTCCCCTTTAAGTTCACACCTCTGTCTTTAGTGCAAAGTCTGACTTCCTGATAAATGAAATTTTGGTTTTAATTATGATATAAAATAATGGATGTGGGGGCCTTTTGGTGGGCGTAAGTTTTTTTTTTGGGGGGGGGGGGGTAACATTTCATTCTTGTACCCAGGCAGCACAATGTCTTTGGCCAGCACAGCTGCAGCCCGGACCAGTGCTGCAGCCGTCTAGCGAAGTATAAATGTTTGTTTTTATTAGACCCCTCACTTCTCTTTTAATGTTTAAAAAGTCACTTTTAGTTTTTATTAAGCTGCCCATACGCTGTTAAATTTTTCTTCATCAATGCTACTGAAATTCTTACAGCTACCGGCAGTGGCTGTAAGAATACCCAAACAACGGCTGCATCTAGTTCAATGAAGCTGTTCAGTCAGCAATTTTCCATGAGGCTACTTTGATTTTAAGTTAAAGAATGTTGGGTGGGAAGGGACAACAGAGCTACCATATTAGCAAATTTCATAAGGTTCTTCATGAATCAACAGTGTATGACCAATTTTAGTCAAAGTCCCTGTATTTAGTTTATGTGGTCTCATTACACAATAGCCTTGTTCTATTATGCAGATAATAGCATAACCTCTTGGATCTTACATATTTCAACAGCATGAAGAACGTGTTCTTAAAAGAATTCGTCGCAAAATTCGGAATAAACAGTCAGCTCAAGAAAGTAGAAAAAAGAAGAAGGAGTATATGGATGGGTTGGAGATGAGGTATGACTATAAATCACATTTGAAATGGATAATCAGAATAATCCTACTATGCTATTACATTTTTATTATTTGAATAAGTAATCATTGACATCATCTCCTTTGATGTAGCCAGTTGGGTGTGGTTAAGTCGATCAGGTTGTCAAAGGTATTGGAGACTTGTACAGCCTGTAGCATTGCTTGCTAATAATTAGGACTACCGGTAAGCTGTTTGGACTGAGTTGTGCTGTCTTGCATAACCACTTGAGGCCCAGAGGCTGTCATATGACGTCCTGGGTTTTGTGGGGCTATATCTGAATGATGCCTGCAGCTACAGGCATCATTTAGATATCAGCATTTTCAGCCGGGGATTCCCTACACCATAGGAATGATCATAGCGGCTGTTCTGCCACTTGATCATTCCTACGGGCGGCGAAAGGGGACTTCCCCCCCCCCTCCCGCCGCCCTCCTGTGCTTCTACCGACTCACCTGTGCGGAGATCGGATCTGCTGCCCCGGATGCTGATCATAGAGATTTCCGGCAGACCAGATGGTTGCCGGAGTCGCTATGATTGTCAGGGGCCGGGCGCGATGTTATGACGTCACGCCCGGCCCCTGCATTCAAAAAAACAGCGCCACCTCGGCTGGGAAGCGGTGATCTTTTTTTTTTTTTTTTTTTTTTTAGGCTTCCCAGCCTAGTGGTGAGATGTGGGGTCTTATTGACCCCATATCTCACTGTAAAGAGGTCCTTTTTTTAAAAAAGTGTCAAAATAAAAAAACATTACGTAAAATTAACAATAATATATATATATATTTTTTTAAGTGTTCCTGTCCCCCTGTGCTCACACGCAGAAGCGAACGCATACATAAGTCCCGCCCACATACGAAAACAGTGTTCAAACCACACATGTGAGATGTTGCCACGTACGTTGGCGCGAGAGCAATAATTTTAGCCCTAGACCTCTTCTGTAACTCAAAACATGTAACCAGTAAACATTTTAAAGCATCGCCTATGGGGATTTTTAAGTACCAAAGTTTGGCGCCATTCCACGAGCGTGTGCAATTTTGAAGCGTGACATGTTAGGTATCTATTTACTCAGCGTAATTTCATCTTTCACATTATGCAAAAAAATTGGGCTAACTTTACTGTTTTTGTTTTTTTTAAAGCATGAAAAAAACCGCGTTTAAAAAATTGCTGCGCAAATACCGTGCAAGATAAAAAGTTGCAATGACCGCCATTGTATTCTCTAGGGTCTCTGCTAAAAAAACATATATAGTGTTTGGGGGTTCTGTAATTTTCTAGCAGAAAGTAGGAAAAAAAATTATGATTTTTACATGTAGGAGCGAAGTGTCAGAATTGGTCTGGGCCTGAAGTGGATAACGATCCTTGCCCCAAACCAAAGTCTCCTTTTTTCTTTGTATGAATATCTGATTGCAAAACTTGGTCAAAATAAAAACAGTACAGAACACAAAAGAGTCTATGAGCGCTAAAAACTGGCAGTCATTAAGAAGCAGTCATGTCATATTACATATGTAAAAAAGTAGCTAGACCCCAGTGCGGCTGATAACCTCTGGAGAAAGTGGACAACAAAAATAAACAAAAAATGCAGTGCTCAATGGGACCAGTGAAGAGAGAACTGTTGCAAATATTGTATTCAAACAAGTTCATTTAATGGATGCACGATTAAAATTGATATAAAAACACACAACTGTCAATGAGAATGAGATGATAAAATAGCATCTGATGAAAAAGGAAACCTCATAATCATAGTTGAAATACTCCAAAACTTAGTGTATACGATACTGCCATAACTCCAGAGGACAAAGGGTTAATGTCAGCAAGTGTGCTCTGAGTCCCGATCTTAGATGGCTGATCCAATAACTCAGTATGCAGTATGCAATGAAAATAATGCAGCTCCCTGCCTGTGGTATTAGTATGAGAACACCACCAGATGTAGTCAGGTACCTTTAGGTGCACGCTGTGCAAAGGACACAGTACGCTAAATGAAAATAATGCAGCTCCCTGCCTGTGGTATTAGTATGAGAACACCACCAGATGTAGTCAGGTACCTTTAGGTGCACGCTGTGCAAAGGACACAGTACACTAAGTGAAAATACTTGCGGCTCCCTGCCTGTGGTATTAGTATGAGAACACCACCAATTGTATTCAGGTACCTTTAGGTGCACCCTGTGCAAAGGACACAGTACACTAACTGAAAATAATGCAGCTCCCTGCCTGTGGTATTAGTATGAGAACACCACCAATTGTATTCAGGTACCTTTAGGTGCACGCTGTGCAAAGGACACAGTACACTGAAGCCTCGTACACACGACAAGAAAACTGCCGAGAGAGCTTTCTTGTCGAGAAAACCATTCGTTTGTATGGTTTTTCGTCGAGAAAACTGCCGTGAATCTCGACGAGAAAAATAGAGAACCTGCTCTCTTTTTTCTCGTCCGGATTCTTAATTTTCTCGTCGTGTTTCTCGTCGGCCTGTTTTGCGACGAGAAAAACGTTTGTGTGTATGCTTTTACGAGTCTTCCAAAAGCGCGCATGCTCAGAATCAAGTATGAGACGGGAGCGCTTCTTCTGGTAAAACAAACCTTTGTAATGGAGATAGCACATTCGTCCCGCTGTAAATTATTGCATCGTTTAAATGTTGCGCATTGAAATCTTCTTTAGAATGTTACATTAATGAAAACTAAAGAACTTCTTTTGCTGCTGATATTCACACAGAGTTCTGACTAACTATTTTAAACCTTTTTCATGCTAATCTCATGAATATTTAGCTGTATTATATCGAGCAAGATCTCCTTAATAATTAGCTTATTTTAATTTTGAATTCAGATCTTCATTTTAAATGCTTCTTAATTTTATAGTGATCTCCATGTTTTTTTTAAATTTATTTATTGTGTCAAGTTTACCCCTTATTTATTTAGTTTATATTTTTTTGACCTTCAAGGACATATTTTGGTGTTATCTGGCCCTTTTTTTTATTTGTTAAAATGTATCTGCCTACTCCAAAATTACATTTATAATTATTATAAAAACACATAGTCAAGTATTAACTGTCAAAATAAAAACCATTTATTCTGGTGTATAACAAAATAAATAGAAGGCAGCGCTGGAGAACCTGCTGCCATTTGTGCATCCATGGGTTCCCAGAGCATACATCAACCCTGTGTGGCCCATAAAATTGGGAGCTTGAGAAGCACAACAGTTGTGAGCACAATCTGATGCTGGACTCCCAGAGGTCAGGAACAGCAGCAGGTGATATACATGTCACAAGTCTGTGGTACTACAACAGGCTGCCTTCTGTCAGACCACAATGAAGCAAGGCCATCACTTCCTGGTCTTCTTGGCAGCCTTCCCTGCAGCCTTCCCTGAAGCCTTCCCTGCAGCCTTCCTTCTGCGTGTGGCTGGAGGCTGTGCCACTGGAGGTGTACTCATGTCAGGAGGAGGAGAGGGAGGTGGAGGAGAAGAAGAAGGTGGAGGAGGAGGAGGAGGAGGTTGAGGTTGGGATAGCTGGGCGACCTCACATATGGCCGTATTGGGGGTAATTCTCTCCATCACCCCCTTGTTCAGCAAGGTGATGAGCAGGGGCTCGCATTGGAGACGTTGCTCCATGCTCATCACCTTAAACTTGGCCTCAACTAGTCCGGCAATGGCCTCTTCAGGGGATGTGGGCTCCTGGAGGGTGGCATGTGCCTCTACTAAGGATGAAAAAATGGACTGCCGCACTCCAAAAACCTTTCGGTGGCTTTTATTTAAAATGACATCAAACAATGGCACTACAGGTCACAGCAAAGCAAAGGAACAGCTGACGTGTTTCACACTTTTAAATAGTGCTTACTCATAGATGAATAGACATTAAAAAACACTTCAAATTTATGTTGAAACCAAAAACTGTCATGTGGTCTGTATGGCCAATGACTGCTGCTTCACAATTAGCTAAATTGGGAGCAGAAAAGAAAAGTTATTTTCTGCTCCCAATTTAGCTAATTGTGAAGCAGCAGTCATTGGCCATACAGACCACATGACAGTTTTTGGTTTCAACATAAATTTGAAGTGTTTTTAAATGTCTATTCAGCTATGAGTAAGCACTATTTAAAAGTGTGAAACGCGTCAGCTGTTCCTTTGCTTTGCTGTGACCTGTAGTGCCATTGTTTGATGTCATTTTAAATAAAAGCCACTGAAAGGTTTTTGGAGTGCGGCAGTCCATTTTTTCATCATTTGATTTTCTATCTGCCTAGTGCATCGCCAGCACCCTCGGTTTCTTGGCTACCGAGTGATCAGTGGAATTCACTCACCTGGAGCGGCAATCTTTTTTTTTTCCTCTCTACTAAGGGCCATTGCTGCCTCGCTTGTGCTCCTGTCCCTCCTGGATCTTTTAGGAAGGCGGATGGGAGGCACCAGCGATCTGGTCCTGCTACTTGGCCCAGCCACCTCCTGTGTGCCACTGGGCCCTGCCACCTCCTGTGTGCCACTGGGCCCTGCCACCTCCTGACTCACAGTGGGCCCTGCCTCCTCCTGGCTCACAGTGGGCCCTGCCTCCTCCTGCCTGACACTTTCCAGACCCTCCTCCTGGCTGATGTCATCCTGTGTAGGAAAAAGGGACATAGTTTTAGTTTCTGGTTCATCACTTTCACACAAATTATAGCTCATGACTGTTGCAAATTGAATGTAAATCAATAGAAAAGATTATTATTATGACCCCAAACAAATTTCATTCTTCTGTCCCAAATTTGGGCCCACTACTGTCTATTGATATTGAGATCACTTTTTGTTCCCAATTTTGGGGGGATTTACATATTATCTTATTTATCATGCATTCATTTTCTCACAATACATTTTATGGGATTCTGAAAATACTATACCTGGCTCCAGATGTCCAAATCAGGTTCTTCCAGGATGGCTGCCTCCTCTTGCTCCAGAGAAGGCTCAGGTTGGCTGCAGGGAAGTCTGGGGGGAAGACTGGACAGTGATGGCCTTGCCTCAAGCTGGTCGTTCAGAAAGGACATCCTGCTTTAGTACCACAAAGTCGGGACATAGACATCATCTGCTGCTGCTCCTGACCTCTGAGAAGCCAGGACCCTAAAGCGCTCAGTCCTGTATGTGCCTCTCAAGCTTCCAATTTTACTGTCCACCTGTTTTGTGGTTGCTGTGGGTACCTTGGTCTGCACAAATGGGAGCAGGCTCTCCACTCCAGCGCTGCTTTCCTTACACCTTTCTTTCTGTGACTGGGGTTTTTTTGTCTCCCACAGAGCGGGCAGCTCCCTTACCCGGTCTATAAATTCAGCCAGGAATTCACGGTCGCTGATAAAAGCATTCATTTTGTTTCTGCAAGCCAAAAAATATATAAAAAAAACAAATGTCAGTCACACAGTCTAACCTCCTGTAAATCTGATTCCCCATATATATCCTACAACAATCTCTAGGCATTATTGGCCACCGATTTCACAAAGTTTAAAAATCACATACCTTCGTTATCACGTCCGTCACTTTTCCTCCTCTCTCCGCACACCGAACGTATTATCGTCACATGTGTGCTTGCTTTATATACACCACGCATGCGTGAAACTCCGCACACGTCGCTCCGCACACGTCGCCCCGCACACGTCGCCCCGCACACGTCGCCCGCCCATGACGTTCAAAGTTTAAACTTTTCCCCGCCCCTTCTCTTTCGGCGCGCAGACAGATATGGCAGAGTCACAGCAGGTGTCTGCTAATTCCTCAAATAATGAGGAGGAGACCAGCCCAGACCGTGAAACGTCACGATCAGGGAGGAGATTTAAGGCATCTAATATGTCTTACGCGGAGATGGCGGACATATTGCTAAAGTCGGATTATGACGCAAAGCATGGCCCGTATACCCACCCTAATCTAAGGAAGTCCAAAATAATGAAGAAAGTAGTGAAAAGTCTGAAGAAGAATTTCGGAGTGAAGTTAATTTCGGAGCAGTTAAGGAGCATTAAGAGAATGCTAGAAAAAAGTAAGTACTTGTCAAGTGTTCCTATTATTGTATTTCAGAACTTGCATGTTGCTCCATGTTGTTGCATTTGACAATTGTAACTTACAAAATGTCAGCGTTAGGATTTGTTTTTGCCCAGTAATCGGTCGTTACAGACACATCGTTCGCCCACTATATACGATGTTTTGTGATTTTACAGGGTTAAATAAATTTACAGAGATGCCTGTTTTTATTGAATAAATGTTAGTACATTGTTGGCTAGATGATGTGTTTTGAAAGAGACTGAAATGCAAGCTTTAATCATTGTAAAGGAGAGGACACTCAGCAGCTGTTTCCACATCTGGACTCTGGAGCACTATAGTGTGGGCCACCAGAACCACCTTATGAGGGTGCCCCACACAGGTGCATCAGCGAACTTTTGTGGTGCCTCCATGTGTAAAAATTATCAGCCAAAGGTGAATAGTCAAGAATCTTTATTTTTTAAAGAATGTCTTCATCTTGAAATTCCTCCCAAACAGACACTTGTACCCCCCTTCCAAGCAATGTATCATGTTCATGTATTTAGTCACAAATATCTGTGTGCTAAGTATACCTTTTGTTTGATTCTCATAGGGGAGAGAAGACTGGGAGGAGAACACTCCAGGGAGCACAGAAACCCCACACCTTCTAAACAACCTCAACCTCACCAAGAACCCCAACCTGAGGATGTTGAGGAAGTTGAAGAGGTGGAGGAAGGAGAAGTGGATGACGTGGTGGAACTGGTCACCACAACAGGTCAGTATCTGTCACCACAGCTTCAGGTAAGAGATGTAGGCCTGCAGAGTAAAAATACCTTTTTTATTTTTTTCTAGGGGATGAAAATGTTGTGGTGAAAGAAAGTACGCGTTTCTCTGCTGACAGTGCCCTACGAATCATACAGCAAGTGATGGAATGTAGTACAGAACTGGACAGAATTAAGCAAAGAATTAATGTGATGGATCAAACCTTTAAAGACATCCTAGATGTTTTGGAGCGCATTCAATAAGGCACAAAACACACCATTTTTTGTTTAATATCGTTTTTTCACCCTTTTTTCAGCTTTTGGACAATCAACCAAGCCAAAATTTGAAGATGCACACAGTGTGTCAACATGTGCCATCTGCCATCAGGGGATATCTATGAACGTGTTTTGGGGGTGCAACACCTTCCTCGCATCTCAAGTAGGTGAACTGAAGAAGCGGTTGCACCCCCAAAACACGTCCATTGATCACCCCTGATGGCAGATAGCACATGTTGACAATAGGGATCAGGAGTCAAAAATGCCTTTTTAAACAGACTCTAAAATTGTGTGCATCTTCAAATTTTGGCTTGGTCATGGGTGCCAATACCCCATATTCTGACGGTCAGATAGAGACCTTTTTCGAATAATTGAATGTCTCATATTGCCGATAGGTATACAATGTTGTAGTTTGTTGGATGCTACTGATGGTTTTGTATTTTCTTACCCAAAAAAAAGGCCTGTTTCTGGGCAGGCAAAAAAAAATAAAAGAGTGTTCTATTTACCATGTGTGTGAATGTGCACAGAGTAAAATGTTTGAACAACCACAAAGTGTAGCTTCTTTTTCTAATACGCTATAACCTTATTTGTGATTATTTTTGGCGTTACTAGTGAAATGGTTGGAATTTACTAAAGGAAAATACACTTGGCACTACAAATGCACTAAGACAAACTAGGAGACTGCCAAAAAATGCTACAAAATACAGATTAAACCAGAGATTTATTTGTTACTTTCTCAAGAAATATTCATACATGGCCTGGCATAGGAATTGCCCCCCTACCCGTGAAATATTCAAGATATTTCTGGCGAACCTCACGGGCATTTTAGGGGGGCAAGCCAGGACGGCCAGATTCAAGGCCCGGCAGGGTATTGCCAGTTTGAAGTCCTGCCTCAGGAACAATTGAGGCCATATAATTTGGGGATTTCCTTAGAAGAAAATTATGTAGCACACAGCAGCAGAAAACAACGTAGTTAATTTTGTACTCCGCCAAGTGAATTGGAGTCATGAAAAGGCGGAACTGGCTGGCCATTATCCCGACCAACGACTCTTCGGGCCCTGGCCAGCCGGTAGTTGAACACCCTCTTCTCCGGGGTGAGGGTCCTTAGGGGAAATGGCCTCATGAGGTGCGGTCCCAGTCCAAAGGCTTCATCAGCCAAAAACACAAAGGGGAGTCCTTCAACATTCCCTGCATCCGGTGGCAATGCAAGGTCGTCACTCTGGAGACGGAGGGCAAACTCCGTCTGGCTGAAGGATCCCCCATCGGACATCCGGTCATTCTTCCCCACATCCACATAGAGGAATTCATACCGTGCTGACACCACCGCCATCAGCACAATGCTATGAAACCCCTTGTAGTTGAAAAAGTAGGACCCAGAACGGGGTGGCGGCACGATGCGGACGTGCTTCCCGTCAATGGCTCCACCGCAGTTGAGG
The DNA here is from genome assembly GCA_029206835.1 of Rana muscosa. Classification (NCBI taxonomy): domain Eukaryota; kingdom Metazoa; phylum Chordata; class Amphibia; order Anura; family Ranidae; genus Rana; species Rana muscosa. The sequence continues at coordinate 550,166,854 of CM055116.1, read as the reverse complement.
AAGTCCCACTGCGTGGCAAACTTCGATGCCACAGTCTGCCATTCCTGTGGCGTGGAAGGAAGCTGTGGAGTCAAACAAGAAAAAATAAGAAAAAAAAATTACTTTTGCACTTAACATTGCAAGCAGATTATACAAAAATACATTCTAGCCCAACATCATTCTAAAAATCAGTTGTATGTGTTTTTATAAAATCAAAGTGAAGGCTCAAGTATCATATTCATCACCCCCTCTGATGGTCCATTCTAAAAATATTTGGGGGGGGCTAGATGAGTTTGGGAATGCTCAAAAATAAGGAGACCGAACATTTCTCTCAAAATTTTAGGGGGTGATTCGGGGGGGAGGGTAAAGCACTACAATGGAGCAGAATAAATACATTGGGAAGTGACTCGGCTAGGTGTGTTTGGGCACAGGATAGCATGGCAGTGGCGGTGCGTCCATAGTGGGCGCTGGAGCGCTGCCCCCTCTCTCTCCTGCGCCCGTCACACGGAACAATACATAGGTTCATGCCTTGCATGAACCTATGTATTGTCAATGCCGCCCACTATTCAGGTGGATGGCCCCCTGTTGTGCGGCGGACATCTGAATAACAGCGTCTTTTTTTTTTAAGGGAAGTGCCTATCAGAGCCAATGACTCTGATAGGCTTGCCGATTACAGCCTGAGGGCTGTAATTGGCTTAAAAAAAGATAAGCAGGAGACGCAGGGGGTTGCGTTCCTTGGTTAAACACTGACAGGCTCCTCTGACAATCATGTTCACCGAGTCTGTTTACCGGTAACCTGATTGGCTGATGCAACATCGAGGGCGGGAGAAGACATCGAGGAGAGAAGAAGGACGGTGCAGACCAGAGGAAGGTAAGTGCAGGGCTGGGGGGGGGGGGGGACTGGCTGCATTTGAGGGGACAAACTGGCTGCATTTGAAGGGACAAACTGATGGCGTTAAATAGGCACAGTCACGGAAATGGTTGTTTTTTATTTTAAAAATTTGGGGGTGGACCCCCAAAAATTTTGAACACCAGCCGCCAATGATGGAGAGGTTAGTGAAGGGAAATATGCATGGAGGAGGAAAAAGGGGCATTTAAAAGCTTCCAGCATGCATGAGGACAAAGGGGACATTCTCAGCAAGCATATTACAATCATGGTAATTAGGAAAGGATGAAAGAAATACAATACATTAGCATACATGAAATACATAAAATGTGATGTTAAAGGAGAAAACTTACCCTCATATAGTCCTCCTGCAGGACTTGGATAATGGCAGAACAGGTGTCTGGGATTATGAGGCCCAGAGCCTGGGGGGAGATGCCTATCATGAACTTCAAGTCCTGCAGACTTCTCCCTGCCGCCAGGTAACGTAACGTGGCGATGAGCCTCTGCTCAGCACTGATGGCTTCCCGCATAACGGTGTCCTGCCTGGTAATATAGGGGGACACCAAAGCCAACAGAGGCTGAAAAATGGGGTCAGACATCCGCAGAAAATTCCTGTAGTCCTCAGGATTATTCTCCATGATCTCCCGCAGCAGAGGCATATGGCAGAATTGGTCCCGCTGGAGCAACCAATTCTTGGTCCATGAACTCCTCCTCACCCCGTTCATGGACTCGTCTTGGTCCAAAACAAGCAGACCAACACCAAGCGCCCGCACAGCACAAACTCGACGACGAGAACGTACCCGCGACATGGCTAGGAAACGGTCGTCTGATCAGAACGTACTAAACAGAACGCACTTTAGAACAGCAAGGCCTATGAAGAACGAACTGAAATTCAGAAACGAACGGGAAAGAACACACTGTAAAACAGATACGACCTGCCTACACGCCCTGAAAGACAATATACGAACCCACAAGCACAAACTGAACCGTAGAAAACGAACTGAAAGCACGAAGACTGAAAAGCGCGAACCGTCTCTTCCCAAACTTTTACTTCACACGCGTAAACACGAGATCAGCAAAAGCAGCCCAAGGGGTGGCGCCATTGAAATCGATCTTCCCCTTTATACTGCCGTCGTACGTGCTGGACGTGACCGCGCAGAACAACGACGAGATTTGGAATTGACAGTGTGTATGCAAGGAAAGCTTGACAAGAATCTCGTCAAGCTTGACAAGAATCTCATCGAGAAAAACGACGTGTTTTTAACAACGAGAAACTCGGTCGTGTGTACGAGGCTTAAGTGAAAATACTTGCAGCTCCCTGCCTGTGGTATTAGTATGAGAACACCACAATTGTATTCAGGTACCTTTAGGTGCACCCTGTGCAAAGGACGCAGTACACTAAGTGAAAATACTTGCAGCTCCCTGCCTGTGGTATTAGTATGAGAACACCACCAATTGTATTTAGATACCTTTTAGGTGTACCCTGTGCAAAGGACACAGTACACTAAGTGGAAATACTTGCAGCTTCCTGCCGGTGGTATTAGTATGAGAACACCACCAGTTGTATTCAGGTACCTTTAGGTGCACGCTGTGCAAAGGACACAGTACAATAAATGAAATTAATGCAGCTCCCTGCCTGTGGTATTAGTATGAGAACACCACCAATTCTATTGAGGTACCTTTTAGGTGAACGCTGTGCAAAGGACACAGTACACCAAGTGAAAATACTGCAGCTAGCACAATCACCTGCCTGACTGTCAGTATAGAGAATAACAGGAACGGATCTAGCTAAACTGAATACAGTGTGTAAAAATATATATAACACCTAGGATGCATATATATCCTCTACACACTGTAACTGCAGCTAACTGACTCGCCTGCCTGCTTTATCTAACTCAAATCAAATTACACTGTCTCTCTCTCTCTCTTTCTTTTAACCAACGCCGCAACACACTACACAAGGCCACCAAGCCTTATATAGTGTGGGGCGTGTACCTACTCCTCTGAGCCATGATTGGCCAAAGCCACCCTGGCTTTGGCCAATTATGGCTCTCTGTTTTTTCCGTGCTGTGATTGGCCAAAGCATGCGGGTCATAGTGCATGCTTGGCCAATAATCAGCCAGCAATGCAATGCCGCAGTGAATTATGGGCCGTGACGCGCCACTCAAATTTGTCGCGAACGGCCCATAATGTCCAAACAGGCGATGTTCGAGTCGAACATGGGTTAGACTCAAACTCGAAGCTCATCCCTACCCTCTATACCATTATTCCACACGAACTTGGTTTCGAGGCTGTGCAATGCTACTTGGAATGGGACTCTGGTCTCCCCCAGAAGCAAGTGGACTTTCTTATGTCGCTGCTGAGGTTTGCTGCGGCTTCAAACTATTTTTGGTTCGATGGCTGTTTTTACAAACAAGAGACTGGAGTTGCCATGGGGGCCAAATATGCCCCCAGCCTGGCTAACCTTTTTATGGCCGGGTCGGAGGAGGATGTCATCCATACCAAGGATATACCCCAATTAACCCTTTGGGCCAGGTATATTGATGACATCCTTCTCCTATGGGATGGCCAACTCCATGATTTGGTGGATTTTATGATGACCCTAAATCAAAATCAGAGAGGGATACACCTCAAATATGAGGCTAGTCAATCTGAAATTCACTATTTAGATCTTAACATTGGAATCAGAGATGATCATATTTTTTACCTCTACTTTTTTTAAGGGGACCGACAGGAATTCGTTTATTCCAGTTGGTAGCTGCCATCACAGCTCCTGGCTCAGGGCAGTTCCTAAGAGCCAATATCTCAAGCTTCGGAGGAATTGCTCAGATCCCCAGGAGTTTCTGACACAGGCCGATGTACTGACCAGTCGGTTCCTTGAAAAGAGCCATCAGAGGGAGTCACTTTGGAGATGGTTATGGCCACCAACAGGGAAGACCTATTGGTGGAAAAGGAGCCCCGGGATAGTGATCAGTTCCCCTTGGGTGTTCCCTTCATTACCTCTTATTCTGTACAACATAGGGGCATTAAACAATTGATTAACAAACACTGGCATATTGCCACTAATGATACTGTCTTGAAAAACATTCTACCTGAGAAACCTAGGGTGATCTTCAGAGGTGTAACATCTTTACGCAATCAGGTGGCTCCTAATGTTCTGAACCCTCCGGTCATTAATAGGGTTTTTTTTTGATCAGCTCACTGTTTTTTTTATCAATGTAGACGTTGTAGGGTCTGTTCTCTGAACTCTTGTTCTCAGAGACGGGCTACTACTTTCATGTCTATGGCCACCCAGAAACAGTATAGTATTAAACCCTGTATTACATGTGCTACCATTGGGGTGGTCTACATGTTGCAGTGCCCTTGTGGCCTGCAATATGTGGGATGGACCAAACCCCCCCTACAGGTCCGCCTCAATGAGCACAACACCAATATAAAAATGGGTTTTAAAAATCATTCTGTATCTAAGCACTACCTCATAGTACACATTAGGGACCTGTCAAATACACTTTTCTTGGGGATTGACAAATTTAAACCAAACTGGAGGGGGGGTCTATTGGTGAGAGAGATTTCGAAGCTAGAGATGGCTTGGATTTATCGTTTAAAAACGTATGCCGCCTATGGGTTAAATATTGATACGGATGTAAACGCTTTTATTAATAATGCTTGATGTGGCCATAATGTAATACCTGTTGTGTCATGCAAGGATGGGCCTATACTTTTTAATTTTGATTTTAGAAATTATTCTCTAATTGGACCTACCATCATCATACCAGATAGATGCAATTTTTAAAACCTGGTGTTGGTGATATAAATTAATTATTTTGGGTTATGTTCTAATTTATCAACATATGCATACACATTTTCACGTATATTAATATATCACGTAATAATTTTTCACGAATTAATTTATATTGTGTTATTAATCTAATTTTAACTTTAGATTAAGCTTTTAAGTAAGATTCACTATATACACCATGCACTATTGTCATACATACTAATATCGAACAACATTGGTTCTCAGTTTACCAAATCTATTAAAGTTAGTTCACACTTTTTTCACATATTTACTAACAATATACTTATATATTTTCCAGTAGTAGTTATTGGAATTCTTGACACTGCCGCTGCAGAAGCTGTGAAGAATCTTAGATTCAGCAATACCTCTTGTACTGCCTATGACTACTTAACTATGCTGCAGGTGGAGTTTGGCCAGTTGGAGAAAGTTACTGACTTAATTTACCAGTTTGAGCATACTCTTCAACAGCCAGGAGAACGATTTTCTGAATATGTCCGAAGGTTGAATAAAATGCTCTGCCAGATAATCCTGAAGAAAGGGATGGTACCACAGGCCATAGATGCAGCCAGGATGTGGCAGGTCATGAGGGGAGCATTGCGCTCTGATCCAGTCTGGCTCCATCTGAAGACTACCGGAGGAGTCATGTCCTTAATCTATCCAGACCTTGTGCGAGTAGTGAGAGATGAAGAGGCTTTGCTCAATGACCAACAGGCAACTGAGAAACCCACTCCTTCTCCCTCAGCTGGGGTTGGATCTGTTATGGCCACAGAACGAGACTCTGAGGTGGCTGTCTTAAAGTCACAGATGACCCAAGTGTTGGAAATGCTGACTTCTTTAATGGCTAAAAATTCAGGAGCTAAAAAAAAAGAAGAAGTCAAGAAGGAAGTGTTTAAGAATGCCTCAACACCAGTCTTCCAGCAGGACAGAAAAGAAGAAGTTTGTTTTAACTGTGGAGGGGTTGGTAAAGCACATATCGCAAGCCGGTAGAAAACTCCAGGAAGGAGTCAACCGGGTGCCCGTCAGTTCCAGCAATCTCCAAAGGGATCAAAGAACAGGAGAAGCTAAGAAGGGGGGACAATTCCCCACCCCACCAACTTAATACTTCTCACTTTAAGTCCAAACCTAAACCTTGGCAGGAAATCAATGCATACCAGGCCCAACAAGGCTTAAGATCCAGGAAGAGATTAAGAAAGAAGAAATCACAGAAGGCCAAACCCATGGAATCTAGGAAGGAGACCTCTCTGAGGAAATTTCCTGTTAAACTTGTGGGACCCTCCCCAGTGGTTCCCATTCAAGTAGAAGGGATCTACATGAAGGCCATTCTCGACACGGGAGCTCAAGTGACCCTTCTGTACCAGGACTTTTACCAGAAACATCTGAGACATTTGCCATTGCAGAAGCTAGAAGACTTGGAAATATGGGGAATTGGAACCCGAAACTTCCCGTATGATGGATACCTCCCAATTAGACTGGCCTTCGACCCCTCAGTAGCCGGAGATGCAGAGATCTTCGACACATTGGCGGTAGTTTGTCCTCGCCCGCCAGGAGCCAACAAAAGTTCCCTCATAATAGGGACTAACACTGGCCTGGTCAGGAGATTACTGGCCCCTATAGCCCAGGAGCAGGACACCCCAACAGCCAGAATTCACCCTATGTTGCAACGGGCCTATCAATGGCTGGTGTTAGAACAGAAGGCTCCAGAAGAAGGATTGGGAAAGGAAGTTAGATAAGGAGAGGATATTACAGCCCGGTGAAGTAACTTGCCTGAGGGCCACCGTAAAACTCACCTGGGAGCAACCTGGTCCCTTCGTAGTCCTAGAACCAGATCCTTTGGATACCCATCAAGGGCTGGAAGTAATCCCTGAGGTAGTTCCATTGAGAGCTCTGAAGAAGGCTAATGGCAGGGTGTTGGTGAGCATCAGGAACACTACTGACACACCTGTGAAGATCCCAGCCCGGATGCTGTTGGGCCAAGTGAATCCTGCCACCCCGGTTGCCTTGTCAGACTTAAAGAAGGAAAAGGGGGAGAGAGCTATTGTGGAGAGACTCTGTTGGGAAGATACGGCTTTATCACCGGCTTGGAGGGAGAGGGCCAGAGCCCAGTTGGCTACGTGGCGGAAGATCTTCTCCAAGGATGAGTTTGATGTGGGGTGTGCAAAAAGTGCTACCCACAGAATCCGCCTGCAGGAGGACAAGCCGTTCAGGGAAAGAGTCTGGCGGGTCCCCTTGTTTGATTTGGAAGATCTGCGCGAGCAACTATCAGAGCTCAAGAGAACTGGTGTCATCCGAGAGTCTAGGAGCCCATATGCCTCCCCAATAGTGGTGGTCAGAAAAAAAAATGGGTCATTGAGGCTATGTATTGATTATCGGACCCTCAATAGAAGAACGATACCCGATCAATACACCACTCCACGAATAGAGGATGCCTTACAGAGTTTGTCTGGAGCAAAGTGGTTCAGTGTGATGGACTTGAAGAACGGGTATTACCAGATTCCAATGCACCCTGAAGATCGGGAAAATACAGCATTAATTACCCCTCTGGGGTTCTATGAATTCGATCGCGTGCCTCAAGGCCTGTCAGGAGCTCCGGCCACTTTCCAGCGACTCATGGAAAAGACGGTGGGGGACATGAACCTTATTGAAGTGCTGGTTTATCTGGATAACATCATTGTGTTCGGGAAAACTCTAGAGGAGCATGAGAGGCTGGAGAGGGTCTTGAAGAGACTCAGTGATGAGGGACTCAAACTCTCTTTGAAAAAGTGCCAGTTTTACCAATATTTAGTTCACTACCTGGGGCACATTGTGTCTGCCGAAGGAGTGTCCACAGATCCGGGAAAGTTGGAGGCTGTTACCTCCTGGCCCCGGCCCACCACAGTGACTGAGCTTAGGTAATTTCTGGGGTTTTGCTCCTACTACCGAAGGTTTGTGGAGGGGTTTGCCAAAATCGCCAAGCCATTGAATGAACTCCTGAAGACCGAGGGAGAAGAAGATGACTCAGGGCCCAGGAAACTGGGGGAGTCTATAGAAGACCAGTGGACTGTGAGCTGTGAAGAGGCTTTCACAAGATTGAAGGAGAGCCTGACCACTGCCCCCTGTTGGCTTATGCGGACACCAGAAAGCCGTATGAGTTACATTTGAATGCCAGTCATTATGGTCTGGGAGGAGTGCTGTATCAAGAGCATGATGACCAGCTGAGGCCCGTTGCTTATGTGAGCAGAAGTTTGACCCCAGCTGAAAAGAATTACCCCACCCACAAGCTGGAATTCTTGGCCTTGAAGTGGGTTGTGGTGGATAAGCTGAAGGACTACCTGTATGGAGCTGAGTTTGTGGTTAAGACAGACAATAACCCGCTCACCTACCTTCTGACTACAGCAAAACTGGATGCCACGGCCACCGTTGGCTGGCAGCTCTCTCAGGATTCACTTTCAGTCTAAAATACATGGAAACAGAGACGCAGATGCCTTATCCAGAAGGTCTCATGCTCCCACTAATCCTACGAAAGATTGGACTCGACTGGCCCCAGAGGGAGTGCGAGCCTTGTGCCAGGGAGCGGAGTTCCAGGCAAGTGGAAGGTCCAGAGCCGAAGAAATAGGAGTCTCGGTTGTTGGAGTACCCAAATATTACTGTGATGTGGCCCAGATTGGAGAAGAGAACCTACCCAAACTTTCAAAGAAGGATCTAAGAAGAGATCAACTGGAGGACCCGCTGGGGAGATTGGCCCTGAAAGCATTGGAAAACCAAAACCCAGTGTCCGCACCAGTTCAATACAGGCAGTTCAAATTGGGATACAGCAGATATGGTACAGCCGCCAGCAAATATGCACATAAATCCGAATCTATATATAAGAGAGGGATTGAGTCACTGAATCAGGCAAGCAGCAGGAACTAAGTGCAATTCCAGAGCAGAAGAGAAGTACATACATGGCCGATGAATGTACCGTATATACTCAAATATAAGCCGAGTTTTTCAGTACATTTTTTTGGCTGAAAATGCCCCCTCGGCTTATACTCGAGTCACCTTTTTGCGCCTAATCTCCCGAAGTTTGGGGACCCGGTACCGGCCGTCCGTAGGTCTCCTGGCCCCCAAACTTGGCACACATGTAGCCACACTCTTCCTCTACGAATGTGCAAAGATTTTTTTCCGGGAGACCTACGGCCGGGGAGCACCGATTTTTTAAACCCGGGCACCCCTTCCATAGACTCCCATGCTAAACGGTAATTTCTCTGGTGACTTTGGGGACACGGTACCGGCTGGTCATAGGTCCCCTGGACCCAAAACTTAGCACACATGTAGCCCCATTTTTCCTCTATAAGTGTGCAAAGTTTTTTGTCTGGGGGACCTACGGCCGGGGAGCACAGATTTTTCAAAGCCGGGCACCCCTTCCATAGACTACCATATTAAATGTCAGTCTAGTCATGTACACAGTGAGGCATGGCCACAGTGAGGCATGGGCACAGTGAGGCATGGGCACAGTGAGGCATGGACACAGTGAGGCATGCACATGGACACAGGGAGGCAAAGTGAGGCACAGTGAGGCATGCAGATGGACACCCTAGGCTTATACTCGAGTCAATAAGTTTTCCCAGTTTTTTGTGGTAAAATTAGGTGCCTCGGCTTATATTCGGGTCGGCTTATACTCAAGTATATACGGGTATATAGCGTGACCCCCGGGAGACAGCCTTGCGCTGTACACAGGGGTCATACTGCCAGAGATGGAGTTTTTATACTGGAGCCGTGCGCCGTATGAAAGACGTACAGCGTGTTGACGTCATCATCATGCGGCCTGCGCTAGTGAACGGCACTGGTGTACTGGCGGAAGTATAGAGATAGCCATTGAACAATAGGGAAAACGCATTGGAACAAGGTCAGCAACGCCATTGAACAAAACATGGGACTCAGATATAGTGGGGGAAGATGCGTTCAGATGCCACTAAGTGCGGTACTGAAGAAGAGAACACAACAAAGTGTAAGCCTAGAGGCAACAAAACAGTACAGCGACGGTGAACCACAAAATGACACCAATTATTATTATTACTCTCAGCCTGATAGACACCATATATAATCCGATGCCAAGATTGAACATGCACATGGAAGACAAACACACACCATTGACAGAACATTAAAACTCTAAGACAGTAAAATTCAAACTTTCCAATTAAAAAGTCCACAATGACACTGTAGCAGCGCTACGATCAAAATATGGTTTTGAGCGTCTTCTATATAATAGTTCATATATAGGTGATGAAGATAATGAATGGACGTGTGGTTGGTTGTGATTGGTCACTACTTCTAGACCCAGTGCTCCTTCCACCAAATGCTTTATCACCGCGTGGGGGGTAAAATTCCCCTTTTGGGGATGCACTCACCAGATGTAGTTTAAAACTAAGCATTCATATACCATCCACCTCCAGCAATCACTGCCTTTTCTTCTGTGTAATACAGCTTGTATAGGTACCAATTGTCATGCGATAAAACAAACAAATCTCATAGGGTAGTACTGTATAAGGAAAGTTTTATTAAACAAAGACCCCCTCAGTACCCCCCTTCATACAAACTGCGTACCATAAACAAGTTAAAAATAGGCAAAATTAGAGCATGTATGCTCAAAGCACTTGCCCCTGATGATCTTTCAATAGAGTTTCCTCCAGAGTCTCCGGGTTGCAGGCTTCTGAAGCGCAGACGTCACTGCCGGCTGTGTGTGTAGAACTGCCCTGACTTTTCGTCTCTTCCGACTTCCTCCGAGGGCGTGGTCCACACACACAGCTTCCGGAACGTAAATTGGCGAATCCTCCGCCCAATGGGCGGCAACAAGTCACTGCATCAGCGCCGTGCGTCATCACGCCGGCACTTCCGAGTGACACTGCATTTGCCAGACCGTGGGCGGAAGTATTCGGCTGGTGTGTATGTCGGTACTTGTATGCTTACAATCCCGACTGCCTGCCAGCTGAGGCGCATGCTATACACTATAGGGCACAATTCACTATGTTAAACAAGGTAACTGACACCCTATATTCACTTCTAGGCTCAAGTTGATAACTGGCCATCGGTGACACATGACGTGGGTAACACATTACTATTTCATACATTGTTCCCATTCTGTTAACCACTTAACGACCGCCCACTGTAAATATATGTCGGCAGAATGGCACCGACAGGCAGAATCACGTATATCTACGTGACTGCCTTTGTATAGTTGGGGGGTCCGATCGGACCCCCCTTCTTTACAGTGAGCGGTGGTTAACTGATCGGGAGCGATCAGGCATGAGGGGACGGCCGTTCGATTCCGGCCACCCCCTCTCGATCGCTCCCGGCGAATGAGAGAGCTTCCCCTGCCTGTGTAATGTTTACACAGGCAGAGGAAGTGATGTCATCTCTCCTGCGGCGCTCACATATACCGAGCGCCGTACAGGAGAAGATGCCAGGTTAGTGCACAAAACACTACACTGACACCAGGACACATAGGTACATAAATCGCCCCCCCAGACACCCCCAGATCACCCCCCAGATCACCCCCCAGCCACAGTGTCACTGATTGCAGTAACCATTTATTTACTGATCACTGCAATCAGTGACATTTGTGACTGTAAAAGTGTCACCAAAGTTTAGTTTTAGGTCCAGTGTAGCCCCCTATCCCCCCCAATAAAGGTTTAACCCCTTGATCGCCCCCCAGATAACCCTTTCACCCCCTATCACCACTGTCGCTAAGCGATCATTTTTCTGATCGCCGTCTTAGCGTCGGTGATGCCGATCGGTAGCCAGTAATTTTTTTTAGGTTCGCCGCAGGTTTTTATAGCGTCGAGTACCCCCATATATTACCTAATAAAGGTTTAACCCCCTTGATCGCCCCCCAGGTAACCCTTTCACCCCCTATCACCACTGTCACTAAGCGATCGTTTTTCTGATCGCTGTTTTATTGTTGGTGATGCCGATCGGTAGCCAGTTTTTTTTAGATTCACCGCAGGTTTTTATAGCGTCAGGTACCCCAATATATTACCTAATAAAGGTTTAACCCCTTGATCGCCCCCCAGGTAACCCTTTCACCCCCTATCACCACTGTCGCTAAGCGATCGTTTTTCTGATCGCTGTCTTATTGTCGGTGATGCAGATCGGTAGCCAGTAATTTTTTTTAGGTTCGCCGCAGGTTTTTATAGCGCCAGGTACCCCCATAAATTATCTAATAAAGGTTTAACCCCCTTGATCGCCCCCAGGTAACCCTTTCACCCCCTATCACCACTGTAGCTAAGCGATCATTTTTCTGATCGCTGTCTTATTGTCGGTGATGCAGATCGGTAGCCAGTTATTTTTTTTAGGTTCGCCGCAGGTTTTTATAGCGTCAGGTACCCCAATATATTACCTAATAAAGGTTTAACCCCTTGATCGCCCCCCCAGGTAACCCTTTCACCCCCTATCACCACTGTCACTAAGCGATCGTTTTTCTGATCGCTGTCTTATTGTCGGTGATGCAGATCGGTAGCTAGTAATTTTTTTTAGGTTCGCCGCAGGTTTTTAGAGCGTCAGGTACCCCCATAAATTATCTAATAAAGGTTTAACCCCCTTGATCGCCCCCCAGGTAACCCTTTCACCCCCTATCACCACTGTCGCTAAGCGACCATTTTTCTGATCGCTGTCTTATTGTCGGTGATGCAGATCGGTAGCCAGTAATTTTTTTTTAGGTTCGCCGCAGGTTTTTATAGCGTCAGGTACCCCCATAAATGATCTAATAAAGGTTTAACCCCCTTGATCGCCCCCCAGGTAACCCTTTCACCCCCTATCACCACTGTCGCTAAGCGATCATTTTTCTGATCGCTGTCTTAGCGTCGGTGATGCAGATCGGTAGCCAGTAATTTTTTTTAGGTTCGCTGCAAGTTTTTATAGCGTCAGGTACTCCCATATATTATCTAATAAAGGTTTTAACCCCCTAATTGCCCCTAGTTAACCCTTTCACCAGTGATCACCATATAAGTGTTACGGGTGACGCTGGTTAGTTAGTTTGCTTTTTATAGTGTCAGGGCACCCGCCGTATATATAACCCAATAAAGGTTTAACCCCCTGATCGCCCGGCGGGTGATATCAATTAGGTTTTAGCGTCAGAGAGGGTCTGCGTCACACCCCAGACAGCGTCAGGTTAGTGCCAGTAACGCTAACACCCACGCGTGAAGCATACACCCCCCTTAGTGGTATAGTATCTGATCAGATCAATATCTGATCTGATCAGATCTATACTAGTGTCCCCAGCAGTTTAAGGTTCCCAAAAACGCAGTGTTAGCGGAATCAGCCCAGATACCTGCTAGCACCTGCGTTTTGCCCCTTCGTCCAGCCCAGGCCACCCAAGTGCAGTGTCGATCGATCACTGTCACTTACAAAACACAACACACATAACTGCAGCGTTCGCAGAGACAGGCCTGATCCCTGCGACTCCAGTGCTGTAGGAGGTAATTTCACCACCACAGTTAAAAAAATAAAGCATATATGCCGAAGCATTGGGGCAGCAGGGGCGGAGGAGCGATTTTGCTCCTAATGCCGCGTACATACGGTTGAAATTCCGACGGAGGCTTGCCCGTGGAAAAGTCCGACCATGTGTGTGCGGCATAACTTTTTTGCGGGAGGCTTCGGCATATATAAATGGTGCATGTATGCCCATCATTAGAAGTGGGTGGATGAAGGGCGGTATTCTAATGGTGGGCATACCCACCGATCAATCTCTTTTTTCGTTCAGCCAACTGGCTGCATGAAAAAAAAAGATTACAATACATGTCCAACAAGGACCAGCAACGTACTGGTATGTTGCTGGACTTTGAATGTTTATACCAGAATGATGCCTGCGGGTTTAGGTATCATCTTGGTATCATTCTTTTCAGCCAGCGGCCGGCTTTCATGTAAAAGCAATCCTAGTGGCTAATTAGCCTCTGGACTGCTTTTACAAGCAGTGGGAGGGAATGTCCCCCCTCGGGATATAAAAAGCGCCATTGGGAAATTGGGAAAGCATTTTATCACACCGATCTTGGTGTGGTCAGATGCTTTGAGGGCAGAGGAAAGATCTAGGGTCTAGAAGACCCCAGTTTTTTCAAAAAAGAGTACCTGTCACTACCTATTGCTATCATAGGGGATATTTACATTCCCTGAGATAACAATAAAAATGATAAAAAAAATAAAAATATGGAAGGAACAATTTAAAAATAAAATAAAAAAGCAAAATTAATAATAATAAAAAAAAAGCACCCCTGTCCTGTCCTGCTCTTGCCCAATGGCGAACGCAAGCGTCGGTCTGGCGTCATATGTAAACAGCAATTGCACCATGCATGTGAGGTATCACCGCGAAGGTCAGATCGAGGGCAGTAATTTTAGCAGTAGACCTCCTCTGTAAATCTAACGGGGTAACCTGTAAAGGCTTTTAAAGGCTTTTAAAAATGTATGTAGTTTTTCGCCAATGCGCGTTTGTGCGAAATTTTAAAGCATGTCGTGTTTGGTATCTATGTACTCGGCCTAAGATCATCTTTTTTATTTCATCAAACATTTGGGCAATATAGTGTGTTTTAGTGCATTAAAATTAAAAAAGTGTATTTTTTCCCCAAAAAATGCGTTTGAAAAATCGCTGCGCAAATACTGTGTAGAAAAAAAAATGCAACACCCACCATTTTAATCTGTAGGGCCTTTGCTTTAAAAATATATATAATGTTTGGGGGTTCAACATAATTTTCTTGCAAAAAAAAAAAATATTTTCATGTAAACAAAGTGTCAAAAAGGGCTTTGTCTTCAAGTGGTTAGAAGAGTGGATGTAAGCTTCCTAATGTTGGAAAGTAGACACCACAAGCTGTATACTGAGAGGCATGTTGAGTCCATGGAATATTTTATATGTTGACACAAGTTGCGGAAAAAAGACAAATTTTTTTTTGCACAAAGTTGTCACTAAATGATATATTGCTCAAACATGCCATGGGCATATGTGGAATTACACCCCAAAATACATTCTGTTGCTTCTCCTGAGTACGGGGATACCACATGTGTGAGACTTTTTGGGAGCCTAGCCGCGTACGGGACCCCAAAAACCAAGCACCGCCTTCAGGCTTTCTAAGGGTGTAAATTTTTGATTTCACTTCTCACTGCCTATCACAGTTTCGGAGGCCATGGAATGCCCAGATGGCACAAAACCCCCCCAAATGACCCCATTTTGAAAAGTAGACACCCCAAGCTATTTGCTGAGAGGTATTGTGAGTATTTTGCAGATCTCGCTTTTTGTCACAAAGTTTTGAAAATTTAAAAAAAAAAAAAAAAAAAATGGCCTTTCTTCATTTTCAAAAACAAATGAGAGCTGTAAAATACTCACCATGCCTCTCAGCAAATAGCTTGGGGTGTCTACTTTCCAAAATGGGGTCATTTGGGGGGGTTTTGTGCTATTTTGGCATTTTATGGCCTTCGAAACTGTGATAGGTAGTGAGGAGTGAAATCAAAAATTTGTGCCTAGAAATCCTGAAGGCGGTGCTTGGTTTTCGGGGTCCCGTACGCGGCTAGGCTCCTAAAAAGTCCCACACATGTGGTATCCCCGTACTCAGGAGAAGTAGCAAAATGTATTTTGGGGTGTAATTCCACATATAACCATGGCATGTGTGAGCAATATATCATTTAGTGACAACTTTTTGTAATTTCTTTTTTTTTTTTTTTTTTTTAAGTCATTATTCAATCACTTGAGACAAAAAAAAAAATATTCAATGGGCTCAACATGCCTCTCAGCAATTTCCTTGGGATGTCTACTTTCCAAAATGGGGTCATTTGGGGGGGGTTTGTACTGCCCTGCCATTTTAGCACCTCAAGAAATGAGAGGCAGTCATAAATTAAAAGCTGTGTAAATTCCAGAAAATGTACCCTAGTTTGTAGACGCTATAACTTTTGCGCAAACCAATAAATATACGCTTATTGACATTTTTTTTACTAAAGACATGTGGCTGAATACATTTTGGCCTAAATGTATGACTAAAATTGAGTTTATTCGATTTTTCTTATAACAAAAAGTAGAAAATATCATTTTTTTTCAAAATTTTCGGTCTTTTTCCTTTTTTATCGCAAAAAATAAAAATCGCAGAGGCAATCAAATACCATTAAAAGAAAGCTCTATTTGTTGGAAGAAAAGGACGCAAATTTTGTTTGGGTACAACATTGCATGTCCGCACAATTTACAGTTAAAGCAGCGCAGTGCAAAATTCTGAAATCACCTCTGGTCTTTTAGCTACCAAATGGTCCGGGGCTTAAGTGGTTAAAACTGTTATTTTGTGCTCGATTTTTGAAACCTGGCCCTCGTCCCCTAGGGGGATTGTCCCATTTGTAAGCATACCCCTCAGTAAAGGCCATTTGATCTTTGGCTATTTTGGCATGTTTTTTAGAAATAATTCTTTTATTAAGTCTGTCAAGAAAAACTTTAAGTTCCTGACTTTTCTCTGCAAATTTTTCATGAGTTTTGATGGATTCATATTTGGTATGTAAAAGGGCTAATTCCTGGTCCAAAGAATTCGTATCCAAACAATATTGAGCCAAAAGTAGGCGCATGCAGTCCTGGCTACATTTGTTAAGGGCCCCCTCCCAGGATCCCTTGAGATCCTGTGAGGTGTTCTTAATCGTAGGGAACATTTGGATTCGGAGACCCATGGGACTGATATTTTCCCCAATATAGAGTTTGAAGAATTCCATGTGCCAGTGCAAGTTAGATTTTCACTTTAATAATTGTTTGAGTTTCTCAAAATAGAGTTTTAAATCATCGTCTTCCCTATTTGTTCCATTGTAGGAGATTTGGAACTCATTCATGAGGCCAGAGCAGGCCGTACCCACATAGTCCATTTTTCAAAACCGCAACCTGCACAAATACTGGAAAAATAAAAAACAACAACTAGAAAAGGAGAGGACAAGAATTTTTACGCATCTGCCTTTAGATCCACAGGCGTGCACTCTATATCTGTATCATTGGGTTTTCCCAATAACGTAGCTGAAAAAACATTAAAAGTTATAATATAGACCAGGGATATGCAATTAGAGGACCTCCAGCTGTTGCCAAACTACAAGTCCCATGAGGCATAGCGAGACTCTGACAGCATCAAGCATGACACCCAGAGGCAGAGGCATGATGGGACTTGTAGTTTGGCAACAGCTGGAGGTCCGCTAATTGCATATCCCTGATATAGACATTAATTGGTATCGTTAAATTAGTAATTTTGAGGGGCTGTACCACACTAGGTGGACAATTTTGGTGCTTCCACCTATTAGCATTTGGTAATTGGATTACTTGGGCCCTGGGGTAGTAATCAATCCCCCTAGAAAATTCAAGTGCCACATCCTGGATGAATGTATGAAGCGAAAGAAAATTGGACTTTGAAGGCACTAATATAAAAAAAAAAATTTTTTTATTATTGCACAATAGTACACAAATTTACGGTATAAATGTATTCCTGGAATACATGATTTCTAAAATGAGAAAACATAGGCATAGACCATACTGGGACACTCAATGATACATTATACTCATTCCGTGGGTGAACATAAAGAATCTGCCCACTTGAGGTACGAAGAGAGAAGGTGTCCCCTGGAATGGAATTCCATGTGTTTCTGGGAAATTTAAAATTTAGCTCGACATGTTTCGCGATTGTCTGCGAATCGCTTCTTCAGGAGCTTTCTAAATTTCAAAATGGAAAATAGAATTTGAAAATACATCATAAATATAGAACATACAATGTAGTATTACTTCTCATAAGTCTCAGATATTATATGCAACACCCGACTCTTACCCGAAGTATTGTATTGGGATTGCCTGATACAGTCACTCCACCCACCCCTGTTGGGGACTCAACCCAAATACGTGCCTAAGATGGGCGTCCCACAACGCCGGAGTGGTAGAGGAAAAAGTGTTGGGAGTATGGGGATACACCAGATAGCTAGGAAACAAACCAACATTAACTATGTAGGCACCGACAGGCTGTCCTGTATAATTGGCTAGTAACTTACTTGTAGTATGAAGGCGGTATAATGAATGGGTAGAAATACAGAGCGGTTGGGCGATCATCAAACAGTGAGGTCATGCAGAAAAAGGGATGAACAAAATGTAGGCAAGCTGTAAAAGATTGACATCCATCTCTCAACTAACCTATTAAGACGGTAAGTGTATAAACTAAAGCGAATATAGCATAGTATGGCGCTATTGGGCCTGAGCATATACCTTGTAATGATTATTGTGGCCCTATATAGCGAAGGTCCCGTTTTTAGTATGGCGACTTATTAGGGACAGATAAACGTCCACTGACCTAGTAAATTGCCTATACCTGTAAAACATGTAAAGTGTAAAAACGTGTAAAATATAAAAAAACTCACTCTAAAGAATGGACGCTGGGGGGGCGTGTCCGGATGTAGAGCGAGGAAGACGTGCTGCTGAGGAGCTCCGCACATCCTGATTCCATCTGATGCCATCCTGCCTTCCCACCGCCCTGGTAAGCCCCCAAACTTACCCAGTGGGCTCCTGAACGTCCCCTTGCCTCGGCCCCAGCTGCTATTTTCTGCCCTGGTCACCGATTGTGCCGCTACAGGGACCCGCGGCTGGCTTTGTGCCCCTGGGATCCGCCGCCATCTTGCGGCCTGCTGACACTCCCGGATCCCCTGAGCTAAATTGCCGCGATTCGCTGGGCTAGGGGGGCCTCATCCACACACACCAGGGGCGCCTGTGGCGAGGAGGGTGCTCCGGTCCGGCGCTGCGGCCACCGGGGAGCCTCGGGAGGTTGATTGCCCCGGCCTGTGGCCTCCAGCCATCTTGCGGCCTACCGCACTTCCTGCAGCCTCCGGCCTCAATTACTTTATGCCGCGGGACGAGCGGCGGGCATCCACATCCTCCGGTGGTACCATCCGTGCGGGGGGGGTTGGCAGTGCATCCGAGGACTTTTAGAGAGCTGCTCCCCCGCACCCACACCTGCGGCCCGCTGCCATCTTGCGGCCTGCAGTGCCGGCCCCATCCACCGGACACAGTCTTACCTTCCCTCCTCCTGTGATCCTTGGCTAACTGACTGCTCTGCAACACTGCGGGGGGGGGCTGTCCCGCTCCTGCACCTCTCCACCTTGTCATTATTACAGCCTCCATCCTCCCCCTTGAACTGAGCCCCCTGCCCACGAACCCCCCCCCTCCCCAAACTCCCCTTAATCTTGGGGTAAGGCTTGGATGGGCCGCCCTAAGACCCGCTACTCCACAAACAAGGGCCCGAAGGCTCCTCATATCCCCCCGTCAGCGGTTGCTTCGTCTGAACGGCGCTCCTCAGCTGGGATGGCGGCTAATACACAGAGGGCTGCGGAGTCCGGGGTGGCGGCGCCCCCCACGGGAGTGGAGATCCTGGCGGCCATCACATCCTGTAAGGAAACTCTGACATCTAAGATCGACTTCTTGACAGTGGATGTCGGTCTCATCCGTCAAGATATGGATAAATTTCGCTCTCGCATCACGGAGGTGGAGGACAGGGTCTCCATGGTGGAGGATACGGTCCGGTCAGACTCCAGGGAGGTGCGGGCCCTCCAACTTCAAGTGAAAGCGCTGCAGGAGCGCGCAATAGATACCGAGAACCGCCTCAGGCGGAACAACATCCGCATAATTGGACTGCCCGAGAGGGCTGAGGGCTCTAGACCTGCTGAATTTACTGAGCAATTACTGACCACCCTGTTCGACCTGGGTGCCACGCCATCTACCTTTGTGGTCGAAAGAGCCCACAGGGTTCCGCCGCTCCCTCCGAGACCTGGGGCCCCACCGCGCCCGTTCCTGTTACGAATGCTGAACTACCGGGACCGGGACCGCATTCTGGCGGCGGCACGCATCATGCCTGAAATTAAATATGAGAATACCAGATTACTTTTCTTCCCAAACTTCTCTCAGGAGGTACAGCAACGTCGCAAGTCCTTTACTGATGTGAGACGCCGGCTCCGAGAGAAGGGAATACGCTTTGGCCTGTTGTATCCCAGCAGACTGCGAATCACAGATGGTAGCGATACTCACTTCTTTGACACCCCGGAGGCGGCAGCGGCGTGGCTGGACGCCCGTTAACTACACAAAGCCGAGGACCCATGGTGGAATACATCCGGCAGGGAGCGGATGCGCATCAACTATCCCATCAATGGACGTCTCTCCTGTCTCATGGTGAATCCCTGCAATACCCCCTTTTGTATCCCGAATCCTGTTTATCCCTGCTGACTTCCACCTTTACTCCATCTACATAAGTGTTAACTTCTGCTGGCTAGACTGCTACTTACTCCTGCCTAAAGAGCTCCAACGGCAAATACTGAACTGCCCCGTCCGTGAACCGAGGTGATCCGAGTTGTCCCTTGTCCACGCTTTGGACCCCCACCCAGAGTCGAGACGGACTTCCCTGGAGGCTTCTTCTTCACCTGCGGTCCTACGGGCCGACTTCTTGAGGTCGCAGTGACCTAAAGATTTGATGTTTTTTTCAGTTATGGGATGAAACCCTGCATCAGTTTTTATGGCTCTTGGGCCCCTTTTTTTTTGGCCCTTGAAGCTAGGTTTGTATGATGTTTGGGTAGGGTGTTCTATGTTCTGGGGAGGAGGGTTTCATTGTTATGACGGTCCAGACTATTACTGTGTTGCTCAATTGACTTATGGGTCTCTGACCCTATTGAATAGGTGTGCCAATGCCAAGTTTAATTATATGTGTTGGGTTAAAGGGCTCATCCTGCTTCTATTTCCCCCTGGTGCTCCTTGATGGCTCCCCCGCACGCTGAACTCCTGACCATTCTGTCATGGAATGTTCGGGGGCTCAACTCAAAATTTAAAAGGTCACTATTATTCCAATATTTGAAATTACATAATCCCCATATAGTGTTACTGCAGGAGACACATTTAACCGGTGGCAAGGGTATGGCTCTGAAGAAGCCCTGGGTACAGAGGGCGCTTCATGCGACCTACTCTTCGTATTCTCGTGGGGTGTCTATCCTGATTAGCAAACGTATACCGTGTGTGATTCATGATGTTCATCTGGACCCCAGGGAAAATTTGTTATGGTTGTGCTAAGTGTATATAACAAAAAGTATGTTATTGTGAATGTTTATCTGCCTCCCCCGAGTCAGATACAGACTTTGTACACTCTCTATGAGAGGCTGGCTCCGCATTGCCCAGCACGGGTTCTGTTCATGGGAGATTTTAATGCTACACTGTCCCGTGACCTGGACAGGCCTTCCCCCCAGTCCAATTTTAGTTCTGATCTCGGAACGTGGGCTCAGGCCACGGAGTTCCAGGAGGCGTGGAGGTGGCTTCATCCCCATGATAGAACGTATTCATGCTTTTCGACCACATTTCGAACCTCCTCCCGCATTGATCTGGCTTTTGCCAATTCCACCATGCTGGCTAACATTCAGGAGGCATGTTACCTTCCCTCTGGCCTCTCTGACCATCACCCACTTAAATTGACCATTAGGACCACCAGGTCGCGGAACAATACCCTTTGGAGGTTACAACCCCATTGGATCAACAATGATGCTGTACATGACAAGGTTCTCTCTCCCCTGGGGGAATATTGGGCACACAATGCGGGGTCGGCTTCTCTGGAGATGACCTGGGATGCCTCCAAGGCTCACGGCAGGGGTCAGTACATCTCGGCTGTGGCGGCGGTAAAGGCGGAACTAGGAGACAGGGTGTCTGACCTGCAGCGTAGGGTGGACGAGGCACTGAATCGGTATTCAGCCTCGCCAACGGTCTCCAATTTTGAGCACCTTTCATCGCTTAAGCGAGAACTACATCTCCATGTTTCAGATACCACTAGGCTTGGTATACAAAGTAGCAGACAGGAATACTTTGAACATGGAGACAAAAACAGCAAACTACTAGCGCTGCTAACGCAGCAGGACAGGCCCTCAGTGGTTATACCGGAGATCCTCACGACAGATGGCGCTTTAGTCACTTCTCAGGAGGATATTCTGGCTGCGTTCCCCACATTTTACACCTCCTTGTATGTCTCTTCACTTCCTGACGGGTTTGACCCTACACCTATGATCTCCCTACTAGACACGCTCGCCCTGGGATGGCTCTCTGACACGGAGAGGCAACTCCTTGTCTCGGAAATCACTCCAGAAGAGGTCACATTGGCCATTAAGTCTTTTCCGGAGGGTAAAACCCCAGGGCCGGACGGCCTGCCCATTGAGTACTACAGGGCCCACACAGAATTGCTTGCCCCCAAACTAGCTCAGATGTTTCAAACTTGCTTGAACCAAGACTCCTTACCGCCCTCTATGAGAGAGGCCCACGTAGTTCTCATTCCAAAGCCTCATAGAGACCCTAAGTTATGCGCCTCTTACAGGCCAATTGCACTTCTCAACTGTGACCTTAAAATCTTGACCAAGCTATTGGCCACTAGACTTAACGTAGTAATAAAATCCCTGATTGACTCTGACCAAACGGGCTTTATGCCCGGTAGATCTACAGACATTAACATACGCAGATTATTCACTAATATTCATGCTCCTCATACTAACCAAGGCACTAGAACCATTGCCACCTTAGATATAGAGAAGGCATTCGACACAGTGGAATGGGTCTATCTATGGGAGGTGCTTAGAAGAATGGGGTTCCCGTTAAAATTCATAGGTTGGATACGCACACTTTACACTGGTCCCACGGCATGCATTAGGCTGAATGGCTCCCTGTCTCCTCCGTTCCCCCTGCAGGGGGGCACCAGACAGGGATGTCCTCTCTCCCCGGCTCTGTTCGCCCTGGCCGTGGAGCCTATTGCTGAAGCCCTTAGGAGCTCGGCCGAGGTCCGTGGTCTTAGGGTGGGCTGGCTGGAGGAGAAGGTGGCTCTTTACGCGGACGATATGCTCCTGTTCTTGAATGACGCTGGTGACTCTCTGCGGGGCGCACTTAGTATAATGGATGCCTTCGCCGCCTTCACGGGGCTGAGAGTGAACTGGCACAAGTCGCAGTTGTTTCCAGTGGATGCGGGGGCCAGGTCCTCCTCACCCTCCTCTCTCCCGCTTCAATGGGTTGAGCAGTTCACCTATTTGGGAATTGTTGTCTCAAGAGAGAGTGGGGACTTTGTGCGGCTCAATCTCGACCCTGTCTTGGTAGCCATTAAAGCCAAACTTAAGGCGTGGAGTAATCTCCCCCTTTCGCTCATTGGGCGTATTAACTTGCTCAAGATGAAAGTCCTCCCTAAACTCACATACATTTTTCGGAACTCCCCTCACTGGCTGACTAAAGTTTTCTTTAATTCCCTCAGGCAACTCTTCCTCTCCTTTATTTGGGGGTCCAGGCCGCCTAGATTCAAATATTCCACCTTGACCAGGCCTGTGGACAGTGGAGGCCTGGCCCTCCCTGATTGTTACAAGTATTATTTAGCCACTCAGCTTGTGACTGCCCATTGGTGGTTACGACTGGACCTGACCAACTCTGCAACGGTGCTGGAGGCAGCCATAGTGGGGTCCTTGGAGGCACTGGAGGGGCTGCTGTTCAGGGGGCCTAAAACGCCTCACAATCTCACCCCTTCGATGCGTACCACTATGCGGGCATGGAAGGCGGGTGAGGCGCTGAGGACACCCCAGCCGAACTCTTGGTCTCCTCACACCCCCTTGTGGCTGAATCCTAACCTATCGCAATTCCACACTATCCCAGATCCGCAGGCCTGGGCCAAATACAAAATACTGACCCTCAAACATATCATCACCAACGGAGATCTCACCCCCTTTCACACTTTATGCACCAAATTTAACGTGCCTGAACGAGCCCACTTTAGATATCTCCAAATTGCACATGCCTACAGGTGCCAAATTTTGAGCAGGCCAGTTGAACTGGCATACTCCCAGCTAGAATCTACCATCCGGGTGAAAGACCTGGAGAAGCCTACATCTCAGATCTATGGATCCCTGCTGGTTGCTGCTATCCCCGAGCTGTCTTCCCTTCGCAGGAAATGGGTGGAGGACATACCGGGGCTGGACGACGATGACTGGCGGGAGGTTTGGGATTTTCCCTTCTCCCCGCTGGTCTCAGCGAGGGATAAATTAGTCCAATATAAAATTGTACACAGAGCTCACTACACACCTCACAGGCTTCACCAGATGTCGCCGGAGCATTCTCCGGAGTGCTGGCGTTGCTCCTACCAACCAGGGGGTTTCTTCCACATTTTCTGGGCTTGCCCAGCAATCGTACACTACTGGAATGAAGTGCTACGGGTGATCACTAAGGCCACTAGGACTTGCGTCCCATATGAACCTATATACTGTTTGCTAGGACTAGTTGATCAACTGCCAATGATCAGAGCCAGGAAAACACTCATATCCCTGCTACTATACTATGCGCGCAAAGCCATTACGATGAACTGGAAACAACCGTCTCCCCCCTCTGTTAAATTCTGGAAAAGATTAGTTAATGCCAGTTTGCCCCTATATAAAGCCACTTACTCGTCCAGAGGTTGTCCGTACAAATTTGAAAGGGTGTGGAGTTGTTGGCTAGAAGACAGAAACACGGCAAGTGAATAGTGACCAATGCCTAAACTTGTAACGTATCACTAGGTTATCATTTTCTTAACCCAAACAATTTTTTCAGGCTACCATCCTCTATTGATATCACTTTGAGCATGACTTATCTTGAATGGACCCTCTCCCCCAATCTGGGGTTACAGTGTAAGTTAAGTTAAAGTGTATGTGTTATTTGTGGCCCTGTGTCGGTATGTTGCCGACACAGGGTAACGGCCCCTGCGTGGGCAGATGTTGTGCCTATGTGTGGGCAAAATGTGTGTGTCTATAAAAACTTCAATAAAAAGATTTTACAAAAAAAAAAAAAAAAGAATGGACGCTGAAAAAGATTATAATTTCAGTATTAAATTAGGTTGTAAGGGAAACGGGATCGGGCTCAGACAAGGGGGTTACCTCAGGTCAGAAGGTTATAGACCCATCCTCCTATTTAAGTAAAGCATAGGGGGATGGTTAGCGCCAGAGGATTAGCTAAGAAATAATCAATGGAACAAAACCGAACGTATTGGGTGTTACCTTGTGTTGCAAGACTCCTCAATAGGATGGACGCCGTCTCCGCGCTGATTGGGATGCGAGCGACTGCTCTCCCCAGTGACATCTAAGCACTGGGAGAGAGTGCCTCGCTTATGTGTGTATCCCGATCGTGTGACCGTCCGAACGTCTGACGTCACAAGAAACGGCCAGGGCGACGCATCTCACGTCCATGCCTGTAGGCGTCCGCGTCAAGGGGAACTGCTGGCAAGCCCCCATCGCGGAGAAGGGAGGAAGTGCGTCTAAGACGTAGATGGATACGTTGAATCGCCGTCAGGATACTGCCAAGCCAATAGTCATGGAAAAGCATCCAACGGCTCGGGTGACCGCATACTCCCCTCGTAGCTCCCTCCACCAACCCCGACGTGAAGGGAAGTATAGAGGAAGACACCGTGAGGTGGGTGAGCGAACGGACCAGGCATTACAAACGACATGTTAACACATGTTGGTAAATAAGTTAGTCAAAAAAACTGACTGACCATGGCACCCAAATGTTGGTGCTTAATGACAGTACACATAATACATATAATACATATAATACAAATAATGCGTAAATAAACTTATTGAGATACAGCTACATTAGCATACAGAGAAAACCAACAATGACATGAGATATGTTAAATGACGCTAATATTGACTGTTGCACAGTCACTGGCGTTACACTACAATCCAAATAGCTGTGGGCCCAATATTGCACCCCTTCAGCACATTGTGCCAGAGGTGCCCACGGGGCACACAACCATCCAGACCGTATCCTAAGGGAACCTTCTAGGCTATTGGAGTAATAATGATGTAAAACCACTATATTGGAAGTGTGAAGATGTTCAATAATGTGGCCCTTAAAGAAAGGGCCGGTAAGACAACACCTCATTAATACCTGGTGGTTTGGTTGCTTCAAGACGCTCTATCCACATGGTTTCTTTTTGAAGTATACGTTTGTCCCAATTGCCGCCTCGGGTATCTTGTGGGATTACTTCTAATATCATGAACTTGACCATCGATGTGTCAAATCTATGATATAATCCTAGATGGCGGCTTACTGGGGTGATAATTTTGGCAAATTGAGAGTAATAGATATGATCATATATGCGTTGTCAGGTCACCTGTGGCCAGATGACAGATGCACACCGTAGGGGGACAGGAGTGCACCACAAGATAGTGAACCCTATGGTTGGCTGCTGCGGATAGGAAACTGGGTGGTTGTGGAAAGCGGGACCAGAGGAGCACAACCGGGATCCTACAGGAAGCTAGAGCCGAGATTCCCCAGGGCGCAGAGTCTAAGACCCAGCAGGTCTTCTCCAGAGCCTCTAGTTGTGAGGATGTTGCGCTGCAGCTAGGTCCAGGTCGTGGCCCCTAGAGTTTCCTAGCTCACGCCCCGTAGGGTAAGGGGGAAAGAGGGGAAGCAGCAGCACAAGATACAAGAATAGCGAAGGACAAGCCGAAGGTCAAGGGTCACAAGCAGACAGGGATAGTCAGGAACAAGCCAATATCGTAACAGAGAGACAGACGTAGCACACGGCAGGCAGGAACCCAAACATACGATGCATAAACAAACACGTTGATCAGAAAAGCAGGCTTGCAGTGCACAGGCTAATATAGTGTTCTGTGATAGGGCCTGGGGTGGAGTCAGGCTGGGAGGAGATTATAAAGGAAGCCAGGTGAAAGGGTCTGGCCTCTAAGATGAACACACGAGGAGGAAAGGTAAGTTGGAAGACAGACATTAATGCATATCCATGACAGTACCCTCTCTCTTACGAGGCCTCCCCCTTCCCCGCCTGGCCCCAGGTTTAGAGGGAAACTTCAGATGAAACTCCTTTAACAGACAAGGTGCAAAGACCTCAGATGCAGCGATCCAAGACCTCTCCTCAGGACCAAACCCCTTCCAATGAACGAGGTACTGAAGAACGCCTTTACAGAGTCAGGAGTCCAGAATTTGACTGACCTCGTACTCCTGATTATCCTCAGAGACAGGCGCCACGGTAGGGAGAGGACGAGAGAATTTATTGAGGACTAAAGGCTTTAGAAGAGCAACATGGAAGGAGTTAGTGATTTTAAGGCTCTTAGGAATCTGGAGTTTGAAACAAACCGGATTCAGTTTAGCAGTTAGTGTATGGACCAATGAATCGTGGAGCAAACTTCAGAGAAGGAACTCGGAGCTTGATGTTCCTGGTAGAGAGACAGACTTTGTCTCCTGGCTGAAGAGAAGGCGGTTTACGCCTGCGGCGGTCGGCAAAGCCTTTGAATTTTTCAGCAGCTGCCTGGAGGGAATCATGAACGTCACCCCAAACGGAATTGAGAGACTCCTGAACCAAAGCCAAAGCTGGAATATCTGGAGAACAGATCATGGGAAGAGGAAGTTGAGGGTGTTTTCCATAAACTGTGAAAAAGGGTGTCTTCTGCAAACTGGTATTCACATGATTGTTATTGGAGAATTCTGCCCACAGGAGTAGAGAGGACCAATCGTCATGGTGAGAAGACACAAAGGTGCGAAGAAAGACCTCTAACTCCTGATTAACCCTCTCAGTCTGTCCATTGGATTGAGGATGGTAAGAAGAGGAAAAATCCAAGACAATATTGAGGGATTTGCAAAAGGCTCTCCAAAAACGAGACGGGAATTGGACTCCCCTGTCGGAAACAATATGAGAAGGAACCCCATGGAGGCGGAAAATTTCTCGAATGAAAATGGGAACCAAGGCAGTGGCAGAAGGAAGACCAGGAAGAGGAACAAAATGAGCCATCTTGGAGAACCGATCGATTACCACCCAAATGACTGTATTATTGTCAGACAGTGGGAGGTCGGTGATAAAATCCATGGCAATATGAGCCCAGGGCTCCTTAGGAATGGGCAAGGGCATGAGGAGACCAGCAGGAGCTTGTGTGGAGGATTTGGACTGAGCACAGACACGACAAGCCTTAACGTAGTCTTTGACGTCTGAGCGGAGATTAGGCCACCAGTAGTGACGACTGATGAGTAAGAAGGATCGGAGGAATCCAGAATGGCCTGCCACCTTAGAATCATGTCCCCAACGAAGGATCTTAGCTCTTAGCTCAGTGGGGACAAAGGTCTTACCAGGCGGAATTTTAAACTTCAGAGTGGTAGAGTGGGCAACAATGCACGAGGTTGGAATGATCGGCTCAGGTCAGGGGCGGACTCCTCGTCCAAAGTGTCAAATGACCTAGAGAGCACATCAGCCCGACCGTTGCAGGAACCAGGTTTGTAGGTAATCGTGAAATTAAAACGGGCAAAGAAGAGACTCCAACTGGCCTGTCTAGGACTCAGACGTTCAGCATTCTGTAGATACTGTAAATTCTTGTGATCAGTAAAGATCGTTATGGAGTGAGGGGAACCCTCCAAGAGATGACACCACTCCTCTAACGCCAATTTAATTGCGAGAAGTTCCCGATCACCGATGGCATAATTCCTCTCTGCCTGAGATTTTTTTTTGGAGAAGAACGCACATGGTTGACGTCTCTTCTCAAAGAATTGAAGAAGCACAGCTCCCACCCCCATTGAGGAAGCGTCCACTTCAATAAAAAATGCATTCCCAGGATTTGGTCTCCTCAAGAGGGGATCAGAAACAAAGGCCTGTTTCAGGTCTTGAAATCCATAGACTGCTTCAGGAGGCCAGTCTTTGGCATTCACACCCTTCTTGGTCAAAGTGATAATAGGCGCGGCAATGGAAGAGTAATTCCTTATGAACTGCCTATAATAATTTGTGAAGCCAAGAAATAGGGATAAGCCGAACACCCCCGGGTTCGGTTCGCACCAGAACCCGCGAACGGACCGAAAGTTCGCACGAACGTTAGAACCCTATTAAATACAATGGATGCGAACGTTCGAAACGTAAACTGCTAATTATAACGACTAATATGCATGTTATTGTCCTAAAAAGGGTTTGGGAACCCAGGTTCTGCACCAGGGGACATGTATCAATGCAAAACGAAGTTTTAAAAACGTCCGTTTTTCGGGAGCAGTCATTTTAATAATGCATAAAGTGAAAAAAATAAGTAAAAGTCTAAAGTATGCCTGTGAAGTGCCACGTGTTTCCCGTGTTTAGAACTGTCCCTGCACAAAATGACATTTCTAAAGGAAAAAAAAGCCATTTAAAACTGCTTGCGGCTTTAATGTAATGTCTGGTCCCGGTAATATGGATGAAAATCTTTGAGAAAAATGGCATAGCTACCCCCCCTACCCCAGCCCATTACCAGCCCCTTTGGGTCTTGTATGAATATTAAGGGGAACCCCGCACACAAAATAAAAAAGGCCCTATATACTCTGAACAGCAGTATACAGGCGGTGCAAACAAGACAGGGACAGTAGGTTTGTTCTTAAGTAGAATCTGTTTGTAATTTTGAACAGGTACATTGTTTAACCACTTAAGCCCCGGACCATTTGGTAGCTAAAGGACCAGAGGTGATTTCAGAATTTTGCACTGCGCTGCTTTAACTGTAAATTGTGCGGACATGCAATGTTGTACCCAAACGAAATTTGCGTCCTTTTCTTCCCACAAATAGAGCTTTCTTTTAATGGTATTTGATTGCCTCTGCGATTTTTATTTTTGCGATATAAACGGAAAAATACCGAAATTTTTTACAAAAAATGATATTTTCTACTTTTTGTTATAAGAAAAATCGAATTAACTCAATTTTAGTCATACATTTAGGCCAAAATGTATTCAGCCACATGTCTTTAGTAAAAAAATGTCAATAAGCGTATATTTATTGGTTTGCGCAAAAGTTATAGTGTTTACAAACTAGGGTACATTTTCTGGAATTTACACAGCTTTTAATTTATGACTGCCTATCTCATTTCTTGAGGTGCTAAAATGGCAGGGCAGTACAAATCCCCCCCAAATTACCCCATTTTGGAAAGTAGACATCCCAAGGAAATTGCTGAGAGGCATGTTGAGCCCATTGAATATATTTTTTTTTTTTTTGTCTCAAGTGATTGAATAATGACTAAAAAAATTAAATAAAATAAAAATTACAAAAAGTTGTCACTAAATGATATATTGCTCACACATGTCATGGTTATATGTGGAATTGCACCCCAAAATACATTTTGCTGCTTCTCCTGAATACGGGGATACCACATGTGTGGGACTTTTTGGGAGTCTAGCCGCGTACGGGCCCCCGGAAACCAAGCACGGCCTTCAGGATTTCTAAGGGCGCAAATTTTTGATTTCACTCCTCACTACCTATCACAGTTTTGAAGGCCATAAAATGCCAAAATAGCACAAAACCCCCCCAAATGACCCCATTTTAGAAAGTAGACACCCCAAGGAAATTGCTGAGAGGCATGTTGAGCCCATTGAATATTTTTTTTTTTTTGTCCCAAGTGATTGAATAATGACAAAAAAAAATTAAAATTACAAAAAGGAGTCACTAAATGATATATTGCTCACACATGCCATGGTTATATGTGGAATTACACCCCAAAATACATTTTGCTGTCTCTCCTGAGTACGGGGATACCACATGTGTGGGACTTTTTAGGAGCCTAGCCGCGTACGGGACCCCGAAAACCAAGCACCGCCTTCAGGATTTCTAGGCACAAACTTTTGATTTCACTCCTCACTACCTATCACAGTTTCGAAGGCCATAAAATGCCAAAATAGCACAAAACCCCCCAAATGGCCCCATTTTGGAAAGTAGACACCCCAAGCTATTTGCTGAGAGGCATGGTGAGTATTTTACAGCTCTCATTTGTTTTTGAAAATTAAGAAAGAAAATATATATATTTTTTTATTTTTTTCAATTTTCAAAACTTTGTGACAAAAAGCGAGATCTGCAAAATACTCACAATACCTCTCAGCAAATAGCTTGGGGTGTCTACTTTCCAAAATGGGGTCATTTGGGGGGGGTTTGTGCCATCTGGGCATTCCATGGCCTCCGAAACTGTGATAGGCAGTGGGAAGTGAAATCAAAAATGTACACCCTTAGGTGTAAGTCCCGTACGCGGCTAGGCTCCCAAAAAGTCTCACACATGTGGTATCCTCGTACTCAGGAGAAGCAACAGAATGTATTTTGGGGTGTAATTCCACATATGCCCATGGCATGTTTGAGCAATATATCATTTAGTGACAACTTTGTGCAAAAAAAATAAAAAAAAATATTTTTTCCGCAACTTGTGTCAACATATAAAATATTCCATGGACTCGACATGCCTCTCAGTATATAGCTTGGGGTGTCTACTTTCCAAAATGGGGTCATTTGGGGGGGGGGGGTTTTGAACTGTTCTGGCATTTTATACACAACATTAGGAAGCTTACATCCACTCTTCTAACCACTTGAAGACAAAGCCCTTTTTGACACTTTTTGTTTACATGAAAACATATTTTTTTTTTGCAAGAAAATTATGTTGAACCCCCAAAAATTATATATATTTTTAAAGCAAAGGCCCTACAGATTAAAATGGTGGGTGTTGCATTTTTTTTCTACACAGTATTTGCGCAGCGATTTTTCAAACGCATTTTTTGGGGAAAAAATACACTTTTTTTTTATTTTAATGCACTAAAACACACTATATTGCCCAAATGTTTGATGAAATAAAAAAGATGATCTTAGGCCGAGTACATAGATACCAAACACGACATGCTTTAAAATTTCGCACAAACGCGCATTGGCGACAAACTACATACATTTTTAAAAGCCTTTAAAAGCCTTTACAGGTTACCCCGTTAGATTTACAGAGGAGGTCTACTGCTAAAATTACTGCACTCGATCTGACCTTCGCGGTGATACCTCACATGCATGGTGCAATTGCTGTTTACATATGACGCCAGACCGACGCTTGCGTTCACCATTGGGCAAGAGCAGGGCAGGACAGGGGTGCTTTTTTTTTTTTTTTTTTATTATTAATTTTGCTTTTTTATTTTATTTTTAAATTGTTCCTTCCATATTTATTTATTTTTTTTATCATTTTTATTGTTATCCCAGGGAATGTAAATATCCCCTATGACAGCAATAGGTAGTGACAGGTACTCTTTTTTTGAAAAAACTGGGGTCTTCTAGACCCTAGATCTTTCCTCTGCCCTCAAAGCATCTGACCACACCAAGATCGGTGTGATAAAATGCTTTCCCAATTTCCCAATGGCGCTTTTTATATCCAGGGGGGAACATTCCCTCCCACTGCTTGTAAAAGCAGTCCAGAGGCTAATTAGCCACTAGGATTGCTTTTACATGAAAGCCGGCCGCTGGCTGAAAAGAATGATACCAAGATGATACCTAAACCCGCAGGCATCATTCTGGTATAAACATTCAAAGTCCAGCAACATACCAGTATGTTGCTGGTCCTTGTTGGACATGTATTGTAATCTTTTTTTTTCATGCAGCCAGTTGGCTAAACGAAAAAAGAGATTGATCGGTGGGTATGCCCACCATTAGAATACCGCCCTTCATCCACCCACTTCTAATGATGGGCATACATGCACCATTTATATATGCCGAAGCATGGGGGCATCCTCCCGCAAAAAAGTTATGCCGCACACACATGGTAGGACTTTTCCACGGGCAAGCCTCCGTCGGAATTTCGACCGCTCCTCCGCCCCTGCTGCCCCAATGCTTCGGCATATATGCTTTTTTTTTTTAACTGTGGTGGTGAAATCACCTCCTACAGCACTGGAGTCGCAGGGATCAGGCCTGTCTCTGCGAACGCTGCAGTTATGTGTGTTGTGTTTTGTAAGTGACAGTGATCGATCGATACTGCACTTGGGTGGCCTGGGCTGGACGGAGGGGCAAAACGCAGGTGCTAGCAGGTATCTGGACTGATCCCGCTAACACTGCGTTTTTGGGAACCCTAAACTGCTGGGGTTGCTAGTATAGATCTGATCAGGGGGTTAAACCTTTATTGGGTTATATATACGGCGGGTGCCCTGACACTATAAAAAGCAAACTAACTAACCAGCGTCACCCGTAACACTTATATGGTGATCTCTGGTGAAAGGGTTAACTAGGGGCAATTAGGGGGTTAAACCTTTATTAGATAATATATGGGGGTACCTGACACTATAAAAACCTGCGGCGAACCTAAAAAAAAATTACTGGCTACCGATCTGCATCACCGACGCTAAGGCAGCGATCAGAAAAATGATCGCTTAGCGACAGTGGTGATAGGGGGTGAAAGGGTTACCTGGGGGGCGATCAAGGGGGTTAAACCTTTATTAGATCATTTATGGGGGTACCTGACGCTATTAAAACCTGCGGCGAACCTAAAAAAAATTACTGGCTACCGATCTGCATTACCGACGCTAAGACAGCGATCAGAAAAATGATCGCTTAGTGACAGTGGTGATAGGGGGTGAAAGGGTTACCTGGGGGGCGATCAAGGGGGTTAAACCTTTATTAGATAATTTATGGGGGTACCTGACACTATAAAAAGCTGCGGCGATCCTAAAAAAAATTACTGGCTACCGATCTGCATCACCGACGCTAAGGCAGCGATCAGAAAAATGATCGCTTAGCGACGGCGGTGCTAGGGGGTGAAAGGGTTATCTGGGGGGTGATCAGGGGGTTAAACCTTTATTAGGGGGGGTTAGGGGGCTACACTGGACCTAAAACTAAATGTAGTGACACTTTTACAGTCACAAATGTCACTGATTGCAGTGATCAGTAAATAAATGGTCACTGCAATCAGTGACACTGTGACTGGGGGCTGGGGGGTGATCTGGGGGGGCCTGGGGGGGCGATTTGTGTGCCTATGTGTCCTGGTGTCAGTGTAGTGTTAGTGTACTGACCTGTGTGTCTTCTCTTGTACGGCGCTCGGTATATGTGAGCGCAGCATGAGAGATGACATCACTTCCTCCTGCTTCCTCTGCCTGTGTTTTCATTACAGGACAGAGGAAGCATTTCCATTCGCCGGGAGCGATCGCGGGGGGGTGGCCGGAATCGAACGGCCGTCCCCTCATGTCGGATCGCTCCCCAACGAATACCAACCGCTCACTGTATAGGAGGGGGGTCCGATTGGACCCCCCAACTGTACAAAGGCAATCACGTACACTGTACGTGATTGTGCCTGTCGTGCCATTCTGCCGACGTACATATACAGTGAGCGGTCGTTAAGTGGTTAAGTGTAGCTCCAGCCAAAAAATATATTTTTAAGCTTTTTGGAAAACATAGGGAAGGGTTATCACCCCTGTAACATTTGTTTTGCTGTCTGTGCCCCTGTTCAGAACATTTCACCTCACTTTCTGTCCCAATGACAAATGTTTTTGAAAAGTGGTGCTTTTATTGAAACAAGGATTGGTGATAAAGCATCAGTAGAGAGGAGACACCTTTTTCCCATATTAAATCTTACAGGAGAGAATTTCCCTTCCTAGGGGTAGATTTCCTCTCACTTCCTGTTGTCTCCTTCCGTTTGCAAGTAGGAGTCGTTTGTAAGTTGGATGTTTGAAAGTAGGGGCCTGTCGTATATACTCTGCTGAAATTTGCCCCTTACATGTTGGTGTTGCCACAACACTGTGAGCCCTCACAGTTACTCTTGGTGGGCGCTGGAACGCCCTGCTGTGAACTATTCTATCAGGAATTGTATTTACATGCCATTGTTGAACAGTGGTAGGAAAAATTGGGCCTTTGGTGGTGGTGCTGGTGCCACAACACTGTAAGCCCTCACAGTTACTCTTGGTGGGCGCATGAATGGGCCCTGCTGTGAATTATTAGATCAAGAATTGTAATTGCATGCCCCTGTTGAACAGGGGCTGAAAAATTGGGCCTGTGGTGGTGGTGGTGGTGGTGTTGCCACAACACTGTAAGGCCTCACAGTTACTCTTGGTGGGCACAGGAATGGGTCCTGCTGTGAATTACCGTATATACTCGAGTATAAGCCGTGATTTTCAGCCCTTTTTTTTGGGCTGAAAGTCCCGCCCTCGGCTTATACTCGAGTCAGCGAAATTTTACATTGTAAATAGTACCTGAAAAAAAGTTGAGAGGCTGCGGCGTCCATCGTTTAAATCCCGCGGTCTCTTCCTGGTCCCTTCCATGATAGGCGATTCTCAGCAGACACTCTCCGCCTATCACGAACGTTCTCTCATCCTCAGTTTCCCAGCAGACGTCTGTGATTGGCGGAACACCGAACACAGTGTCTGCTGGGATGGGTGAGGATGAGAGAATGTTCATGATAGGCGGAGAGTGTCTGCTGAGAATCGCCTATCACGGAAAGGACCAGTAAGAGACCGCGGGATTTAAACGATGGACGCCGCAGCCTCTCAACTTCTTTTCAGGTATTATTTACAATGTTAAATTTAAACAGTGAGCTAGGGAACAGCGAGGATAGGAACAGTGAGGATAGGAACAGTGAGGAACAGTGAGGATGGGAACAGTGAGGATGGGCACAGTAAGGATGGGAACAGTGAGGCATTGTTGACCCTCGGCTTATACTCGAGTCAGTACGTTTTCCCAGTTTTTTGTGGTAACATTAGGTACCTCGGCTTATACTCGGGTCGGCTTATACTCGAGTATATATGGTATTAGATCAAGAATTGTAATTACATGCCCCTGTTGAACAGGGGCAGAAAAATTGGGCCTTAGCCACTGGTGCCACAACACTGCAACCCCTCACAGATACTGTACTTGGAGCACAGCAATGAGCCCTGTTGCAAAGTATTGCATCAAAAAATTTAATTACACGCCCCTGTTAAACAGGGGCTGAAAAATTGGGCCTTAGGCACTGGTGCTGGTGCCACGACACTGCAATCTCTCCCAGATACTCTAGTTGGAGTGCAGGAATGAGCCCTGCTGCAAAGCATTGCATCAAAAATTGTAATTACATGCCCCTGTTAAACAGGGGCTGAAAAATTGGGCCTTAGCCACTGGTGGCGGCACCCAGAAACAAAAATGTTCTTCCAAGCTATCATCATCAATCGGATCATTGAGGAGGAGGAGGAGGATAGTCAGTCAACATAACAGGACAGTCACTCAGCATCAGCATCAGTCTTGAAGGGATGTGACATTTGAAAATAAATTAGTCTGTTATATCAGCTTCAGGTGTTTGGTAGCTGGTGGTGATCCATGACTGGTTCATCTTTATGAAGGTCAGTCGATCAACCGAGTCGGTGGACAGGCGCACCCTGTGATCCGTGACAAATCCTCCAGCAGCACTGAATGTGCGTTCTGAAAGAACGCTGGATGCAGGACAGGCCAGTAGCTCAATTGCATACTGTGCAAGTTCTGGCCAGTGATCCATCCTCAAGACCCAGTAAGCCAGAGGATTTTCAGTGGGGAAGGTGTCCAAGTCTGACCTTGCCCCTAGGTATTCCTGCACCATGTATATCAGACGCTGGCGATGGTTGCTGGAACCGATCATACCTTGGGGCTGCGGACTAAAGAATTGTCTGAACGCATCGGTCAGACGACCACCTTCCCCACCGCACCTTCTTTGACTGACCGAAGCCTCAGCAACTCGTTGTCCAGGAACCAGGAGTTTGTAACCTCCCAGTCTCTGGGAAGGCGTTGCACAGATCTTTCTGCAAGGCCTCCCGGAGTTGTCTCATCCTCTGCTACCTCTGCGACGGTAAGATAAGGTCCGCAACCTTACCCTTGTACCGTGGATCAAGGAGAGTGGCCAGCCAGTAATGGTCCCTCTTCTTGATCCGAAGAATACGAGGATCCTTTCGCAGACTTTGCAAGATCAGGGAGGCCATGCAGCGTAGGTTAGCTGAGGCATTCGGTCCGGAGTCCTCTGGGTCACTAAGGATGACATGATCCGCAGCCACCTCCTCCCAGCCACGTACAAGTCCACGGGTTTCTTGGGACTGTAAATCATCCCTAAAAGACTGCTGCTGATGATGCTGAGTGCCAGGCTCCACCTCCATGCTGACACAATCCTCCTCCTCCTCCTCTTCCTGTGCGATGGGTGCGACAGAAGGAGCACTGTCTGGGTAAAGGGGGCCTTGAGAGGCAAGGAAGTCCTCCTCTTCCTGCCTCTGTTCTGCCTCAAGTGCCCTGTCCATTATTCCACGCAGCGTATGTTCCAACAGGTAGACAAGAGGTACAGTGTCACTGATGCATGCACTGTCACTGCTCACCATCCTTGTGGCCTCCTCAAATGGTGCCAGGACAGTGCATGCATCCCTGATCATGCCCCACTGGCGTGGTGAAAAAAAAACAAGCTCCCCTGACCCTGTCCTGGTGCCGTAGTCGCACAGGTACTCATTGATGGCCCTCTGCTGCATGTGCAGCTGCTGCAGCATGGCCAACGTTGAGTTCGACCTGGTGGGCATGTCACATATAAGGCGGTTCTTGGGCAGGTTCAACTCCTTTTGCAGCTCAGCCAGCCGAGCACTGGCATTATATGATCTGCGGAAATGCACACAGACTTTCCTGGCCTGCCTCAGGACACCCTGTAAGCCCGGGTACCTGCCCAAGAACTGCTGCACCACCAGGTTAAGGACGTGAGACACACAGGGCACATGGGTCAGTTGTCCCTGTCGGAGGGCGGAGAGGAGGTTGGTGCCATTGTCGCAAACCACCATTCCTGGCTTAAGCTGGCGTGGCGTCAACCACCTCTCGGCCTGCCCCTGCAGAGCTGACAGAACCTCTGCCCCAGTGTGGCTCCTGTCCCCCAAACACACCAGCCCAAGCACGGCATGGCATCTTTTTGCCTGCGTACTTGCGTTGCCCCTTGAACGCCTACGGAGCACCGCTGGTTCCGAGGACAAAGCACTGGAAGAGGCCATGGAGGAAGAAGAAGAGGAGGGGGTGGAGGAGAGAGGTGTGTCACAACCAGTAGTAGCATTTTGGAGGCGTGGCGGAGGAACAACCTCCAACACTACTGCACCTTGTCCTGCATCCTTCCCAGCTGCCAAAAGAGTGACCCAATGGGACGTGAAAGAAAGGTAACGTCCCTGTCCATGCCTGCTGCACCATGAGTCAGCGGTAATATGCACCTTACCACTGACCGCCCTGTCCAGCGAGGCATGGACATTGCCTTCCACATGCCGGTAGAGAGCCGGAATCGCCTTCCGTGAGAAAAAGTGGCGTTTGGGAACCTGCCACTGAGGAACCGCACATTGCACACACTCACGGAAGGGGGTCGAGTCTACCAACTGAAAAGGCAGCAGTTGAAGTGCTAGCAATTTAGCCAAGCTAGCATTTAACCGCTGGGCATGTGGATGGCTGGGAGTGAACTTCTTTCGACGGTCCAGCAGCTGGGGCAGGGAAATTTGCCTGCTAGAATCGGACGTCGTTGTACTGCTAGCAGAGTGCCCACAAGTACTTGGCTATGACACACCTAATTCTACACCTTCATTCCTCTCAGAGCAGGTTTCAGAGAGGACTGAAGGTATAGTGGGGTTGGAGATCCCAGCTGATGCGGAGCAAGGAGAGGTCCGCTTTGTTCTTTGGTGTGGGTCTTTAAGATAGGCTTGCCAACGAGCTGCATGGCAGGTCAACATATGTCTGGTTAAGCATGTGGTGCCCAAGCGGCTGATGTTTTGGCCACGCGAGATACGCTTCAGACATATGTTGCAAACAGCAGCGGTGCGATCTGATGCACTCGACTCAAAAAAGGCCCACACCAAAGAACTTTTGGAATAACGGGCAGAGGCAGCGCCCTGCACAGGCGGAGCTCTGCGGTGTGATTCAGTCGGTGTGCTGCCCTTACGCTGGCCCCCGGAGGGCATTCTGCCTCGTTGGAGATGTGCCTCCTCCTCATCCTCCTCCTCCTCCTCTCTCCTATCAGGCACCCACGTGGAGTCAGTGACCTCATCATCCCCTCCCTCCTCATCACTGGAACCAATCTGGCAGTATGCTGCAGCTGCTGGAACATGACTGCCAGATTGGTGTCCTTCTTGAGCATCCCCTCTCTCTGCTCTCACGCTACTGCCTTCCTCTAGCTGGGTATCGTCTTCAGACCCTTCGAAACACTGGGCATCCTCCTGGAGCATGTACCCAACACTGTGCTCAAACAGGTCGGGGGACTCCTCAGGAGGACACGGTGGGTCTAGGGAAGGAGTGACTGATGATGCCATTGATACTAGGGAAGAGGACGCTTTGGCAGCTGCTTTTCCAGTACCCTGAGCCTGGGTGAGAGAGGATGAGGAGGATGAGGAGGGCTTGGTCATCCACTCTACCAAGTCTTCGGCATGATGCGGCTCAACACGTCCAGCTGCCGAAAATAAGGACAAGCGTGTCCCATGGCCACGTGCTGATGACGATGCACCGCGTCCACGACCAGCACTGTTGTCTCTAGACACAAAGCCTGTTTGCCCTCTTTTATTGGCTCCTGACTTTCTGCCTCTCCTTGTTTGCCTTCCAGACATTCTAAAGGCCTACAGCAGTGGTTCTCAACTCCTGGCCTCAGGACCCACTAACAGGCCAGATTTTAAGTATTACCTTGGTGAGATGCAGACTAGAATACTGCAATCCCTGAGCAGCAAATTATATCACCTGTGATGCATTTCAGTTATCTTGCAAACCTGGCCTGTTGGTGGGCCCTGAGGACTGGAGTTGAGAACCACTGGCCTACAGGGAGATGGGAAAACCAGCAATAAGGGGTAGCTTCAGGTGTATATTTTTCAGGAATCACACTACGCCTGCTTTAAGTGCTGCAGATGCCTGCCTGTGTTACACAATAGGAAAACACAGCAATAAGGGCTAGCTTCAGGTGTATATTTTGCAGGAATCACACTACGCCTGCTTTAAGTGCTGCAGATGCCTGCCTGTGTTACACAACAGGAAAACACAGCAAAAAGGGCTAGCTTCAGGTGTATATTTTGCAGGAATCACACTATGCCTGCTTTAAGTGCTGCAGATGCCTGCCTGTGTTACACAACAGGAAAACACAGCAATAAGGGCTAGCTTCAGGTGTATATTTTGCAGGAATCACACTATGCCTGCTTTAAGTGCTGCAGATGCCTGCCTGTGTTACACAACAGGAAATCACAGCAATAAGGGCTAGCTTCAGGTGTATACTGTGCAGGAGGCTTAGCAAAAATATCACTGACACTGTCCCTACCTATCCTTCTCTCTCCCTGCACACAAGGTTTAGCAGAATATCACTGACACTGTCCCTACCTATCCTTCTCTCTCCCTACACACAAGGTTTAGCAGAATATCACTGACACTGTCCCTACCTATCCTTCTCTCTCCCTACACACAAGGTTTAGCAGAATATCACTGACACTGTCCCTACCTATCCTTCTCTCTCCCTACACACAAGGTTTAGCAGAATATCACTGACACTGTCCCTACCTATCCTTCTCTCTCCCTACACACAAGGTAAAAGTAATATCACTGACACTGTCCCTGCCTATGTCACTCTTTCCCTGCACGCCGGAACACACTACACAAGGCCGCCACGCTGGCGGCCTTTTATAGTATGGGGCATGTACTAAACCCCCCTGAGCTACAATTGGCCACAGGCATCCTGCCTGTGGCCAATTATGGCTCTCCTCGCTGCCAGCGCTGTGATTGGCCAAGCATGCGGAGTCACAGTGCATGCTTGGCCAATCACAGGGCCGGGATTTTGGGCCGTTCGTGTCACTCGAATTTGGCGTGAACGACCCAAAACGTTCGATCTTCATCGAACACACGATGTTCGAGTCGAACGTATGTTCGACTCGAACGCTGAGCTCATCCCTACCAATAAAGCATTGTGTGGCCTTGAGGCTAGCAGGAAGAGGCCAGTTGGTAATAGCCAAGACCTTCCCAGGATCCATACCAAAACCCGAACATGAGACAAAGCACCCCAGAAACAGGACCTCAGAACATTCAAAGGAACATTTCTCCAGCTTGGCATAGAGATTGTTCTCTCTAATGCCGCGTACACACGATCATTTTTCCCGTCTGGAAAAATGACATTTTTTTTTTTCGCCGAGAAAAACGATCGTCTGTGGGCTTTATGCCGTTTTTCTCGTTGAGAAAAACGGCAGGAAAAACGACGAGAAAAATTAGAACATGTTCTAAATTTTCTCATCGTTTTTTCCATCATTTTTTTCCGCTGCAGTTTTCCCATAGGGAGACACTGCCGCGGAGCCCACAGACGGTCGTTTTTCTCGACAAAGAAAAAAATGACGGGAAAAACGGTCGTGTGTGGGGGAAAATGCCGTTCCCTCGTTTTTCATTTAATTTCATGTCGTGATTCACGGCGGTGTTTTCACCGCCGTGAATCACGATCGTGTGTACGCGGCATAAGACGCTGAAGTACAGTACGATATGGTTTCTCTGGACGAGCAGATTTTCAGAAAAGATCAGAATGTCATCCAGATAGATGACAACAAACTGGTACAGCAGATCTCTGAAGATTTCATTGACAAAGTTTTTAAACACGGCTGGAGCATTACACAGACCAAAAGGCATCACCAGGTATTCGTAATGCCCATCTCTAGTGTTGAATGCAGTCTTCCATTCGTCACCCTCCCGTATTGTAATGAGATTGTACGCGCCTCTGAGATCCAACTTGGTGAAAATGGAGGCACCCTTCAACCTATCGGATAGCTCAGATATTAAGGGTAAGGGGTATCGATTTTTAATAGTAACCGCATTTAAACCTTGATAGTCGATGCAGGGTCTTAAGGTACCATCCTTTTTGGCAACAAAAAAGAACCCTGCCCCTGCAGGCGATGAGGATTTCTGGATGAAACCTCTCTCCAGATTCTCTGCGACATACTCAGACATGGCCTGGGTCTCTGGGATGGACAGAGGGTAGGTACGACCCCTGGGCAGAGTTGCTCCGGGGACAAGGTCAATAGCACAGTCAAAAGACCTGTGGGGAGGAAGCACCTCAGCTGATTTCTTACAGAACACATCCCGGTAATCGCTGTATGCAGCGGGAAGATCAGAAGAAACAGAAGTGGCAGTAACCAGAAGACTCTCCTTGGGGGCCACCTTGAGAAGACACGACAAGAAACATGAGGAACCCCAGGCCAGGATCTGCCCAGAGACCCAGTCCACATGTGGAGAGTGGAGCTGTAGCCAAGGAAGGCCCAATACAACGGGGGTAGAGGCCTTGGGTAGAATGAGAAAGGATATCCACTCCTGGTGGAGAATCCCTACCGACATCCTAATGGGTAGCGTCTGGAAGCGAATAGGGCCCCCTGGGAGAACAGTGCCATCAATTGCCGAGACTACCAATGGGGTAGTGAGAGGTGAAAGGGTAATCTTCATAGAAGAAGCAGTTCTCCAATCCATAAAATTGCCGGCAGCCCCGGAATCCAGATATGCAAGGGTTGACTGAGGAGAAGTGCCTACATGAAGGAACACCGGCAGGAGAAGACGAGAAGGTGATGTTTCTGGGTCCAATACTCCACCTTCCAAATGAATTAGACCCGAGCGTTTCCCGGATGAAGCGAGCAGGAGTCACGAAAATGACCCTTGCCCCCACAATAGAGGCACAAGCCCAGAGTTCTGCGCCTAGCACGTTCTTTGGGGGTTAGTCTGGTCCGGCCCAGCTGCATATGTTCCTCAGCAGGCAGAAGATGCTCCACGGGATGAAGGGAGGGGAGCTCAGACTGGCTAGGACCCAGAGAGTGCTGGCGTCTTTTTTCTAGGGATCTCTCCTGAAAACGAATGTCGATCTGATTGCACAAAGAAATTACATCGTCCAGACCGACGGGAATGGCTCTTCCCGCTAATTCGTCTTTCACTCGGTCAGAGAGGCCATGTAAAAAGGTAGCGACCAGGGCCTCATTATTCCAGCTCAATTCAGCTGTGTGGATACGGAACTGAAGAGCATATTGTCCCACTGAACTAGATTCTTGGCGAAGACGTAAGAGGGCACTAGCCGCTGAAGAAGCCCGAGCCGGCTCCTCGAAGATATTACGAAAGAGCTTCAAGAAGTCGGACAGGCTGGAAACCACCGGATCATTCTTCTCCCACAGGGGGGAAGCCCAGGCTAAAGCTTCACCGAAGAGGAGGGAAATGATATAGGCTACCTTAGCCCGGTCAGACAGGAAGTTTTGAGGCTGAAGCTTAAAATGAATCGTACATTGGCTGAGAAACCCCCTGCAGGCCTTGGAGTCCCCAGAGAAATGGAACGGAGCTGACAGTTTTAGTGAGTGTGTGGCTGCGACTGGTGCGATAGATACAGCCGCTGGTTGTACTTGAGGTTGCGGATTCGGGGTTCCCAAGGAGGCCTGAAGCTGCTCGAGTCTGATTTGATTCCTGGGTTTCAAGTCTGCGGACTATGCCCCGCAATGGATCATCCGCGGGGAGCGGCATGTCAGCCGGGTCCATGGCTGATCAAACTGTCAGGTCACCTGTGGCCAGATGACAGATGCACACCGTAGGGGGACAGGAGTGCACCACAAGATAGTGAACCCTATGGCTGACTGCTGCGGATAGGAAACTGGGTGGTTGTGGAAAGCGGGACCAGAGGAGCACAACCGGGATCCTACAGGAAGCTAGAGCCGAGATTCCCCAGGGCGCGGAGTCTAAGACCGAGCAGGTCTTCTCCAGAGCCTGTAGTGGTGAGGATGTTGCGCTGCAGCTAGGTCCAGGTCGTGGCCCCTAGAGTCTCCTAGCTCACGCCCCGTAGGGTAAGGGGGAAAGAGGGGAAGCAGCAGCACAAGATACAAGAATAGCGAAGGACAAGCCGAAGGTCAAGGGTCACAAGCAGACAGGGATAGTCAGGAACAAGCCAATATCGTAACAGAGAGACAGACTTAGCACACGGCAGGCAGGAACCCAAACACACGATGCATAAACAAACACGTTGATCAGCAAAGCAGGCTTGCAGTGCACAGGTTAATATAGTGTTCTGTGATGGGACCTGGGGTGGAGTCAGGCTGTGAGGAGATTATAAAGGAAGCCAGGTGAAAGGGTCTGGCCTTTAAGATGAACACATGAGGAGGAAAGGTAAGATGGCAGACAGACATTAATGCATATCCATGACATGCGTTGCTTGAACTGCCGGATCGTTTTTCCTACATAAAAAGCACCGCATCTGCAGATCATAAGATATACGACTCCTTCTGTGTTACACGTGGCATGAAATCGTGGAGAAAAACTTTCACCATTGGGTAGTTTGAATTTTTTTCCAGGTAATACCCAGGGGCAATAAGTGCATTGTCCACAGGTAAAAAGGCCTCAACCTATACTCGTTTGATCACGCTCTGGTCTATACTCGCTACTGGTTAGTCTGCTACCAATGGAGGTGGCCCTTCCAAATACTATCTCCGGGGTATTTCTCACATATTTACCAACTGTGGTATCTTCACTAAGTAGATACCAGTGTTGTTCCAAACTACTTCGCAGAGCTTGATGCTGTGCCGAATATTTGGTTATAAATTTGGTAGTTTGTTGATCTGAATTATTCTTGGGTCTAGAATATAGTAGGGATGTTCTTACTCTCCCATTGGCTTTATTATAAGCCCGTCGGAGGAGACTCTTACTGTATCCTCGTTTAAGCAATCTATTGCGCAGCTAACCAGCCTGCTGCCTGAAGTCTGCATCAAAGGTGCGGATGTATTGCGCATATGGTATGCTGTGCACTAAGGAGACGGGATGACTACTGTTGGCATGCAAAAATTGGAGAAGGGGTTGCCCCTGGGATAGTACGGACCGGTGCAATATAAAGAACTGACCAAAAACTTTATTTAACCACTTCAATACCATGCACTTATGCACCTTCCGACCCAGACCAATTTTCAGCTTTCAGTACTCTCACACTTTGAATGACAATTACTTAGTCATGCTACACTGTATCC
Organism: Rana muscosa; assembly: GCA_029206835.1. NCBI lineage: Eukaryota > Metazoa > Chordata > Amphibia > Anura > Ranidae > Rana > Rana muscosa. The sequence continues at coordinate 550,122,537 of CM055116.1, read as the reverse complement.
AAACAAAATTTTTATCATTTTCTTCTCACAAATAGAGCTTTCTTTTGGTGGTATTTAATCGCCACTGGGTTTTTTATTTTTTGCGATATAAGCAAAAAAACAGCAATTTTTAAAAAAAAAAACACTTTTTTTTAGTTTCTATTGTAAAATTTTGCAAATAAGTAATTTTTCTTCATAAATTTGTGCCAAAATGTATACTGCTACATATCTTTGGTAAAATGAACCCAAATTAGTGTATATTATTTGGTCTTTGTGAAAGTTATAGAGTCTACAAACTATGGTGGCAATCACTGAAAATTTATCACATCTGATCACGCCTGATGTACTAAAGGGATATCTCATTTCTTGAGACACTAACAAGCGAGGAAAGTACAAATACCCCAAAATTACCCCTTTTTGGAAAGTAGACAGTCCAAGGTATTTACTAAGAGGCGTGGTGAGTTTTTTGAAGTTGTATTTTTTTCCCACAATTCTTGGGAAAATTTAATTATTTTTTTTCTTTTTTTTTTACACAAACTGGTCATATTAACAGTTTTTTTCTCTCACACAGCATATGCATAATTGCAACTACACCCCAAAATACATTCTGCTACTCCTCCTGAGTGTAGCGATACCACATGTGTGAGACTTTTACACAGCCTGGCCACATACAGAGGCCCAACATTGAAGTAGCACTTTCAGGCGTTCTACAAGCATAAATCGCACATATCCTTTCTCAACCACCTATTACACTTTTGAAGGCCCTGGAGCACCAGGACAATGGAATTTTCCACAAAATGACCCCATTTTGGAAAGCACACACCCCAACGTATAATCTATGAAGCATTATGAGTCTTTTGAACGGTTCATTTTTTTCCAGAAGGTTTTGGAAAATGTGGAGAAAAAATGAAAATGCATTTTTTTTACACAAAGTTGTCAATTTATAAGATATTTCTAACGCATAGCATATACATAGCAAAAATGACACCCCAAAATGCATTCTGCTACTCCTCCTGAGTATAGCGATACCACATGTGTGAGACTTTTACACAGCCTGGCCATATACAGAGGCCCAACATTGAAGTAGCACTTTCAGGCGTTCTACAAGCATAAATCGCACATATCCTTTCTCAACCACCTATTACAATTTTGAAGGCCCTGGAGCACCAGGACAATAGAATTTTCCACAAAATGACCCCATTTTGGAAAGCACACACCCCAACGTATAATCTATGAAGCATTATGAGTCTTTTGAACGGTTCATTTTTTTCCAGAAGGTTTTGGAAAATGTGGAGAAAAAATGAAAATGCATTTTTTTTACACAAAGTTGTCCATTTATAAGATATTTCTAACACATAGCATATACATAGCAAAAATAACACCCCAAAATGCATTCTGCTACTCCTCCTGAGTATAGCGATACCACATGTGTGAGACTTTTACACAGCCTGGCCATATACAGAGGCCCAACATTGAAGTAGCACTTTCAGGCGTTCTACAAGCATAAATCGCACATATCCTTTCTCAACCACCTATTACAATTTTGAAGGCCCTGGAGCACCAGGACAATAGAATTTTCCACAAAATGACCCCATTTTGGAAAGCACACACCCCAACGTATAATCTATGAAGCATTATGAGTCTTTTGAACGGTTCATTTTTTTCCAGAAGGTTTTGGAAAATGTGGAGAAAAAATGAAAATGCATTTTTTTTACACAAAGTTGTCCATTTATAAGATATTTCTAATGCATAGCATATACATAGCAAAAATAACACCCCAAAATGCATTCTTCTACTCCTCCTGAGTATAGCGATACCACATGTGTGAGACTTTTACACAGCCTGGCCATATACAGAGGCCCAACATTGAAGTAGCACTTTCAGGCGTTCTACAAGCATAAATCGCACATATCCTTTCTCAACCACCTATTACAATTTTGAAGGCCCTGGAGCACCAGGACAATAGAATTTTCCACAAAATGACCCCATTTTGGAAAGCACACACCCCAACGTATAATCTATGAAGCATTATGAGTCTTTTGAACGGTTCATTTTTTTCCAGAAGGTTTTGGAAAATGTGGAGAAAAAATGAAAATGCATTTTTTTTACACAAAGTTGTCCATTTATAAGATATTTCTAACACATAGCATATACATAGCAAAAATAACACCCCAAAATGCATTCTGCTACTCCTCCTGAGTATAGCGATACCACATGTGTGAGACTTTTACACAGCCTGGCCATATACAGAGGCCCAACATTGAAGTAGCACTTTCAGGCGTTCTACAAGCATAAATCGCACATATCCTTTCTCAACCACCTATTACAATTTTGAAGGCCCTGGAGCACCAGGACAATAGAATTTTCCACAAAATGACCCCATTTTGGAAAGCACACACCCCAACGTATAATCTATGAAGCATTATGAGTCTTTTGAACGGTTCATTTTTTTCCAGAAGGTTTTGGAAAATGTGGAGAAAAAATGAAAATGCATTTTTTTTACACAAAGTTATCCATTTATAAGATATTTCTAACGCATAGCATATACATAGCAAAAATAACACCCCAAAATGCATTCTGCTACTCCTCCTGAGTATAGCGATACCACATGTGCGAGACTTTTACACAGCCTGGCCACATACAGAGGCCCAACATCCAAGTAGCACCTCCAGGCATTCTAGCAGCATTAATTGCACATATCATTTTCTGACTACCGATCACATTTTTGAAGGCCCTTCATATATCTAACACATAGCAGGTACATACCAAAGAACAAAAGATTACCTGTGGTTTTAGAAGTGCAGTGGTCCACAGAGGAGAGCATCGGTCCAGGCAGCAGGCAGGGATGAGGTCAGCGACAGCAAAAGCAATCATCCAGGCAGCAGGCAGGAATACTGTCCATAGTTCGCACAGGCAGAGATACTGTCAGCACAGCCAGAGCACAGCCAAAGCACAGGTCCAGGTAGCAGGCAGAGGTGTCCCGGCAGAAATGCTGTCCAAAGTCAGTAGAGGCAGCAGGCAGATATATGGTCAACACAGCCAAAGTATTGGTCCAAGCAGCAGGAAGAAACATGGTCCATAATGTCATGGGTCATTACAGGCAGTAATATGGTCAGCACAGCCAAATTATTGGTCCAGGCAGCAGGAAGGACCATCAAGCTTAGGGCCAGGGGGACAGGGGTAGAGGCTTCTCCCACCCAAATCGCTTTGAAGCCTCCGGGCAACCAGACCCTGTTCTTGGAGCACAGAAAACGAAAAACTGGTTTTCTCTACTCAGAACGCTATTCTGAAGCCCCTCACATATGTGAGACCCCTGTGTACTAAAAGTAGATGGCCAAAAGATCAGTCCAAGTGGCAGGCAAAAACATGGTCGATTAACAGGCCAAGGTCGGTACACGTGGAAGTCAGAAACGTGGTTTAAATCAGCAGGCAGAGGCATCGTCGGTAAACAGGCTGAGGTTGGTGCACGTGGAGGTCAGAAACGTGGTTTAAATCGGCAAGCAAAGACATTGTCGGTAAACAGGCCAGGGTCAGTTAATTAACATGGAAGGTAGTTAGTAACATGGTAGCAGGCAAATAGGGAAATGGCAGTCTGTTAATAATAAGGGGAACTAATGGATGTATGATAATTTTTGAAGCAATTTCCGATGCACAGGCCAGGTTGGGAGGGACAATCGGGACAATAATAGCTGGTGTCTCTTCTTACTCCTCCTCTGCTGCATACACGGCATTTCTTTTGGCGTCTTCTTCCAGATTCTGTGGGGGGATGCTAAAGGGATAGTGTCGCTCGTGAAGCCAACTCACACTATCAGAGCGAATGCTTCCTGGGGCGGGATCTTGTTGGTAAATGAGGGCATCGATGATATCTTCGATATATTGGAGGTAGTGGAGTCGGTGATTTTGAGTTGCTTTTTGGTAGCAGACAAACGAATTAAAAAGGGCCATGTGAAACGCAACTTTTTTGTGCCAATAACGGGACTTTCTGGTTGATAAATCCACCCCCCCATGTACAAATAAATCCACCCCCCCATGTACAAATTGTAGTCGTGGACACATTCGGGCTTTACAATGGAGCCGCGTCTTCTTGGGATCTCCACCATGGTGTCATTGTGGATCGTAGAGAGGATGTGGACATCTTTCTTGTCCCTCCACTTCATGGCCAACACCTCCTCGTTCCTCATGGATGCCGATTCTCCAGGTCGCAATTTTTTTGTCAATAAATTTTGTGGGAATCCCTTCCGGTTTTTTTTGAAGGTACCGCAGGCCGGGGTTTGTTTACTGTAAAGGTGGCGAAAAAGGGGCAGGCTGGTATAATAATTATCAACATATAAATGGTAACCTTTTCCGAACAGGGGGTATGCCAACTCCCAGACAATTTTCCCACTGGTTCCAATATATGTGGGGCAATCACGGGGCTGGAGCTGGGAGTCTTTGCCTTCATAGATCCTGAATTTGCAGACGTATCCAGTGGCTCGATCACATAATTTATTTAATTTTAACCCATACCTGGCTCTCTTGCTTGGTATGTACTGCTTGAACTGCAGTCGGCCGGTGAAATGTACGAGGGACTCGTCCACACAAATTTTTTGGTCTGGGATGAAAACTTCTTCAAATCGCTGGGAAAAGGCATTGATTAGGGGGCGTATCTTGTACAATTTGTCGTAGTTGGGATGATCTCTGGGAGGGCACTGTGAATTGTCATTGAAGTGGAGAAAGCGCATAATCATGTCGTATCTTTTCCTGGACATGACAGCGGAATATATGGGCATGTGTTGGATGGGGCGTTTGGACCAATATGAATGGACTTCGTTCTTTTTTGTAAGCCCCATATTGAACATAAGGCCCAAAAATAATTGAAATTCCTCCAATGTTAGACGCCGCCACTGGAACATGCGGGCGTAGGAAGAATCGGGGTTGGCAGCAATAAATTGGGATGCATACAGATTCATTTGATCCACTATATTCTGCAGCAAATCTTGTGGGAAAAATAAACAAAAATAATCAAATTTAGAAAAATTTGTAGTGTCGGGCTGCACACCTGGCTGTGCGGTGAAAGGGGGGATGATAGCGGATCCTGAGTTGGCAGGCAACCATAAGGGGTTTGCCAGGGCATCGGGAAGGTAGGATTGGGACTGGATTCTTCGGGTTGGGCGTGCATTTCCATTGCTTGTACTGGGCTCCTCTTCCTGGGGTATGGCGCTGCTGGTGGTGGGCAGTTCTCCTGATCTTGGTGCTGATCTTGGTGCTGATCTTGGTGCCGATCGCATTCTTTTGGGAGGGACGGTTTCCTCCGGGGACTCGGACTCTGAGCCACTATCCTCCACTGGCTCGTATTCCGAACCAGAATCGGATAATGGGAGCTCCCCGCTGCTCTCATCATCCGACATGGCAAGAATGGCATATGCCTCCTCAGGTGTGTAAACCCTTTGGGACATTATGGCAGTGCTTATTGGTGGGCCTGTGTAATGGTACTGCTGGTGGTAGTGGTGGCGGTCTGTGTGGTAGTACCGATGGAGGTATTAGTGGTGGGCCTGTGTGGTGGTACCGATGGCGGTATGGGTGGTGGTGGTACCGATGGCGGTACGGGTGGTGGTGGTGGCGGCAGTACCGATGGCGGTACAGGTGGCGGTACGGGTGGTGGTGGTAGCGATGGCGGTATGGGTGGTGGTGGTACCGATGGCGGTACAGGTGGTGGTGGTACCGATGGCGGTACAGGTGGTGCTGGTACCAATGGCGGTACGGGTGGTGATGGTACCGATGGCGGTACAGGTGGTGGTACAGGTGGTGGTGGCACTACCGACGGTGGTACGGGTGGTGGTACTGGTGGTGGTACCGATGGCGGCATTAGTGGTGATACTGGTAGCGGGCCTGTGTGGCAGTATAGATGCTGGGCCTGGTGGCGGTACTGGTGGTGGTACTGGTACCGATGGCGGTACTGGTAGCCTGTGTGGCGGTGCCAATGGTGGTACCGATGGAGGTGGGCCTGTGACAGATGATTGACAGATGGGCTGATTGATTGACAGATGGGCTGATTGATTGATTGACAGATGGGGTGATTGATTGACAGGTGGGGTGATTGATTGACAGATCGGCTGATTGATTGACAGATCGGCTGATTGATTGACAGATCGGCTGATTGATTGACAGATGGGCTGATTGACAGATGGGCTGATTGACAGATGGGCTGATTGACAGATGGGCTGATTGGCTGGGCTGATTGATGTGCTGGGCTGTGTGACAGGTCCTCTTTATGGGGGGGGGCGTGTTGTGCACTGTAAACTTATGTAGACAAACTACACTGAGCTAACTTAACTTCTCTCTCCTCACAGATCGGTGTGTGAGGAGAGAGCAGGGATCAGGTAGTAACTCCTGTGGACTTTGTTTACATTTGTGACCGGCTGTGATTGGACACAGCCGGTCACGTGGTAAACAGCCAATTCATTGGCTGTTTACTCTGATCGGGGACGTGCTGTGTCCAAGGGATACTCGCCTTCCCCGATCCCCGCTCTGCAAGCCTGTGGCGGAGCGCGCCGCCGAGTTTGTTTTCACAGGTGATCGGCTGTGACTTTGACACAGCCGATCACATGGTAAACAGCCAATGAAATTGGCTGTTTACCGTGATCGGGGAAGCGCTGTGTCCGAGGGACACATGCCGTCCCCCGCGGGCGCGCGCAAGGCATTATCCTGCAGGACGTCATATGACGTCCAGTATCGATAATGCAACCACTTCCCGGACGTCAATTCACTATTGACTGGGCGGGAAGTGGTTAAAAAAGTAGAAAGGATTTTATTATAGTAGGTCATAAAAAGTTCATCAATGAAACAAATATTTTCGGCAACACATAGAGATAATTACAATAGAAATGGAAACATATTTTGTGAATATCACATTGGAAGCCAATATACATTACATATGCACCCCTATGAGCAGATACTATACATCAGTACAAGGGGATACAAGTAAATACCCACATGTTTCGGATATGTTCGGGCAGTTTAATACCGAAGTGAATACGTTCCTTCTTCAAGGTAGGTATAAGGGCTGAGCAATGTGTTTAAGTTTAAATCTATAATTCAAAGAGAAAAACAATATATAAGAGTACAATAAATGGTTTTGCAAAGGCATTGCGTGTTTAGACATGATGCATGGCGTGCAGATGAGCATTTGGACAAAAGTGCCACAAGTGCCTTAAAAAAGCATTTAATCGTACTCAAAATAAAAGTCGACATGAACTCTTAGCTTCTAAAAAATTAAAATTGAATGAAACTGGTAATCGTATCATCACTACATATTCAAATGATCATACACAGATCAATAATATCTGTAGGAAGTTTTGGCACCTTCTAACTTCAGACCCGGTGGTGGGACCTCTTGTGCCCCCAAAACCAGCCATAACATACAGACGAGCAACCTCCATTGGAGACATACTCGTCCAAAGTGAATTTAAAGACTCCAACAGGGGAGATCCATGTAAAAATAGAGGAACATTTCCGTGTGGTGCCTGTCCATATTGCAAATATATGAACACAGACAAAGACATTCTTTTATCCAATGGTACCAAATTTCTGCCTACTGCCAAACCTCAGGAGTGGTTTACCTGATAAACTGCAGTTGCAACTGCTTTTATATAGGAAAAACCACTCAAAAACTATGGCAGAGATTTTATCGACATCTCAAAGCCATAAAAGACAAGGACCCTGACAGTACCTGGGGCAAACATACTCTTCAAACCCATGCTGGCATATGCCCCAAGATACGGGTGTTGGTCCTGGATCGGGTGCATCCTAGTTCCCGAGGGGGTGACTTTGACAAGCTCCTCCTCCAGCGGGAACTGAGATGGATTTCATCCTTGGACGCCACCTCTCCCCCGGGATTAAATCAGGCTTTTAATTTTAAACCGTTTTTACCTGGTTTCACATCTGGAACCTTTGATAAAGAATTGCTACACTAATACAAGAATCAGTACAACCCTTTCCTTCTCTTCCTTCTTTTTCTCCCCCCCCCCCTCCTTTTTTATGTAATTATTTATTATTTAACCCCCATAGCATGGTTTTGCAATATGCATCTCTTTCGCCTTGAGCACTTTGTTTGATATGACAATATGTATTCATTATAACATACTAATATGTGTCAGATATATCTCTTGTATACATGGCTGTACTGAACAGCTGCTTAAAGTATTTAAATATTTGTGTTAATTATATTTCCAAACATATAGGATGTCATATATGTGATTGGGCAAGCTCCCAGGAGAATATTGAATATAATTCCAACCGCAACATTTTTTAAATAAAATATTTAATGATTACCGTATTTATCGGCGTATAACACGCACCCCAAGTTTAGGAGGGAATTTTAAGGAAAAAAACTTTTAGGGGGGAAATTCAAGGAAAAAAAAATTACATTTAAATGCAGCATGCAGCCTTGCCCAGTGTCCATCTGCAGCCTTGCCCAGTGTCCATCTGTCCATCTGCAGCCGTGCCCAGTGTCCATCTGTCCATCTGCAGCCTTGCCCAGTGTCCATCTGTCCATCTGCAGCCTTGCCCAGTGTCCATCTGTCCATCTGCAGCCGTGCCCAGTGTTCATCTGTCCATCTGCAGCCTTGCCCAGTGCCTTTGGGATCGTGTCAGTCCCAGCGGTTTTTAAAATTTGGCGCCGATTTCTGTGGAGAGGAGCGAGCGGGGCCGAGTGTACTTCGGCTGGACTCGGCTCCTCTCGCAGTTCCGCCCATCTCCACTGACTGCGCCGCTGACGGAGAAAGCCGAGTGTACTTAGGCTAGACTCGGCTCTGCTCACAGTCACAGGCAGGACTGCGAGAGGAGCCGAGACTAGGCGAAGTACACTCGGCTTTCTCTATGTCAGCGGCGCAGTCAGAGATGGGCGGGACTGCGAGAGGAGCCGAGTAAAGCCGATTGTACTTCGGCTTCGGCTCCGCTCGCTCCTCTCGCTCGTTTTCAGCAGGGGAATTCGACGGAGTATCGGCGTATAACACGCACCCACGATTTTCCCCTGATTTTAAGGGGAAAAAAGTGCGTGTTATACGCCGATAAATACGGTACTTCCATTTCATTTTTCTTTTTGGTTCACTCTACTGGGTGAACTATCTTTCCCAGTCCCATGCGTGGCTAGCCGAGGCTCCCCGGCACGCAGGAGCCCCATGAACAGAGTGTCATGGAGCAGCACCCCCTGTTGAGGGGTGCATTGAGCGGTAGTTCAACATGCAGACGGCATCCCATTGTTGGCCGTCACCCGGCTCGACTATCGGCAGTGATCCCTTTTACTGTCTATGCCGAGACGGATTGGTGATCTTCCGAGCGTCTGATCTCGGCACGCATGCGCACCGAGCCTGGTTGGCTCGATTCTCCCGCTATCTTGCGTGCCGGCGGTCACGTCGACGTCTGACGTCATGGCGCTTATTTAGCGCGGCGGTGCCGGACGCTGTGTAGACCGAGGGGTGACGTCAGCTCCCCGAACACTGCCCTGATTTGACGCTGAGATGTCCACTGGGAGGACCTCCTCTCATCTTGCTGGCTCCTCCCCTTTTCTGGCTTTCTAATTCTGGTGCCCACACCCACTGCTTGATTGGTCAATCGACCAACAGCTGACCTATTTAAATGTCAGCAACAAATGTACTAGATCTCGCTGTAGAGATGAGATCCATTTGGCACCATGACACCATCATAGGTAAGACTATACTTATTGCTTACTTAAGCGAATCTTGGGGAACCACATTTATTGTTATATATAAAAATATTTCCTTACAAACAATCTCTCCATATGAGAATTGACTCCATCTCTTGCCTTTCAGGGCAGTCTCCGGTGTTTACTGGCCCATTCCTGTGAGCCTTGACGGTGCTGTGCATGGTGTATTGGAACAAAGACACTACTATATAATCAGCTTGGTGTTTTAATGGAATATTTCCAGGTCCAACATATATATTTGCTTTTTATGTCTGCCTAAATAACTTCATGGGCTTGCTGACGCATATATATTTCCTTCTTGCTTCTTTTTGAAGCATATATAAGTCCTCTAATGTTTTTCACTAAACATATTACTTATCATCATCTATTGGACTAGAAATTTCCAAACTCCATGGAGCTCACCCAAAGACATCCAACTCTACACTTGTGTGTTGTCAGAAAAAGATTTTTGTGATACGTAAGTAATATTTTTCTCTATATCCCTTTATCTCACATATCAACCATAAAAAAAAATTAAAAAAAATAATTTTTTTTTAATTTTATTTTTTTGGGGTATAACTTTTGTCCAAATGCTCATCTGCACGCCATGCATCATGTCTAAACACGCAATGCCTTTGCAAAACCATTTATTCTACTCTTATATATTGTTTTTCTCTTTGAATTATAGATTTAAACTTAAACACATTGCTCAGCCCTTATACCTACCTTGAAGAAGGAACGTATTCACTTCGGTATTAAACTGCCGAACATATCCGAAACATGTCAGTATTTACTTGTATCCCCTTGTACTGATGTATAGTATCTGCTCATAGGGGTGCATATGTAATGTATATTGGCTTCCAATGTGATATTCACAAAATATGTTTCCATTTCTATTGTAATTATCTCTATGTGTTGCCGAAAATATTTGTTTCATTGATGAACTTTTTATGACCTACTATAATAAAATCCTTTCTACTTTTTTAAATAAAGTTTTTGGTCAGTTCTTTATATTGCACCGGTCCGTACTATCCCAGGGGCAACCCCTTCTCCAATTTTTTCAATTATTCATTGGGATGTGACCGGTTGCTTGGAACTAACCATAATACACTGCTACAGCTTCATCTTATAACCTCTTTATATACACTGTTGGCATGCAACAACGTGTTGCCAGTTGTTTTTTTGCGATAGAGTTTGGTGGCTATATTGTTGCCGGAATCCCTGTAGACAAGCAGGTCCAGAAATGAAATATGTTGAGAATGCCACTCAAAAGTAAATTTTAGATTGTAATTATTCATATTGAGTTCTCGTAGGAACTCATTGAGGGAAGGCACCGTACCAGTCCAAATTACCATAATATCGTCAATGTACCTGAACCAGCACAGGGTCTGGTCCAGGTATTGTTGACATTTATCACTGGAAAAAATCTCTCGTTCCCACCCCCCAGGTACAGATTTGCGTAGGCAGGCGCACAACAAGTGCCCATTGCCACGCCCTGTACCTGCAGGTAGTGGGACCCGAGAAATGTAAAATGGCTGTGTTTCAGGATGAATGATAGCAATTGGATTATGAAGGACTGGAATTTCCATTGCCTATGGTCCTGTTCTTTGAGGAACATTTCAACAGTTTTGAGGCCTAGATCATGTGGTATGCTGGAATAAAGGGCTTCCACATCTATAGTGACAAAGATTGCCTCTGGTGGAATGGCGAGGCCATCTAGTCTCCTGAGGAGATCCGATGTGTCTCACACATATGAGGGCAGTCCAGTCACATGGGGCATAAGAAAGAAATCAATGAATCGACTGGCATTCTCCGTCATGGATCCTATGCCAGAAATAATAGGTCTGCCTGGTGGCTTATTGCGGTTTTTGTGGATTTTTGGGATTGCATAGAAAACAGGCTCCCTAGGGAAGTGTCATGGATATGCATTAATGTCTGTCTGCCATCTTACCTTCCTCCTCATGTGTTCATCTAGAGACCAGACCTCCTTCACCTGGCTTCCTTTATAATCTCCTCCCAGCCTGACTCCACCCCAGGCCCTATCACAGAACACTATATTAACCTGTGCACTGCAAGCCTGCCTTGCTGATCAACGTGTTGGTTAGGCATTGTGTGTTTGGGTTCCTGCCTGCTGTGTGCTACGTCTGTCTCTCTGTTACGTTATTGGCTTGTCCCCGACTATTCCTGTCTGCTCGTGACCCTTGACCTTCGGCTCGTTCTTTCGTTATCCTTGTCTGCTTGTGGCCCCTGACCTTCGGCTTGTTATCCGGTTCTCCCTTATCTTGTGCTGCTGCTTCCCCTCTTTTCCCCTTATCCTACGGGGCGTGAGCTAGGAAACTCCAGGGGCCGCGACCTGGTCCCAGCCTGCAGCGCAACATCCTCACCACTGGAGGCCCTGGAGAAGACCAGCTGGATCTTAGACTCCGCGCCCTGGGGAATCTTGGCTCTAGCTTCCGTTAGGATCTCGGTTGTGCTCCTCTGGTCCCGCTTTCCACAACCACCCAGTTTCCTACCCGCAGAAGCCAGCCATAGGGTTCACTACCTCGCGGTGCACTCCTGTCCCCCTACGGTGTGCATCTGTCACCTGGTCACAGGTGACCCTGACAGTTTGATCAGCCATGAACCCGGCTGACATCCCGCTTCCCGCGGATGATCCATTGCAGGGCATAGTTCGCAGACTCGAAGCCCAGGAATCAAATCAGACTCAGGTGATGCGATTCCTCCAGGATCTGGCTTCTCGATTCGAGCAGCTTCAGGTCTCCTTGGGAACCCCGAGTCCGCAACCCCAAGTACAACCAGCGGCTGTACCTATCGCACCAGTCGCAGCCTCACACTCACTAAGATTGCCAGCTCCGTCCCGTTTCTCTGGGGACTCCAAGGCCTGCAGGGGGTTTCTCAGCCAATGCACAATTCATTTTGAGCTTCAGCCTCAAAGCTTTCTGTCTGACCGGGCTAGGGTAGCCTATGTCATTTCCCTCCTCTCCGGTGAAGCTTTGGCCTGGGCTGCCCCCCTGTGGGAGAGGAACGATCCATTGGTTTCCAGTCTGTCCGATTTTATGAAGCTTACCCTTTCACCTCTCACTACCCCATTGGTAGTCTCGGCAATTGATGGCACTGTTCTCCCAGGGGGCCCTATTCGCTTCCAGACGCTACCCATTAGGATGTCGGTAGGGATTCTCCACCAGGAGTGGATATCCTTTCTTATTCTACCCAAGGCCTCTACCCCAGTTGTATTGGGCCTCCCTTGGCTACAGCTCCACTCTCCACATGTGGACTGGGTCTCTGGGCAGATCCTGGCCTGGGGTTCCTCATGTTTCTCGTCGTGTCTTCTCAAGGTGACCCCCAAGGAGAGTCTTCCGATTGCTGCCACTTCTGTTTCTTCTGATCTTCCTGCTGCATACAGCGATTACCGGGATGTGTTCTGTAAGAAATCAGCTGAGGTGCTTCCTCCCCACAGGTCTTTTGACTGTGCTATTGATCTTGTCCCCGGAGCAACTCTACCCAGGGGTCGTACCTACCCTCTGTCCATCCCAGAGACCCAGGCCATGTCGGAGTATGTCGCAGAGAATCTGGAGAGAGGTTTCATCCGGAAATCCTCATCGCCTGCAGGGGCAGAGTTCTTTTTTGTTGCCAAAAAGGATGGTACCTTAAGACCCTGCATCGATTATCGGGGGTTTAAATGCGGTTACTATTAAAAATCGATACCCCTTACCCTTAATATCTGAGCTATTCGATAGGTTGAAGGGTGCCTCCATTTTCACCAAGTTGGATCTCAGAGGCGCGTACAATCTCATTCGGATACGGGAGGGTGACGAATGGAAGACTGCATTCAACACTAGAGACGGGCATTACGAATATCTGGTGATGCCTTTTGGTCTGTGTAATGCTCCAGCCGTGTTTCAAAACTTTGTCAATGAAATTTTCAGAGATCTGCTGTACCAGTTTGTTGTCATCTATCTGGATGACATTCTGATCTTTTCTGAAAATCTGCTCGTCCACAGAAACCATGTCCGCACTGTACTTCAACGTCTTAGAGAGAACAATCTCTATGCCAAGCTGGAGAAATGTTCCTTTGAATGTTCTGAGGTCCTGTTTTTGGGGTGCTTCGTCTCATGTTCGGGTCTTCGTATGGACCCTGGGAAGGTCTTGGCTATCACCAACTGGCCTCTTCCTGCTAGCCTCAAGGCCACACAGCGCTTTCTTGGCTTCACTAATTATTATAGGCAGTTCATAAGGAATTACTCTTCCATTGCCGCGCCTATTATCGCTTTGACCAAGAAGGGTGTGAATGCCAGAGACTGGCCTCCCGAAGCTGTCTCTGCATTTCACAACCTGAAACAGGCCTTTGTTTCTGGCTCCCACTTGAGGAGACCAAATCCTGGGAATGCATTTTTTATTGAAGTGGACGCTTCCTCAATGGGGGTGGGAGCTGTGCTTCTTCAAATCTTTGAGAAGAGACGCCAACCATGTGCGTTCTTCTCCAAAAAAAATTCTCAGGCAGAGAGGAATTATGCCATCGGTGATCGGGAACTTCTCGCAATTAAATTGGCGTTAGAGGAGTGGCGTCATCTCTTGGAGGGTTCCCCTCACTCCATAACGATCTTTACCGATCACAAGAATTTACAGTATCTACAGAATGCTAAACGTCTGAATCCTAGACAGGTCAGGTGGAGTCTCTTCTTTGCCCGTTTTAATTTCACGATTACCTACAAACCTGGTTCCTGCAACGGTCGGGCTGATGCGCTCTCTAGGTCATTTGACACTTTGGACGAGGAGTCCGCCCCTGAACCTGAGCCGATCATTCCAACCTCATGCATTGTTGCCCACTCTACCACCCTGAAGTCAAAAATTCCGCCTGGTAAGACCTTTGTCCCCACTGAGCTAAGAGCTAAGATCCTTCGTTGGGGACATGATTCCAAGGTGGCAGGGCATTCTGGATTCCTCCGATCCTTCCTACTCATCAGTCGTCACTACTGGTGGCCTAATCTCCGCTCAGACGTCAAAGACTACGTTAAAGCTTGTCATGTCTGTGCTCAGTCCAAATCCTCCACACAAGCTCCTGCTGGTCTCCTCATGCCCTTGCCCATTCCTAAGGAACCCTGGGCCCATATTGCCATGGATTTTATCACCGATCTCCCACTGTCTGAGAATAATACAGTCATTTGGGTGGTAATCGATCGATTCTCCAAGATGGCTCATTTTGTTCCTCTTCCTGGTCTTCCTTCTGCCCCTGCCTTGGTTCCCATTTTCATTCGAGAAATTCTCCGCCTACATGGGGTCCCTTCTCATATTGTTTCCGACAGGGGAGTCCAATTCACGTCTCGTTTTTGGAGAGCCTTTTGCAAATCCCTCAATATTGTCTTGGATTTTTCTTCTTCTTACCATCCCCAATCCAATGGACAGACTGAGAGGGTTAATCAGGAGTTAGAGGTCTTTCTTCGCACCTTTGTGTCTTCTCACCATGACGATTGGTCCTCTCTACTCCCGTGGGCAGAATTCTCCCATAACAATCATGTGAATACCAGTTCGCAGAAGACACCCTTTTTCACAGTTTATGGAATACACCCTCAACTTCCTCTTCCCATGATCTGTTCTCCTGACGTTCCAGCTTTGGCTTCGGTTCAGGAGTCTCTCAATTCCGTTTGGGGTCACGTTCATGATTCCCTCCGGGCAGCTGCTGAAAAATTCAAAGGCTTTGCCGACCGCCGCAGGCGTAAACCGCCTTCTCTTCAGCCAGGGGACAAAGTCTGGCTCTCTACCAGGAACATCAAGCTCCGAGTTCCTTCTCTGAAGTTTGCTCCACGATTCATCGGTCCATACACGGTAACTGCTAAACTGAATCCGGTTTGTTTCAAACTCCAGATTCCTAAGAGCCTTAAAATCACTAACTCCTTTCATGTTGCTCTTCTAAAGCCTTTAGTCCTCAACAAATTCTCTCGTCCTCTCCCTACCGTAGCGCCTGTCTCTGAGGATAATCAGGAGTACGAGATCAGTCAAATTCTGGACTCCCGACTCTGTAAAGGCGTTCTTCAGTACCTCGTTCATTGGAAAGGGTTTGGTCCTGAGGAGAGGTCTTGGATCACTGCATCTGAGGTCTTTGCACCTCGTCTGTTAAAGGAGTTTCATCTGAAGTTTCCCTCTAAACCTGGGCCCAGGCGGGGAAGGGGGAGGCCTTGTAAGAGGGAGGGTACTGTCATGGATATGCATTAATGTCTGTCTGCCATCTTACCTTCCTCCTCATGTGTTCATCTAGAGACCAGACCTCCTTCACCTGGCTTCCTTTATAATCTCCTCCCAGCCTGACTCCACCCCAGGCCCTATCACAGAACACTATATTAACCTGTGCACTGCAAGCCTGCCTTGCTGATCAACGTGTTTGTTAGGCATTGTGTGTTTGGGTTCCTGCCTGCCGTGTGCTACGTCTGTCTCTCTGTTACGTTATTGGCTTGTCCCCGACTATTCCTGTCTGCTCGTGACCCTTGACCTTCAGCTCGTTCTTTCGTTATCCTTGTCTGCTTGTGGCCCCTGACCTTCGGCTTGTTATTCGGTTCTCCCTTATCTTGTGCTGCTGCTTCCCCTCTTTTCCCCTTATCCTACGGGGCGTGAGCTAGGAAACTCCAGGGGCCGCGACCTGGTCCCAGCCTGCAGCGCAACATCCTCACCACTGGAGGCCCTGGAGAAGACCAGCTGGGTCTTAGACTCCGCGCCCTGGGGAATCTTGGCTCTAGCTTCCGTTAGGATCTCGGTTGTGCTCCTCTGGTCCCGCTTTCCACAACCACCCAGTTTCCTACCCGCAGAAGCCAGCCATAGGGTTCACTACCTCGCGGTGCACTCCTGTCCCCCTACGGTGTGCATCTGTCACCTGGTCACAGGTGACCCTGACAGGAAGGCTATATTAAAGAAATTGTATGTAGATTTATCAATGAGTGCAGCTGTGTAAGCCGTGTAGATTAATAGTTTAAATTCCAATTTAAACTGGGCTATGATCTTCCGAGCATGCGTCGACTTGATTCTGAGCATGCATGTTTTTTCGGAGTTCCATACAGATGAACGGAATTTCCGCTAGAAATTTTTTCCGTCGGAAAAAAAGAGAACATGTTCTCTTTCTAACTCTGTCGGAATTTCCGACGGAAAAAGTCCGATGGGGCATACACGCGGTCGGAATATCTGATGAAAAAACTCTGTCTGACTTTTTTCCTCGGAAATTCCGACCGTGTGTACGCGGCATTATGCAATATGCTCTTAAAGCACACCCATTTTTCCCTCCGTGTTCTTTGTTCCTAAGATTTTATCCCATTTAATATCTTCTAGCAAGGAGCATAGTTTATGGAAGTTGGCTCTTTTGAAATTCAGTGTCTTTGTATTCCCCTTATGTGTACTATTTGTGTGATTTATACTGAAACTATTTGACCTGTAGTCGCTCTTTCCCAAATTGCCCCGTATTTCTACAATTGCGATCAGGTCTGTATTGTTAGTAATCAGTAGGTCTAGTAACGCATTGTTCCTTGTTGGTACAATTACCATCTGACCCATGAAATTGTCCTGTAAGACATTTAGGAAATGGCGAGCCTTAGCAGAATGCGTGGTTCCCAGTCTATGTCTGAATAATTAAAATCCCCATCCTTGCCGCCATTCCAAATTGTGATAGGAGGTCTGCCTCCCCCTCCTCCCTCTGGTTAGGGGGCCTATAGCATACTCCCAGTATTACGTTCCCCTTGGTTTCCTCCCTTTGTAGCTCTACCCATAAGGATTCCACCTCCTCCCTTGCTCCATTAGAGATGTCGTCCCTCAAATTTACTTGTACATCATTTATGATATACAGGCCTACCCCCGCCCCTTTTTTACCCTCCCTATCTCTGCGATATAGGGAATACCCTTGAATGGTTGCCACTGCCAGACAATCATGAGAGCTGTTGAACCAAGTCTCTGAAATTCCAACAAAATCTAAATTCTCCTTGTATAATAGCATCTCTAGTTCTCCCATTTTGACCGCCAGACTCCTGGCATTAGTGAACGAGCCACGCAGTTTTGAACGGTTGCATACTATCTCCTTATTGGGTATTGTGAGGTTGCAAATAGGACTTGTAACTATACTTACCTCGAGTTTAGGTGCTTTAGTCAACCTACCACTAATGCCCCCAATACTACCCTCTGGAATTTGTTCCACGCTGGTAACCCTACATCTGGACCCTCCCCCCGTCGCCTAGTTTAAAAGCCCCTCTAACTTATCGTCTATCTTCTCTCCCAGCTGAGCTGCACCTTCCCCATTTAGGTGCAGTCTGTTCCTGCTAAAGAGTTCTCCAGAAACCCAAACCCCCTCCTTTCTACACCAGCTTCTCAGCCACTTGTTTACTTCCCTAATCTCCCGCTGCCTTTCTGGTGTGGCTCGAGGTATTTCTAAAAATACTACCTTGGAGGTCCTATTCCTCAATTTAGCTCCTAGGTCCCTAAAATCTTTTTTTAGGACACTCATTCTTCCTCTGACTTTGTCAACGTGCACCATGACAGCCGGGTCTTACCCAGCCCCTCCCAGTAATCTGTCCACCAGATCCGCAATGTCCCGAACCATACATCAGGTATTCCCAGCAGAGTGCCGCACCCTTACACCAGGTATTCCCAGCAGAGTGCCCCCTTACATCAGTCATTCCCAGCAGAGTGCCACCTTACATCGGGTATTCCCACCTTACAGTGTTTTATAAATGTACTGTACTCACGACACGCCACCCCACAATCCGCCCAATAACAATAGGTTTCCACCTATGACGTTGCATGCATGCAGAATCTGACATTTAGATTCTGACACCTTCCGCACTCTCCCCAGTTTGCCTCTCATCGGATATTGCATCCAATGAACTGCGCATGCCCAGTGTAAACATCCAGCCAGCTGATCGGAATATCAGCTGGAGTGAAGTTACGTAGTACGCATGCGTAGTTCGTCGGATGCATTATCCTGTGGGAGGCACTTTTCAATAGAACACCGACTCCCTGCAATACAGATAAATAAAAATGAAAAAAAAAAATGGCCCTTCGGGTCTGGTATGGATTTTTAACCAGACCCCCCCCAGTCCATACCAGACCCTTATCCGAGCATGCAGCCTGACAGGTCAGAAAAAGGGGGGGCGAGCGAGCACCCCCCCTCCTGAACCATTCCAGGCTGCATGCCCTCAACATGGGGGGTGGGTGCTTTGGGGCAGGGGGCTCTGATGATTTAATTTATAAAATATGGCACCAAACGTGGCACCCTGGCATCAATGCATTTCATTGGGGAATTTCAAATAAGAAACCAAGCTATTCCTAAATGAAAACCATCTTGGCTCACCCAAATTCCACTTGTTTTATACTCTTGGGCATCTTACTATATAGAAAAGTTCAACTTGGCCCGAGCCAAGTGATCTAAATCACCAAACTTGGCACCCTGACAGACATTTTTTTTCAATGGGAAATTCTGAATAAGAAGCCAAGCCATTCCTATATAAAAACCCTTTTGGCTCACCCAAATTTCACTCATTCATTGGGCATCCTTCTATATTGAAAAGTTCAATTTGGCCTGAGCCAAGTGATTTAAATTGTAAAATATGGCACCAAACGTGGCACCATGACAGCCATGCATTTCAATGTGAAAATCTGAATAAGAAACCAAGCAATTGCTATATGAAAACTATCTTGGCTCACCCGAATTCCACTTGTTTTATACTAATTAGTAGGGATGAGCCGAACACCCCGTTTGGTACGCAAACAAAAATTTTGTGCGAACACCATTAAATTCTATGAGATACAAACGTGAAAAATCAAAAATGCTAATTTTAAAGGCTTATTTGCAAGTTATTGCCATAAAAAGTGTACGGGGACCCGGGTACTGCCCCAGGAGACATGTATCAATGCCTTTGGCCAATTATGGCTCTCTCAGCAGAGCACACTATGATTGGCCAAAGCATGCAGGTGCATGCTTGGGCCAATCATCATACAGCAATGCACTGCGATCTCCCGCGAACGCCCCATATATTTTGTTCGTTTTAGAACAAACGAACCCAAACAAACGAACTCGAACCGCAGGCTAATTTCTCTTAATTGGGCATCCTTCTATAGCCAGGAGGCTCCTGTGCAGTATCTGGCAGCTGGGGCCACTAAAGGTGAACTCTCTAGGCCACAAAAAGCCATAGAAGGACAGGTAGATGGCCGCTTGGATGACCAGGCTGGGTAAGAACCCAAATGGGGAACGTTAAAGGATGGCAGACATGTCCGTGAAGATGGCACTTGTGATTGGTAAGCGCTTGCTATTGGCTACGGCCTGATGTCTCTGGATGCCGCATAGGATGGATTTGACTGCGTGGGCTGGGAGCAAGGACGGCTTACCTGGGTCCTGTAAGGACAATAAATGCTGGATGCCGGCTAAGTACAGTCTGATGGTGTTATGAGATAGGGCCAGCTGCATGTGGCAATATGATATAAAGGCCAGGATGTGCTTGATGTCTCATGTCTCATGTCGCCGCCCCGAGGTATTAGGCTGGAAACCTGTCGTAGGCGTTCCAGGCAGTATGATAGGCCTTCAGTGTGTTGCAGGACAACGACTGGTTAATGAGATCGGTCGCATTGTGAAGGTAGTGTAGCGAGTATTTAAATTTGGGGGGGAGCATCTGGGTTATTTAACCCAGATGTACTAATTGTTAGGGAATCTGAGAATCCCTTTTGTGGTTCTTGGAGGACTCTGGTGGTGTAAGGTTCCCTGTGGCCTGCAGGTGGCGTTGTCGCCCTGGGCAGGAGTTGAACCTGCACCGCAAGACTGTACCTTTTTGTCCTTTCCTGGCGCCGGTGCAGCGGGGCAGGGAACCTGCTGTGGCGCAAAGGGAGAGGAGATAAAAGAGGCGGACGCCCTGACCTCGGGGTTCAGAGTTGGAGGACGCGGCCGCACCCAGTCACCTTCGGCCTGGGTGCTGGCGTTCCGGAGTTCCGGGCCCAGGTGCCCTTGACCTGGCCGGAGCGAGGGATGGAGTCCATCCCAGGCACCTTAAGCCTGGGGTGAGGTACTACGGCCAAGGCCTGGAGCCCAGGACTTAGACTTGGTTCCGCGAGGGTGGAGGAGTCCGAGGGGCCCTAAGGTGTTGGGACCCGTATCTGAGACGAGGAGGCCGGGGAGTGTAACCCTTCCGAATAGCCCGGTACAGCATTAATCCGTTGACGACGGGGCCTCTGGTAACTTCCTTGGAGGGATATCTTCCCCCTGACAGGGGCTGCAACGTAGTGAAGGTAACTCCAGTTCCTGTTCACTAGAGTCGCTGGAAGAGACTCTGCAACTAAAAAGTCCATTTAACAGCCACTGTGCTTAGCAACCGTTGGTGAAACCTCAACGGTTTAGTTTCTTTGAGGACTGTGCCTTAACCTACTCCCCACCAATACTGAACTGTTCTATGGGTCTCAAACTGTCTGCTCGCAAAGGACTATTTGTTTGCCGTTATGGAATAAATAAGTGTTGGACCTTTTCAGTTTGTGGTACTCCAATTACTGGGAGAAAAGGGGGTTATCAGCAGAACAGACTTGGCTCTGAGCGTATACACAGCCCGAATGTAATTTTATGCTGGCCTTCACCTCTACATGCTGTAATCTAGAGGACATGGGCCGTGGCGCACCTCGCTCTCCCCTTCTAGGTACCCCTAGACCGAAGCCAAAGTAACCATTAAAGAAGTGAGAGAGGGTGAGGCCGCTACAGTATAAAAAACAAAATTGTGCGCTCTGTGATTAAATGATTACAGTGGAACCTCAGTTTACGAGTAACGCGGTTAACGAGCATTTTGAAAGAAGAGCAACTTTTAAAAAAAAATTCAGACTCGGTTTGCGAGTGTTGTCTTGCAAAACAAGCAGAATTCAAGATAATTGGGTGTGCAGTACCACATTTGGCCTGAGGTGCGGGGGGCG
Organism: Rana muscosa; assembly: GCA_029206835.1. NCBI lineage: Eukaryota > Metazoa > Chordata > Amphibia > Anura > Ranidae > Rana > Rana muscosa. The sequence continues at coordinate 550,100,966 of CM055116.1, read as the reverse complement.
CCGGAGCCGAGCAGAGCCGATCTGAGCCGTTCGTAAATACTCGGAAATACTCAGTTCCCGGGTGTTTCCGAGCCTTTCCAAAGGGTTTCCCGAGGTCAGCCGAGCTGTCCCCGGGCCTTTCCGAGTGTTTCCGAGGCTCTCCGGCGCACCCCCCCCACCTCTGGCCACATGCGGTATTGCATGCCATTGAAGTCAATGCGGAACAAATTATTTTAGTTTCCATTGACTTCTATGGGGAAACTCGCTTTGATATGCGAGTGCTTTGGATTACGAGAATTCTCCTGGAACGGATTATGCTCGTAATCCAAGGTTCCGCTGTATGAATAAATGACCCAACAGCTGCATTAATATGTATGTACACAAGATAAAATAAGAAAAATGCTGCGCTGTTTTTATTGTGATAATAAAATCAATATGCAAATAAACAAATATTTATAAACAATGAAAGTCCATTCATGTGATCCACAAAACGTAGTGATAATTGAAGTGAAAAAAAAGATCCAAAACACCAAAAAGTCCTGGTTGTGAAAGAAAAATAGTGATATCCTTCCAAATCAACTGCAGGTGTTAAACCTCGTGCTCCCCGGGAGGTAATTAAAAGTAAAGATATCCTCTAACCAGATATCCTGACCTTTCAAGGCCGATATGTGCATCAGTGAGTTGTTACCCCTCACTACAGGTATATGCAGCTCAGCTTTTCCACCTGTTATAGGGAACGCCAATATTGTGTATCGATTTCCCACAGGGCTCAGATCCAATTGAGGCATATGTCAGGAAGAAGAGGAAACACACCTCATTGCGCAACATCCAGTTAAAAGCACAAGAGTTTTACTAAAATTCTACTAGTTGCAACAAGGCTTATTATACAGGTATATCGCAATATACATCAGTCCCACGCTCTGGTTGTGTACTGAGACCATCACCGCTATTCCTTGCTTCGCTGACGTACGTTTCGTTCAACATAACGTTATCAACAGGCAGTAAGGCGCATTGTGAAGGTGTTCCCTTAACCCAGTGTAGCGGGGTCTCCTTTAAGGCTCTCAGGACGACCTTACCCAGAACCCCATTCGGTACCCAGGATGCAATGTTTCCACCCCAGAGACTCATGGGTGGGGTTATGTAAGGAGGAGGCGAGGCTGCGCTCGGTGGCATCTGACTCTGTTTCCTCAAACGCTGCTGAGCCGGAGACCAGACCGCTGCAGACGCTGTGTGTGGAGACACAGCAGGTGGAAGTTCCCGGACTGGGATCGCGTCCGGAGGGGTGAGCGAGCACATGCTCAATCCACAAATACTGTATACCATTGTTAGGCCTACAGACTGCCGTGGCCCACCAGTTCCTATTTCAGTTTCCCCTCCCCTGGAGATCCATAGCTGAACTGAGTCAAACGGATCTCTAGTGGAGTGTACTGTGTTTGCATTTTCTTTCCCTTGGATTACAAATGTGTTCCTGAAATGTGCACCACCGTTTAAAGACTGCATGCGAATAATTTTACCCCCCTAGAGACTGAGTTATATGGTCAGGCCTGGCCATCTAGATAGATTATTTAGTTGCTGCGCCATAGGGTGCATAGTGAAGTACTGTTACACGTGGCGCGTGTGCGCCATATATTACTAGTTGTAGTGTGTCTATTGCTGCAGGGCTCTGCAGAAATATTCCTGTGATTTGTTATAACTGTTGATTTTATTGCCAGAAGAAAGTAAACTCGTTATTCTTCTATCACTGCATTGGTGTCTGAATTTAACCATAGAGCATAAGATATATATATATTACCCTAGACTAACTGTGCCAGAAGGGGGTCGAGTAAATTGCCAGGGGTTGGCGGAGCTGTCTTCAGGGCCCAAACTAAATCTGCGGCCCTCTTAGCTGAAGGTATCGCTACACGTGGGGGTTCTCGTCCGGGATCCTGATACAGCAGGTGAACGCCAGAAGTGCCGGCATGGACCCCATGGACCCGCAAGCAGTAGAAGCGTGGTGCAAAGCCTCTAGGGCAGAGCCAAACCGCTCGATAGTCATCAGCCTCCCTGGGGAGGAATGGTCGACTGAGATGGTAGAGGAGTTAATGAAGTCAGTGTCCCCAGATCACACACCGTGGGTGACGGAGATAAAGTCAGACCCAGACACCTCATATCAGTATGCACTAGTGGAGTACGGGGACGGGATGCCAGAGGCTTGCAAGTGTGTGCGGACGCCAGACAACAGAACCTATAGGTTGGCGCACGCAGCAACTGTAAAGAAGGAACCATCACCAACGGGATCATCGCAGGCTGCGGCCCGTACCTCACCAGAAAGAGGAGACGGGGTGATGCCCCCGGTGGCACCTGCACCTGCCACTGCTATATCACCAGAATTGATAAAGGCAATAGGGGATCTGCTAACCAAATGTCAGAAGACAAGCACGGTGCATGTAGAGACTAGCTACCGGAGACTAAAGACATTCTCAGGGAAGCTCCCTGTCCCTGCAGGGGAGGAAGACTTCGATACTTGGGTGGAACGGGCATTGCAGGCAGTGGAGGCATGGGAGGTGCCTGAAGCACAGAAGAGGCAACGAGTGATAGAAAGCCTTAAAGGCGCAGCAGCAGAAGCGGTGAAAAGTTTCCGGTTTGGAAATACAGGCTGCATGGCTCAAGACTGTCTAGCCATGCTCCAGGAAGAGTTTGGTCAGCTAGAAAAGGTGACAGAGATGGTCTACCAATTTGAACATACTTTCCAACAGCCGAAGGAAAAGCTTTCAGAGTATGTCAGAAGACTGAACAGGTTGCTGTGTAAGATTGTCTTGAAGAAGGGAATGATGCCCCAAGATACAGATGCGGCAAGAATGAAGCAAGTCTTAAAGGGAGCTTTGCGCTCGGATCCAGTCTGGTTGCACCTGAAAAACTCAGGAGGAGGAACGTCACTGACTTACTTTGATTTGATAAAAGTCATCAGAGATGAGGAGGCACTGCAGAAGGATCAGGCAATGATAAAGACAAGTCATGAACCTACACCAGTGATGGTCAACTCGCTCATGACTCCAGAAAGGGACTCAGAAGTGGACACTTTGAAATCACAAATGTCTCAGGTGTTAGAGATGCTAACCTCTCTGATGGCGAAAGACACACAGGGTCCAGAGAAAGAGGTAGCGAGAAAGGAACTGTTCCCAGCTGTTTCGGCACCCGCATCTCTGCAAGACTGGGGGGACATAATCTGTTTTAATTGTGGGGGAGTTGGCCACATTACAGCTACATGTTCCAGTCCCAAGAAGAAGAAAACAGATAACCGCAAGCCGGCGGGAAACTCCAGAGGGCCCCGGTGAAGGAGTCAAACCGGGTGCCCATCATCTTCAGTGAGCTCCAAGCTGAATGCAAAGCAGAAGAAAAGAGGAGACAAAACCCCTCAGAGGAAACACAACATTCCTCAACAGAGATACACCCCAGAGAAAGGGGGCAAGTCCCCTCAGAAGAGGCACAGCATTCCCCAGAGGGGATGCACACCTAAGAAAAACAATAATATCCCTCAGCGGGTCTGTACACCCATTGAAAGGAGGGAAATCAATGCATACCAGGCTCAAGAAAGACTAAAGTCCAAAGGGAGTTGGACGAGAGAGAGTCCGAAGGGAAAGGACCAGAAGAAGGCGACCCCTGCCAGGCCATATCCGGATAAGCTGGTAGGCCCATCTCCTATAGTGCCCATTCAAGTGGAGGGAGTCTACACCAGAGCCATCTTGGATACTGGGGCACATGTGACCCTATTATACCGGGATTTCTATGATAAGCACTTGAGTCATCTGCCCATCCAGAAGATAAAGGAACTGGAAATATGGGGGATTGGAACCCAGAGCTTCCCCTACGATGGCTACCTGCCCATCAAGATGACCTTTGACCCATCTGTGGCTGGGAAGGCCGAAGTGTTTGACACCCTGGCAGTTGTGTGCCCTCGGCCGCCAGGAGCCAACAAGAGTTCCCTTATAATAGGGACAAACACGGACCTGGTCCGAAGACTCCTGACCCCTCTAGTGGAAGAGAAGGGGCAAGCAGCCACCAAGATTCACCCCATGCTGAAGTCGGCCTACCAACGGCTGGTCCTAGAGCAGAAGACCCCTGGAGAGGGGATAGGGAAGGTGTGGAGACTTGGAAGAGAAGGGGTAGTGTTGCAGCCCGGCGAAGTAACATGTCTCAGAGCCACTGTGAAGCTTACTTGGGAGCAGCCTGGACCCTTTTTCTTGCTGGAGTCCGACCCAAGGGGAGAGTTCTCAGGTCTGGAGGTGATACCAGAAGTGATTCCGCTGAAGGCCCTGAAGAAGGCCCATTGTAGAGTTCCGGTGAGTGTTAAGAACACTACAGGTGACCCCATGGATATCCCCGCCAGAATGCTGCTGGGCCAGGTGAGCCCTGCTGCCCTGGTTACCCTGTCAGAAGTCAAGGGGACGGGTGAAGGAAGAGATGTTTGGGAGAAGCTGTCCATGGAAAACCCGAATCTGCCCAGGGCTTGGAAAGAGAGAGCCAAGGCCCAGTTGACCAGATGGGAGAAGATCTTCTCCAAAGATGAGTTCTATTTGGGGTGTGTAAGGAGTGCCACCCATCGAATCCGCCTTCAAGAAGACAAGCCCTTCAGAGAGAGGGTCAGGCGGGTCCCACTAGCAGATCTGGAGGATCTAAGGGAACAACTCGCAGAACTCAAGAGGACTGGTGTGATCCGGGAGTCTAGAAGCCCCTATGCCTCCCCGATAGTGGTGGTCAGGAAGAAGAATGGGTCGTTGAGGCTCTGTATAGACTACAGGACTCTCAACAGGAGAACCATACCCAACCAGTACACCACTCCAAGGATAGAGGACGCTTTACAGAGTTTGTCTGGAGCCAAGTGGTTCAGCGTTATGGATCTCAAGAGTGGATACTACCAGATCCCTATGCATCCAGAAGACAAGGAGAAGACAGCCTTCATAACCCCAGTGGGGTTCTTTGAGTTTGATCGAATGCCTCAGGGACTGTCTGGAGCTCCTGATACCTTCCAACGTCTCATGGAGAAGACTGTAGGAGACATGAACCTTATTGAAGTCCTTGTATACCTGGACGATGTCATTGTCTTTGGGAGAACCCTGGAAGAACAGGAAGAAAGGCTGGAAAAAGTATTGAGAAGACTCAGTGAGGAGGGACTCAAGCTTTCGCCTGAGAAGTGTCGGTTCTACCAGTCTTCTGTGAACTATCTGGGGCACATAGTGTCTGAAGAAGGGGTGGCCACAGACCCTGAGAAATTGGAGGCAGTTACCTACTGGCCACGTCCCACCACAGTAGCAGAACTCAGATCCTTCTTGGGGTTCTGCTCCTATTACAGGAGGTTTGTGGAAGGATTCGCCCCAATTGCCAGACCATTGAATGAACTACTCAAGACCAAGGGGGAAGAGGACGACTCAGGGCCCAGGAAGCCGGGAGAGTCAGTCAGAGATCAGTGGAGCCAGAAGTGTGAAGAGGCCTTCCAGGCGTTGAAGAGGAGCCTAACCACTGCCCCAGTCTTGGCCTACGCAGACCCAACCAAACCCTATGAACTACATGTAGATGCTAGTCATGACGGTCTGGGAGGAGTACTTTACCAAGAACACGAAGGACAACTGCGGCCTGTTGCCTACATGAGCAGGAGCCTGACCACCTCTGAGAAGAACTACCCCACTCACAAGCTGGAGTTCCTGGCCCTTAAGTGGGCGGTAGTAGACAAGCTCAAAGACTACCTGTATGGGGCGGAATTCACTGTGAAGACCGACAACAACCCCCTTACCTACCTTTTCACCACAGCAAAGCTGGACGCCACTGGACACAGGTGGCTGGCCTCACTGTCCGGATTCAATTTCAGCCTAAAATACAGGCCAGGGGCTGGAAATCGGGATGCAGACGCTCTGTCCAGGAGATCTCATGCCCCTACCAGTGACACAGAAGACTGGACTCAAGTCGCACCTGACGGGGTGCGGGCCCTTTGTCAAGGGGCTGAATTACAAGCCAGAGGAGGCTAGAGGGCAGAAGAGATAGGAGTTACCATGGTAGGAGTCCCCAAACAATACTGTGGAGTAACCCAACTGGAGGAAGACAATCTGCCGAAACTGTCCAAGAAGGAGCTGAGATGAGACCAATTGGAAGACCCCATGGGGAAATTGGTTCTGGAAGCCCTGGAGAATCAGGATCCAAACAGACTCCTGCGCCACTCCTCAAAGGAAGCTCGCCTGTTGAGGAAAGAGTGGGACAGGTTGCAGGTGCATCAGGGAGTGGTCTACCGAAGGGGCCCCTCTGATGACCTGGAAGATAAATGGCAATTGTTCCTTCTGGAAAAACATCGAGAGACCGTTCTGGTTGCCCTGCATGACAATCACCCAGGGGCGGAAAGGACCTTTCAACTCGTCAGAAGTCGGTTCTATTGGCCCTGCATGAGGGCAGAAGTAGAAGAGTACTGCCATTCATGTGCACACTGCATCCAGAGGAAGACTTTACCCCATCAAGCTGCCCCAATGGGCCATCTACAAAGTCAAGGCCCAATGGATCTGGTATGCATTGATTTTCTCTGCCTCGAACCCGACCTAAGTGGACTAGGAAATGTTCTGGTGATAACCGATCATTTCACCCGGTATGCCCAAGCTTTCCCAACCAAAGACCAGAAGGCTTCCACAGTGGCCAAGGTACTTATGGAGAAGTATTTTGTCCATTATGGGCTACCACAGCGACTCCATTCAGACCAAGGAAGGGACTTTGAGAGTCGATTGATCAAGAAACTGTTAGACTCTTTGGGTATCAAGAAAACCCAAACCAGACCTTACCACCCACAGGGAGATGCTCAGCCGGAGAGGTTTAACCCGAACCCTGCTTAACATGTTGGGAACTCTGGACAGTGAGAAGAAGCAACTTTGGAGCAAACACATAGCAGCTATAGTACACGCTTACAACTGCACCACCAGTGATGCTACAGGCTACTCCCCATATCGACTCATGTTTGGGAGAGAAGCAAGGTTACCTGTGGACCTGGCCTTTGGCACCTCTTTAGACCATTCCTCAGCCACATCCCACAAAGGATATGTGGACAGGCTCAGACACAGCCTGAAAGTAGCCTATGAACAAGCTCAAGCGGCCTCAGATCAAAGGGGAGCTCGAAACAAAAGAAACTTCGACTTGAAGGTCCAGGTACAAGACCTTCAGCCCGGGGACCGAGTACTGTTACGCAATCTGGGGGTCCCTGGAAAACACAAACTTGCAGACAGATGGAGATCTGAACCCTATGTCATCTGTAGGAAGCTGCCAGGCCTACCTGTCTACAAGTTGAAACCAGAAGGGAAGGTAGGACCACTGAAGACGTGGCATCGAAACCACCTGCTCCCACTTGCTGAAGCAGTCAGGATACCTCCAGTGAGGGACTCCCCTGAACCAGTCTCTATTCTGGATACTCCCAGGCCAAACACTCGGTTCCAGACCTCTCGGGGTGAAGATGGAGAGGCCTCCGAACTTAGTGGAGATGAAGGGAGAGAACTTGACTGGCTGTGGCCTTCCATAACTCCAGGAACTTCTGCTATAGATCTTCCAACCACTGAAGACACTATAGATGGACAACTGAATGCAGAAGCCACTGAGTTCATCCCATCTAGTCCTTCATCAGATTACTGGGAAGATGCCTGTGATACTTACTCTGAAAAGGACCCTAGAGACTCTATGTATCCCTCGGCTCCTGAAGCAGATGTTCCAGAGCCCGTCGTGTTGCCCGAGCCTGCTACGGAAGAAGAGCCTGTGGCGCCAGAGCCAGAAACCCCAAGAGAGCAAAGGGCTCGAAGAGTCATAAGGCCTCCCAAAAAGTTGACCTACCCACAAATGGGGAAGAGCTCAGAAGTTTCTGTGGTCACTGCCAGGAGGAGTGCAGAGAATTCAGATCCCTCCATTGTTCATTTGGTGGAGGGCAACCCCCACTCACTCTCTGGCACAGTTAGGCAGGCCACTCATGATAGTGTGACCTGTGGGCAAGGGAATTCAACCCCTCGGTTTTGGTGGGAATTCCCTATGCTGACATCATACGCAACGTTGTCTAGGGTTGTACGCAGTATACGTTAGAATTATCTTTGGGGACCAAAGAGTTTAAGTGGGGGTAGTGTGTAGCGGGGTCTCCTTTAAGGCTCTCAGGACTACCTTACCCAGAACCCCATTCGGTACCCAGGATGCAATGTTTCTACCCCAGAGACTCATGGGTGGGGTTATATAAGGAGGAGGCGAGGCTGCGCTCGGTCTCTTTGGGACACAAGACTTCAGTGGAGAGATCTTCCTGTGCGGATCCGCTGTGGTGCAAGGCCTGAAGCCTGGGGCCTTGCGCTGCTACCCAAAAGAGCCTTCCACCCCATCGCGAGCCTGGGTGGCATCTGACTCGGTTTCCTCAACCGCTGCTGAGCCAGGGACCAGACCGCTGCAGACGCTGTGTGTGGAGACACAGCAGGTGGAAGTTCCCGGACTGGGATCACGTCCGGAGGGGTGAGCGAGCACATGCTCAATCCACAAATACTGTATACCATTGTTAGGCCTACAGACTGCCGTGGCCCACCAGTTCCTATTTCAGTTTCCCCTCCCCTGGAGATCCATAGCTGAACTGAGTCAAACGGATCTCTAGTGGAGTGTACTGTGTTGGCATTTTCTTTCCCTTGGATTACAAATGTGTTCCTGAAATGTGCACCACCGTTTAAAGACTGCATGCAAAGAATTTTACCCCCCTAGAGACTGAGTTATATGGTCAGGCCTGGCCATCTAGATAGATTATTTAGTTGCTGCGCCATAGGGCGCATAGTGAAGTACTGTTACACGTGGCGCGTGTGCGCCATATCTTACTAGTTGTAGTGTGTCTATTGCTGCAGGGCTCTGCAGAGATATTCCTGTGATTTGTTATAACTGTTGATTTTATTGCCAGAAGAAAGTAAACTCGTTATTCTTCTATCACTGCATTGGTGTCTGAATTTAACCATAGAGCATAAGATATATATATATTACCCTAGACTAACTGTGCCAGAAGGGGGTCGAGTAAATTGCCGGGGGTTGGCGGAGCTGTCTTCAGGGCCCAAACTAAATCTGCGGCCCTCTTAGCTGAAGGTATCGCTACACCAGCATCAGCTGCGACCAAGGTGGGATAGAAGAAGTGACTGTCGGCTCCGGGTTCCTGCAGAAAGAATGAAGTGTAGTTAAAGCAGGACAGTGCGTCTGCTGCGATATTGCACTTGGCCGAGATATAAGTGCAGTGCACATTGACATGATGCTGCGGGGACAATTGCATCAGCCTACGCAGGAACAACATTATGGCTAGCGATTTGGACCTATCTTTGGTTGCAATTTCGGCCGTGGCCTGGTTGTCTGTGGCAAAGACCACTGTTTGCCCCATCCAGGTATGGCCTCAGACCTGAGCTGCTGCCACGATAGGGTAGAGTTCAGAAAGTGAGGATGACTGACTAAACCCGGGAATCAGGACGATTTCTGGTGGCCATGGCCCTGTGAACCAGTGAGGGCCAAAAATTGCAGCGAAGCCTGTGGAGGCTGCAGCGTCTGTGACTACATAAGGTGATAAGGCGGATGCTAACGGAATAAACATGGATATGCCGTTCCAATTTGTAAGGAACTCACCCCACATTGTTAAATTGGCTATTGCTCCTGGGTCCGGCCTGAGAATTTGATCGGGGTCTTGTACTCGAGAGAGGAAAACCAAGAGGTGGGAAATGAAGGACCGCCCCGAGGGACAATCCTCATGGCAAAATTGAGCATGCCCAACAGGGATTGTAGCTGTCTCTTGTTACACCCTTGTGAAAGGGTAAAGGTGTGAATAAACTGACCTGATCTGGGCCAATTTGTCAGGAGGTAGGCTGGCCTGTAGTGATGAGCCGAACACCCCCGGGTTCGGTTCGCACCAGAACCCGCGAACGGACCGAAAGTTCGTACGAACATTAGAACCCTATTAAATACAATGGATGCGAACGTTCGAATTCTAAAGTGCTAATTATAACAACTATTATGCATGTTATTGTCCTAAAAAGGGTTTGGGAACCCGGGTTCTGCACCAGGGGACATGTATCAATGCAAAAAGAAGTTTTAAAAACGGTCGTTTTTCGGGAGCAGTCATTTTAATGATGCATAAAGTGAAAAAAAAAAGTCAAATATTCCTTTAAATATCGTACCTGGGGGGTGTCTAAAGTATGCCTGTGAAGTGCCACGTGTTTCCCGTGTTTAGAACTGTCCCTGCACAAAATGACACTTCTAAAGGAAAAAAAAGCCATTTAAAACTGCTTGCGGCTTTAATGTAATGTCTGGTCCCGGTAATATGGATGAAAATCTTTAAGAAAAATGGCATAGCTACCCCATGACCCCTACCCCAGCCCATTACCAGCCCCTTTGGGTCTTGTATGGATATTAAGGGGAACCCCGCACATAAAATAAAAAAGGCCCTATATACTCTGAACAGCCGTATACAGGCGGTGCATACAAGACAGGGACTGTAGGTTTGTTCTTATGTAGAATCTGTTTGTAATTTTGAACAGGTACATTGTTGAAGTGTAGCTCCAGCCCAAAAATCTATTTTTAAACTTTTTGGAAAACATAGGTAAGGGTTATCACCCCTGTAACATTTGTTTTGCTGTCTGTGCCCCTGTTCAGAACATTTCACCTCACTTTCCGTCCCAATGACAACTGTTTTTGAAATGTGGTGTTTTTCTTGAAACAAGGATTGCTGATAAAGCATCAGTACAGAGGAGACACCTTTCTCCCATATTTATTCTTACAGGAGAGAATTTTCCTTCCTAGGGGTAGATTTCCTCTCACTTCCTGTTGTCTTCTTGCGTTTGCAAGTAGGAGTCGTTTGTAAGTTGGATGTTTGAAAGTAGGGACCTGCCGTATATACTCTGCAGAAATAGGCCCCTTAGTTGTTGGTGTTGGCACAACACTGTAAGCACTCACAGTTACTCTTGGTTGGTGCTGGAACGCCCTGCTGTCAACTATTATATCAGGAATTTTAATTACATATAATTGTTGAACAGTGGTAGTAAAAATTGGGGCTTTGATGGTGGTGCTGTAAGCCCTGACAGTTACTCTTGGTGGGTGCAGCAATGGGCCCTGCTGTGAATTATTAGATCAAGAATTGTAATTACATGCCCCTTTTGAACAGGGGCTGAAAAATTGGGCCTTTCGTGGTGGTGGTGGTGGTGGCGTTGCCACAACACTGTAAGCCCTCAGAGTTACTCTTGGTGGGTGCAGCAATGGGCCCTGCTGTGAATTATTACATCAAGAATTGTAATTGCATGCCCCTGTTGAACAGGGGCTGAAAAATTGGGCCTTAGGCACTGGTGGCACAACACTACAACCCCTCACAGATACTGTACTTGGAGTACAGCAATGAGCCCTGTTGCAAAGTATTGCTTCAAAAATTGTAATGACACGCCCCTGTTAAACAGGGGCTGAAAAATTGGGCCTTAGGCACTGGTGCCACAACACTCCAACCCCTCACAGATACTGTACTTGGAGCACAGCAATGAGCCCTATGGCAAATTATTGCTAAAAAAATTGTAATTACACGCCCCTGTAAAACAGGGGCTGAAAAATTGGGCCTTAGCCACTGGTGGCGGCACCCATAAACAAAAATGATCTTCCAAGCTATCATCATCAATCGTATCATTGAGGACTCGGAGGAGGAGGATAGCCAGTCAACATAACAGCACAGGCACTCAGCATCAGCATCAGTCTTGAAGGGATGTGACATGTTAAAATCAATTAGTCTGTTATATCAGCATCAGGTGTGTGGTAGCTGCTGGTGATCCAAGACTGGTTCATCTTGATGAAAGTCAGTCGATCAACCGAGTCGGTGGACAGGCGCACCCTGTGATCCGTGACAAATCCTCCAGCAGCACTGAATGTGCGTTCCGAAAGAACGCTGGATGCAGGACAGGCCAGTAGCTCAATTGCATACTGTGCAAGCTCTGGCCAGTGATCCATCCTCAAGACCCAGTAAGCCAGAGGATTTTCGGTGGGGAAGGTGTCCAAGTCTGACCTTGCCCCTAGATATTCCTGCACCATGTTTATCAGACGCTGGCGATGGTTGCTGGAACCGATCATACTTTGGGGCTGCGGACTAAAGAATTGTCTGAACGCATCGGTCAGACGGCCACCTTCCCCACCGCTCCTTCTTTGACTGGCCGAAGCCTCAGCAACTCGTTGTCCAGGACCAGGAGTTTGTAACCTCCCAGTCTCTGGGAACGCGTTGCACAGACCTTTCTGCAAGGCCTCCCGGAGTTGTCTCATCCTCTGCTCCCTCTGCGACGGTAACATAAGGTCCGCAACCTTACCCTTGTACCGTGGATCAAGGAGAGTGGCCAGCCAGTAATGGTCCCTCTCCTTGATCTGAAGAATACGAGGATCCTTCCGCAGACTTTGCAGGATCAGGGAGGCCATGCAGCGTAGGTTTGCTGAGGCATTCGCTCCGGAGTCCTCTGGGTCACTAAGGACGACATGATCCGCAGTCACCTCCTCCCAGCCACGTACAAGTCCACTGGTTTCTTGGGACTGTAAATCATCCCTAAAAGACTGCTGCTGATGATGCTGAGTGCCAGCCTCCACCTCCATGCTGACACAATCCTCCTCCTCCTCCTCCTCCTCCTCCTCTTCCTGTGCAATGGGTGGGACAGAAGGAACACTGTCTGGGTAAAGGGGGCCTTGAGAGGCAAGGAAGTCCTCCTCTTCCTGCCTCTGTTCTGCCTCAAGTGCCCTGTCCATTATTCCACGCAGCGTGTGCTCCAACAGGTGGACAAGAGGTACAGTGTCACTGATGCATGCACTGTCACTGCTCACCATCCTCGTGGCCTCCTCAAATGGTGCCAGGACAGTGCATGCATCCCTGATCATGCCCCACTGGCGTGGAGAAAAAAAACAAGCTCCCCTGACCCTGTCCTGGTGCCGTAGTCGCACAGGTACTCATTGATGGCCCTCTGCTGCATGTGCAGCCGCTGCAGCATGGCCAACGTTGAGTTCCACCTGGTGGGCATGTCACATATAAGGCGGTTCTTGGGCAGGTTCAACTCCTTTTGCAGCTCAGCCAGGCGAGCACTGGCATTATAAGATCTGCGGAAATGCACACAGACTTTCCTGGCCTGCCTCAGGACATCCTGTAAGCCCGGGTACCTGCCCAAGAACCGCTGCACCACCAGGTTAAGGACGTGAGCCACACAGGGCACATGGGTCAGTTGTCCCTGTCGGAGGGCGGAGAGGAGGTTGGTGCCATTGTCGCAAACCACCATTCCTGGCTTAAGCTGGCGTGGCGTCAACCACCTCTCGGCCTGGCCCTGCAGAGCAGACAGGACCTCTGCCCCAGTGTGGCTTCTGTCCCCCAAACACACCAGCGCAAGCATGGCATGGCATCTTTTTGCCTGCGTACTTGCGTAGCCCCGTGAACGGCTACGGAGCACCGCTGGTTCATAGGACAAACCACAGGAAGAGGCCATGGAGGAAGAAGAAGAGGAGGGGGTGGAGGAGAGAGGTGTGTCACAACCAGTAGTAGCATTTTGGAGGCGTGGCGGTGGGACAACCTCCAACACTACTGCACCTTGTCCTGCATCCTTCCCAGCTGCCAAAAGAGTGACCCAATGGGCCGTGAAAGAAAGGTAACGTCCCTGTCCATGCCTGCTGGACCATGAGTCAGCGGTAATATGCACCTTACCGCTGACCGCCCTGTCCAGCGAGGCCAAGACATTGCCTTCCACATGCCGGTAGAGAGCCGGAATAGCCTTCCGTGAGAAAAAGTGGCGTTTGGGAACCTGCCACTGAGGAACCGCACATTGCACAAACTCACGGAAGGGGGCCGAGTCTACCAACTGAAAAGGCAGCAGTTGAAGCGCTAGCAATTTAGCCAAGCTAGCATTCAACCGCTGGGCATGTGGATGGCTGGGAGTGAACTTCTTTCGACGGTCCAGCAGCTGGGGCAGGGAAATTTGCCTGCTAGAATCGGACGTCGGTGTACTGCTAGCAGAGTGGCCGCAAGTACTTGGCTGTGACACACCTAATTCTACACCTTCATTCCTCTCAGTGCATGTTTCAGAGAGGACTGAAGTTATAGTGGGGTTGGAGATCCCAGCTGATGCGGTGCAAGGAGAGGTCCGCTTTGTTCTTTGGTGTGGGTCTTTGAGGTAGGCTTGCCAACGAGCTGCATGGCAGGTCAACATATGTCTGGTCAGGCATGTGGTACCCAAGCGGCTGATGTTTTGGCCACGCGATATACGCTTGAGACATATGTTGCAAACAGCAGCTGTGCGATCTGATGCACTAGCCTCAAAAAAGGCCCACACCAAGGAACTTTTTGAATGACGGGCAGAGGCAGCGCCCTGCACAGGCGGAGCTCTGTGGTGTGATTCCGTCGGTGTACTGCCCTTACGCTGGCCACCAAAGGGCATCCTGCCTCGTTGGAGATGTGCCTCCTCCTCATCCTCCTCCTCCTCCTCTCTCCTATTAGGCACCCACGTGGAGTCAGTGACCTCATCATCCCCTCCCTCCTCATCACTGGAGCCAATCTGGCAGTATGCTGCAGCTGCTGGAACATGACTGCCAGATTGGTGTCCTTCTTGAGCATCCCCTCTGTCTGCTCTCACGCTACTGCCTTCCTCTAGCTGGGTTTCATCATCAGACCCTTCGAAACGCTGGGCATCCTCCTGGAGCATGTACCCAACACTGTGCTCAAACAGTTCGGGGGACTCCTCAGGAGGAGGACATGGTGGGTCTAGGGAAGGAGTGACTGATGATGAGTCTGACATTGATACCAGGGAAGAGGACGCTTTGGCAGCTGCTTTGCCAGTACCCTGAGCCTGGGTGAGAGAGGATGAGGAGGAGGAGGAGGGCTTGGTCATCCACTCTACCAAGTCTTCGGCATGATGTGGCTCAACATGTCCAGCTGCCGAAAAGAAGGACAAGCGTGTCCCATGGCCATGTGCTGATGACAATGCACCGCGTCCACGACCAGCACTGTTGCCCCCAGACACAGAGCCTGCTTGCCCTCTTTTATTGCCTCCTGACTGTCTGCCTCTCCTTGTTTGCCTTCCAGACATTCTAATAGATGGCCTGCAGGGAGATGGGAAAAAAGCAATAAGGGCTACCTTCAGGTGTCCTTCTCTGTCCCTTTACTTAAGGATTTCTAAATATGGTTGAGGATGATTGCTTTTGCACAGAATAGCACAACGACAATTTCCCTGACTGTCCAAAAAACAAGGATTTCAAAGATGGTTGATGAGGAATGCTTTAGCACACTATAGCACAAGGAGAATTCACTCACTGTCCTTCCCTGTCCCTAGAAACAAGGACTTGCACAGTGAAAGAAACTGACACTCTCCCTACCTAGAGTTTTCTGTCCCTAGAAAAAATGTTTTTTTAAAGCACACTATAGCACAAGGAGAATTCACTCACTGTCCTTCCCTGTCCCTAGAAACAAGGACTTGCACAGTGAAAGAAACTGACACTCTCCCTACCTAGAGTTTTCTGTCCCTAGAAAAAATGTTTTTTTAAAGCACACTATAGCACAAGGAGAATTCACTCACTGTCCTTCCCTGTCCCTAGAAACAAGGACTTGCACAGTGAAAGAAACTGACACTCTCCCTACCTAGAGTTTTCTGTCCCTAGAAAAAATGTTTTTTTAAAGCACACTATAGCACAAGGAGAATTCACTCACTGTCCTTCCCTGTCCCTAGAAACAAGGACTTGCACAGTGAAAGAAACTGACACTCTCCCTACCTAGAGTTTTCTGTCCCTAGAAAAAATGTTTTTTTAAAGCACACTATAGCACAAGGAGAATTCACTCACTGTCCTTCCCTGTCCCTAGAAACAAGGACTTGCACAGTGAAAGAAACTGACACTCTCCCTACCTAGAGTTTTCTGTCCCTAGAAAAAATGTTTTTTTAAAGCACACTATAGCACAAGGAGAATTCACTCACTGTCCTTCCCTGTCCCTAGAAACAAGGACTTGCACAGTGAAAGAAACTGACACTCTCCCTACCTAGAGTTTTCTGTCCCTAGAAAAAATGTTTTTTTAAAGCACACTATAGCACAAGGAGAATTCACTCACTGTCCTTCCCTGTCCCTAGAAACAAGGACTTGCACAGTGAAAGAAACTGACACTCTCCCTACCTAGAGTTTTCTGTCCCTAGAAAAAATGTTTTTTTAAAGCACACTATAGCACAAGGAGAATTCACTCACTGTCCTTCCCTGTCCCTAGAAACAAGGACTTGCACAGTGAAAGAAACTGACACTCTCCCTACCTAGAGTTTTCTGTCCCTAGAAAAAATGTTTTTTTAAAGCACACTATAGCACAAGGAGAATTCACTCACTGTCCTTCCCTGTCCCTAGAAACAAGGACTTGCACAGTGAAAGAAACTGACACTCTCCCTACCTAGAGTTTTCTGTCCCTAGAAAAAATGTTTTTTTAAAGCACACTATAGCACAAGGAGAATTCACTCACTGTCCTTCCCTGTCCCTAGAAACAAGGACTTGCACAGTGAAAGAAACTGACACTCTCCCTACCTAGAGTTTTCTGTCCCTAGAAAAAATGTTTTTTTAAAGCACACTATAGCACAAGGAGAATTCACTCACTGTCCTTCCCTGTCCCTAGAAACAAGGACTTGCACAGTGAAAGAAACTGACACTCTCCCTACCTAGAGTTTTCTGTCCCTAGAAAAAATGTTTTTTTAAAGCACACTATAGCACAAGGAGAATTCACTCACTGTCCTTCCCTGTCCCTAGAAACAAGGACTTGCACAGTGAAAGAAACTGACACTCTCCCTACCTAGAGTTTTCTGTCCCTAGAAAAAATGTTTTTTTAAAGCACACTATAGCACAAGGAGAATTCACTCACTGTCCTTCCCTGTCCCTAGAAACAAGGACTTGCACAGTGAAAGAAACTGACACTCTCCCTACCTAGAGTTTTCTGTCCCTAGAAAAAATGTTTTTTTAAAGCACACTATAGCACAAGGAGAATTCACTCACTGTCCTTCCCTGTCCCTAGAAACAAGGACTCGAACAGTAAAACACACTGACACTCTCCCTACCTATCCTTCTCTTTCCCTAAACTAAAGGAATCCAGGTTAAGCAAGAAAGAAATAAATGTCACTGTCCCTGCCTATGCTGCTCTTTCCCTGCTCCGGAACACACTACACTAGGCCGCCGTGCTGGCGGCCTTTTATAGTGTGGGGCGTGTACTAAACACCCTCAGCAATAATTGGCCACAGGCATCCTGCCTGTGGCCAATCATTGCTCTCCTCGCTGCCGGTGCTGTGATTGGCCAAGCATGCGGGGTCACAGTGCATGCTTGGCCAATCACAGCGCCTGGATGACACTGCGATGGCGTAGTGCATTGTGGGCCGTTCGCGTCACTCGAATTTGGCGCGAACGGCCCAAATCGTTCGATCTTCGTCGAACGATCGAACAGCCGATGTTCGAGTCGAACGTATGTTCGACTCGAACACGAAGCTCATCCCTACTGGCCTGCATGGAGCAAGTGTCTAGTGTCAGAACGTTGCTTACCCAACGTTTCGTCTCAACAGGGACGTGGTCACGGGATACCATGATCATCGTGATATCACCATGATATTCCGTGACCACGTCCCTGTTGAGACAAAACGTTGGGTAAGCGACGTTCTGATGTCACCACATCATACGCTAGACCCGGAAGATACGGGCAGCCAGATCGAGGAGCCGGCCGGCTCGATCGTTTTTACATGCTTTCTTTTATCTTACATCTGTAAGTGTGCTTTTTATTACTTCTTATTAAAAGTCTAACGGATTTTATGCTATGTGAGCCTTCTTTTCATTTATGTGGCATATCCTGATTGACTACTGTTCATGAGTCATCGAAGCAAGTAGCGCTGCCTGCTGAGGACACCTTTTATTGGGATTATCTGTTTATGCGCTGACTGATCTCCTGTAATAAGAGATCATGCACTTATGGTAAGCGGCATTGTGTCATTAAGGTGGAAGCACTTTTCTATCACCACTCTTTCTGGATGCTGTGGGTTCATTTGCACAGTGGAGACCCATTTAAAGTTTTATGGACTATATGCAAATATATACTTGGTTTTCATACATCACATATGGACTGCAAGTTTTGCTTCTCTGTTTTTTGCACTTTAGGTCTTATTGACCTCCTACATTGAGTTTTATGCTAATTCATTGTTTTCTCACCTTCACTTTTATATTAGCGCAGCTTTTTTTTTTTTCTTTTCCACTTGAAGACCATCCACCCTACCTTCAATCTCACAGAATGGCTTTCAAAATAGTCTCTATTAACGCCAGGGGCCTAAACTCCCCTCAGAAAAGATCTGCACTGCTCAGAGAAGCCAACACCCAAAAAACTGATATCCTCTTAGTACAAGAGACCCATTTTGCTTCTGCAAAAACTCCCAGATTTACCCTAAAAAATTATGATCAAGTCTTTTCAGCTTCCAGCCAGAAGAAGAAAAATGGAGTCCTCACTGCCATACGGAACACACTACAATTTCAGCTTTATCAATCCATCGAAGACCCCCACAGACGTTTCCTGATCCTCATATGTGACATTAATCAAGTCACCTACACCCTGGTCAATGTCTACGGACCAAACAAACAGCAACTGTGATTCCTCAAACTACTACACAAGAAAACTGCATGGCTCCGAAAGGGGAGGCTTATTATCGGCGGCGACTTTAACATCATAGAAGATTCCACTTTGGATACCACATCCACGGCTAAAAAACATAGAACTGTTCTGAACCCCTTTCTCCAAATTAATGATCTCTACGATCCATGGAGATGTCAACACAGCAATGAGCGGGACTTTTCATACTTCTCCTCTTCTCAACTTTCATACTCCTGTATTGACTTCTTCCTGGTTGACAAACTCACCCTTCAAGACATGACGAAGTCTGAAATTGGAACCATCACATGGTCAGACCATGCACCCGTCTCCCTTACTGTGGGGAATTGCAGACCTAAAACAACCCGAGTATGGAGGCTTAACTCATCCCTCCTCTCTGACCCAAATTATGTTCAGAAACTAAATAGTGACCACCACTTCTATTTTCAAACGAACAACCAACCGGACACTGATAGGTTTGTACTTTGGTTGGCATATAAAGCCTACATGCGTGGCATTCTAATTAAGCTTCATAGTAACATTAAGAAGCAAAGGTCTAAGCAAGTTGAAGAGGTCCTCTCCCTAATAACTCTATTAGAAAACCAGAATAAAATAACTTCCTCTCAGAAACTAGCTAATGAGCTCTTAGAACAGCGACGAAAACTCAGATCACTTCTGCTCTTTAAATTTGAGAACAACCTTAAACTAACTAAAGCCAAATACTATGCCTTAGGCAATAAAGCTGGATCATTACTAGCCCGACAAGTTAAGACTCAACGCACTAGAAACAAAATAGCTTCCCTTTATCACCCCACCACCAAACAGCTCCTGACTAACCCGCAGGATATAGTTAATGCATTTAGCGACTATTACTCTTCTCTTTATAACCTCAACCAAATGATCAAAGCATTCAAAACTTCCTAACCAGCATTGATCTCCCGAACATAACCCACTCACAACAGAATGACCTTTTTCCGACCATTCTTAGAAGACGAGGTCCTAAAAGCCATCAACTCACTTCCTCTCCACAAATCCCCTTTGGAAGATGGCTAGCAAATGTTTTGTAGTATTTATTGGTGTAAACTAGTCACCCCCCACCTTACTGACCTCTTCAACTCTGCCGCCTCCTCTGGTTCTCTACCGCTTGATATGCTAAGGTCAACTATTACCACAATCCCAAAACCTGAGAAAGACCCTACTTCCACAACTAATTACCGATCCATATCGCTCCTCAACACAGACGTGAAAATTTATGCTAAAGTTATTCCCTCTAGATTGTTGAAATGTCTTCCCTCCTTAGTACATCCAGACCAAGTTGGCTTTATGCCAAACAGGCAAGCTCCGGATGCTACTAGAAGAGTTATTGATCTGATCCACCAGGTCACCCAGTCACGAACGCCTTCTCTGCTACTATCCTTAGATGCAGAGAAGGCGTTCGACAGGGTGCATTGGGGATTCCTGAGGGCAGTACTCACTAAATTTGGAATCACAGGTTGGTTCCAATCAGCCATACTCTCACTTTACTCAAACCTCTCAGCTACAGTGTTAACTGACGGAACCCTCTCTAAACCCTTTGGGATATCCAAAGGCACCCGCCAAGGCTGCCCGCTCTCCCCTCTCATCTTTGCTCTAATAATGGAACCACTGGCGGCAAAGATTAGAGGGGACAAGCACATCTCCGGCATCGAACACAATGACACGGAGCATAAAATAAGCCTTTTTGCCGATGATGTCATACTTCTAGTCACAAAACCAGCCCACTCCATGCCTGCAATCCAAGACATCTTAACTCAATTTAGTCTTGCCTCCCTTTACAAAATTAACTCCCCTAAATCCCTAATCCTCCCGCTTAATCTAACACATAACCAACAGTCCCGTCTGAAGAGCTCTCTTCCTTATTCCTGGACGAGACAGTCTATTTCTTATTTAGGAATAAAACTAGCCCCCTCGCTGTCTCAACTTTATGACCTCAACTATCGCACCTTCCAAAAACTGCTTCCCCAACTATTATGTCAAATGCCCTCTACAGACCTTTCTAAACTAGGGCGAATTGCCACCTTTAAAATGTTAATCCTCCCAAAGCTGATCTACCTATTTCGCACAGTAATTTTACCAATACCCAACTCCTTTTTCACCTCCGTACAGAAACATCTCTCCAGATATATATGGGAAACTAAACCACCCAGATGCGCTCAATACATTTTAACAGGACATCACAAAAAGGGTGGGGAAAGTCTTCCCCACATTCAAAGCTACTATTATGCGTCTATACTTGACCAGCTATATTACTGGTGGCACCCAACACCTACTAAGACCTGGTCAATCATAGAATCCTCATCCTTTAAACCACATACTCTGCGAGATGTGCTCCTTGCCACATCGATGGACCTTCCCTCTAATAAAATTACTAATCCCCCGTCAATCACGGCTTCACTATCAGCTTGGAAGAAACGCACCCAAACAACCTCAAAACACCTGTCCCACAAACTACATATCCCTCCCAGTATTCTATTGCTGCACATACCAGATTTAAACCTAAAAAACTGGCAGGCACAAAAGATAACTAATATCTCAGATCTCTACAATACTAATAACACTCTGAAAACCTTTACAAGTCTCCAAACGGAATATAACCTCCCCCACACGGAAACCTTTACATACATGAGGATCTCTCACTATCTTCAAAAATTGAAAATCTCTACTGAAGCCAAAATCCCTGAACCAATACACAACTTCTACACACACACACATCATACCCAAAACATGGTATCTCTACAATGTACTCTACTCTCAATGACAACCGGTCCTACTCCCAAATACCATCTCTTTCAAAATGGGTAGAAGAACTAAACACTACTGTTACCCCCGACATGTGGACACAAGCCTTTAAGCACACCTTTACAGCCTCCCACTGGGAATCATACCAAAAAACTATACACAGGTGGTTTCTTACACCCTATCGTCTCTGCAAATTTTTCCCTGGCCATCCTCCTACCTGTTGGCGATCTTGTGGAACCACTGGTACCATAGCACATATCCTATGGTTTTGTAGAACCCTAAGCTCATTCTGCAAACAAATATTTGCCCTAATCTCCACCATATCGCAGGTTACAATATCCCCTAATCCCTCGCAGCAAAAATTAACAGCACTAAACTCTGGAAAACCACTGAATCCCCATCCGTTGCCAACACATTAACCAATTTAAACCTTCAATGTGAAATGGAAAGACTAGTTGCTAGGAAAAATGTAAGTATGGAAAAGTTTTTGTCTAACTGGCATGTCTGGCTCACACATCCAAAATGTAATGTAACCTCATGATGTACGATCCATATTGCAGTTCTCCCTCAATCTTTTATTTCCTTTTTATCCTCCTACCTACCCCATTCTATGATGTAGAAAAATGCCATCTTAGCTGGTGCTCCTTCTCCCTCCCTCATCCCCCCCCCTCGTCTGGAATTATTGAATTACTATTGAGTTATTGAATTTCTATTGAGTTGATATGCTACAATGTTACCATGCTAAACATAATCCAGCAAGGTTTAATCCGATTGTGTGACTTTATATACCTTGACTCTACGTTATATATTTTGATTTCACTTGCTCCTGTCGGAACCACTGACGTTTTGTAACATATGCATATCTTGTTCACTTTACTGCAAATAATAAAGAAATATTGAAATTAAATCCAATTGAGCACCTTTGGAATGTGGTGGAACATCAGATTCACATCATAGATGTGCAGCCAACAAATCTGCAGCAACCGCGTGATGTTATCATGTCAATATGGACCAAAATCCCTGAGGAATGTTTCCAACACCTTTGAATCTATGCCATGAAGAATTAAGCCAGTTCTGAAGGCAAAAGGGGGTCCAACCCGGTACTAGCAAGGTGTACCTAATAAAGTGGCCACTGAGTGTATATACCATATGCCATATGCATATAGACCTAAATCCATGTTTTACTCCACTGATGCCAAAGGCTCTTTTGTAGAAACAATCTGATTTGGAGGACACGTGTGGCCTTAAGGATATATTTTAAATACAATTTGTTAATTACTTTTATTAAGTGTATATCTGTTACAATCAGAATGTTGGTATCCCTGAATTTCTTTTATTTTTGGGAACACAGTGCTCCAGCACTGAGCAGCAGGGAGGTGGTGGTTCGGTAGGGTAAAGGGCACCTGGTCCGTCTCCCTGATTGGGGAGGTTGGCAGAATAAACTGGTACCAGAGTCACTGTGGATGGTCTTGGAGCTTTATTATGGAATGAGTACTTACCTGCTGTTGTGGTTCTTCTGATAAATCCCTGGAGGGAGTATATGCACTGAGTGCAAGGCGTGTTTGACCCCTTGCAGGGTTACCAAAAGTAGGTGAGCGAGCAATTTATGTGGTGGCGGAATCACTTTTCCTTGAAGTTTGTTTGAAGATTCATCACCCCTTGGAAACACAGTGTGCCCTGCAGTTGGACGTGGGCGTGGGCCCCGCTGAGCCGTGGGACTGCTGCCCACTACTAGCGTCGTGCAGTATCCACCGCTGGAGAGTGGAGCCGGGAGAGCCGAACAGGCTGGCTGGAAGCCGGGCACGCTGGATGACGTCCGCGTCGCCCCGGAAACAGGAACAAGGACCCGTCTGTAGTGGTGAACCGTAAGCTCGAAGTTGCCGTTGCTTACATGTTTCAAGCTTCAGCGCTTTGTCAAAGGACTTTGATCACCAGCTGGAGGCAAAGGGTCGAGATACAATTCTCCCCTTCTAAACACTGGGCTCTCATCATCACTTACATGGATTTTGACATCTCTCTCCATGTCCCAACTGCACGCTGACTTGTCGATGTTAACCTTTCCTCACCCGGACACTATAGTGGTATCGTTTATTACTTTTTATACTAGTATCTTATCTAGCTACATGACTTTATGATTGTTTCTCCAACTTTTTATAAATTTTCTTATTATTGACAGTTGCTGCAAATTCATATCAATTATTGTTTATTCCCCTCCAAGTGCAATAAATCAACTTTGAACTTTTTACTTATTCACAGACTTATAAGTTATTTATGCTTTACCCATTGAGTGCTGTTTTTTGTTTTTGTCTTCTGTTATCCATTTTTCCAGTGGTTGGCAGCTGCACTGGGTATTAGTTTATTTTATATTTCCCAGGTTCTGTATATCCATGCAGATGGCTGACAGTTTGTAGCGCTTAAGGAACTTTGTATATATTCGCAGCGGCCTACTGCGCATGCGCGATGTGTTCCACACATTGTGTGTGATGGGTAGGGGCTTTCTGATATAACATATTCAGAACTGCAGATGACAATTAAAGAGGTTTATGAACGATTGCAATAGAGAACAATCTCATTGGTGCTTCTGGAATTGGTGCTGTAACAAATAATTGGAGCAAGATTCTGATGCTCTCTATGGCAATCGTTCATGGACAGAAGCAGAGTGGTTCCCTCTTCAAAAGCTTTCTCCAAATCTATCAATCGCTCCCTAAGTAAACTCCAGTTGATCGATTCCTGGAGAGCTCACAACATAGGCATAAAAGCATACACATACTATTCCCACCCCCATGATTGTTACGCCTGGCTTGACTATATTTTTAGCACACCTATACTATTTGCCAATTCATCCATTGCCTCGATCTGCCCATGGTCGGACCATAATATAGTCGCTTTCGAAACTTCCCATATTGGACTAGCCCCTACATCCTTTAACTGGCGCTTAAATGATTCGCTTCTTACAGACCCCTCCAGTCACCAGCAAATCAGTACACAAATCGAAGACTACTTCACAATCAACACGTCCGATGACATACTTCCCACCTCTCTTTGGGCCACGCACAAGGCAGTTCTGAGAGGACATTTAATCAACATTGCTGCAGCTAAAAATAAGGCCAAACTCATGGACATTAAATGCCTCACCAAAGAACTCAAAGATTTATATAAAAAACTAAACCACTCAACCTCCCCTGAATTAACTAAACGTATTCAAACCAATCGTCAATTATTAAACACCTTACCAAAGCTACATTTTTACTACATGGCAACTCCTCCTCAGCAATGTTTGCTCGGCAATTAAACCAAGATTCTAAACCCCCCCCCCATATCTATAAATTGCGGGATCAAAAGGGGAACCTGGTGACACATCCTCAGGATGTTCTTCAAATGTTCACATCCTTTTACAAAAACCTCCTCTCTGGCCCCCAAACACACCCTCAGTCCATTAGAATGGTTGAATAACCTTCAGCTACCAACACTCAATGAACAACAGATTTCTTCCCTTAATGAGCCCTGCACTGACTTAGAAATCACCAATATAATTAAATCTCTTAAGACAACTGCACCTGGTCCCGACGGCTTCACGTAATTTTACTACAAAAAATTTGCTCCTCTACTGGCTCCCAATCTCACCAAATTATTTAACCATATCCTCCTTGGCGGACACTTCCCAGATGATATGCTGTTAGCAAACTTGTCTCCAATACCCAAACCCCCAAAAAAACATACCTTACCACATAATTTTCGCCCCATCTCAGTCCTCAATAACGACCTTAAACTATTTGGTAGATTATTGGCTAATAGGCTTGCGACGGTAATTACATCCCTAATACATACTGACCAAACCGGCTTCATCCCAGGCAGACAAATAGTGGACAACATCAGATTAGTTACCAATATAGTCCAAGATGCTAACCTCCACACCCGTCCCTTTTGCATACTTAGCCTTGACATACACAAGGCCTTTGATAGTGTGAACTGGTCGAATCTGAATCACCTTCTACCCAAATTTGGCATTTCTAATAAATGTATCCACGGCTTTAATGCTCTCTACCATTCCCCTCAAACCAGAATCAAAATCCCAGGTAATAATTCAGACTTCTTCCCTTTAAGTAGAGGAACCAGACAGGGCTGGCCGCTTTCCTCCCTCCTTTTCGCACTATCGATAGAACCACTTGCACACGCCATAAGAAATAATGTTAATATCAAAGGTTCCTTCAAAGGCCCAAATCTATTTAAATTAAGCTTATATGCAGATGATGCCCTCTTATTTTTAACTGACCCGCTCATTTCCATCCTAATCTCATCTCTGAACTCAATTCTTTTTACAAACTCTCTGGTCTGTATATCAACACAAATAAATGTTCAGCTTTGCCCATAAATTGCCCCCCAGACTTGATATCCTTACTGCAAAAAGACTTTAATTTTATATGGTGTCCTCAATCTTTGAAATATCTTGGGGTATATATCACAGCCTCCCACAACCTATTATACAAAACCAACTACCCCCCTCTTTTTTCTCACATAAGCTCATTACTTAAATTGTGGTCTTCCTACCATATCCTCTTTTCTCTGTAAGATTTGTGCTTTCAAAATGACAATCCTTCCCAAACTACTCTATTATTTCTGAGTACTACCTATTAATGTTCACAAAATAAGAATTGAAGCTCTCCAACGCGAAATAAATACATTTAAAATTTATATGGAGCAATAAAAACCCAGATGCAGCTACTCTCTCATGCACAGAACACAACATAAAGGTGGACTTGGCCTCCCACACCTTTGGCACTATTTTCTTGCAGCCAGGCTCACACAGATGGCACAATTGTGTTCCTCTAATACTCATATCCCCTGGCTAAAATTTGAGTCCTCCTCTATTTCACCCCTATACCTAAAAGGAATTCTGTGGTCCAATATGAAGTCACACCACATCTTACTCAAAAGAAATACAATAGTGGCTCACTTTGTACAATTATGGAATAGAGTTAGAAATACTTTCAGACTCACTTCAGAAACCCCTCCATTAGCCTTATACCTAGGAGACCCTAGATTTTCTCCTGCATAACTGGATAACACTCAATTCTGTGATTGGATTAAAAGTGAACTGATCACACATAAAATCACTAGTAATTGATATGAATTTCCCCTCTTTTACTGAACTACAGTCTAAATTTAAACTTCCTCTCTCAGAGCTCCCTCAATACCTTCTAATTCAAGACTTCTATGCTAAACAATACTTATCTATTAAACCCCCAAGTACATTATTCAAACACATTTGTATATCCTCCCCTAGAGACAGAGGTTTAATCTCTCAAATATATAGCTTCCTTAATAATTCATAATAATCCGAAAAATCTGGTCCAATGCTGCATTGGGAAGCAGATTCCGAATGTTCCTTCTCCATACAATCTTGGATCAACATGATTGATAATCTACGCAAAAGCAACTGTGCAGTTGCGTTCAGAGAAACCCCACTGAAATTATTTACTAGATGGTACATGACACCTGCCAAACTCCACTCCTTCTACCCCACAGCTTCTCCAAAATGCTTCAGAGGATGCCCTGAAGATGGCAACTACCTTCATATCTTTTGGAGCTGTAAACACTTGGAGCCGATGTGGCAGGCAGCGATTAGTAGACTTGAGTCAACTCTTAAAATAAATATTACTCTCTCACCACAAATTTGCTTACTATATGCTGATGTTCCAAACATTCCCCCACCCTGCAATAGACTACTTCATTCATTGCTTAGTTCTGTTCAATGGATGATAGCTCTTAATTGGAGATCACACAACCTGTTGTGGTCTCAGGTCTTGTCCAGAATGGAAATACTTAGATTATCTGAGAGGATCCATCACACATTGTTGGACAGTGTGCACATTTTCAATAAAAAATGGATTTACTGGACATCGCCGTAATAACAGTTTTCATAATATAGAAAATTTCAGCTTAAAGTCAGATATAATTACTCCATCATTCCTGACTTATGTCCAATTCATACTATTGCAATATGTTGTGACACCTATTTTTATTAAATAAGTTATCTTGTACCTGTAACCCATCCTATAAAATTTATCACTATTATTATCTACTGTATAATCCATGTATGACACCCCACTACTGTGTAACTCATGTAGCGCCCTGCTCCCAATGACTGGGCGCTATGTCAAATCCAGTGGTTGTCTGAGCTGGTAGTTGGCTCAGACTCTGTATATAATTATGCTAAATTAGCCTCTGTTCCGGCTATGGCTGTGCTGGGCAGACTTCCTACTATCGTGTTCTTGGCCTCGGGACCATGTTGGCCCGAGGCTGCAACTCTACCGGGATGGGGAGTTCTTGGACATTGCCTAGACTCGCCCGTCTACGAGTGGTAATGAAAAGGGTAGCCACGGAGTACGGCCTGGAGTTCCCGTACGTGCCGAAAGAGATAATGCAGGAGATTGAGGCAAACAGGGAGCAGTGGTGCAGTAAAGCCATCTGGGACTATTTAGAAGTAACAAAGCCATTCCGGAATCTGGACTATTCATTCATCATGGCTGATCGGTTCCAGGGGTGCCAGTTGGACTGGAGCTACGGACGACATATCCACACCGATCGGGTAGTCATTTGCAGACCAGGGAAGGACAATGTTACTTATTTTATTACCACCCTGGACAAGCAGGGAAAACCTCTGACTTTGCCGAATCCCAGGTTTTACCTATGAGCATCTAAAGGATCTTCTATTCCATTTTTTTCTTTATTGCAAGAAAGAAAAACTTTCAACTAGGAGAAGGAATTTTTGTTTGCCTTCTCGTCTTTGCTATGCTAACTGGAATTGGGGAAGTTAGACAGTTAGGAATAGGGTTGCTGAGGACGTCTAGATCAAGATCTCAGCTGTTTCAGTACCTGCTTAACCACTTAAGCCCCGGACCATTTGGTAGCTAAAGGACCAGAGGTGAATTCAGAATTTTGCACTGCGCTGCTTTAACTGTAAATTGTGCGGACATGCAATGTTGTACCCAAACGAAATTTGCGTCCTTTTCTTCCCACAAATAGAGCTTTCTTTTAATGGTATTTGATTGCCTCTGCGATTTTTTTTTTTTGCGATATAAACGGAAAAAGACCGAAAATTTTTAAAAAAAATGATATTTTCTACTTTTTGTTATAAGAAAAATCTAATAAACTCAATTTTAGTCATACATTTAGGCCAAAATGTATTCAGCCACATGTTTTTAGTAAAAAAAATGTCAATAAGCGTATATTTATTGGTTTGCGCAAAAGTTATAGAGTTTACAAACTAGGGTACATTTTCTGAAATTTACACAGCTTTAAATTTATGACTGCCTATCTCATTTCTTGAGGTGCTAAAATGACAGGGCAGTACAAAACCCCCCCAAATGACCCCATTTTGGAAAGTAGACACCCCAAGGAAATTGCTGAGAGGCATGTTGAGCCCATTGAATTTTTTTTTTTTGTCTTAAGTGATTGAATAATGACTAAAAAAATAAAAATAAAAAAAAATGACAAAAAGTTGTCACTAAATGATATATTGCTCACACATGCCATAGTTATATGTGGAATTGCACCCCAAAATACATTTTGTTGCTTCTCCTGAGTACGGGGATACCACATGTGTGGGACTTTTTGGGAGCCTAGCCGCGTACGGGACCCCGGAAACCAAGCACCGCCTTCAGGATTTCTAAGGGCGCAAATTTTTGATTTCACTCCTCACTACCTATCACAGTTTCGAAGGCCATAAAATGCCAAAATAGCACAAAACCCCCCCAAATGACCCCATTTTAGAAAGTAGACACCCCAAGGAAATTGCTGAGAGGCCTGTTGAGCCCATTGAATATATTTTTTTTTTTGTCCCAAGTGATTGAATAATGACAAAAAAATAAATAAAAATTACAAAAAGTTGTCACTAAATGATATATTGCTCACACATGCCATGGTTATATGTGGAATTACACCCCAAAATACATTTTTCTGCTTCTCCTGAGTACGGGGATACCACATGTGTGGGACTTTTTAGGAGCCTAGCCGCGTACGGGACCCCGAAAACCAAGCACCGCCTTCAGGATTTCTAGGCACAAATTTTTTATTTCACTCCTCACTACCTATCACAGTTTCGAAGGCCATAAAATGCCAAAATAGCACAAAACCCCCCCAAATGACCCCATTTGGAATATAGACACCCCAAGCTATTTTCTGAGAGGCATGGCGAGTATTTTACAGCTCTCATTTGTTTTTGAAAATGAAGAAAGAAAATATATATATATATATATATATATTTTTTTTCAATTTTCAAAACTTTGTGACAAAAAGCGAGATCTGCAAAATACTCACAATACCTCTCAGCAAATAGCTTGGGGTGTCTACTTTCCAAAATGGGGTCATTTGGGGGGTTTTGTGCCATCTGGGCATTCCATGGCCTCCGAAACTGTGATAGGCAGTGAGAAGTGAAATCAAAAATTTACACCCTTAGAAAGCCTGAAGGCGGTGCTTGGTTTTTGGGGTCCCGTACGCGGCTAGGCTCCCAAAAAGTCTCACACATGTGGTATCCCCGTACTCAGGAGAAGCAACAGAATGTATTTTGGGGTGTAATTCCACATATGCCCATGGCATGTTTGAGCAATATATCATTTAGTGACAACTTTGTGCAAAAAAAAAAAAAAAAAATTGTCGTTTTCCGCAACTTGTGTCAACATATAAAATATTCCATGGACTCGACATGCCTCTCAGTATATAGCTTGGGGTGTCTACTTTCCAAAATGGGGTCATTTGGGGGGGTTTTGAACTATTCTGGCATTTTATACACAACATTAGGAAGCTTACATCCACTCTTCTAACCACTTGAAGACAAAGCCCTTTTTGACACTTTTTGTTTACATGAAAACATTTTTTTTTTGGGTTAAAAAATACACTTTTTTTTTATTTTAATGCACTAAAACACACTATATTGCCCAAATGTTTGATGAAATAAAAAAGAGGATCTTAGGCCGAGTACATAGATACCAAACACGACATGCTTTAAAATTTCGTACAAACGCGCATTGGCGACAAACTACATACATTTTTAAAAGTCTTTAAAAGCCTTTACAGGTTACCCCAGTAGATTTACAGAGGAGGTCTACTGCTAAAATGACTGCCCTCGATCTGACCTTTGCGGTGATACCTCACATGCATGGTGCAATTGCTGTTTACATATGACGCCAGACCGACGCTTGCGTTCGCCATTGGGCAAGAGCAGGGCAGGACAGGGGTGCTTTTTTTTTTTATTATTAATTTTGCTTTTTTTTTATTTTTTTAAATTGTTCCTTCCAAGTATTTTTTTTTTTAATCATTTTTATTGTTATCTCAGGGAATGTAAATATCCCCTATGATAGCAATAGGTAGTGACAGGTACTCTTTTTTTGAAAAAACTGGGGTCTTCTAGACCCTAGATTTTTCCTCTGCCCTCAAAGCATCTGACCACACCAAGATCGGTGTGATAAAGTGCTTTCCCAATTTCCCAATGGCGCTTTTTATATCCGGGGGGGGGCATTCCCTCCCACTGCTTGTAAAAGCAGTCCAGAGGCTAATTAGCCGCTAGGATTGCTTTTACATGAAAGCCGGCCGCAGGCTGAAAAGAATGATACCAAGATGATACCTAAACCCGCAGGCATCATTCTGGTATAAACATTCAAAGTCCAGCAACATACCAGTATGTTGCTGGTCCTTGTTGGACATGTATTGTAATCTTTTTTTTTCATGCAGCCAGTTGGCTGAACGAAAAAAGAGATTGATCGGTGGGTATGCCCACCATTAGAATACCGCCCTTCATCCACCCACTTCCAATGATGGGCATACATGCACCATTTATATATGCCGAAGCATGGGGGCATCCTCCCGCAAAAAAGTTATGCCGCACACACATGGTCGGACTTTTCCACGGGCAAGCCTCCGTCGGAATTTCGACCGTATGTACGCGGCATTAGGAGCAAAATCGCCTCTCCGCTCCTGCTGCCCCAATGCTTCGGCATATATGCTTTTTTTATTTAACTGTGGTGGTGAAATCACCTCCTACAGCACTGGAGTCGCAGGGATCAGGCCTGTCTCTGCGAACGCTGCAGTTATGTGTGTTTTTGTTTTGTAAGTGACAGTGATCGATCGATACTGCACTTGGGTGGCCTGGGCTGGACGGAGGGGCAAAACGCAGGTGCCAGCAGGTATCTGGGCTGATCCCGCTAACACTGCGTTTTTGGAACCCTAAACTGCTGGGGACGCTAGTATAGATCTGATCAGATCAGATATTGATCTGTTTAGATACTATACCACTAAGGGGGGTGTATGCTTCACACGTGGGTGTTAGCATTACTGGCACTAACCTGACGCTGCCTGGGGTGTGACGCAGACCCTCTCTGACGCTAAAACCTAATTGATATCACCCGCCGGGCGATCAGGGGGTTAAACCTTTATTGGGTTATATACGGCGGGTGCCCTGACACTATAAAAAGCAAACTAACTAACCAGCGTCACCCGTAACACTTATATGGTGATCACTGGTGAAAGGGTTAACTAGGGGCAATCAGGGGGTTAAAACCTTTATTAGATAATATATGGGGGTACCTGATGCTATAAAAACCTGCGGCGAACCTAAAAAAAATTACTGGCTACCGATCTGCATCACCGACACTAAGACAGCGATCAGAAAAACGATCGCTTAGCGACAGTGGTGATAGGGGGTGAAAGGGTTACCTGGGGGGCGATCAAGGGGGTTAAACCTTTACTAGATAATATATTGGGGTACCTGACGCTATAAAAACCTGCGGCGAACCTAAAAAAAAATTACTGGCTACCGATCTGCATCACCGACACTAAGACAGCGTTTAGAAAAACGATCGCTTAGCGACAGTGGTGATAGGAGGTGAAAGGGTTACCTGGGGGGCGATCAAGGGGGTTAAACCTTTATTAGATAATATATTGGGGTACCTGACGCTATAAAAACCTGCGGCGAACCTAAAAAAAATTACCAGCTACCGATCTGCATCACCGACACTAAGACAGCATTTAGACAAACGATCGCTTAGCGACAGTGGTGATAGGGGGTGAAAGGGTTACCTGGGGGGCGATCAAGGGGGTTAAACCTTTATTAGATAATATATTGGGGTACCTGACGCTATAAAAACCTGCGGCGAACCTAAAAAAAATTACCGGCTACCGATCTGCATCACCGACACTAAGACAGCGTTTAGAAAAACGATCGCTTAGCGACAGTGGTGATAGGGGGTGAAAGGGTTACCTGGGGGTCGATCAAGGGGGTTAAACCTTTATTAGATAATATATTGGGGTACCTGACGCTATAAAAACATGCGGCGAACCTAAAAAAAATTACTGGCTGCCGATCGGCATCACTGACACTAAGACAGCGATCAGAAAAATGATCGCTTAGCGACAGTGGTGATAGGGGGTGAAAGGGTTATCTAGGGGGTGATCAGGGGGTTAAACCTTTATTAGGGGGGGTTAGGGGGCTACACTGGACCTAAAACTGAATGTACTGACACTTTTAAAGTCACAAATGTCACTGATTGCAGTGATCACTAAATAAATGGTCACTGCAATCAGTGACACTGTGACTGGGGGGGTGATCTGGGGGGTGATCTGGGGGGGCCTGGGGGGGCGATTTATGTCCCTATGTGTCCTGGTGTCAGTGTAGTGTTGTGTGCACTGACCCGATGTCTTCTCTTGTACGGCGCTCGGTATATGTGAGCGCCGCACCAGAGATGACATCACTTCCTGCTGCTTCCTCTGCCTGACACAGACAGAGGGGGCATTTCCATTCGCCAGGAGCGATCGCGAGGGGGTGGCCGGAAACCAATGGCTGCCCCCTCATCCCGGAAAGCTCCCGGACACTTAGCCACCGCTCACTGTATAGGAGGGGGGTCCAATTGGACCCCCCAACTATACAAAGGCAATCACGTACACTCTACGTGATTGTGCCTGTCGGTGCCATTCTGCCGACGTATATATACAGTGAGCGGTCGTTAAGTGGTTAAAGAACTTTTTTTGTGCTATCACTGACACTAGGTGGCAGTGGTTGATAGAGTAGGGAGAGACTTTCCTACGTTCATCATATAGGCTTTAAAATTAAAGAAGGAAAGTTCCACCTCTAAAAAGAGGTGTAGCTCTGCTTTTGTAGAAATGTTTTAGGATTGCTACAGTTACTTGCTGTGTGTCTCTGTGTTTTGTTTCCTCTTTAGGTACCCAGATCTTCTGTCAAGACCTCCGGAGAATAGGGAGGGCTAGATAGTTAGTGATGGGTGGTAACGTGCAATATGTAATATCATAGGCGTGCGCACAGGGTGTGCCAGGTGTGCCTAGGCACACCTTAATCACCCTCTGCAGCATAGATTCCCCCTACTGCCCTAGCCCCCCCTTCCCCCCGCACGGCTGCTGGCTTCCCTCCTCTCCTCTCCGAGTGGCTGGTGCTGCGAGATGTTTTAGGATGAATGGGGGAAGGGACTGGTAAATATGTAGTTTGCTGACCCCTTCCCTTTCTGAATGAACTCCGTGAGCAATCGGTAGTGTGTGTTTGAGCTTTGGGGTGCACACCCTAATCCAATAGGCTGCGCACAGCTATGTGTAATATATAATGTATATTGTGCTATTATCTTATTGAAAAATGTATGTCATTGTTATATCTTGTCTCTTTCCTTTCTCCCCTTCCCCATCCAAGTTTTTGGTTCAGGTACCAAATCCTCAGGCTTGAGAAGTTTTTTTTCCTTCCTCCAGACACTGGGGACAGTGTCTTTATGCAGCAGGGGGAGTATGTAGCGCCCTGCTCCCAATGACTGGGCGCTATGTCAAATCTAGTGGGTGTCTGAGCTGGTAGTTGGCTCAGGCTCTGTATATAATTATGCTAAATTAGCCTCTGTTCCGGCTATGGCTGTGTTGGGCAGACTTCCTACTGTTTGCCTGTAGGAGGCGTTAGGCCAATGTGGAAGACTATACGGTAAAAATAAAGTGCAGCGCTCATATGACATATAAATGAAACAATGAAATAAACGATAATAAATATCCAAATAATAAATTGTAACGTGCAAAAAGTTCATGGAATTAATTCTTGATCAGAATCAGATGGCAGAAAGGAAGAAATTTTGCAACACAGAGAAGATTCCTCAAAGGTGATTCAGAGTGGCTGTAGATAAAATCAATAGTGAATCCTTATGCCGCGTACACACAATCATTATTCACGGTGGTTAAAAAACCGACATGAATAATGTCATTTAAAACGGGGGAACAGCTTGTTCCCCACACACGGTCGTTTTTCACGTCATTTTTTCTCTTGACGAGAAAAACGACCGTCTGTGGGCTCCGCGGCAGTGTTTCCCTATGGGAAACACTGCCGCGGAAAAAATGTCGAAAAATGTCGAAAATGTCGAAAAAAACGACGAGAAAAACATGTTCTAATTTTTCTCGTCGTTTTTAATGCCGTTTTTCTCGGCGAAAAAAACGACAGAAAGCCCACAGACTATCGTTTTTCTCATTGAATGGGAAAAATTTTGTTTTTTTTGACGAGAAAAACGGCCGTGTTTCCATCACCACATATACAGGCCGCTCACCTCAAAGTATGGGTCTCTGAACCAACAGAAGACCAAATGCTCATTCCCCTCTGGGGCAAAATCCAAGAATGTACTCTCCAGGTCACTTATGTACTGTCATCAGATGGTAAATCTTTCCTTCCACAATTGCTTGGCGATCATCAATCATGTAAAAAATCTATTTAAACAGACATAGTGCTCTTTGTTTTAAACATGATCATCACATTTAATATAGTAAAAGAATTACACTCGCATAAAAAGCACTGATCCCAGTGCTAGGTATAAAAGCCTCTGGTATGAATAAAAGCCTCTGAACTGGATAAACAGCATCCCTCCGCACGTCTTAGATGGGTAAGGCAACTGACGCCACACAGTGGTCCCGTCGACACGCACGCGTATCGTCCTATGTAGGGTAAGGTGACCAGATTTTTAAAATGAAATCCGGGGACATATTTTTTTTTTACTAGTAATGGTGTCAATCAGTGACTCTCTGCCCTTCGCCGCCCGCCTCACAGACCCAGTCAAGTCTTACTCTCCAGACCCTGGCTACTACTGGGTGGGGAGCGGAGGAAGATCACTCCGCCAGGGAAGGCAAGGAGATATGCAGGCACGCGGCTGGCCGGGACTTGAGCTAGGGCAGAAGAACATGCGAGCGGAGCTGAATGGGCATGCACCCAAAACTGAAGAAATATTCCCTCCGTTCCGACCAGCACATCATCATCAGAAAAGAGCACAGATAAAGGAAAAAAATACACCCCTCTAAGCTAGTAGGAGCGGCGGAGCGGGAGTGTGTAATTCTGATTTTTTTTATTTCTTATTCTGCACTGACTGTCTTTGAAATTGCCCCAGCCCCTGTTCAAATCCAATCCGGGGACAAAACCGGGGACAGACTTGGTCCGGGGACAGTGTCCTCAATCCGGGGACTGTCCCCTGAAAACAGGGATGTCTGGTCACCCTAATGTAGGGTGACCACGTGTCCCGGATTGCCCGGGACAGTCCCGCATTTTGCAGGTCTGTCCCGGGCACATTCATTCCAGGACAATACAGTGTCCTGGAATGAAACTGACACAGCCACCCCCCCAGGCCAATCTGATGCCCCCAAAAAAGGCTGCCACATCACTGACAGTACTTGTCCTGGCCGGGAAGGCCTGGAGGAGCACAATCCCGCCCCCTGCTTGTGATTGGAGAAATCATAAATCCCGCCTCTTGTGTCCAATCACTGTGCTGTGATTCTTTGCAGCACAAGCTGATTTTTGGGAAAGCAGGGTGTCCCTGAATGGTAGTTTGGAAATGTGGTCACCCTAGTCCTATGACAGGACTTCCTCAGCGTATCAAGGGACTGTAGTGTGTGCCATATATATACCCCATTACATTAAAATAATGGTGATTAATTACCCCTCATTGGCGTCCTCACATGCAAGCACTTCCGGGTTTGGCATCACGTGACTATCACCGCCCAATCGGAATCCGGATTGGTTCCAGTGTAATTCGGTCACTAAGCAACACTCCCCTATTAGCTGCTTTGCAGGCACTTCCTGATTCCGCGTCAGCTGATCGCCAACAACCAATCAGGATACATCTTAATCCGGAATAAGGAAAGCAGAAGCTCCATCCATTGGATTATATCCCCCAGTGGTCGTCTAAGGGACGTGATAGGCCATCGTATGACATGTGACCCCGCACAACCAATAGCGGCAGTTAGGAGTACATCAAGGGAAGGATGGTAACCGCAAATGCGGCTACAGTGCTAATAGACCGTATCCGTCCTGCACTTAGGACGCGATGCATCAAAACAGCGCAAATCTGTGATAGTAGTAACCTTAACCACTTCCATACTGGGCACTTATACACCTTCCTGCCCAGACCAATTTTCAGCTTTCTGCGCTGTTGCACTTTGAATGACAATTGCGCGGTCATGCTACACTGTACCCAAACGAAATTTTTATCATTTTGTTCCCACAAATAGAGCTTTCTTTTGGTGGTATTTGATCACCTCTGCGATTTTTATTTTCTGCTAAAAAAATAAAAAAAAGACCGAAAATTTTGAAAAAAAAAAGTTTTTTTTGTTTCAGTTACAAAACTTTGTAAATAGGTACGTTTTCTCCTTCACTGATGGGCACTGATGAGGCTGCACTGACGGGCACTGATAAGGCGGCACTGATGGGCACCGATGAGGCGGCACTGATGGGCACCGATGAGGTGGCACGGATGGGCACCGATAGGCGTCACGGATGGGCACCGATAGGCAGCACGGATGGGCACCGATAGGCGGCACGGATGGGCACTGATAGGTGGCACGGATGGGCAAATAAAGGCGGCATGGATGGGCACAGATAGGCGACACGGATGGGCACAGATAGGTGGCATGGATTGGCACGGATAGGCAGCACGGATAGGCGACACGGATGGGCACTGATAGGCGGCATGGATGGGCACTGATAGGTGGCACGGATTGGGCATGGATGGGCACTGATAAGTGGCATGGATGGGCACTGATAGGTGGCACTGTACTGTAATGTGTTGTACTAATGGATGCCAATCAGTGCCAAACAATAATGCCTGCCAATCAGTGATGCCCATTGTGGGCACTGATTGGCATCCTTGTGGGAACTGATTGGCATCCATTAGGGGCACTGATTAGCATCCGTGGTGGTCTAGGGTTGCATACCTGGTGGTGGGCATCCCTGGTGGTCTGGTGGCATCCCTGGTGGTCCAGTGTGGGCATCCTCGGGGGGGGCTGCGCTGATAATCGATCAGCACAAACCCCCCCTGTCAGAGGAGCAGCCGATCGGCTCTCCTCTACTCGCGTCTGACAGACGCGAGTGAGGAAAAGCCGATCACCGGCTTTTCCTGTTTACATCGTGATCAGCCGTGACTGGACACGGCTGATCACGTGGTAAAGAGTCTCCATAGGAGACTCTTGACCTAGATCGGTGTTGCGGGGTGTCAGACTGACATCCCGCGACAACGATCGCCGCGATGCGCGCCCCCGGGGGCGCGCAGCGGCTCAATATCCTGAGGATGTCATATGACGCCCAGTCAGGATATTGAAACCATTTTGCCGCCGTCATTTTGCAATAGGGCGGGCGGCAAGTGGTTAAGGACTGGAATAATGACAATATGAGCCTTCATATGAGAAATGTCTAAATAGTACCCACCATTATAATGCCCCACCTTACTCCTATAACCCATTGGAATGAATAGTAGCAGAAGGGGCAAATTACTATACTGATAAAAAAAAAAAAAAACAGTGACATCCCCTGGAATCAAGTTAATCAATAGTAGTTCCAGTTCCTCTCCATAAATACAGGGCATATGGATGAGAACGTAAATATGAATAAAATGATACATCAAGTGGGTCAAACGCTTCCCTGGGCTGCCTCAGTCAGTTATGAGCCCATAGGGGGTGAGTGTAACCCCCAAGAGAAATTTAAATATTGTGACGTCATATGCCACACCCATCGACGCGCAAAGTGATGCACATTAATATTACACAAAATAGAACTAAAACAAAATGCATAATAAAATTATCAACGGTCAGAAATAAAACAATTCAAGTCGAATTCGACATTGAGTCCCAACGGGACCCCTACCTGTGTCTCGTACACCCAAAATTACTCACGTTTACTTTGTTTCCTAATGAAATTCCCTCCCCTCCAATGATTGGTGACCTTCTCGTTCCCCCAGAATTTTAACTTAGCGGGGCTGCGTTTGTGGAATAGTCTAAAATGCTTGGAAACGTTGTGGGTGATAAGACCTTTTTTGATATTATTTACATGCTCCCCAATTGTAACAAGAAAAGCCTGGAGCAAAAAGTAAAACGACATAGGCGAAGGACTGGGCATGACTGAGGAAACAGGGGACTGTAAGAGGGTAGCTATTGGCTGAGCAGGAGGGGTGTAGCTATTGGCTGAGCCGGAGTGGGGGAGGGCCAGAGGCAGAAAAATAAGTGGGGACTCCTCCGCCTGGCAACACAGCGGGGGTGAAAGTTCAGGAAACATGTCGCATGTCCAGGACTTGCTGGCCCAGCTGCGGGCTGTGGCGGCGACACATGGCCCAGCGCTTCTCTCCCGACCCCTCCCCACGAGCTCAGCGTCGCTCTGGGAGTCCCTGCACGAGGGCGCCGGAAGGAATCCCCATCTTGGACGGAGCTCGGCGGGCGGTCATTCCGGGAGCTCCGGAGCGGCCACGCAGCCCGCGCGGCGTTTGGAGTCCGACGCTGCGGGCCCCGCCCCCATGTGACGTCACCGGGGCGGGCGCCTTGGTGGGGGAGATCGGAGAGCACGGTGGTCGGGCCCACCACCACGGCCGGCGACCTGGAACCCGTGAGGGGGGTGCGGCTGAGCGCGGCAGGAGACAGAGCTGCGGAAGGAGGGGCGGGACCTGGCATCGGTGGAAATTCGGCGCGGAAAACGGCGAACGGGTCTGGTGGGCGGAGCCGGATGGCGTCAGGACCCGCGGCAGCCAGGGATCCTTCCCCTGGTGGGCCTTCTTCTGCAGATGAAGACTTGTTGCAACGGTCGGAGGGAGAACTGGTGGACTCGGAGGACGATCGCGTTCCACAGAGACGGTCGGCTGTGGTGGAGACGGGACGATAGGCTGGTGGGTCACTTCCTGGGCAGCCTGGTAAGTCGGTTTCTCATTTGTTTTACACTGGGTTGTCTGATGTGAGGCCTGATAGGGATGGTTCGTCAGGGGGTACTCAGGGGGTTCCCCTGGGAGTGGTTGCTGGGGCCGGTTGCTTGCAGGGATCTGGGGAGAGGGATACTGGCTTTAAGGGGTTTCTGGTGGGGATTAAGGAACTTGTGGGTAAGTTTGAGAACCAGGGCGGTGTCCCTGCTAGCCCGGCTGCTGCGTGGGTCCCACCGCCAAATGGGGACGGGGGTCTGGTGGTGGCTGCTGCGGCGCCAGCGGTTTCGGTGGCGGCGGTGCAGACAACAACAGTGGAGGACACGCAGCAGGCTGCAGTTGGCAAAGGGGATGCGGGCAGACAGGACCTAGTTAGGTTGGCGGATTCAGCTAGGTGCGAGCTGTACATTTGTTTTGAGGGGCCGCTTGGGGCGCATCTGAAGTCTGAAGTTCGGGACAAGATTTGGAAGGGTGAGTACGTTGAGATTTTCTCGCTGCTTCCACTGGAGAAGTTTAATTTGGACAGGGTCAAGCCGGACGATTCCAAGAAGGAGGATGAAGAAAAACGTAGGTATCGCCTGATCCCGCGGATGTTCATAAATTGGCTGCAAGCCTTTGCCATCCTAGCTAGCGTGATTGGACAAAAGAAGCCTGAACATTGTTCGGGTCTTTTTTGCTATCAGGATGCGGTTGGAGAGGCCTATAGGGTGTATGGGGGCTCGGCCTGGTTGAGGTATGACGAGCAGTTCAGACAAAGGATGGCGGTGCGTCCGGAGTTGAGGTGGGACCACAAGGACATTAGTCTGTGGATGCGGTTGATGAACGCGGCGAGGGCTCCGAATCAGTTTTTTCAGGGGGGGGGGCGGTGGATCATCATCCCCAGGACATCCGGCCAGTAAGGCAAAAGGGGTCTGTTGGCAATACAATTCGGGATCCTGCAAGATACAAGCACGAGTGTTCCGGCTGTGGGGGTTCCCATACCCTGTCCAGATGTTTTAGGCAAAGGAAGGGGCAAACTGGGGAGTCTGCGAACAAGAGGGAGGACTCCGGTGATGGTGGCAAGGATGCGGCCGTTTCTCGGTAGGTATCCGGATAGACAGGCCGCTCAGTTGTTGGAAAAGGGTTTTTCTGAAGGGTTTGAGATTCCGTGTGCTTTGGGGGTGGTTCCACCGGTGGCTCGTAACCTGCGTTCAGCTTTGCAACACCCGGAGGTGGTTGCGGAGAAACTGCGGAAGGAAGTTGCGTTGGGCCGCATGTGTGGCCCTTTTGCGTTTGCCCCGCTTGCAGATTTGGTGGTGTCCCCACTGGGGGTGGTGCCTAAAAAGGAGCCTAACAAGTTCCGGCTCATTTACCACCTTTCTTTTCCAAAAGGGGGTTCGGTCAATGATGCTATCGATCCGGACGCTATCGATCCGGACGCTTGCACGGTGGGTTATACGTCCTTTGATGCGGCGGTGGTTTGGGTTAGACATTATGGGCGGGGGCATTGATGGCGAAATCGGATGTGGAGGCGGCGTTCCGCCTGCTGCCGGTGCACCCCGATAGTTTCCGTTTTTTGGGTTGCGCATGGAACGGGGAATTCTATGTGGATCGATGCTTACCAATGGGCTGCTCCGTATCCTGCGCACTGTTTGAGAAGTTTAGTTCCTTTCTGGAATGGGTGGTCAGGGACGTGTTGGGTGTAAGTTCGATCATACACTACTTGGATGACTTCCTCTGCGTGGGCCCAGCTTCATCTAAGATTTGCGCAGTGCTCCTGGCAACGCTGGAACACATCGCTGAGCGCTTCGGGGTGCCTTTGTCGCCCGACAAAACGGAGGGGCCAAGTACGGTCATTACGTTCCTAGGGATTACGTTGGATTCGGACGCAATGGAATGCCGTTTGCCAGTGGACAAATTGGTGGCGGTGAAGGAGGAGATCAGAGGTATGTTGGGTTTACGGAAGGTTCAGCTGAGGGCGTTGCAGTCATTACTGGGAAAGCTCAACTTCGCTTGTCGCATTCTGCCGATGGGCAGGGTATTTTGCAGACGGCTGTCGGCAAGTACAGCCGGGGTGCAGTCACCAAGGCATTTTGTGCGACTGGTGAAGGCGCACAGGGAGGATCTACAGGTATGGCATACGTTCTTGGAATCTTTTAATGGCAGAGCGTTGTGGATGTCAGGCCCCGTTAGTAATTTCGATCTGGAACTTTTTACGGACGCGGCTGGCTCCACTGGTTTTGGAGCATTTTTCCAAGGCAGGTGGAGTGCTGGCCCGTGGCCGGCGTGTTGGGTGGAAGCCGGATTCACGAAAAACCTGGTGCTGCTGGAATTGTTCCCGGTGGTATTAGCGGTGGAACTGTGGGGCGAGGCTTTCAGGGATCTGAAAGTGTGTTTCCATGGTGACAACCTTGGGGTGGTGCAGGTGATCAACAGGGTGTCGGCCTCTTCACCTCCGGTAGTTAGGCTGCTGCGGCATTTGGTGCTGCGATGCCTGCAGTTGGATGTTTTTGTATATGCGGTTCATCTTCCCGGGGTGGAGAACTTTATTGCTGACGCTTTGTCTCGCTTTCAGTGGGACAGGTTCCGAGAGTTGGCGCCGGACGCGGAGCAACTGGGGGTGCCTTGTCCCGACTGGCTGTGGAGGATTGCGTTGGAGTAGTCTCCGGATGGATCAGAAGGTCGGTGAGTGAGACGACGTGGGTTGCTTATAACAAGGTATGGCAGGATTGGGTGGCTATGGGTCGGATGACAGGTGTAAATACAACAGGGCCGGATGTGAGGTTATTGTTGTTGTATTTTATATCCAGGCAGATGGAGGAGGGGGTGTCCGTCTCGATGTTGGGTAGGAAGTTGGCTGGGTTGCCCTTTTTGTTTAAGTGGCAGGGTGGCCCGGACTTTACTAAGGACTTTTGGGTGCTTAAAGGTTATAGACGGTCCAGGCCGGGTAGGGACTCCAGGCGACCAGTGTCGTTTGAGGTTCTGCAAGGAATTTTGGCTCGGTTATCGGAGGTCTGCGCCTCGGTATACAAGGTTTCCTTGTTTAGAGCTGCTTTTGCGTTAGCGGTTTTTGGGTCTTTTAGGATCAGCGAGCTGGTCAGCCCTTCCAAGAAGGTTCATGGTGGTATTTGGGGTACGGAGGTGCGCTGCCAAAGAGAGAGTGTTGCTGTATGGTTGCGAAGGTCCAAAACGGACGAAAAGGGGAAGGGTAAGTCTGTGCAGGTCTTCTCGCTGCCAGGCTCTCCGCTTTGTCCAGTGGGGGCCGTGCGAGGGTTTATGGGGGTGCGACCGCCGGCTGAAGGGTCGTTTTTGATCCATGCCGACAGGTCCCCGTTATCAAGATTTCAATTTGTGTCTGTGTTCAGGAAATGTTTGAAGGTTCTGGGGTTAGACGATAGGGAGTTTGCGTCGCACTCTTTCAGGATAGGGG
Organism: Rana muscosa; assembly: GCA_029206835.1. Classification (NCBI taxonomy): domain Eukaryota; kingdom Metazoa; phylum Chordata; class Amphibia; order Anura; family Ranidae; genus Rana; species Rana muscosa. The sequence continues at coordinate 550,058,002 of CM055116.1, read as the reverse complement.
CGGCTACTGAGGCGGCTCGTGGGGGTTGGATTCGGAGTCAGTGAAGCGCATTGGTAGATGGGAGTCCAGTAGATTTCGCCTTTACATACGTCCCCAGCTATTAGTGGGGGTGTGAGGGTTGGGGGCGGGGGGCCTGTTTGTCGAGCATTTGGGGGGGGGTTTCTGCTGTTTTTTTTGGGTCTGCTGTTGGTTACGGTGGTATGCTTGTTCTTTTCTTTCAGGTGCGGTGCCAGCCCTGGTCTGAATATTGGGCCATTCATATGTTTTCTGGGGGGAAAAAAGGGCGGATGTTAGGCCGGAGGGCCGGCAATTGAGGTTTCCTAGACAGGAGGCCTGTGTTCGCTGGCTGGGAGTGGCGGGAATGCTATGGAGTAGAATGGTCCCGGAAGTGCATCGGTTTGCACGTCTCGACCGGCCGCCTGACGTTATAGTCCTGCACGTAGGCGGCAATGATCTAGGAGCCAGATCTATGTTGGATGTGATGAAGGATATCAAGTTTGATATACTTCGCCTTCGCATGGCATTCCCGGACATGGTGATTGTGTGGTCCGACATGGTGGCCAGGACATCATGGAGGATGGCTAGGTCTTTGGAGGGTATTAATAGGGCCCGGAGGAAGATCAATCGCGATGTGGCTAGGTTTGTGGTGAAGAATGGGGGGCTGGTGATACGGCATATGGTGTTGGAGGTGGATACATGGCGCTACCTTCGGGGCGACGGGGTGCACCTGAATGATGTGGGTATGGACATGTGGGCATTGGGGATACAAGATGGCATCCAAAGGGCTCTTAGGGTGTGGAGGGGCACCCAATCGTAAAGGTGTTTTTTAATTGGGTGCTGTGGCGGGTGTCTGGTCTTTGCAGGGGAAGGAGGATACCTCGGGAAGAAGAGTTCAGGACCTGTCGTTGGTATGGGTCCTGATTGTGGGCTTCCAGTTAACGGAGGTTTAGCTGGAAGCATGGGTAAAGAGGGCACTGCGGTCATGGTTGTCTCTGAGCCAGCATGTCGGCTTGAGGCCTATTAACAGATTTGAGAGGTACTGCAGTGCAATAGTTACACAGATGGTAATCGAGGTTCCTGCAAAGATCGACACTGGGATTTTGACTGTTGGGTTTTCATAACAGATGTTTATGTTATTGTTAAATTGAAATATTATTTTAATAAATAAGGCTGCTACGGCCTATGTTTTCCCCAACGCCAGTGTGGTCTTGTTTACTTAGGTAAGGGGGTTAATGTGGGGATTGTGAAGGGTTTAAATTAATGGAAGGTACATCTGTTATACTATAGTCAAGAAAAGCCCAGAGCAAAAAGTAAAATGACATAGGCGAAGGGCTGGGCATGACTGAGGAAACAGGAAACTGTAAGAGGGTAGCCATTGGCTGAGCAGGAGGGGTGTAGCTATTGGCTGAGCCGGAGTGGGGGAGGGCCAGAGGGCGGATAAATAAGTGGGGACTCCTCCCCCTGGCAACACAGCGGGGGTGAAAGTTCCCGCCCACCCTCCCTTAATTATGGGATTAGGAGTATGGGACTGTTTATTTTGTTTTGTGTTCCAGGGATGGTTTGTGACAGAGTGGAAGTCGTGGCAGTGGCGGGTGTCTGGTCTTTGCAGAGGAAGGAGGATACCTCGGGAAGAAGAGTTCAGGACCTGTCGTTGGTATGGGTCCTGATTGTGGGCTTCCAGTTAACGGAGGTTTAGCTGGAAGCATGGGTAAAGAGGGCACTGCGGTCATGGTTGTCTCTGAGCCAGCATGTCGGCTTGAGGCCTATTAACAGATTTGAGAGGTACCGCAGTGCAATAGTTACACAGATGGTAATCGAGGTTCCTGCAAAGATCGAGACTGGGATTTTGACTGATGGGTTTTCATAACAGATGTTTATGTTATTGTTAAATTGAAATATTATTTTAATAAATAAGGCTGCTACAGCCTATGTTTTCCCCAACGCCAGTGTGGTCTCGTTTACTTAGGTAAGGGGGTTAATGTGGGGATTGTGAAGGGTTTAAATTATTGGAAGGTACATCTGTTATACTATAGTCATGTAAAGGCCTGGACGTTCTCCCCACATATTGTAACCCACAGCTACATTCCATCACATACACAACCCCTTCGGTACTGCAAGTTATAAACTGTTTAATTTGGTAATTTCTATTTGTGGCAAATGCTGTGAACTCTTTGCGTTTCTTAATATTACACCTCGTCTGTCTACACGCCGGACATTTACCACATGCATAGAACCCTGTGAGGAAATTGAAGATCCTATTTTCAAACACCACCGGCGGGTCTATAACTCCAGGTGCCAGTTTATCTCTCAAAGAGGGAGCTCTCTTGTAGACAAACTGGGGACGTTCCGGTAGTATTGTGCCCAAGGCCCTATCCTGCTTGAGGATCGGCCAGTGTCTTTGAACGATCTTTTCAAATTTTCTATGTTGAGCATTATACTCTAAACACATCCTCATATTGGAATTAATATTTTTATTGGGCTTAGGAATGTTTGCCACCAGATTATTCCTGTCCAATTTGCGAACGATTTCCATCTCATCATCCAAAGATACTTTGTCATACCCCTTCTGCAAGAAGCGAGCAGACAAAATATGGGATTGTGAGATGTAGTCCTCCTCTAAAGGTACAATTCCGTCTAAGGCGAATGAACTGGCCCTTAGGGATATTACACAACTAGGGATGAGCTCACGGTTCGAATCGAACGCATGTTCCTCTCGAACATTGGCTGTTCGCCTGTTCGGCGAAACCAGAACTTTGTGGGCCGTTCGCGCCAAATTTGTGTGACGCGAACGGGCCACAGTGCACTGCGCCATCGCAGTGCATTGCTGGCTGATGATTGGCCAAGCATGCACTGTGACCCCGCATGCTTGGCCAATCACAGCGCCGGCAGCGAGGAGAGCCATAATTGGCCACAGGCAGGATGCCTGTGGCCAATTATAGCTCAGGGGGGTTTAGTACACGCCCCACACTATAAAAGGCCGCCAGCGCGGCGGCCTTGTGTAGTGTGTTCCGGCGTGCAGGGAAAGACGTACATAGGCAGGGACAGTGTCAGTGCTAATTGTACTTTTACCTTGTGTGTAGGGAGAGAGAAGGATAGGTAGGGACAGTGTCAGTGATATTCTGCTAAACCTTGTGTGTAGGGAGAGAGAAGGATAGGTAGGGACAGTGTCAGTGATATTCTGCTAAACCTTGTGTGTAGGGAGAGAGACGGATAGGTAGGGACAGTGTCAGTGATATTCTGCTAAACCTTGTGTGCAGGGAGAGAGAAGGATAGGCAGGGGACAGTGTCAGTGTCATTTTTGCTAAGCCTCCTGCACAGTATACACCTGAAGCTAGCCCTTATTGCTGCGTTTTCCTGTTGCGTAACACAGGCAGGCATCTGCAGCACTTACAGCAGGCGTAGTGTCATTCCTGCAAAATATACACCTGAAGCTAGCCCTTATTGCTGTGTTTTCCTGTTGTGTAACACAGGCAGGCATCTGCAGCACTTAAAGCAGGCGTAGTGTCATTCCTGCAAAATATACACCTGAAGCTAGCCCTTATTGCTGTGTTTTCCTGTTGTGTAACACAGGCAGGCATCTGCAGCACTTAAAGCAGGTGTAGTGTCATTCCTGCAAAATATACACCTGAAGCTAGCCCTTATTGCTGTGTTTTCCTGTTGTGTAACACAGGCAGGCATCTTGCAGCACTTAAAGCAGGCGTAGTGTGATTCCTGCACATTATACACCGAAAGCTAGCCCTTATTGCTCGTAGTTTTTTTTCTTTTGTGTAACACTAACAGGCATCTGCAGCACTTAAAGCAAGCGTAGTGTGATTCCTGAAAAATATACACCTGAAGCTAGCCCTTATTGCTGTGTTTTCCTGTTGTGTAACACAGGCAGGCATCTGCAGCAATTATAGCTCAGGGGGTTTAGTACACGCTCCACACTATATAAACCTGCCAGCACGGCGGCCTTGTGTAGTGTGTTGGCGTGCAGGGATTGAGCAGGATAGGCAGGGACAGTGTCATCTTTGCAAAACCTAGCGCAGTTACAGTGTGTTGGCGTGCAGGGAGAGAGCAGGATAGGCAGGGACAGTGTCAGTGTCATCTTTGCTAAACCTAGTGCAGTTACAGTGTGTTGGCGTGCAGGGAGAGAGCAGGATAGGCAGGGACAGTGTCGGTGTCATCTTTGCTTGTTAACCTGCAGCAGTTACAGAGGGTGTAGTGTGCCTTCTGCACAGTATACACCTGAAGCTACCCCTCATTGCTGGTGTTGTTCTGTTGTGTAACACAGACAGGCATCTGCAGCAGTTACAGTGGGTATAGGTGCCTCCTGCACAGTATAAACCTGAAGCTATCCCTTATGGTGTTGTTCTGTTGTGTAACAGGCATCTGCAAGCAGTTACGGTGTAGTGTGCCTCCTGCACAGTATACACCTGAAGCTACCCCTTATTGCTGGTGTTGTTCTGTTGTGTAACACAAGCATCTGCAAGCAGTTACAGTGGGTGTAGTGTGCCTCCTGCACAGTATACACCTGAAACTACCCCTTATTGCTGGTGTTGTTCTGTTGTGTAACACAGACAGGCATCTGCAGCAGTTACAGTGGGTGTAGGTGCCTCTTGCACAGTATACACCTGAAGCTACCCCTTATTGCTGGTGTTGTTCTGTTGTGTAAGAGGCATCTGTATGCAGTTATGGTGTAGTGTGCCTCCTGCACAGTATACACCTGAAGCTACCCCTTATTGCTGGTGTCGTTCTGTTGTGTAAGAGGCATGTGCAAACAGTTACGGTGTAGTGTGCCTCCTGCACAGTATACACCTGAAGCTACCCCTTATTGCTGGTGTTGTTCTGTTGTGTAACACAAGCATCTGCAAGCAGTTACAGTGGGTGTAGTGTGCCTCCTGCACAGTATACACCTGAAGCTACCCCTTATTGCTGGTGTTGTTCTGTTGTGTAACAGGCATCTGCACAGTATACACCTGAAGCTACCCCTTATTGCTGGTGTTGTTCTGTTGTGTAACACAAGCATCTGCAAGCAGTTACAGTGGGTGTAGTGTGCCTCCTGCACAGTATACACCTGAAGCTACCCCTTATTGCTGGTGTTGTTCTGTTGTGTAACACAGAGAGGCATCTGCAGCAGTTACAGTGGGTGTAGTGTGCCTCCTGCACTGTATACACCTGAAGCTACCCCTTATTGCTGGTGTTGTTCTGTTGTGTAACACAGGCAGGCATCTGCAGCAGTTACAGTGGGTGTAGGTGCCTCCTGCACAGTATACACCTGAAGCTACCCCTTATTGCTGGTTTTCCCCATCTCCCTGCAGTCCATTAGTATGTCTGGAAGGCCAACAAGGAGAGGCAGACAGTCACGAGCCAATAAAAGAAGGCAAGCAGGCTCTGTGTCTAGGGGCAACAGTGCTGGTCATGGACGCGGTACATCGTCAGCAGCACGTGGCCATGGGACACGCTTGTCCTTATTTTCAGCAGCTGGATGTGTTGAGCCGCATCATGCCGAAGACTTGGTAGAGTGGATGACCAAGCCCTCCTCATCCTCCTCGTCCTCTCTCACCCAGGCTCAGGGTACTGGCAAAGCAGCTGCCAATGCGTCCTCTTCCCTCGTATCAATGTCATCAGTCACTCCTTCCCTAGACCCACCATGTCCTCCTGAGTAGTCCCCCGAACTGTTTGAGCACAGTGTTGGGTACATGCTCCAGGAGGATGCCCAGTGTTTTGAAGGTTCTGGCAGTCATGTTCCACCAGCTGCTGCATACTGCCAGGTTTGCTCCAGTGATCAAGAGGGAGGGGATGATGAGGTCACTGAGTCCACATGGGTGCCTGATAGGAGAGAGGAGGAGGAGGAGGAGGAGGCACATCTTCAACGAGGCAGGATGCCCTCCGGGGGCCAGCTTAAGGGCAGCACACCGACTGAATCACACCGCAGAGCTCCGCCTGTGCAGGGTGCTGCCTCTGCGCGTTATTCCAAAAGTTCTTTGGTGTGGCCCTTTTTTGAGTCGAGTAAATAAAACAAAAAACCCCCTTGGAGGTGGGACTTTGAGAGTGACTGAAAAACACACATCTGAGTATGTTGAAAATATATAGATTTAATAAATAGTTACAAAAAAACAAATTGGATGTAAATCACATGGATTATGTACAAATACAAACCACATGAGGCATCATACGCAGTGATCTCAGCAGCTCTCAGTATCCATACAGAATTTAAACTGGAAGATTGGAACCACACATAGTTTTGCTTCACGGCCACAATCAATGTATAATCAATGCAAATGGTGTGTTGAGGATACCCTCTATGTTTGAAGCAGTTCCTTTTGCCTACCTGATACTTTTTTGATTTGGAATATTTCTCCATACTGAGAGCTATCCTGGGGGATTCTTTTGAGCTTCTCCTGATCTCCCTGCGTGTTTCCACTTGGGGACCCTCGTTTGAGGTCCATTGGATCCCTTTCATCTCGGAGCTCCCCACATAGGTGGGATGCGATTGTATGCCTCACCTTGTGTTTTCTGCCGTGCGTGTAGTTCCTTGGTGTACTGAATGTTGATCCTCTTTTGGACAAATTACTAATGTGTTTATCTATAAATCTGAAAACCTTTTGTCTACAATTCCCCCGAAGAAGGGTATAACCGAAACAGCTGTCGGGTTTGACAAAAACAACAACAATATATGTTTAAAATTCTTCTTTTTGTATTCATGTCTATCTCCAGTTTGTATTTGTACATAATCCATGTGATTTACATCCAATTTGTCTTTTTGTAACTATTTATTAAATCTATATATTTTCAACATACTCAGATGTGTGTTTTTCAGTCACTCTCAAAGTCCCACCTCCAAGGGGGTTTTTTGTTTTATTTACTTATTTTTGGGATGTGGTGACTGTTAAACAAATACAATCTTGCAGATGTCGGTCTTCTTTGTCTTTTTTGAGTCGAGTGCATCAGATCGCACTGCTGCTATTTGCAACATATGTCTCAAGCGTATCTCACGTGGTCAAAACATCAGCCGCTTAGGCACCACATGCTTGACCAGACATATGTTGACCTGCCATGCAGCTCGTTGGCAAGCGTACCTTAAAGACCCACACCAAAGAACAAAGCGGACCTCTCCTTGCTCCTCATCAGCTGGGATCTCCAACCCCACTATACCTTCAGTCCTTCAGTCCTCTCTGAAACCTGCACTGAGAGGAATGAAGGTGTAGAATTAGGTGTGTCACAGCCAAGTAGTTGCGGGCACTCTGCTAGCAGTACACCAACGTCCGATTGTAGCAGGCAAATTTCCCTGCCCCAGCTACTGGACCGTCGAAAGAAGTTCACTCCCAGCCATCCACATGTCCAGCGGTTGAATGCTAGCTTGGCTAAATTGCTAGCACAAATGGATGAGGGGGAAGTGGCCTGAGACGGAAGTGATGTGAGAGGGCGTGTCCAACAGTCCGTGCTGTGCCGCTATTCCTAGCATGGGAGGATGGAGGATACCAATGGAGCACCCTCACCCTCACCTCGCTGACCTAACCTGACCAACGCATACCTCGCTTCGAACCTCCCTGCGATCTCCCTGAATCTCTCTGGGTTTCCCGAATTTCCTATGCCGATTGGCTGTCTGCACGGACCGCACAGACTGCACGGACTGTAAGACGCCAGAGCAGGAGGGTCAAACGTGCCTCCAGATCCCTGAAAACTCCGCTGGTAAGACTGATAAGACTGATCGATCTGTATGTGTCTGCATGGATAACAGTGCAGCGCTGCGTAACTGTGAAATGTCACGGCTGATTACGGCTCACTGATTTCTGCTGCGGAACATCCCCGAGATATCCCTGAGACACCTGGCTGGAGGCTGAAGGCTGGAGGCTGGAGCAGATAAGTAAGCAGAAAAGTAGCACTGTGGACCGGTAAGGCATTGGAAAAGGGACCTGGGATACAAATATATCCAGAGCAGTGTGGTGGAGAGTATATGTAGCAGACTGTCTGTTTGAATTAACGGAGTGCTTCAAGTCTGGTGTTTTGCATTGCGGGCTCTTTATCTACATCCCCATGTTTTCAATACCTCCATACCTCCATATAATCCTCAAACTTCAGACTTTGTTCAGTTTATTAGTTGTGGAATTTGCTGTGGAATTTCCTGTGAATTTCCTGTGGAATTTGAAATTGGAGGAGAGGGGGAAGTGAGGAGAGAAGCTACCCTTTTAGCCTGCCTGATCAGCTGGATCTGCTGACAGGGAATTTGCATGAGTGCCTGTCACTGTGTTTGAAAAAAAAAAAGGGAGTCTGGAGGATCAGATTCAAAGAGGGAAATTCAGTACTTTACAAAATATACTACAGATTACTTGATGTACCAGCTGAACTGTATCAGCGTATCTTAATTGTACAGCTGTCTAGAGCTATTTTAGTTATTTAGCTCTACCTAGTTCTATCCAGAAAGCCACTAGATAATAACTCAACATTTTTTTTTTTTTTTTTTAAGTACAGCCCTGCGGCATCAGATTAAAGCATTATCTATAAATTAAGAAGTTATATGGACTTTATGAAATCTATTTTTAGATACTTTGCTATGAGATTAATTTGCTGATTTGCTGGACTGTGAGGCTGGGTAGTAGACTGCGGAGCCCGGGCTGGGGCTAAGAAGCATGAAAGTTGTATATTTGGATTGGCATACAGGGATCAGAATATATTAAATAAGCATGCTATAACTCAGCCGCCTTAGGATTTGCATAATTAGAGTGAATGCAAGTTAAAATACTCTAGGAAATCTTTCAAGGATTGACTAAGGATCACTTTTGTAATATTCACTGTGTGTATTCATATTCATACCGGCTAACCAAAAGGAAAAAAGGAAAAAAAAGGGGGACGGTCACAGGTCAAGGTCAAGAGTAGTGATGAGCCGAACACCCCCGGGTTCGGTTCGCACCAGAACCCGCGAACGGACCGAAAGTTCGCGCGAACATTAGAACCCTATTAAATACAATGGATGCGAACGTTCGGATTCTAAAGTGCTAATTATAACGACTATTATCCATGTTATTGTCCGAAACAGAGTTTGGGAACCCGGGTTCTGCACCAGGGGACATGTATCAATGCAAAAAGAAGTTTTAAAAACGGACGTTTTCCGGGAGCAGTCATTTTAATGATGCATAAAGTGAAAAAAAAAAAGTCAAATATTCCTTTAAATATTGTACCTGGGGGGTGTCTAAAGTATGCCTGTGAAGTGCCACGTGTTTCCCGTGTTTAGAACTGTCCCTGCACAAAATAACATTTCTAAAGGAAAAAAAGCCATTTAAAACTGCTTGCGGCTTTAATGCAATGTCTGGTCCCGGTAATATGGATGAAAATCTTTAGGAAAAATGGCATAGCTACCCCATCAACCCCCCCCCCCCCCCTACCCCAGCCCATTACCAGCCCCTTTGGGTCTTGTATGGATATTAAGGGGAACCCCGCACACAAAATAAAAAAGCCCCTATATACTCTGAACAGCCGTATACAGGCGGTGCATACAAGACAGGGACTGTAGGTTTGTTCTTATGTAGAATCTGTTTGTAATTTTGAACAGCTGCATTGTTTAAGTGTAGCTCCATGCCAAATTCCTTTTTTTTAGCTTTTTGGAAAACATAGGGAACGGTTATCACCCCTGTCACATTTTTTTTGCTGTCTGTGCCCCTGTTCAGAACATTTCACCTCACTTTGCGTCCCAATGACAACTGTTTTTGAAATGTGGTGTTTGTATTGAAACAAGGATTGGTGATAAAGCATCAGTAGAGAGGAGACACCTTTCTCCCATATTAATTCTTACAGGAGAGAATTTTCCTTCCAAGGGGTAGATTTCCTCTCACTTCCTGTTGTCTTCTTCCGTTTGCAAGTAGTAGTAGTTTGTAAGTTGGATGTTTGAAAGTAGGGACCTTCCGTATATACTCTGCAGAAATTGGCCCCTTAGGTGTTGGTGCTGGCACAACACTGAAAGCACTCACAGTTATTCTTGGTGGGTGCTGGAACGCCCTGCTGTCAAGTATAATATCAGGAATTGTAATAACATATAATTGTTGATCAGTGGTAGTAAAAATTGGGCCTTTGATGGTGGTGCTGGTGCCACAACACTGTAAGGCCTGACAGTTACTCTTGGTGGGCGCAGCAATGGTCCCTGCTGTGAATTATTAGATCAATAATTATAATTGCATGCCCCTGTTGAACAGGGGCTGAAAAACTGGGCCTTTGGTGGTGGTGGTGGTGGTGATGGTGTTGCTGGTGCCACAACACTGTAAGGCCTGACAGTTACTCTTGGTGGGCGCAGCAATGGGCCCTGCTGTGAATTATTAGATCAATAATTATAATTGCATGCCCCTGTTGAACAGGGGCTGAAAAATTGGGCCTTAGGCACTGGTGGCACAACACTGCAACCCCTCACAGATACTGTACTTGGAGCACAGCAATGAGGCCTGTTGCAAAGTATTGCATCAAAAATTTTAATTACACGCCCCTGTTAAACAGGGGCTGAAAAATTGGGCCTTAGCCACTGGTGGCGTCACCCATAAACCAAAATGATCTTCCAAGCTATCATCGTTAATCGTATCATTGAGGAGGAGGAGGAGGATAGCCAGACAACATAACAGCACAGGCACTCAGCATCAGCATCAGTCTTGAAGGGATGTGACATTTTAAAATCAATTAGTCTGTTATATCAGCATCTGGTGTGTGGTAGCTGGTGGTGATCCAAGACTGGTTCATCTTGATGAAAGTCAGTCGATCAACCGAGTCGGTGGACAGGCGCACCCTGTGATCCGTGACAAATCCTCCAGCAGCACTGAATGTGCGTTCTGAAAGAACGCTGGATGCAGGACAGGCCAGTAGCTCAATTGCATACTGTGCAAGCTCTGGCCAGTGATCCATCCTCAAGACCCAGTAAGCCAGAGGATTTTCGGTGGGGAAGGTGTCCAAGTCTGACCTTGCCCCTAGGTATTCCTGCACCATGTATATCAGACGCTGGCGATGGTTGCTGGAACCGATCATACTTTGGGGCTGCGGACTAAAGAATTGTCTGAACGCATCGGTCAGACGGCCACCTTCCCCACCGCTCCTTCTTTGACTGCCCGAAGCCTCAGCAACTCGTTGTCCAGGACCAGGAGTTTGTAACCTCCCAGTCTCTGGGAACGCGTTGCACAGACCTTTCTGCAAGGCCTCCCGGAGTTGTCTCATCCTCTGCTCCCTCTGCGACGGTACGATAAGGTCCGCAACCTTACCCTTGTACCGTGGATCAAGGAGAGTGGCCAGCCAGTAATGGTCCCTCTCCTTGATCCGAAGAATACGAGGATCCTTCCGCAGACTTTGAAGGATCAGGGAGGCCATGCAGCGTAGGTTAGCTGAGGCATTCAGTCCGGAGTCCTCTGGGTCACTAAGGACGACATGATCCGCAGCCACCTCCTCCCAGCCACGTACAAGTCCACTGGTTTCTTGGGACTGTAAATCATCCCTAAAAGACTGCTGCTGATGATGCTGAGTGCCAGCCTCCACCTCCATGCTGACACAATCCTCCTCCTCCTCCTCCTCCTCCTCTTCCTGTGCGATGGGTGGGACAGAAGGAACACTGTCTGGGTAAAGGGGGCCTTGAGAGGCAAGGAAGTCCTCCTCTTCCTGCCTCTGTTCTGCCTCAAGTGCCCTGTCCATTATTCCACGCAGCGTGTGCTCCAACAGGTGGACAAGAGGTACAGTGTCACTGATGCATGCACTGTCACTGCTCACCATCCTCGTGGCCTCCTCAAATGGTGCCAGGACAGTGCATGCATCCCTGATCATGCCCCACTGGCGTGGTGAAAAAAACCCGAGCTCCCCTGACCCTGTCCTGGTGCCGTAGTCGCACAGGTACTCATTGATGGCCCTCTGCTGCGTGTGCAGCCGCTGCAGCATGGCCAACGTTGAGTGCCACCTGGTGGGCATGTCACATATAAGGCGGTTCTTGGGCAGGTTCAACTCCTTTTGAAGCTCAGCCAGGCGAGCACTGGCATTATAAGATCTGCGGAAATGCACACAGACTTTCCTGGCCTGCCTCAGGACATCCTGTAAGCCCGGGTACCTGCCCAAGAACCGCTGCACCACCAGGTTAAGGACGTGAGCCATACAGGGCACATGGGTCAGTTGTCCCTGTCGGAGGGCGGAGAGGAGGTTGGTGCCATTGTCGCAAACCACCATTCCTGGCTTAAGCTGGCGTGGCGTCAACCACCTCTCGGCCTGCCCCTGCAGAGCAGACAGGACCTCTGCCCCAGTGTGGCTCCTGTCCCCCAAACACACCAGCGCAAGCACGGCATGGCATCTTTTTGCCTGCGTACTTGCGTAGCCCCTTGAACGCCTACGGAGCACCGCTGGTTCCGAGGACAAACCACAGGAAGAGGCCATGGAGGAAGAAGAAGAGGGGGGGTGGAGGAGAGAGGTGTGTCACAACCAGTAGTAGCATTTTGGAGGCGTGGGGGTGGAACAACCTCCAACACTACTGCACCTTGTCCTGTATCCTTCCCAGCTGCCAAAAGAGTGACCCAATGGGCCGTGAAAGAAAGGTAACGTCCCTGTCCATGCCTGCTGGACCATGAGTCAGCGGTAATATGCACCTTACCGCTGACCGCCCTGTCCAGCGAGGCCAAGACATTGCCTTCCACATGCCTGTAGAGAGCCGGAATAGCCTTCCGTGCGAAAAAGTGGCGTTTGGGAACCTGCCACTGAGGAACCGCACATTGCACAAACTCACGGAAGGGGGCCGAGTCTACCAACTGAAAAGGCAGCAGTTGAAGCGCTAGCAATTTAGCCAAGCTAGCATTCAACCGCTGGGCATGTGGATGGCTGGGAGTGAACTTCTTTCGACGGTCCAGCAGCTGGGGCAGGGAAATTTGCCTGCTAGAATCGGACGTTGGTGTACTGCTAGCAGAGTGCCCGCAAGTACTTGCCTGTGACACACCTAATTCTACACCTTCATTCCTCTCAGAGCAGGTTTCAGAGAGGAGTGAAGGTATAGTGGGGTTGGAGATCCCAGCTGATGCGGTGCAAGAAGAGGTCAGCTTTGTTCTTTGGTGTGGGTCTTTAAGGTAGGCTTGCCAACGAGCTGCATGGCAGGTCAACATATGTCTGATCAAGCATGTGGTGCCCAAGCGGCTGATGTTTTGGCCACGCGATATACGCTTGAGACATATGTTGCAAACAGCAGCTGTGCGATCTGATGCACTCGCCTCAAAAAAGGCCCACACCAAAGAACTTTTTGAATGACGGGCAGAGGCAGCGCCCTGCACAGGCGGAGCTCTGCGGTGTGATTCCGTCGGTGTGCTGCCCATACGCTGGCCACTCAAGGGCATCCTGCCTCGTTGGAGATGTGCCTCCTCCTCATCCTCCTCCTCCTCCTCTCTCCTATTAGGCACCCACGTGGAGTCAGTGACCTCATCATCCCCTCCCTCCTCATCACTGGAGCCAATCTGGCAGTATGCTGCAGCTGCTGGAACATGACTGCCAGATTGGTGTCCTTCTTGAGCATCCCCTCTCTCTGCTCTCACGCTGCTGCCTTCCTCTAGCTGGGTATCATCATCAGATCCTTCCAAACGCTGGGCATCCTCCTGGAGCATGTACCCAACACTGTGCTCAAACAGTTCGGGGGACTCCTCAGGAGGAGGGCATGGTGGGTCTAGGGAAGGATTGACTAATGAAGATAATGATACCAGAGAAGAGGACGCTTTGGCAGCTGCTTTGCCACTACCCTGAGCCTGGGTGAGAGAGGATGAGGAGGATGAGGTGGGCTTGGTCATCCACTCTACCAAGTCTTCGGCATGATGTGGCTCAACATGTCCAGCTGCTGAAAACAAGGACAAGCGTGTCCCATGGCCATGTGCTGATGACAATGCACCGCGTACACGACCAGCACTGTTGCCCCCAGACACAGAGCCTGCTTGCCCTCTTTTTTTGCCTCCTGACTGTCTGCCTCTCCTTGGTTGCCTTCCAGACATTTTAATGGATGGCCTGCAGGGAGATGGGAAAAACAGCAATAAGGGCTACCTTCAGGTGTATATTGTGCAGGAGGCTTAGCAACAATGACACTGACACTGTCCCCTGCCTATCCTTCTCTGTCCCTAAACACAAGGATTGAAAATATGGTTCAGCAAAAAAGTTTTAGAACAGAATAGCACACTGACACTTTCCCTCACTGTCCTACTCTGTCCCTCCCTACAAACAAGATTTAGCACAGAATAGCACACTGATAATTTCTACGAGTGTCCTTCTCTGTCCCTCAAGTCAGGGATTGAAAATATGGAACAGCAAAATAGTTTTAGAACAGAATAGCACACTGTCAGTTTCCCTCATTGTAGCTCTCTGTCCCTCAACTCAAGGATTGAAAATATGGTTCAGCAAAATTGATTTAGAACAGAATAGCACACTGTCAGTTTCACTCACTGTACCTCTCTGTCCCTCAACTCAAGGATTGAAAATATGGTTCAGCAAAATAGTTTTAGAACACAATAGCACACTGACACTTTCCCTCACTGTAGCTCTCTGTCCCTCAACTCAAGGATTGAAAATATGGTTCAGCAAAATAGTTTTAGAACAGAATAGCACACTGTCAGTTTCCCTCACTGTAGCTCTCTGTCCCTCAACTCAAGGATTGAAAATATGGTTCAGCAAAATAGTTTTAGAACACAATAGCACACTGACACTTTCCCTCACTGTAGCTCTCTGTCCCTCAACTCAAGGATTGAAAATATGGTTCAGCAAAATAGTTTTAGAACAGAATAGCACACTGTCAGTTTCCCTCACTGTAGCTCTCTGTCCCTCAACTCAAGGATTGAAAATATGGTTCAGCAAAATAGTTTTAGAACACAATAGCACACTGACACTTTCCCTCACTGTAGCTCTCTGTCCCTCAACTCAAGGATTGAAAATATGGTTCAGCAAAATAGTTTTAGAACAGAATAGCACACTGTCAGTTTCCCTCACTGTAGCTCTCTGTCCCTCAACTCAAGGATTGAAAATATGGAACAGCAAAATTGATTTAGAACAGAATAGCACACTGTCAGTTTCACTCACTGTACCTCTCTGTCCCTCAACTCAAGGATTGAAAATATGGTTCAGCAAAATAGTTTTAGAACACAATAGCACACTGACACTTTCCCTCACTGTAGCTCTCTGTCCCTCAACTCAAGGATTGAAAATATGGTTCAGCAAAATAGTTTTAGAGCAGAATAGCACACTGTCAGTTTCCCTCACTGTAGCTCTCTGTCCCTCAACTCAAGGATTGAAAATATGGAACAGCAAAATTGATTTAGAACAGAATAGCACACTGTCAGTTTCACTCACTGTACCTCTCTGTCCCTCAACTCAAGGATTGAAAATATGGTTCAGCAAAATAGTTTTAGAACACAATAGCACACTGACACTTTCCCTCACTGTAGCTCTCTGTCCCTCAACTCAAGGATTGAAAATATGGTTCAGCAAAATAGTTTTAGAACAGAATAGCACACTGTCAGTTTCCCTCACTGTAGCTCTCTGTCCCTCAACTCAAGGATTGAAAATATGGTTCAGCAAAATAGTTTTAGAACACAATAGCACACTGACACTTTCCCTCACTGTAGCTCTCGGTCCCTCAACTCAAGGATTGAAAATATGGTTCAGCAAAATAGTTTTAGAACAGAATAGCACACTGTCAGTTTCCCTCACTGTACCTCTCTGTCCCTACAAACAAGGATTAGCACAGAATAGCACACTGTCACTGACACTCTCCCTACCTATCCTTATTTGTCCCTAAACACAAGGAATCCAGGATTAGTAAAGGAAAAAAAATGACACTGTCCCTGCCTATGCTTCTCTTTCCCTGCTCCGGAACACACTACACAAGGCCGCCGCGCTGGCGGCCTTTTATAGTGTGGGGCGTGTACTAAACCCCATCAGCAATAATTGGCCACAGGCATCCTGCCTGTGGCCAATCATTGCTCTCCTCGCTGCCGGCGCTGTGATTGGCCAAGCATGCGGGGTCACAGTGCATGCTTGGCCAATCACAGCGCCTGGATGACACTGCGATGGCGTAGTGCATTGTGGGCCGTTCGCGTCACTCGAATTTCGCGCGAACGGCCCAAATCGTTCGATCTTCGTCGAACGATCGAACAGCCGATGTTCGAGTCGAACGTATGTTCGACTCGAACACGAAGCTCATCCCTAGTCAAGAGATAGCATCTGTTGAACTTACAGACTATATAACCTGCTGGAACTGCTGGGCTATCTTAGCGTATGTACTGAACACTGAATATTACGCTGAACATTTATATTGAATTGGTATATACACTGAATAGTTTGTTGGATATAAAATACTGTACAAGGGTTATTTTTTCATTGAATGGTGTTGAGTACTGAATATTTATAGGGAAAAAGATAGAGAAGGAAAAGAGAAGAAAAAAAAAGAAAAAAAAGGGAAAAGAGAAGGAAAACTTTAATTAAAAGGAGGTTGAGAGTAGATTGGGGGAGGAGAAGGGAGGGGTGGTGGGGAAGGGGAGGAAAGGAGGAGGGGGAGGGAAGGTGAAAGGAAAATAATAGTGACAAGAAAGAAAAAGAAGGAGTAAAAAAGAAAAGAGAAAAAAAGTTAAAGAAGGAGAAAGTACGAAGTGGAAAGATGTCAGGTAAAAGAGGGAAGAAGGAGGAGGAAGAAAGAAAAGATGAAAAGAAAACGCTTGTGGGGGAGGACCCACTACAGGAAAGCATTGAGAGTATAAACAAAACACAAACGCAAGATATTCTTAAAAAAGGGGTTGGGGAAGACATGACAAAGTTGACGCCTGAAACTTGCAGTATGTCCAGGATGGCATCTAGGGACGAGAAAGAACAGGTCCCAAAAGATAATAAACAGGAGGATCTAAATAAAACGCAGCCTCCGAGGGTTCCCCAGGTCTCCTGGGGTCTTGATGGAAGATGTATATCGGATATTTTATTGGACACTGTACAGAATGGCGATCATATTCAAGTACAACGAGAGAATACGGTGGAACTTGACCCACAGGGTATAGGTGGGAATAAGGCTATTGGTAGTTTAAATCAATCTGTCAGTAAAGCAGCTGAAACTACAATAAAGAAACCAACACTGAGTGATGTCTTCGCCGCCATACAGGCATGTAATAATTCTTTAACAAATCGAAAATCAAAAAATCTGTGAACGCACAACTGATTTGGAAAACAGGGTCAGTACAACAGAGGAGCCTTGCCTTCCTTAAAGAGGGAACTCAAACAAACCCAAAAACAAATAATGGACCAAGCACAGAGACTGGATTATTTGGAAAATAGGCAAAGACGTAACAATGTCCGTATTCTAGGCGTTCCTTTTTGAAAAATGGATAATGGATACATTGGCCATGGAGGGATTCTCAAAACTTTATACAATTGAAAGGGCTCATCGTATTCCCAGTCGTCAGATCTCCTCTTCAAGTAATCCTAGGACAGTGATAATCAAGATGCTAAATTACAGAGATAGAGACTTAATTCTTTCTAAAGCACGCCAAAAAGGAAATATCGAGTATTAGAGTAATAAAATCTCCTTTTATCCAGATTTTTCGATGGAAGTACAGAAGAAATGAGAAAAATTTAAAGAGATTAAGCGTAGTTTGCGTCTAAAACAAATAACATATTCAATGTTATTCCCAACTAAATTGAGAATTATGGACGGAGAAATTTTTATTTATTTTTTAAACCTGGAAGCAGTCAACGTCTGGTTAGAAGCAAGATATACAAAGGAGAATAAAAAGACTTCCTGAAAGTTTGATACATTTTTCCTCTCCTTTATACATTCGGAAAACTATATTTGAATATTGAAACGGTGGACCATATTTTTGATTTTTGATTTCTTTTTTTTTTTCTTTTTTTTTCAGGAGTCTCCTAAGCCAATCCTCTTAGTTATTTTTTGTCTTTTTTTTGGCACATGCATTTCACTTGAAACTGTTTATGGCCATTAGACAGTCCCCTTGTATGAGTCCCGAGTGGACTGTGTTGAGGGGTAGAGGTTTCTACCAACCTGGGTGGTTGGTGGGAATCCCTAGGAATGATTGGGTTCGCAAGAGAGGGAGGATGGGGGTTTGGAGGAGGGGGTTATATATATATATTTTTTTTTCTCCCCGGGCTCTCTCTCTCTCTCTCACTCTCTTTTCTCTCTCTCTCTCTCTCATATATATATATATATATATATATATATATATATATATATATATATATATATATGTCTTTCTCTCTCTCCATGTTTTTCTTTCAGTGGGAGAAATGCTTTTCTTATATATAGATAGGTTATATCGGATAGTGTGTCTGGTTTGTTGAAGCTTTGTTCAATATTCTCTGATGAAATGTAATGATGAGTAGTAAAATAACGGTGTTGTCATGGAATGTGAGGGAGATGGGAGACAGGCAGAAAAGACAAGCAGTTTATGAGGATATTGAAATTTATAAACCTATGATAATATTTTTGCAGGAGACCCATCTCGAGCGAGCAGACATGTTGCTTTTTGATGGTGTTAGATTTCCGTATCAATTCCATGCTATACATACCACTTACTCACGAGGTGTCAGTGTCTTGATTTCTCGCTCGATACGGTTCTCATGTAAAGAGAGTTTTATAGACCCAGAAGGTCGATATATCGTGTTATGGTGTTTAATAGATGATAAAAACCTTTTGTTGTTCAATGTCCATATTCCTCCTCCTTATAGTGATGATGTGCTGAAAAATGTTTTTGGGAAAATGGTACAATGGCCCACTTGCCAACCTTAGTAATCGGAGACTTTAATAATATAATGAATGAGGGGGAAGATAGACATAGTACCACAAAGGGAAAACAAATGGTGAAGAGAACTAGATTTGCTAAACAACTACAAGAAATAGGGCTAATAGACATGTGGAGAAATAGATATCCATCAAGAAGAGAATACTCATGTTGCTCGAGCACATACAAATCTTTGTCAAGTATTGACCTGGCCCTTGGGAATGATAATTTTCTGCCTTTGGTGGAGTCAATCCAATATGGCCCTAGGGGCCTCTCAGACCATTCCCCACTTATATTGAATATACAACCTGAGGGACAGACATCGAAAATTCATCCACAATGGCTATTATTACTGACGGAGGAAGATAAGACAGAGTTACAGTTAATTGAATTCTTTAAGGAAAATAAAAACTCAACTTCTTTATTAGTAGTTTGGGACACTATGAAGGCATATATGCGTGGAATAATGATTAAAGAAATCTATAAAATTAAGAGTTCATCTAGGAGGCGAGAGGAGGAAGTAATGAAAAGGGTGACTCAAACAGAACAGGATTATATTAGGGATCCCATAGAAGAAAAGCGATTGGCATGGCAGGAGGCTCAGGCAGTTCATAAAAGTTTGGCTCTAACTAAAGCAGAAAATAGTAGATTTTTTCAAAAACAAAAACATTATGAGATAGGGGAACAGGTGGGACGTATGCTGGCAGTTATAGCTCAGGCACAAGAAGGCCCGATTACTGTTACAGCAGTTAAAAATCTTGAAGGTGAGGTGAAGTATGACACAAGAAGTATTCAGAAGATATTTGTTGATTTCTACACCTCACTCTCTGATTCTAATGTGTCGAACCCTACTAACCAAACTAAACAATTTTTGGATAAATTGGCTCTTCCAAAACTTAAATTAGAGGATAGAGAAGCACTCAATAGTCCCATATCCCTGGAAGAATTAAGCTTAGCCGTTTCACAAACTCATAATAATAAAGCACCAGGGTTGGACGGACTACCGGCAGAGATATATAAAAAATTTGATAACATTTTATTACCAGAACTTCTAGAGGTACTAAAAGAGGCGTATGAAAAACAAATACTTCCAGAATCAATGCAGGAAACAATAGTAATAGTGATTCCAAAACAGGGTAAGGACCCAATGCTGCCTGAATCATATCGTCCTATATCCCTCCTTACCTCAGATGTTAAAATTTTGGCCAGGGTTCTTGCAAATAGGTTATCAAAATACATTAGTAGTTTGATACATGAAGATCAAATGGGTTTTATTCCAAAGAGAGCAGCTGCAACAAACATTCGCAGATTATTTTTGAATTTGCAATTGCCTATGGAAAAATAGGGGATCTAGAGCAATACTATGCTTAGATGCCCAAAAAGCATTTGATATGGTGGAGTGGGAATATTTATGGACTGTATTGGAGGCTTTTGGAATAGGTACAGGTTTTTTAAAATGGGTGAAAATATTATACAGGGACCCTAAAGCAAGGGTAAGAATTAATAATACACTATCCAGCCCGTTTACCTTATCTAGAGGGACAAGACAGGGTTTCCCCCTATCGCCATTACTGTTCTCTATAGCAGTAGAGCACCTTGCCCTTGCCATTAGACAATCAACCAAAATAGTCGGGTTTTGTCGGGCAGGAAGAGAGGATAAAGTGGCCCTTTATGCAGATGACGCTCTTATATTCCTGGGGGATACCTCAAACTCATTATCGGAACTTATGAGCCTTATCTCTATATTTGGGTTATTTTCGGGCTTCCAGATTAATTGGGATAAATCCATACTATTACCATTAGATGAGTTAAAAACCCCATTATTAAATCAAGCCTCTAAAATCCAAATTAAGGACACAGTGAAATATTTGGGGAAAAAGATTTCTCGGGATGTAAAAGACTATATTAATTTGAATTTGAAACCATTATTAGCAAAATTCTAAGACAAATGTCGAAGTTGGTGTAAGTTACCTCTGACGGTGATAGGAAGAGAAAATCTTATCAAAATGATTTCGGCGCCGCAATTACTTTATGTGTTAAATAATTCACCCATATGGATTACAGCTTTTTGGTTTAGAAAAATAGAATCTCTCTTTAGAGAGTTGATTTGGAGGAATAAACTACCACGTATAAAGTTAACAACTTTAATTTTAAATAAGGAAGAGGGAGGTCTCGCAATCCCCCATCCCAAAAACTACTTCTTAGCCTCACAAATACAACATTTTAGTGGATGGACAAAAGTAATACATTCTGATCCTATACAGAATCTGCTATTATCAGTTTATGAAGTTTATCCACTAATTTCTTTACTAGAATCGAGAAATCAATTGTGCGATAAAGGATTCCATACGGGTAAATTATTTGACATGGTATGGCAGGAAATGAGGAAAATTACTGAAGTAAAGGGATTTACTTCATACACGCCAATTTGGAATAATAGTAGATATGTGGAACTGGGGAAATTAGAGGAGTTTGAGTTTTGGAGGCAGAAGGGACTAAGGTATATGCCACAGCTATTTCAGGAAGATGTGATGAAAACCTTTAGTGAATTAAGTAAAGAATATAATATTCCAAATCAAAGATTTTTTCAATTCCTTCAGCTTAGGCATGCGTTAAAAACACAGGGTCGTATACAGGAATTGAAGTTTAATAAGTCAGCGGTGATAGCCTCGTTGGATAAGACAGGGCAAAAAAAAAAAGGGTCTGATATCACAATTATATGATATATTATTTGATAAATTTAAAAAAAACTGTGGACATACCAGCAAGACTAGCCTGATCAGGGGATATTGGGACAATTTCAGATGAACAGTGGGCCCAGGCACTATCAGTAATACCTCAGGCCTCTCTATCTCCAACACAAAATTTAACACAACTATTTATCCTACATAGGGCACATTACACACCAGAGAAATTATTTAAATGGAAATGTAGAGATATAGACCGATGCCCTAGATGTAAAGGGAGAGTAGCCAATCTAATACACATGATATGGAGATGCCCTAAACTTCATCGCTATTGGTCTGGGGTGGTATCTATGATTAATAGTGTATTTGAGAGTGGGATGCTCTGGGGGTTGTCTTCTGGGTATACTGGATGAATCGAGAATCCCAGTGGATTATATAAGTTCAATAAATAGAAGTCTATTCCAGGCTCGTAAGCTTATTGCACAAAAGTGGCTATCACCATACCCACCCACTGTAGAAGAGTGGAAAATACAAGTAAGGGAAACGGTAATTAAAGAAAAGTATATTTTCTTACGCAGAGGTTGCCCAGGGAAATTTGAAAAAATATGGAGAGGGTGGTGTGATATCTTGGAGGTATGAGGGGAGGAGGGATGGGTGAGTAGAGAGGGGGGAGACCATGGGAGCTAGGGGTAAGGGGGATGCAATTTGTGTTTTTTGTTTTTTTTCCTCTTAATGCGGGCATGGGTTGTATGTTGTATTTGGTGTTTTTGTTGTTTGTATGTAAAAAAAATAAAAAATAAAAAGATGATTTGATACCTTCAGTCCTCTCTGAAACCTGCACTGAGAGGAATGAAGGTGTAGAATTAGGTGTGTCACAGCCAAGTAGTTGCGGGCACTCTGCTAGCAGTACACCAACGTCCAATTGTAGCAGGCAAATTTCCCTGCCCCAGCTACTGGACCGTCGAAAGAAGTTCACTCCCAGCCATCCACATGCCCAGCGGTTGAATGCTAGCTTGGCTAAACTGCTAGCACTTCAACTGCTGCCTTTTCAGTTGGTAGACTCAGACCCCTTCCGTGAGTTTGTGCAATGTGCGGTTCCTCAGTGGCAGGTTCCCAAACGCCACTTTTTCTCATGGAAGGCGAATCCGGCTCTCTACCGGCATGTGGAAGGCAATGTCCATGCCTCGCTGGACAGGGCGGTCAGCGGTAAGGTGCATATTACCGCTGACTCCTGGTCCAGCAGGCATGGACAGGGACGTTACCTTTCTTTCACGGCCCATTGGGTCACTCTTTTTGCAGCTGGGAAGGATGCAGGACAAGGTGCAGTAGTGTTGGAGGTTGTTCAGCCACCACGCCTCCAAA
Source organism: Rana muscosa (assembly GCA_029206835.1). Classification (NCBI taxonomy): domain Eukaryota; kingdom Metazoa; phylum Chordata; class Amphibia; order Anura; family Ranidae; genus Rana; species Rana muscosa. The sequence goes on along the minus strand of CM055116.1, from coordinate 550,035,228 downwards.
ATGCTACTACTGGTTGTAACACACCTCTCTCCTCCACCCCCTCCTCTTCTTCTTCCTCCATGGCCTCTTCCTGTGTTCTGTCCTCTGAACCAGCGGTGCTCCGTAGGCGTTCAAGGGGCTATGCAAGTACGCAGGCAAAAAGATGCCATGCCGTGCTTGCACTGGTGTGTTTGGGGGACAGGAACCACACTGGGGCAGAGGTTCTGTCAGCTCTGCAGGGATAGGCTGAGAGGTGGTTGATGCCACGCCAGCTTAAGCCAGGAATGGTGGTTTGCGACAATGGTACCAACCTCCTCTCCGCCCTCTGACAGGGACAACTGACCCATGTGCCCTGTGTGGCTCACGTCCTTAACCTGGTGGTGCAGCGGTTCTTGGGCAGGTACCCGGGCTTACAGGATGTGCATTTCCGCCCATCATATAATGCCAGTGCTCGGCTGGCTGAGCTGCAGAAGGAGTTGAACCTGCCCAAGATCCGCCTTATATGTGACATGCCCACCAGGTGGAACTCAACGTTGGCCATGCTGCAGTGGCTGCACACGCAGCAGAGGGCCATCAATGAGTACCTGTGTGACTACGGCACCAGGACAGGGTCAGGGGAGCTCGGTTTTTTTCAACACGCCAGTGGGGCATGATCAGGGATGCATGCACTGTCCTGGCACCATTTGAGGAGGCCACGAGGATGGTGAGCAGTGACAGTGCATGCATCAGTGACACTGTACCTCTTGTCCACCTGTTGGAGCATACGCTGTGTGGAATAATGGACAGGGCACTTGAGGCAGAACAGAGGCAGGAAGAGGAGGACTTCCTTGCCTCTCAAGGCCCCCTTTATCCAGACAGTGTTCCTTCTGTCCCACCCATAACACAGGAAGAGGACGAGGAGGAGGGAAGAGGATTGTGTCAGCATGGAAGTGGAGCCTGGCACTCAGCATCAGCAGAAGCAGTCTTTTAGGGATGATTTACAGTCCCAAGAAACCCGTGGACTTGTACGTGGCTGGGAGGAGGTGGCTGCAGATCATGTCGTCCTTAGTGACCCAGAGGACTCCAGACCGAATGCCTCAGCTAACCTACGCTGCATGGCCTCCCTGATCCTGCAAAGCCTGCGGAAGGATCCTCGTATTCTTCGGATCAAGGAGAGGGATCATTACTGGCTGGCCACTCTCCTTGATCCACGGTACAAGGGTAAGGTTGCGGACCTTATCTTACCGTCGCAGAGGGAGCAGAGGGTGAGACATCTCCAGGAGGCATTGCAGAAAGGTCTGTGCAACGCGTTCCCAGAGACTGGGAGGTTACAAACTCCTGGTCCTGGACAACGAGTTGCTGAGGCTTCGGTCAGTCACAGAAGGAGCGGTGGAGAAGGTGGCCGTCTGACCGATGCGTTCAGACAATTTTTTAGTCCGCAGCTCCAAGGTATGATCGGTTCCAGCAACTATCGCCAGTGTCTGATTTACATGGCTAAGGAATACCTAGGGGCAAGGTCAGACTTGGACACCTTTCCCACCGAAAATCCTCTGGCTTACTGGGTCTTGAGGATGGATCACTGGCCAGAGCTTGCACAGTATGCAATTGAGCTACTTGCCTGTCCTGCATCCAGCGTTCTTTCGGAACGCACATTCAGTTCTGCTGGAGGCTTTGTAACCGATCACAGGGTGCGCCTGTCCACCGACTCGGTTGATCGACTGACCTTCATAAAGATGAATCAGTCTTGGATCAACACAAGCTACCAAGCACCTGAAGCTGATGTAACCAAATATTTATTTTTAAATGTCACATCCCTTCAAGACTGCCTATGCTGATGCTGAGTGACTGTCCTGCTATGTTGACTGACTATCCTCTTCCTCTGCAATGATCCTGCTGATAGCTTGGAAGAACATTTTTGGTTCTGGGTGCCGCCACCAGTGGCTAAGGCCCAATTTTTCAGCCCCTGTTTAACAGGGGCATGTAATTACAATTTTTGATGCAGTGCTTTGCAGCAGGGCTCATTCCTGCACTCCAGCTAGAGTATCTGGGAGAGGTTGCAGTGTCGTGGCACCAGCACCAGTGCCTAAGACCCAATTTTTCAGCCACTGTTTAACAGGGGCATGTATTTACAATTTTTTATGCAATGGTTTGCAGAAGGGCTCATTGCTGCGCTCCAAGTACAGTATCTGTGAGGGGTTGCAGTGTTTTGGCACCAGTGCCTAAGGCCCAATTTTTCTGCCCCTGTTTAACAGGGGCATGTAATTACAATTCTTGATCTAATACTTTGCAACAGGGCTCATTGCTGCGCTCTAAGTACTGTATCTGTGAGGGGTTGCAGTGTTGTGGCACCAGCACCAGTGCCTAAGGCCCAATTTTTCTGCCCCTGTTCAACAGGGGCATGTAATAACAATTCTTGATCTAATATTTCACAGCTGGGCCCATTCCTGCGCCCACCAAGAGTAACTGTGAGGACTTACAGTCTTGTGGCACCAGCACCACCGCCACCAACAAAGGCCCAATTTTTCAGCCCCTGTTCAACAGGGGCATGCAATTACAATTCTTGATCTAATAATTCACAGCAGGGCCCATTCATGAGCCCACCAAGAGTAACTGTGAGGGCTTAGAGTTTTGTGGCACCAGCACCACCACCAAAGGCCCAATTTTTCCTACCACTGTTCAACAATGGCATGTAATTACAATTCCTGATATAATAGTTGACAGCAGGGCATTCCAGCGCCCACCAAGAGTAACTGTGAGGGCTTACAGTGTTGTGGCAACACCAACACCTAAGGGGAAAATTTCTGAAGAGTATATACGGCAGGCCCCTACTTTCAAACATCCAACTTAAAAACGACTCCTAATTGCAAACGGAAGGAGACAACAGGAAGTGAGAGGAAATCTACCACTAGGAAAGGAAATTCTCTCCTGTAAAGCCCTGTACACACGATCGGATATCCTATGGATTCTAATCCGATGTTTTTTTCCATCGGAAATCCGATGAAGCTGACTTCCATCAGTCTTGCCTACACACCATCAGTCAAAAAACCGACCGTTCCAAACGGGTTGACGTAAAACACTCAGATGAGCCGAGAAAAATGAAGTTTAATGCTTCTGAGCATGCGTCGACTTGATTCTGAGCATGCGTGGGTTTTTTATCCGATGGACTTGCCCATAGACGATCGGAATTTGCTATCGGTTTTTGATCCATCGGTAAAATTTAAAACATGTTCTATTTTTTAAAACCGATGGAAAAAGACTGATAGGTCCCATACACGATCGGTTTGTCTGATGAAAAAAGTCCATCGGACTGTTTTCATCGGTAAAACCGATCGTGTGTACACGGCTTAAGAGTTAATACGGGAAAAAGATGTCTCCTCTCTACTGATGCTTTATCACCAATCCTTGTTTCAATAATAAAAATTTTTTTTTACAAAAACATTTGTCATTGGGACGGAAAGTGAGGTGAAATGTTCTGAACAGGTACACAGACAGCAAAACAAATGTTACAGGAGTGTTAACCCTTCCCTATGTACTCCAAAAAGCTTAAAAATAGATTTTTTGGCTAGAGCTACACTTAAAACATGTACTTGTTCCAAATTACAAACAGATTCTACTTAAGAACAAACCTACAGTCCGTGTCTTGTTTGCACCGCTGTTCAGAGTATATAGGGCCTTTTTTTTATTTTGGGTGCGGGGTTCCCCTTAATATCCATACAAGACCCAAAGGGGCTGGTAATGGGCTGGGGTAGGGTGGGGGGGGGGGGGGTGATGGGGTAGCCATGCCATTTTTCTCAATGATTTTCATCCATATTGCCGGGACCAGACATTACATTAAAGCCGCAAGCAGTTTTAAATGGCTTTTTTTCCCTTTAGAAATGTCATTTTGTGCAGGGACAGTTCTAAACACGGGAAACACGTGCCACTTCACAGGCATACTTTAGACACCCCCGGTTACGATATTTAAAGGAATATTTCACTTTTTTTTTCACTTTATGCATCATTAAAATTAGGGATGTCCCGATACCGATACTAGTATCGGTATCGGTACCGATACCAGGCATTTTCCCGAGTACTTGTACTCGGGGAAAATGCTCCGATGCTTCAGCCGATACTTGGGCAGTCAGTGATGATCGGTGCGGCGGGGGGAGTTACAAGCACTGATCACCGCTGTATAGATTTCAATACAGCCCGACAGCTTCTCCCGACCCCCCCCCCCCCTTCTTTTCAGCTGTTTTAGTGAAATCTATACAGCGGTGATCGGTGCTTGTAACTCCCTCCAAAGCCGCACCGATCACCGCTGACTGTCCCTGTATCCTCCTCCAGTTCCCCCATCCGTGCTGCTCTCCCCCTTCACGCTCCGTGTCCGCCCCTCCATGCTGCTGCTGTCCTCTGTTATTTTGCTCTCCCCCTCCGTGCTGCTGCTGTCCTCAGCTCTGTGCCACCCTCCATATCCTCCTCCGCTTCCCTCTGTCAGGATGGAGAGCGGAGGTAGGAGCCGCTAAACCCGGCTCCTACCTTTTCCGAATGTACAGAGTCAGTGACTGACTCTGTACATTCATATAACTGAAACATCGTAACCTGTGTTTACGATGCTTCAGTTTATGAATGGAGAGGAGCCGTTGTCTCCTCTCCATTCATTTTCAGTGCAGCTGAGAAAGGGACTGGGGAATCTGTTTCCCTAGACCCTTTCTCTGTCTCAAAGGGGAGATGTCAGAGGTCTGTTAAGACCCCTGATATCTCACCAAAGCCCCCCAACTGGGCTAGAAATAAAAAAATAAATTGCAATAAATAATAAAAAAATAAATTGTAAAAAATAAAAAATAAATACACTGAGATCATCCCCTCCCCCACCCACTCCAACAAAGCATTGTAAAAAAACATGACAAAAAATTGTAAAAAAAAAAAAAATTGTACAAAAAAATAAATAAATAAATACTGACACATAAAAAAAAGTATCGGTATTCGGTATCGGTGAGTACTTGAAAAAAAGTATCGGTACTTGTACTCGGTCTTAAAAAAGTGGTATCGGGACAACCCTAATTAAAATCACTGCTCCCGAATAAAAGGACCGTTTTTAAAACTTCTTTTTGCATTGATACATGTCCCCTGGGGCAGGACCCAGGTCCCCAAACCCTTTTTAGGACAATAACATGCATATTAGCCGTTATAATTAGCACTTTAGATTTTGAACTTTCGCGTCCATTATATTTAATAGGGTTCTAAAGTTTGCGCAAACTTTCGGTCCGTTCGCAGGTTCTGGTGGGACCCAAACTGGGGGGTGTTCGGCTCATCCCTATACACAACCATTTGTTGTGATGACAACTTTCTATGGGTATGAATGCATTTCTATCTGTAGCCTTAAAGTGATTCGTCATCTTGATATGTTTTCCAACTTTAGAAATATCCAGATCAAGGAACAGTAGGTGTTCAGTGCTGACATTCCACGTCAAGACTATGTTCTTATTATTAATATCCAATCTCCTCATAAAAAGGTCCAGATCAGATCTTTCACCGTCCCAAATAATTATAACATCATCTATGTAGCATTGGTAACATAGTAGCTCAGGTGGTCTGTTTTTAAATACGGCTTTCTCCTCCCAGTGTGCCATAAATAGGTTGGCAACACTGGGAGCAAACCTGGCACCCATAGCTACTACTCTAGTTTGTATAAAGAACTGTTTCCTATACCAGAAGTAGTTCCTTGCCAGACAGAATCTCAAACTATCCGTCAGAAAATTCTTATGTTGTTTCGACAGTCCAGAGGATTTAAAGGCCCAAAGTACTGATGTTAAAGCATCCTCATGACTGATAATGGTGTAAAGAGAATTGACGTCAGCAGTAACTAAGAAGGTAGAAGAGGATACTGTAAGGGACTAAAATCTGTATGATATGTTTAGTATCTTTCAGGAAAGCATCTGTTTCCCTAACAAGTGGTTGGAGGAACGTGTCAATATATTGACCCAGCCTCGAAGAGACTGAGTCAATACCGTTCACAATCGGTCTACCTGGAGGGATGGTGCTATCCTTATGGATTTTAGGTAAAAAATAAATAGGAGTTCGGCAAAAAAGAGGATCTAGAAATAATGCTTCCTTTGCGTTTAATACACCTATATGTTTCCCCCTTTCGATATGGAAATGTAGTTCACTCTTGTATTCCAACATGGGGTCTTTTGTCATGATACTGTATGTGTTAATGTCACTAAGTAGGTTCTCCATCTCACTATGATAGTAAGCCCTACTTAGTACCACAAGACCCCCCCCCCCCTTTATCCACCGGGCGGATTACTAAATCTTTCCTATCCAACAATGAATCTATTCGTTTCTTAATGTATTCAGGGTCATTGACCTTTCCTACCTTAAGTAATTCCAAATCCTTGGCAACCATATTTTTGAAGACATCTACAAGTTTAGTGTCTACATTGGGCGGATTAAATACCGATTTATTGCGGAGATTAGAATGTTTAAACTACGTACAAATTTCTGCAAACTAACATACGTTTGGAATTTATTCAAATTCCTAGTAGGAGCATATTTCAAGCCTCTGTCTAAAGTCCTGATCTCATCATCATTAAGGGACTTGCCACTTAAGTTGTAGATCCCTGTCTCGATTGAGGCTTTATTCTTTTGAACTCGCCTTCCTCCTCTCCTTCCTCTCTTATGTAGCAACTGCCCCTCTTTCTCCACTGTCCTTGGCTCGCTCACAGGAGAAAAAGGCACACAGTCCCCACCATGCCCGTACCCCCTGGTTTGCAGAGGTTAAGCACACTTGTTTTCACTTACGGGTCTTGCAGCAGGGTTCCCTTCAAAGTTAGTTTCTGTCCCTAGAATATAAGGACAAAGTCTCTATACCCCAAGTAACTCCAAGGTCCACACCAGTGTCAACTCCAACATAGATTTTATTTCTTTCTTTATGCATGAACATCCACAAAGTTGAGGAGAAGAGAAAGGTGTTAGGAAGACCGATCAATTCAGGCACACTTGTTTCTTCGCCACTCGATCCCGAGTGGGTATAGCTCACCCGGATAGTCACCCAAAGGCACTAGCAGCCGGTGTGTAACTCGAACAGTCTATTAGATTCCCTAATTGATGCGTTCAGGAGATCCTATGCCACAGAATCTATAGTGTCCCAAACCTCCTACTGGTCCCGTTGTTCAGATCCCTGTTTTCGGATGGATGACATCCCTCCAGAGAGTTACTGGGCCCCTTCCTTCACTGTGATCTCTCACCAGTCCTTCGGAACGGTCCTCCCCCAGCCTCATCTTCTAGAAATGGGTCCCCTCGCAAGGCGGCACCCTGGGATTCCTCCTCCCGAAGTGGGCTTCAGCTAAAGGTGCTGGGCCCAGGGCTGAAGTTGCAGTCCCAGGACTAAAGGTACCTGGGACTGAAGCGCACGTGGCCCCATGCGCCAGGCACCAGGATTCCGACTCTAGAACCAAGAAGAACCGACCCCTCCCAGGCGGCGTCTGCCCCTTATGTATCCTCTCCCGGCATGCACAGCAGGCAGACCACCCCCACTGCACGGCTGCCGAGAGAGGACACTCAATCGCCACTCCATCACCTGTGGTTCAACCCCGAGTACAAGCGACAGCGCCACCCATACTTCTAAGGGGAACTGCACGCCAGGTGAAACAGCAGCAAGGCAGAGTCCAGTAAATTGAAAGATTTAAGCCAACTACCACTCGAATCACCCCTAAATTTAGCATAGCAATCCCTAAATTTAGGATCCCCGCTAGACACTCCCCTTTCTTAAAGAGACACTGTCCCCAGTGTCTGGAGACAAATTTGCACACTCAATCCTGAGCAATCGCAAATTTACCTTCAGAACTATGTACAAAAAAAAAAAAAAAAAAACTACCTGAATTAAATAAGTAAATTTCAGCAAAAGAAGAGAGACAAAATTTTTCACAAAAATGACATTCCCTCCCACCATCCTATCGCAACTATATCCCACCCAATCTCCGGTGAGTTGCTTGATGGTCTCCTGCATGGGAAAGAAACACATATCATACAAACAAATAACATTCTATCACTACTGTATGTACATGAATCAAACCACCTCTCCTAGAAGAGATAATTTGTTTAATCTAAATGACACACACTAAGCCTAGTGTATTTTTAAATAGAAATATTGAATAAGTGCTTTAAAAGTTTTTGCAGACCACTACCACCTAGTGGCAGCACACATTTTTTTTTCTTTTAACCTAAGTGCGCACTAACGCACTACATTACAAGGATCCCCTTGTTGATCTCGGCGGCTTCCAGCTTGGCCCTGACTAGCTCTATCCCAAACGTTTTTTTCTTTTCCATTTAAAAGGGAAGGGAACAAAAAAAAAAAAAAAAGTCCTTCAAAAAGTAAAAATCCCCGGGAATAGAGTCAACACAGCAGTTCAAGGCATTTGTCCCCGAAGCGGTAACAAAAAAAAACAAGTACCACCTCAGAGGTAAAAGCGTGGATCAGGGAGAGTCAGAGACTTCCAGTCCTTATCCAAAGTCTCAATTGAATAAGTCACATCATCATTGTCCTTACTGCAGATCACGACCCGATCCGCATGTATGTGGCGACCAAGAGTCCAATCTTTTCGGCAGCCCTTGTATCTTCCAGTCATTACGGCCGAACATGAAAGGTACCTGTGGCCTTTCTTTACCTCCAGACGATCCCAGATAAAGTCACTGTACCATTGTTCTCGGGAGGCTTCAATTTCAAACAACAAGTTCTTTGGGATATATGGGTACTCCCATCCATAGTCCGTGGCAACCTTTTGGTTCAAGAGCCGTTGCAGTCGGGCCAAAGGCGGCATGGTTGCCCGATCTCCAGCACCTGGCAGGACGATGGCATCCGGAGATCTCCTAGGGCGCACAGGCTCCAACTGTGGCATAGGAGGCCTTAATGGTGAACAGGCCTCCGGTACAGCAGGCACGGGAGACACCAGAGCTTGTAACGCAGGTACGGGGACAACTTCTCCAGCACAAACAGGGGCTTCCACCCGGGGTGTAGTATCCCCTGAGTCCATGGGCGATCCCTTTACACTACGGGGAGAAGTCAGCGAAATCTTGTCCCATCCCTTAGTGACAAACAGTTCATCAATCTCTGCATTATCTCCCATATCAGAGGAAGAATCTATGTCCGAAGAGTCCCACATCTCCGCTGGCAGGCAAATTCTCGTGGACACAGGATCATCTTTCAACAGTTCCCTTGGGTCAGGTACCCAAGCATCCCTAATAGAACGGACACTGACCTTTGTTCCTTTCCCCGGCCGACCTCGACCTTTAACCATCATGGATCGTTCGGAAACTCCTCCGGCTGGACGATCTGAGTCAGGCGGGCGCTGGGGTGGGCCTCCACCGCCGCCGCGGGAAGCCTTCACGAAGGGCTCCGTTGTGACCGATGCAGCATTCGCTGGGTTCTCCGCCTCAAATTCCTCAATGGCCGGAGCTTCGGTCTTTACCTCCACCACCTCTGTGGGACTGCGCTTGGGAATTGCGGTGATAGCACACACCTCCTCCTCAGGAGTAACAGCACCTGAGATCCAATTCACTCGGTAGACCTTTGGCTTCTCTGTTGGCTGCTCTACCTCGAACAGGAATTTCCCACAGCGGGTACATCTCCCGAAAGGCCGAAGATGCACAATCAGTCCCTGACACTTTACACAGATCATGCCCAAGGCCTCTGCATCTCTGCATGCATAAAGGGCAAAGCGGCCCCTGGGCTTCAGCTGGATTCCTGTGTCAATCAAAGAGGCAGCAATAGGGGTCACATCCATGGTTGGACCGGGCAAAAGAGCACAAGATCCCGGTGAAGCAGGTTTCCATGAAGGAGCGGACATGTCGCTTCGTCAATAGTCCAACAGATAATGTCCCTTTTGGCGCCAAACGCACCACGAGGAGCTCACACTTAGTGGGGCCCCTCCCCTTTTTCCTTCGCTGCACTTACTTTGCAGGCTTTTCCAGACTTGCGACACGCCCATGAACTACGCAGCCAGAAATTGCCAGGCCTGAATTTTCCTTTGTCTTACTTGTGGCGCAGGTTGAATTTCAAATAAATATGGCCGACCTCCACGGAGCCTTACAGGGGAATAAAGTCCAACTTTTTTCGGGGGGTACACACTACAAAAATCCCGGACTCTGAGCCCCCACCTGTAGCAACCGGCCCTCTTTCTCCACTGTCCTTGGCTCGCTTACAGGATAAAAAGGCACACAGTCCCCACCATGCCCGTAGCCCCTGGTTTGCAGAGGTTAAGCACACTTGTTTTCACTTACGGGTCTTGCAGCAGGGTTCCCTTCAAAGTTGGTTTCCGTCCCTAGAATATAAGGAGAAAGTCTCTATACCTCAAGTAACTCCAAGGTCCACACCAGTGTCAACTCCAACATAGAGTTTATTTCTTTCTTTATGCATGAACATCCACAAAGTTGAGGAGAAGAGAAAGGTGTTAGGAAGACAGATCAATTCAGGCACTCTTGTTTCTTCGCCACTCGATCCAGAGTGGGTATAGCTCACCCGGATAGTCACCCAAAGGCACTAGCAGCCAGCATGTAGCTCGAACAGTCTATTAGGTTCCCTAATGGATGCGTTCAGGAGATCCTCTGCCACAGAATCTATAGTGTCCCAAACCTCCTAATGGTCCCGTTGTTCAGATCCCTGTTTTCGGATGGATGACATCCCTCCAGAGAGTTACTGGGCCCCTTCCTTCACTGTGATCTCTCACCAGTCTTTCGGAACGGTCCTCTCCCAGCCTCCTCTTCTAGAAACGGGTCCCCTCGCAAGGTGGCACCCTGGGATTCCTCCTCCCGAAGTGGGCTCCTGCTAAAGGTGCTGGGCCCAGGGCTGAAGTTGCAGTCCCAGGACTAAAGGTGCCTGGGACTGAAGCGCACGTGGCCCAATGGCCTGGAGGGCCATGCGCCACGCACCAGGATTCCAACTCTGGAACCAAGAAGAACCGACCCCTCCCAGGCGGCGTCTGCCCCTTATGTATCCTCTCCCGGCATGCACAGCAGGCAGACCACCCCCACTGCACGGCTGCCGAGAGAGGACACTCAATCGCCACTCATGAACCTGTGGTTCAACCCCGAGTACAAGCGACAGCGCCACCAATACTTCTAAGGGGAACTGCACGCCAGGTGAAACAGCAGCAAGGCAGAGTCCAGTAAATTGAAAGATTCAAGCCAACTACCACTCGAATCACCCCTAAATTTAGCATAGCAATCCCTAAATTTAGAACCCCCGCTACACTTATTTTTCTTTTTCTGAGTTGTCCTTCCCCGTGAGGTGGAAGATGGGGGACTGAACCCTGCCAACCACCCGGGTTTGGAGGAATCGAGGGTGCCCCCCTTGCTGCCCCCCTTGGGGCTCTGTGAAAATCCCCTCCACGTCCACGGAGACCTCGATTGGCCAATGGCAAAAATCTATTGAAGGTGGATATATTATTCTCATAGTGTTGAGGGAATCTCCCCCTATTAGGATATGAGCCATATCTCGGAGAGTGATGGTAATCATTCTGATAATACCCTTGGTCATTACCCCTATTTACATAATGTCTATTATCATCATAAGTCTGGTGGTAATTATGTGATTGACAACAGTCATTAATGTTGTCCATTGTGTCGGATAGGTATTTCATAGTCATGATTCCTATGAGGGGATTGGTATACACCTCCCCTTTGGCCCCTCCCTCTTATTTTTCCCTCTTTTGGGTTGAACTAATTGATAATGGTTATTCTGAGGTGTTACTGTATATGTGTACTCAGACTCATCATACTCATATACATTAGTATCTCGAGTGGTAGGTAGGGGAGTAGTGATACTTTTCCTAGTGGAAGGTACTGGAAGTGTTTGAGAACTGGCAGGATCCCCTAACTCACTTGCCATTTGAACACATTACCCTTTTCAAAATCCTCCGAATCCCTAATGAACTTTTTCTTTTTCTTATTTTGAGATTCAGAGTCCCACTTTACCAATCTATTTTTAAGTTCCATTGAGAGTCTCAAGAACTCCTCAGAGTCTTTATGGGGTTCAAGGAAACTCTTGAGCTCTCGGATTTGGGTTTCCAAGACTTTCATTTTTCTTTTGTGGAATGTGGAAGACTGACAGGCCAGACTGCATTGAGTCACTTCCCCCGGGAACAGTTCAGTGGGCGTGGTCTACCCGCTGAGCATGCTGGGGAAGGGTACTTAAGGGGCAGACGCCATTTTGTGGGGCCCCTTTTTCCCCTCACGGCCCTCCTGGCACGAGGAGTGTGTATGTTCTTGGCCTCGGGACCATGTTGGCCCGAGGCTGCAACTCTACCAAGTAGGCCCAGTTATGCTGGTTTACAAAATAAAGTCTATATTTTTAATAGTTCCTCGCTGAAGAATTCTTTCTTGGAGGGACTTTACACCTCCCTCCTTTTTCTCCTTTTTTGTATATGCGTAAATAATTCAGAGGAACTATTGACAGGAATATTCTGTGTAACACAGACAATCCCTGAATCTATACTGGTCAACCTGTTAGGAAGTGAGGACGATTCAATTATGACTCAATACATCCTTCCAGCGTGACCATTTAGTGGATGAGCTTAGTCGTACCTATTCTTTTGTTGTTTGTAGGCCCAGTTATGCTGACTGGGACTACACTTTGAAGGCGATCCTGTGCTGTCCGTCCTGCGTGAGGAAGCCACTCAATGGAGGAAACCAGAAGACAGAGCTGAAATCTGGTGTCTTGAGGAGGGCCTGGTAATTCTATTGGAGGATGCACCACAGTTAAAGTTCACCTTACAGTCTGCCGGGTTGGCTTAAAGGTTCTTGACTGTTTGGCTGGAAGTTCGGGCGTTAAGTCCTGTGACAGAGGACCCCGGATTATCCAATTTTGTCCACAACCGGTCTGTGGCAGAGACTGGTCCTGATCATTGTCCGTGCATCATTCCAGCTGCTAGGCCAGGTGAGAGGGGCCTATCCGGGTGAGCAATACCCACTCAAGTAGGAGTGGTGACTGACTTTATAAGTGAGGAGTTTTCCCCAGTGATCTGTACTGTGTGCCTGAACCTACCCCTTCCCTTCAACCTTCTACTATTCTTCTTATGTTTTATGCAAAAGGGAAATAAAACCTAACAGCTTAAGGTGTTACATCTTGTGTGGACATTGGAGTTTCTACAGACTTTCTTCCCCTAGACAACGAATACTGAGGTAACGTGCAAGGCCCAAATTAAAACCAGCAGCTCCTACGGGGGTGTGCTACACTCACGTATGCTACTTCACTACTGTATACTACCCTTTACTCTGTATTGGAATTTTTGTTTTCCTGTCTTCCAAATAAAACTTTTTGTAAACAAAAAGAAAAGTTACGTGGAAGGGAAAAGTGTGGAAGAAAAAGGTGCCCAAGCAGCAGGCATGACCGCAGTGTTGGGGACTTTCACAAGGAGTGGACTGAGACTGGAGTCAGTGTTGACTTCGACCAGTCTTTGTTGTCACCAATCTAGAATTCATATTATAATAAACAGATTTTATATATATGTTAGTTGCGAGCCAGATCACCAACCCGGATGTCTCCCCCCCCCCCTTTTTATTTCTTTTTTTATCCTTATCACCCTTATTCCTTTCCCTGTATTTATAGTAGATGTATACTATTATATGTTAACTATTAATGACACAAATATGGTATTAAGTGCATAGTATTGCAAACTTTGAATATATCACATGAATATAGACCTATGTACCTCTGTATGTGTTCTTTTTTCTTTTTGTTTCCCTTATGAAAATCTAATAAAAATATTTGACAAGAGACTGGAGTCAGTGCATCAAGAGCCACCACACACAGACGGATCCTGGATATTGGCTTCAAATGTCGTATTCCTCTTGTCAAGCCACTCCTGAACAACAAACAATGTCAGAAGCGTCTTACCTGGGTTAAAGAAAAACAGACCTGGTCTGTTGCTCAGTGGTCCAAGGTCCTCTTTTCAGATGAGAGCAAATTTTGCATTTCATTTGGAAACCAAGGACCCAGAGTATGGAGGAAGAATGGAGAGGCACACACTGCAAGATGCTTAAAGTCCAGTGTGAAGTTTCCACAGTCTGTGTTGATTTAGGGAGCCATGTCATCTGCTGGTGTTGGTCCACTGTGCTTCATTAAGTCCAGGGTCAACGCAGTCGTCTACCAGGAGATTTTGGAGCACTTCATGCTTCCTTCTGCAGATGAGCTCTATGGGGGATGCTGACTTCATTATCCAGCAGGACTTGGCACCTGCCCACACTGCCAAAAGCACCAAAACCTGGTTCAATGACTGTGGGATTACTGTGCTTGATTGGCCAGCAAACTCGCTGAGAATCTATGGGGCATTGCCAAGAGAAAGATGAGACATGAGACCGAACAATGCAGAAGAGCTGAATGCCGCTATTGAAGCATCCTGGTCTTCCATAACACCTCAGCAGTGCCACAGGCTGATAGCTTCCATGGCACGCCATATTGAGGCAGTAATTGCTGCAAAAGGGGCCCAAACCAAGTACTGAGTACATATGCATGCTTATACTTTTCAGAGGTCCGATATTGTTCTATGTACAATCCTTGTTTTATTGATTGCATGTAATATTTTAATTTTCTGAGATTGTGGATTTGGGGTTTTCATGAGCTGTAAGCCATAATCATCACAATTATGACAAATCACGGCTTGAACTATCTTGCTTTGCATGTAATGAGTCTATCTCATATATTAGTTTCACCTTTTAAGTTGCATTAGTGAAATAAATGAACTTTTGCATGATATTCAAATTTTTCGAGTATCACCTGTATGTGTGTGTGTAGCACCCTGAAGTTTAGGCAGGGATGCTCCTCACAAATGTACTTGCCAGGTGTAGTTATCCTGGTTGATTGTGAAGCCCTGTACACACGACCGAGAATCTCGTCAGGAAAAAACCTGTCGTTTTTCCTGACGAGATTCTTGACAAGAATCTTGTCCTGGCCGAGTGTACACTCATACCTTTCAAAAGAACCGCCATTCTTTTGAATGGCATGAACGCGGTGACGTCATCGACTACAACGAGCGTGCGCGCGTCACATTCGATGCCGTCGCCACCATCTTGCTACACCCTACCTATGCCTAGGAAGCTACCGCGCATACGTCAAAGTCATTTCGAGCATGCGCGGGTTTCCACGGCGACAAGTGTACACACACTCGGGTTTCTCGTCGGGAAACAGGCCGACGAGAATCCCGGCGAGAAAAAATAAAGCAGGTCTTCTTTTTTTCTCGTCGAGATTCTGGTCAGTTTTCCTGATGAGAAACCTGAAAGCCTCGTACACACGGCCGGTTTTCTCGGCAAGAAAGCTCTGCAAGCAGTTTTCTTTTCGGTTCTTGCCGAGAAAACCGGCCGTGTGTACGAGGCTTTAGAGATCTATTGATATCTCCCTAAGTTTTGCCTTGTTGCACTTTTCTCTTCTGCCACTAGGTGGCCGGGTACTTGGTGGTATTAGATATGTGAAGGGCAACTCAAGGTCAGGTTATGGGTATATGGGGTATCTCAGCCAAAGGGTATGGGTTTTCTTAAATCCATTGGCCTGCTGGGAGAGCCTATATATTTGGGTGGAATCAGGTGATCTATGTTCTGTGCCACCTGGATGGCTGTGTTAGGAACTGTTAAAGACTGTTGCCATAGGAGACAGTATTCCTGTACGTGCAGGATGTCCTCCTATTGAAGTCTTGGAGTCCGCTAATTAAACTTGCAACTATTCAAGGGTGTCCTGGCCCTTGCCCTCTTTCCCCCAAATACAGTTTTTAAGAGAAATAAATATCTCTTTTGCATTCAAGAAGTGTCTGGCGCCCAATAACTTTATCCACCTTGCACCCACTATGCCTCACAACCCACTGTATACAGAAGGATGTCAGCTATCTCTGGCATTGGAGGTCCTCATTAGACTGAAGGAGGCCGGAGACCTTGCTACATATATATAGTTATATATTTTTTTATGGTCGTGGCCTATGACCGAGACAAATATGGATCACATAAACACATGAAGCGCTACCCCCGCAGGAGCCGCTGAATATTGTTGGTTCTTTACTCTGTCTTCTCAACCCCAAGAACAGGCTCAATCTCAGTGGCAGTGTGTCAATAAGAGCGCACAGGCGCCGCCCCCTCTCTCCAGCCACCCTCTTTATGACCAATGGATAGATTCATGCATAGCATGAATCTATCCATGGCTACTGCTGCCACCCCTATTCAGGCGCCCGGCCCCTTTTCAGGGCACTGGCCGCCTGAATTACAGCGGCGGGGGTGTTTTTGAAGCACCGGATTCATTGGCTCTAATAGGCGTCAAAAAAAGGTGACCTGCGAGCGCCATGCATGGCGCTCGCAGTTCACGCAGGTGTATTAGAAGAGCGAATTAATATTCGCAGTGGCTGCGTTTGATGGGCACAGTGGCTGCATGTAATGGCACAGTGGCTGCAATTGATGTTTTTTATTTCAGTTTGCACCGCCCCAAAAATTTTGAGCACCAGCCGCCACTGCTCAACCCCACTGACACACCTGGCTGTAGTGTAAGGTAAATACCACAGTAAAAGACACAGGTTATAGTGAAATCAGTAAGTAACTTTTACTGTCTGTTTGCTTAAAGGAGGACAAAACAAACCGTCATAGCAATATAAAGTAGTAAGCAGATATGATGAGATATAACAAGACAACTGTTACAGGAAAATCAACAATGGTTGAATTCATCTGCTCTTAGAGGGCTCCTTTAAGTGAAGTGGCCTCAAGAGCAGAGGTAAACACTTGAGACTACAGTCAAGAAATGCTTTGTTAGCTTCAATAGAGCATCTGACGACCCCAAGAAGAAATTGGGCTCTATGAGTCCAGGCAGAAGGAGGGTAAAAGAATTACCTTACCTTTGTCTGTCAATCCTCTCCCTTCCTCACCCCAGCATCACAGTCCCAGCAGGCCTGCTTAACTTTAATACCTGACCCAGTGTCCTGATCACAGATAGGGCCCTTTAAGATTTTTACTTTACAGTGGTGCACTTGTTGATCCCCAGTAATGAGGTGAACACAACACATTTTGGGCTTGATAGATGTAGCAATATGGACTATAATTGCCACGAACAGCACTTCCCTGCTCTATCTTATACTATATTATCCCTCTAGTGCCCAGTGTTATCAGATTGACATCATATTTGTGAGCCCAATCAAAGGGATTGTGGTATTGGTAGTTCTAACAGACGGCGATTCCCCTGCATGACTATGCATTCGGACTACATATCCCAGGGATCTTTGCTACCACCAGGGAGATTGCTGGGAAGAACTATAAAAGAAACCAGAGACCCGCCTCGCGCTCTCTTCCTCCATGACCTCGTGTGTGAAGGACCTCTCCGCGCAGGGAGACTGAGGTTGCAGCCTACCATGTGGTCCACAGTCTTCCTACCTGTCCGAGAAGGGATTCAGCTCTGCCTGCTGTTTATTGGACTTATGATTAGGGATGAGCTTCATGTTCGAGTCGAACATACGTTCGACTCGAACATCGGCTGTTCGATCGTTCGACGAAGATCGAACGATTTGGGCCGTTCGCGCCAAATTCGAGTGACGCGAACGGCCCACAATGCACTACGCCATCGCAGTGTCATCCAGGCGCTGTGATTGGCCAAGCATGCACTGTGACCCCGCATGCTTGGCCAATCACAGCGCCGGCAGCGAGGAGAGCAATGATTGGCCACAGGCAGGATGCCTGTGGCCAATTATTGCTGAGGGGGTTTAGTACACGCCTCACACTATAAAAGGCCGCCAGCGCGGCGGCCTTGTGTAGTGTGTTCCGGAGCAGGGAAAGAGAAGCATAGGCAGGGACAGTGTCATTATTTTTCCTTTACTAATCCTGGATTCCTTGTGTTTAGGGACAAATAAGGATAGGTAGGGAGAGTGTCAGTGACAGTGTGCTATTCTGTGCTAATCCTTGTTTGTAGGGACAGAGAGGTACAGTGAGGGAAAGTGTCAGTGTGCTATTTTGTGCTAATCCTTGTTTGTAGGGACAGAGAGGTACAGTGAGGGAAAGTGTCAGTGTGTTCCATCTCTGTGCTAATCCTTGTTTGTAGGGACAGAGAGGTACAGTAAGGGAAAGTGTCAGTGTGCTATTCTGTGCTAATCCTTGTTTGTAGGGACAGAGAGGGACAGTGAGGGAAAGTGTCAGTGTGTTCCATCTCTGTGCTAATCCTTGTTTGTAGGGACAGAGAGGTACAGTGAGGGAAAGTGTCAGTGTGCTATTCTGTGCTAATCCTTGTTTGTAGGGACAGAGAGGTACAGTGAGGGAAAGTGTCAGTGTGCTATTCTGTTCTAAACCAATCTTGCTGAACCATATTTTCAATCCTTGAGTTTAGGGACAGAGAGGTACAGTGAGGGAAAGTGTCAGTGTGCTATTCTGTTCTAAAACTATTTTGCTGAACCATATTTTCAATCCTTGAGTTGAGGGACAGAGAGGTACAGTGAGTGAAACTGACAGTCTGCTATTCTGTTCTAAACCAATTTTGCTGTTCCATATTTTCAATCCTTGAGTTTAGGGACAGAGAAGGACACTCGTAGAAATTATCAGTGTGCTATTCTGTGCTAAATCTTGTTTGTAGGGAGGGACAGAGTAGGACAGTGAGAGAAAGTGTCAGTGTGCTATTCTGTTCTAAAACTATTTTGCTGAACCATATTTTCAATCCTTGAGTTGAGGGACAGAGAGGTACGGTGAGTGAAACTGACAGTGTGCTATTCTGTTCTAAACCAATTTTGCTGTTCCATATTTTCAATCCTTGAGTTTAGGGACAGAGAAGGACACTCGTAGAAATTATCAGTGTGCTATTCTGTGCTAAATCTTGTTTGTAGGGAGGGACAGAGTAGGACAGTGAGAGAAAGTGTCAGTGTGCTATTCTGTTCTAAAACTATTTTGCTGAACCATATTTTCAATCCTTGAGTTGAGGGACAGAGAGGTACAGTGAGTGAAACTGACAGTGTGCTATTCTGTTCTAAACCAATTTTGCTGTTCCATATTTTCAATCCTTGAGTTTAGGGACAGAGAAGGACACTCGTAGAAATTATCAGTGTGCTATTCTGTGCTAAATCTTGTTTGTAGGGAGGGACAGAGTAGGACAGTGAGGGAAAGTGTCAGTGTGCTATTCTGTTCTAAAACTATTTTGCTGAACCATATTTTCAATCCTTGAGTTGAGGGACAGAGAGGTACAGTGAGTGAAACTGACAGTGTGCTATTCTGTTCTAAACCAATTTTGCTGTTCCATATTTTCAATCCTTGAGTTTAGGGACAGAGAAGGACACTCGTAGAAATTATCAGTGTGCTATTCTGTGCTAAATCTTGTTTGTAGGGAGGGACAGAGTAGGACAGTGAGGGAAAGTGTCAGTGTGCTATTCTGTTCTAAAACTATTTTGCTGAACCATATTTTCAATCCTTGAGTTGAGGGACAGAGAGGTACATTGAGTGAAACTGACAGTGTGCTATTCTGTTCTAAACCAATTTTGCTGTTCCATATTTTCAATCCTTGAGTTTAGGGACAGAGAAGGACACTCGTAGAAATTATCAGTGTGCTATTCTGTGCTAAATCTTGTTTGTAGGGAGGGACAGAGTAGGACAGTGAGGGAAAGTGTCAGTGTGCTATTCTGTTCTAAAACTATTTTGCTGAACCATATTTTCAATCCTTGAGTTGAGGGACAGAGAGGTACAGTGAGTGAAACTGACAGTGTGCTATTCTGTTCTAAACCAATTTTGCTGTTCCATATTTTCAATCCTTGAGTTTAGGGACAGAGAAGGACACTCGTAGAAATTATCAGTGTGCTATTCTGTGCTAAATCTTGTTTGTAGGGAGGGACAGAGTAGGACAGTGAGGGAAAGTGTCAGTGTGCTATTCTGTTCTAAAACTATTTTGCTGAACCATATTTTCAATCCTTGAGTTGAGGGACAGAGAGGTACAGTGAGTGAAACTGACAGTGTGCTATTCTGTTCTAAACCAATTTTGCTGTTCCATATTTTCAATCCTTGAGTTTAGGGACAGAGAAGGACACTCGTAGAAATTATCAGTGTGCTATTCTGTGCTAAATCTTGTTTGTAGGGAGGGACAGAGTAGGACAGTGAGGGAAAGTGTCAGTGTGTTTTCTGTTCTAAAACTATTTTGCTGAACCATATTTTCAATCCTTGAGTTGAGGGACAGAGAGGTACAGTGAGTGAAACTGACAGTGTGCTATTCTGTTCTAAACCAATTTTTCTGTTCCATATTTTCAATCCTTGAGTTTAGGGACAGAGAAGGACACTCGTAGAAATTATCAGTGTGCTATTCTGTGCTAAATCTTGTTTGTAGGGAGGGACAGAGTAGGACAGTGAGGGAAAGTGTCAGTGTGCTATTCTGTTCTAAAACTATTTTGCTGAACCATATTTTCAATCCTTGAGTTGAGGGACAGAGAGGTACAGTGAGTGAAACTGACAGTGTGCTATTCTGTTCTAAACCAATTTTGCTGTTCCATATTTTCAATCCTTGAGTTTAGGGACAGAGAAGGACACTCGTAGAAATTATCAGTGTGCTATTCTGTGCTAAATCTTGTTTGTAGGGAGGGACAGAGTAGGACAGTGAGGGAAAGTGTCAGTGTGCTATTCTGTTCTAAAACTATTTTGCTGAACCATATTTTCAATCCTTGAGTTGAGGGACAGAGAGGTACAGTGAGTGAAACTGACAGTGTGCTATTCTGTTCTAAACCAATTTTGCTGTTCCATATTTTCAATCCTTGAGTTTAGGGACAGAGAAGGACACTCGTAGAAATTATCAGTGTGCTATTCTGTGCTAAATCTTGTTTGTAGGGAGGGACAGAGTAGGACAGTGAGGGAAAGTGTCAGTGTGCTATTCTGTTCTAAAACTATTTTGCTGAACCATATTTTCAATCCTTGAGTTGAGGGACAGAGAGGTACAGTGAGTGAAACTGACAGTGTGCTATTCTGTTCTAAACCAATTTTGCTGTTCCATATTTTCAATCCTTGAGTTTAGGGACAGAGAAGGACACTCGTAGAAATTATCAGTGTGCTATTCTGTGCTAAATCTTGTTTGTAGGGAGGGACAGAGTAGGACAGTGAGGGAAAGTGTCAGTGTGCTATTCTGTTCTAAAACTATTTTGCTGAACCATATTTTCAATCCCTGAGTTGAGGGACAGAGAGGTACAGTGAGTGAAACTGACAGTGTGCTATTCTGTTCTAAACCAATTTTGCTGTTCCATATTTTCAATCCTTGAGTTTAGGGACAGAGAAGGACACTCGTAGAAATTATCAGTGTGCTATTCTGTGCTAAATCTTGTTTGTAGGGAGGGACAGAGTAGGACAGTGAGGGAAAGTGTCAGTGTGCTATTCTGTTCTAAAACTATTTTGCTGAACCATATTTTCAATCCTTGAGTTGAGGGACAGAGAGGTACAGTGAGTGAAACTGACAGTGTGCTATTCTGTTCTAAACCAATTTTGCTGTTCCATATTTTCAATCCTTGAGTTTAGGGACAGAGAAGGACACTCGTAGAAATTATCAGTGTGCTATTCTGTGCTAAATCTTGTTTGTAGGGAGGGACAGAGTAGGACAGTGAGGGAAAGTGTCAGTGTGCTATTCTGTTCTAAAACTATTTTGCTGAACCATATTTTCAATCCTTGAGTTGAGGGACAGAGAGGTACAGTGAGTGAAACTGACAGTGTGCTATTCTGTTCTAAACCAATTTTGCTGTTCCATATTTTCAATCCTTGAGTTTAGGGACAGAGAAGGACACTCGTAGAAATTATCAGTGTGCTATTCTGTGCTAAATCTTGTTTGTAGGGAGGGACAGAGTAGGACAGTGAGGGAAAGTGTCAGTGTGCTATTCTGTTCTAAAACTATTTTGCTGAACCATATTTTTAATCCTTGTGTTTAGGGACAGAGAAGGATAGGCAGGGGACAGTGTCAGTGTCATTGTTGCTAAGCCTCCTGCACAGTATACACCTGAAGGTAGCCCTTATTGCTCTTTTTCCCATCTACCTGCAGGCCATCCATTAAAATGTCTGGAAGGCAACCAAGGAGAGGCAGACAGTCAGGAGGCAAAAAAAGAGGGCAAGCAGGCTCTGTGTCTGGGGGCAACAGTGCTGGTCGTGGACGCGGTGCATTGTCATCAGCACATGGCCATGGGACACGCTTGTCCTTGTTTTCGGCAGCTGGACATGTTGAGCCACATCATGCCGAAGACTTGGTAGAGTGGATGACCAAGCCCACCTCATCCTCCTCATCCTCTCTCACCCAGGCTCAGGGTACTGGCAAAGCAGCTGCCAAAGCGTCCACTTCTCTGGTATCATTATCTTCATTAGTCAATCCTTCCCTAGACCCACCATGTCCTCCTCCTGAGGAGTCCCCCGAACTGTTTGAGCACAGTGTTGGGTACATGCTCCAGGAGGATGCCCAGCGTTTGGAAGGATCTGATGATGATACCCAGCTAGAGGAAGGCAGCAGCGTGAGAGCAGAGAGAGGGGATGCTTAAGAAGGACACCAATCTGGCAGTCATGCTCCAGCAGCTGCAGCATACTGCCAGATTGGCTCCAGTGATGAGGAGGGAGGGGATGATGAGGTCACTGACTCCACGTGGGTGCCTAATAGGAGAGAGGAGGAGGAGGAGGATGAGGAGGAGGCACATCTCCAACGAGGCAGGATGCCCTTGAGTGGCCAGCGTATGGGCAGCACACCGACGGAATCACACCGCAGAGCTCCGCCTGTGCAGGGCGCTGCCTCTGCCCGTCATTCAAAAAGTTCTTTGGTGTGGGCCTTTTTTGAGGCGAGTGCATCAGATCGCACAGCTGCTGTTTGCAACATATGTCTCAAGCGTATATCGCGTGGCCAAAACATCAGCCGCTTGGGCACCACATGCTTGATCAGACATATGTTGACCTGCCATGCAGCTCGTTGGCAAGCCTACCTTAAAGACCCACACCAAAGAACAAAGCTGACCTCTTCTTGCACCGCATCAGCTGGGATCTCCAACCCCACTATACCTTCACTCCTCTCTGAAACCTGCTCTGAGAGGAATGAAGGTGTAGAATTAGGTGTGTCACAGGCAAGTACTTGCGGGCACTCTGCTAGCAGTACACCAACGTCCGATTCTAGCAGGCAAATTTCCCTGCCCCAGCTGCTGGACCGTCGAAAGAAGTTCACTCCCAGCCATCCACATGCCCAGCGGTTGAATGCTAGCTTGGCTAAATTGCTAGCGCTTCAACTGCTGCCTTTTCAGTTGGTAGACTCTGCCCCCTTCCGTGAGTTTGTGCAATGTGCGGTTCCTCAGTGGCAGGTTCCCAAACGCCACTTTTTCGCACGGAAGGCGATTCCGGCTCTCTACAGGCATGTGGAAGGCAATGTCTTGGCCTCGCTGGACAGGGCGGTCAGCGGTAAGGTGCATATTACCGCTGACTCATGGTCCAGCAGGCATGGACAGGGACGTTACCTTTCTTTCACGGCCCATTGGGTCACTCTTTTGGCAGCTGGGAAGGATGCAGGACAAGGTGCAGTAGTGTTGGAGGTTGTTCCACCGCCACGCCTCCAAAATGCTACTACTGGTTGTGACACACCTCTCTCCTCCACCCCCTCCTCTTCTTCTTCCTCCATGGCCTCTTCCTGTGGTTTGTCCTCGGAACCAGCGGTGCTCCGTAGGCGTTCAAGGGGCTACGCAAGTACGCAGGCAAAAAGATGCCATGCCGTGCTTGCGCTGGTGTGTTTGGGGGACAGGAGCCACACTGGGGCAGAGGTCCTGTCTGCTCTGCAGGGGCAGGACGAGAGGTGGTTGACGCCACGCCAGCTTAAGCCAGGAATGGTGGTTTGCGACAATGGCACCAACCTCCTCTCCGCCCTCCGACAGGGACAACTGACCCATGTGCCCTGTATGGCTCACGTCCTTAACCTGGTGGTGCAGCGGTTCTTGGGCAGGTACCCGGGCTTACAGGATGTCCTGAGGCAGGCCAGGAAATTCTGTGTGCATTTCCGCAGATCTTATAATGCCAGTGCTCGCCTGGCTGAGCTTCAAAAGGAGTTGAACCTGCCCAAGAACCGCCTTATATGTGACATGCCCACCAGGTGGAACTCAACGTTGGCCATGCTGCAGCGGCTGCACACGCAGCACAGGGCCATCAATGAGTACCTGTGCGACTACGGCACCAGGACAGGGTCAGGGGAGCTCAGGTTTTTTTCACCACGCCAGTGGGGCATGATCAGGGATGCATGCACTGTCCTGGCACCATTTGAGGAGGCCACGAGGATGGTGAGCAGTGACAGTGCATGCATCAGTGACACTGTACCTCTTGTCCACCTGTTGGAGCACACGCTGCGTGGAATAATGGACAGGGCAGAACAGAGGCAGGAAGAGGAGGACTTCCTTGCCTCTCAAGGCCCCCTTTACCCAGACAGTGTTCCTTCTGTCCCACCCATCGCACAGGAAGAGGAGGAGGAGGAGGAGGAGGATTGTGTCAGCATGGAGGTGGAGGCTGGCACTCAGCATCATCAGCAGCAGTCTTTTAGGGATGATTTACATTCCCAAGAAACCAGTGGACTTGTACGTGGCTGGGAGGAGGTGGCTGCGGATCATGGATATTTAGAGGGAACCCCACGCCATTTTTTTTTTAAAATTTGCGGCGGGGTTCCCCTTAAAATCCATTCCAGACCTGAAGGGCCTGGTAATTGAATTTGGGGGAACCCCCACGCTTTTTTTTTTTTTTATCAATGACTTTTCTATGTATTGATAAAAGCCGACAATTCATTAATAGCCGCGAGTGAGTTTTAAATGACTTTTTTTCCTTCAAAAATGACACTTTGTGCAGGGACAGTTCTAAGCATGGGAAACATGCGCGACTTTACATGCATATCATACACACCCCCTAGGTACGAAATTTAAAGGAATATTTCACTTTTATTGTTTCACTTTAAGCATTATTAAAATCACTGCTCCTAAAAAAACGGCCGTTTTTAAAACTTTTTTTTGCATTGATACATGTCTCCTGGGGCAGGACCCAGGTCCCCAAACACTTTTTAGGACAATAACTTGCATATAAGCCTTTATAATTAGTACTTTAGATTTCTCCCATAGACTTTTCGAATTTGCCGTGAACACCCCAAATTGTTCGTTGTTCGGCGAACGGGCGAACAGGCAATGTTCGAGTCGAACATGAGTTCGACTCGAACTCGAAGCTCATCCCTAGTCGCTAACTGGAATGCGTTGAATCAGCCTGGTCGTTGGTGAGAGGGCCATTGCCTATCTTTGCAAATCTTTTCTTTGTTTCATTGGGACACTGTGCACAGACAGCTTTACCTTGGGAACACTTCACTGCACCTTTATTTGAACACTATACTTAATTCTCTTTAACTACAGTCATCACAAGATATACTACCACTCTGTTACTACACCCTATTGGATACAATTAATGAGCTCCGACTGCCTGTGAAGACCATCAGATCTGCAACGGGGACATTCTGTCATTGCTACTTAGAGGGCCCTTACACCATCCATGTTTAGCTGCATCTTTCATTAGAATCAGAGGTTAAACAGTCTGGCCTGGGATTCTCTTTCTACAAGTACTTTCAGTATTGCTGCTTAACTTGTTTATACTTTCAGGTTATGTCCAAGTGGTATTCTACTGTACATAGGTATAGATAATATTTTGTTGTTGCATTCTGTCTCAACTGACATTTCTTAAGTGGTAATTCGATGGAGTTTGAGCTGCTATCCCAAACTCAGTTGAACCATTACCTCTTTGTGCAACTAGACCTTAACTGAAGTATTCCAGTAAAGGTTAACAGAATATAAACGCATTGAGTGTTGTCTTATTACTTAAAAGGTATTGCAATGATGTCTGAACCCAGAGTGTCAGGTGGGTTGGAAGGTTCACAGGGTCATGGCGATGCAGATGAGCAGGTAAATCCAAGCAGTCCCCTAGGGGGTCATGCTACATAAGCAACCAATATTGTAATCCTATGGGGCAGTGGACAAATACTTTCACTGCCAGGCAAAGTGTAACAGCATCACAGTTCCGTGTAACTAAGAGAGGCAGAGTGACAAAGGTAATACAGAGTTCTGACCTAGGGAGTATTGGGTGAAACCCCTTTACCGACTCCTGTGTCAAGGGCTGCAGAAGAAGATGCTGAAGTACCGATTCTTATGAGTGTCCGATTGACACCTCCTCACGGGAACGTTGCATGCTGATCGAGATGTCTTGGGATGTCCTCGGAGTCTTTCTTTAGTTCAGGATGCCACCGCTGACTTCTCGGTTGTAATAGGCGCAATCCCCCAGATATAAGACCGCAGCGTTCTCTCCCCACGTCCAGACTCTTTCCCGCCTCGTGGTAGCTCTGCCCTTTCTCCCAGAAAGCCTCCAGGGTAAAAACTTCTCCCATCAGCCGTGCTTCTTGGAAGATGTAATTCTCTACATGTTGATTTCAATTAAGCAGTCTGTGCTAGGAACTTCTTTTTGTTTGCATCTCCCAAAGTTCTTAGCATCTCCCAAAGTTCTCCCTTGATTGGCTCACTTACCTCTGCCTATTGAAAACTAGGTGAAAGGGCAGAGGGACTGTCTTGTCTATGAACACGTCTATGAGGAAAAAAAAGGGAAAAGGGAAACCCCTCATGCAAAGCTGGCAAGCTGTATCTGTTCAGTAAGAGTCCCAGCATTAAGAGATAAGTCAAAAATATCCCAGATCCACCATCAAATGGCTATACGTTCTTCACAGGAAAAGGTTTCTACCTAGGGATGAGTCGAACACCCCCCGGTTCGATTCGCATCCAGAACATGCGAACGGACCGTAAGTTTGCGCGTACTTTCGAACACCGTTAAAGTCTATGGGACTCGAACGTGAGAAATCAAAAGTGCAAATTTTAAAGGCTAATATGCAAGTTATTGTCCTAAAAAGGGTTTGGGGACCCGGGTCCTGCCCCAGGGGACATGTATCAATGCAAAAAAAAGTTTTAAAAATTGAAGTTTTTTCGGGAGCAGTGATTTTAATGATGCTTAAAGTGAAAAAATAAAAGTGAAATATTCCTTTAAAGATCGTACCTGGGGGGTGTCTATAGTATGCCTGTGAAGTGGCGCGTGTTTCCAGTGTTTAGAACAGTCCCTGCACAAAATTACATTTCTAAAGGAATAAAAGTAATTTAAAACTGCTTGCGGCTTTAATGTAATGTCGGGTCCCGGCAATATGGATGAAAATCATTGAGAAAAACAGCATGGGTACCCCCCCAGACCATTACCAGGCCCTTTGGGGCTTGTATGGATATTAAGGGGAACCCCACACCCAAATTAAAAAAAGAAAAGGCATGGGACCCCCAGGCCCTATATACTCTGAACAGCAGTATACAGGCAGTGCAAACAAGACAGGGACTGTAGGTTTGTTCTTAAGTAGAATCTGTTTGTAATTTGGAACAGGTACATTTCGTAAGTGTAGCTCCAGCCAAAAAATCTATTTTAAAGCTTTTTGGATAACATAGGGAAGGGTTATCACCCCTGTAACGTTCGTTTTGCTGTCTGTGTCCCTGTTCAGAAGATTTTACTTCACTTTCTGTCCCAATGACAATTGGATTTAGAAAATTTGGGTTTTTTAGGGAAACAAGGATTGGTGATAAAGCATCAGTGGAGGAGACACCTTTTCCCCATATTAACTCTTATGCCCCATACACACGATCGTTTTTCATGCCGTTAAAAATGCCATTTTTAAACATGGCCATTAAAAATGATCGTGTGTATGCTCCAGAGCATTTTTAACGACGTGAAAAACGGGCATTAAAAATTTCGAACATGCTCTCTTTTTTCACGTCGTTTTTCATGTCGTTTTTTTTAACGACGTGAAAAACGATAGTGTGTATGCTTTAATGACGTGAAAAAAACGCGCATGCTCAGAATAAAGTATGAGACGGGAGCGTTCGTTCTGGTAAAACTAGCGTTCGTAATGGAGATAGCACATTCGTCACGCAGAAACGGACTGAAAAGCACGAGGCTGAAAAGCGCGAATCATTGCTCAACAAACTTTACTAACATGAAGGGTGGCGCCATTCGAACGGAACTTCCCCTTTATAGTGCCGTCGTACGTGCTGTACGTCACTGCGCTTTGCTCGAGCGTTTTTTTTAATGATCGTGTGTACGCAAGACAGGCTTGAGAGGAAACATGAAAAAAAATGACAAGAAAAACGTCGGTTTAAAAAATGGCATGAAAAATAATCGTGTGTATGGGGCATTACAGTAGAGAATTTCCCTTCCATGGGGTAGATTTCCTCTCACTTCCTGTTGTCTCCCTCCGTTTGTAAGTAGGAGTCGTTTGTAAGTCAGATGTTTGAAAGTTTACTCTTGGTGGGCACTTGAACGGGCCCTGCTGTGAAATATTATATCAAGAATTGTAATTACACGCCCTTGTTAAACAGGGGCAGAAAAATTGGGCCTTTGGTGGTGGCGGTGCCACAACACTGTAAGCCCTCACAGTTAATCTTGGTGGGTGCTGGAACGGGCCCTGCTGTGAAATATTAGATCAAAAATTTTAATTACACGCCCTTGTTAAACAGGGGCAGAAAATGTGGGTCTTAGGCAGTGGTGGTGGTGCCACAACACTGTAACCCCTCACAGATTCTGTTGAGTGCAGGAACGAGCCCTGCTGTGAAATATTAGATCAAAAATTGTAATTACGCGCCCCTGTTAAACAGGGGCAGAAAAATTGGGTCTTAGGTGGCAGTGGAGGTGGTGGTGACACAACACTGTAAAGCCTCACAGATACTCTTGTTGAGCGCAGGAATGGGCCCTGCTGTGAAATATTACAGCAAAAATTCTAATTACACGCCCCTGTTAAAGGGGCAGAAAAATTGGGCCTTAGCCACTGGTGGTGGTGCCCAGAGCCAAAAATTTTCTTAGAAGCTATCAACGTGAACTTTGAGGAGGAATAGGGTAGTCACTCAGAATACCAGGATAATCACTCAGCATCAGCATAGGCAGTCTTCAAATGATCTCAAATGATCTCACATTCATAAAAAACTTAATCGGTTACATTAGCATCAGGTGCTTGGTAGCTGGTGATCCAAGACTGATTAATTTTTATGAAGGTGAGCCAATCAACGAGTCGGTGGACAGACGCACTCTATGATCGGTTACAAAGCCTCCAGCAGCACTGAATGTGCGTTCCGAAAGAACGCTGGATGCAGGACAGGCCAGTAGCTCAATTGCATACTGTGCACGTTCTGGCCAGTGATCCATCTTCAAGACCCAGTAACCCAGTGGATTTTCGGTTGGAAAGGTCTCCAAGTCTGATCTTGCCCCTAGGTATTCCTGCACCATGTAAATCAGATGCTGGCAAAGGTTGCTGGAACCGATCAGACCTTGGGGCTGCGGACTAAAAAATTGTCTGATCGCATCGGTCAGACGGCCTTCTCCACCGCTCCTTCTGTGACTGACCGAAGCCTCAGCAACACGTTGTTCAGGACCAGGAATTTGTAACCTCCCAGGCTCTGGAAACGCATTGCACAAACCTTTCTCTTCAAGGCCTCCCGAAGATGTTTCATCCTCTGCTCCCTCTGCGACGGCTGGATAAGTTCCGAAACCTTACCCTTGTAACGTGGATCAAGAAGGGTTGCCAGACAGTAATAATCCCTCTCCTTGATACCTCGAATCCGAGGGGCCTTTCGCAGGCTTTGCAGGATCAGGGAGGCCATGCAGCGTAGGTTTGCTGAGGCATTCGGTCCAGAGATCTCTGGGTCATTAAGGACGACATGATCTGCAGCCACCTCCTCCCAGCCATGTACAAGTCCATGGGTTTCTGGGGACTTAAAACGATCCCTTGAAGACTGCTGCTGATGCTGATTGCTAGGCTCCACCTCCACGCTGACACAATCCTCATCCTCCTCCTTCTCTTCCTGTGAGATCCGCGGGCCCGCAGGAATACTATCTGGATAAAGGGGGCCTTGAGAGGCAAAGAAGTCCTCCTCTTCCTCCCTCTGTTCTGCCGCAAGTGCCCTGTCCATTATTCCATGCAGTGTGTGCTCCAACAGGTAGACAAGAGGGACAGTATCACCGATGCATGCACTGTCACTGCTCACCATCCTTGTGGCCTCCTCAAATGGTGACAGGACAGTGCATGCATCTTTGATCATGAGCCAAAAAAAAAGCCAAGCTCCCCTGACCCTGTCCTGGTGCCATACTCGCACAGGTTCTCATTGAGGGCCCTCTGCTGCATGTGCAGCCGCTGCAGCATTGCCAACGTTGAGTTCTACCTAGTGGGCATGTCACAGATGAGGCGGTTCTTGGGCAGGTTGCATTCCTTTTGGAGGTCAGCCAGCCGAGCACTGGCATTATATGACCGGCGGAAATGCCCACAGACTTTCCTAGCCTGCCTCAGGAGATCCTGTAAGCCCGGGTACCTGCACAAGAACCGCTGCACCACCAAATTAAGGACGTGAGCCAAACAGGGCACATGGGTCAAGTGTCCCTGTCGGAGGGCGGAGAGGAGGTTGGTGCCATTGTCGCAATCCACCATTCCTGGCTGAAGCTGGCATGGTGTCAACCACCTCTGAGCCTGCCCCTGCAGAGCTGACAGAATCTCTGCCCCAGTGTGGCTCCTGTCCCCTAAACAGACCAACTCAAGCACCGCATGGCATCTTTTTGCCTGAGTGCTTGCGTAACCCCTAGAACACCTACGGAACACCGCTGGTTCCGAGGATACATCTTCACAGGAAGAGGCCATAGAGGAAGAAGAGGAGGGGGTGGAGGAGAGAGGTGTGGCAGAATCACCACTACCAGCATTTTGAAGGCGTGGTGGCGGAACAAGCTCCAACATTAGTGCACCCTGTCCTGCATCCTTCCCAGCTGCCAGCAGAGTTACCCAGTGCACCGTGAAAGGTAGGTAATGTCCCTGTCCAACAAGGCTAAGATATTGCTGGTAGAGAGCTGGAATCGCCTTCCGTGAAAAAAAGTGGCGTTTGGGAACCTGTCACTGAGGTACCGCACATTCCACAAATTCATGAAAGGGGGCAGAGTCTACCAGCCGAAAAGGCAGCAGTTGGAGTGCTAGCAATTTAACCAAGCTAGCATTCAGCCGCTGGGCATGTGGATGGCTGGGACCGAATTTATTTCGTCCGTTTAGCAACTGGGGTAGGGAAATTTGCCTGCTACAATCGGACGTTGGTGTAGTGATAGCAGATTTCCCGCAAGTACTTGGCACACCTAATTCTACATCTTCAATCCCCTCAGTGCAGGTTTCTGAGAGGACTGAAGGTATAGTGGGGTTGGAGATCCCAGATGATGAGGAGCAAGGAGAGGTCTGCCTTGTTTTTTGGTGTGGGTCTTTTAAGTACTCTTGCCAATGGACTACATGGGAGCTCGACATATGTCTGGTCAAGCATCTGGTGCCCAAGCGGCTGCTGTTTTGGCCACGCTTGATACGCTTCAGACATATGTTGCAAACAGCAACGGTGCGATCTGCTACACACGTCTCAAAAAAGGCCCACACCAAAGAACTTACAGACAAAACGTGCAGAGTCAGCAGCGCTCTGCACATGCTGAGCTCTGCGGGGTGATGCAGTTGGTTGGCTGCCCTTAAGCTGGCCCCTGGAGGGCATCCTGCCTCGGAGACGTGCCTCCTCCTCCTCCTCTCTCCTATCAGGCACTCACGTAGAGTCAGGGACGTCTTCATCCCCTCCCTCCTCATCACTGGAGAAAACCTGGCAGTATGCTACAGCTGGGGGAACATGACTGCCAGTTTGATGTCCTTCTTGGGCACCCCCTCTCTCTGAGCTCACGTTACTGCCTTCCTCAAGCTGGGTATCATCATCGGAGCCTTCAAAACGCTGCGCATCCTCCTGCAGCGTGTACCCAACACTGTGGTCGAACAGTTCGGGGGACTCCTCCGTGCATGATGATGGGGCTAGGGAAGGAGTAACTGATGACATTGAGCCGAATGTATAGGCCGCTTTGGCAGCTGTATTGGCAGCCAAAGTACTCTGAGCCTGGGTGACAGAGGATGAGGAGGATGAGGACGGCTTTGTCATCCACTCTACCAACTCTTCTGCATGTTGTGGCTCAACACAGCCAGCTGTCGAAAAAAAGGACAAGCATGCCCCACGGCCACGTGCTGAGGATGCACCGTGTCCACAACCAGCACTGTTGGATGTAGACACAGAGCCTGCTTGCCCTCTTTTAGTGGCCCATGAGTGTCTGCCTCTCCTTGTTGGTCTTCCAGACATACTGTAAAATTAGACTAGCAAAACACCGCCTGAAGTATACTAGAAAAAGTACACCAGGAATGGCCTGCAGTCAGGTATAGGCTTGGTTAGACTGGATGCAGTGGATATATATATGTAGGAGACAGTATATATATTTTATGCACTGCGGATCACTGAATCACCTGCCTGCTTGAAAGTGCATTTTAATACGCACACCAGGAATGGCCTGCAGTCAGGTATAGGCTTGGCTACAGTACAATGCAGTGGATATATATGTAGGAGACAGTATATATATTTTATGCACTGCAGATTACTGAATCACCTGCCTGCCTGAATGTGTATTTTAATACGAACACCAGGAATGGCCTGCAGTCAGATATAACCTTGGTTAGACTGGATGCAGTGGATATATATATGTAGGAGACAGTATATATATCATGCACTACAGATCACTGAATCACCTGCCTGGCCTGCCTGCCTGCAAGTGTATTTTAATACAGACACCAGGAATAGCCTGCAGTCAGATCTAGCTACACAGGATACAGTGTGTGTGTATATATATATATATATATATATATATATATATATACACACACACATATACACACACACAAAGCCGGGATGTACAGTATATATATACTGAATACACTGCTGTTAACTGAATCAACTGCCTGCCTGAACTATTTTAGAAACAGTACACCAGGAACGGTCTGCAGTGAGATCTAGCTAAACTGGATACAGTGTATATATATATTAGTGATGAGCCGAACACCCCCGGGTTCGGTTCGCACCAGAACCCGCGAACGGACCGAAAGTTCGAACGAACATTAGAACCCTATTAAATACAATGGATGCGAACGTTCGAATTCTAAAGTGCTAATTATAACAACTATTATGCATGTTATTGTCATAAATAGGGTTTGGGAACCCGGGTTCTGCACCAGGGGACATGTATCAATGCAAAAAGAAGTTTTAAAAACGGTCGTTTTTCGGGAGCAGTCATTTTAATGATGCATAAAGTGAAAAAAAAAAAGTCAAATATTCCTTTAAATATCGTACCTGGGGGGTGTCTAAAGTATGCCTGTGAAGTGCCACGTGTTTCCCGTGTTTAGAACTGTCCCTGCACAAAATGACACTTCTAAAGGAAAAAAAAGCCATTTAAAACTGCTTGCGGCTTTAATGTAATGTCTGGTCCCGGTAATATGGATGAAATTCTTTAAGAAAAATGGCATAGCTACCCCATGACCCCCCCCCCTACCCCAGCCCATTACCAGCCCCTTTGGGTCTTGTATGGATATTAAGGGGAACCCCGCACATAAAATAAAAAAGGCCCTATATACTCTGAACAGCCGTATACAGGCGGTGCATACAAGACAGGGACTGTAGGTTTGTTCTTATGTAGAATCTGTTTGTAATTTTGAACAGGTACATTGTTGAAGTGTAGCTCCAGCCCAAAAATCTATTTTTAAACTTTTTGGGAAACATAGGTAAGGGTTATCACCCCTGTAACATTTGTTTTGCTGTCTGTGCCCCTGTTCAGAACATTTCACCTCACTTTCCGTCCCAATGACAACTGTTTTTGAAATGTGGTGTTTTTCTTGAAACAAGAATTGCTGATAAAGCATCAGTACAGATGAGACCCCTTTCTCCCATATTTATTCTTACAGGAGAGAATTTTCCTTTCTAGGGGTAGATTTCCTCTCACTTCCTGTTGTCTTCTTTCGTTTGCAAGTAGGAGTCGTTTGTAAGTTGGATGTTTGAAAGTAGGGACCTGCCGTATATACTCTGCAGAAATAGGCCCCTTAGTTGTTGGTGTTGGCACAACACTGTAAGCACTCAGTTACTCTTGGTTGGTGCTGGAACGCCCTGCTGTCAACTATTATATCAGGAATTTTAATTACATATAATTGTTGAACAGTGGTAGTAAAAATTGGGGCTTTGATGGTGGTGCTGGTGCCACAACACTGTAAGCCCTGACAGTTACTCTTGGTGGGTGCAGCAATGGGCCCTGCTGTGAATTATTAGATCAAGAATTGTAATTACATGCCCCTTTTGAACAGGGGCTGAAAAATTGGGCCTTTCGTGGTGGTGGTGGTGGTGGCGTTGCCACAAGACTGTAAGCCCTCAGAGTTACTCTTGGTGGGTGCAGCAATGGACCCTTCTGTGAATTATTAGATCAAGAATTGTAATTGCATGCCCCTGTTGAACAGGGGCTGAAAAATTGGGCCTTAGGCACTGGTGGCACAACACTACAACCCCTCACAGATACTGTACTTGGAGCACAGCAATGAGCCCTGTTGCAAAGTATTGCTTCAAAAATTGTAATGACACGCCCCTGTTAAACAGGGGCTGAAAAATTGGGCCTTAGGCACTGGTGCCACAACACTCCAACCCCTCACAGATACTGTACTTGGAGCACAGCAATGAGCCCTATGGCAAATTATTGCTAAAAAAATTGTAATTACACGCCCCTGTAAAACAGGGGCTGAAAAATTGGGCCTTAGCCACTGGTGGCGGCACCCATAAACAAAAATGATCTTCCAAGCTATCATCATCAATCGTATCATTGAGGACTCGGAGGAGGAGGATAGCCAGTCAACATAACAGCACAGGCACTCAGCATCAGCATCAGTCTTGAAGGGATGTGACATGTTAAAATCAATTAGTCTGTTATATCAGCATCAGGTGTGTGGTAGCTGGTGGTGATCCAAGACTGGTTCATCTTGATGAAAGTCAGTCGATCAACCGAGTCGGTGGACAGGCGCACCCTGTGATCCGTGACAAATCCTCCAGCAGCACTGAATGTGCGTTCCGAAAGAACGCTGGATGCAGGACAGGCCAGTAGCTCAATTGCATACTGTGCAAGCTCTGGCCAGTGATATATCCTCAAGACCCAGTAAGCCAGAGGATTTTCGGTGGGGAAGGTGTCCAAGTCTGACCTTGCCCCTAGATATTCCTGCACCATGTTTATCAGACGCTGGCGATGGTTGCTGGAACCGATCATACTTTGGGGCTGCGGACTAAAGAATTGTCTGAACGCATCGGTCAGACGGCCACCTTCCCCACCGCTCCTTCTTTGACTGGCCGAAGCCTCAGCAACTCGTTGTCCAGGACCAGGAGTTTGTAACCTCCCAGTCTCTGGGAACGCGTTGCACAGACCTTTCTGCAAGGCCTCCCGGAGTTGTCTCATCCTCTGCTCCCTCTGCGACGGTAACATAAGGTCCGCAACCTTACCCTTGTACCGTGGATCAAGGAGAGTGGCCAGCCAGTAATGGTCCCTCTCCTTGATCCGAAGAATACGAGGATCCTTCCGCAGACTTTGCAGGATCAGGGAGGCCATGCAGCGTAGGTTTGCTGAGGCATTCGCTCCGGAGTCCTCTGGGTCACTAAGGACGACATGATCCGCAGCCACCTCCTCCCAGCCACGTACAAGTCCACTGGTTTCTTGGGACTGTAAATCATCCCTAAAAGACTGCTGCTGATGATGCTGAGTGCCAGCCTCCACCTCCATGCTGACACAATCCTCCTCCTCCTCCTCCTCCTCCTCCTCCTCCTCTTCCTGTGCGATGGGTGGGACAGAAGGAACACTGTCTGGGTAAAGGGGGC